>CM032456.1:123103654-123260988 GCA_019049505.1 Pachyrhynchus sulphureomaculatus
CGCCAGTCTTCTTGATTTGTTTTTAACCACCAATCCGGAGATTTATACGGTCAGCGTAAATCCGTCGTTAGGTTCTTCCGACAATAAACTACTTTCGACATCGAGTATTCTACCAATCAGTGACAGAGAGGCGCCCAAACCTCGCAAGATTTGGCACTACAAATCTGCTAAATAGAAACATCTCATGGAATATTTTCGAACTTTCCCTTGGTTAGACGTTTGTTTTCGATCCGACGACCCATCTGACTGCGCCAGGGAGGTTTCCAATGTTATTTTGGCCGGCATGGAGGCTTACATCCCTTTTTCGAAGAAATGCCCTTCCAACGGTAAGCTTTGATTTGACCTAAAATGCAAAGAAGCTGTTGCTTCTAAACATCTTGCATACCGACAGTGGCGTGAAGATTCTAACCCCATAAATCGTAACACCTTTGTTCGTGCCAGGAACAGATGCAAAGAAATTATCGACGAAACCAAGGAGGCACACAATCAACGGATTAGAAACAAACTTCTCGCTTGTCGCAACAATTCCAGGTCCTTTTGGTCAGTCGCTAAGGCAGTTAGTCAAAATTTCACCAAATCCACCATACCACCACTCACACGGCCAGATAATTCTATTGCGACGACACCTGTTGAGAAAGCGAACTTGTTGGCTAAACTCTTTGCTTCACATTCTACTGTCGATTTCCAAGGAAAAACATCACCTACTATTCCCATAGTGCAGTTAAGGATGCCCGATATTGTCTTCAGACAGCGTATCATAAAACGTATTTTGATTAAGCTAGACACCAAAAAGGCTTCTGGCGCTGACGGAATACCTGCCATAGTTCTTAAAAACTGTGCGAGGAAACTAATACCAGTTTTCTGCAGACTTTTCAACCTATCCTACAGAAAGGGAATATTTCCTTCCTGCTGGAAATGTGCCACAGTTCAGCCGATACCTAAAAAAGGCAAGAAAACCTTGCCAAATAACTACCGACCAATCGCACTACTTTCGATAATATCGAAAGTCATGGAAAAGGCTATCAATCAACATCTTCTAAAATATCTTGAAGGATTCAACATTATTAGTGATCACCAATATGGCTTTTGTAAAAAGAGATCAACAGGAGATCTTCTGGCTTATATAACACATGTTTGGGACAACGCAATTGAACACTTTGGAGAATCTTGAGCGGTTGCTCTTGACATATCCAAGGCATTCGACCGTGTTTGGCACGATGAGCTGGTGGCTAAGCTACGTTCTTATGGTATGTCTGAAAAGTTCTGTTTGTGGCTCTCATGTTTCCTCAGAGAGCGTTCTTTACGAGTGGCAGTCGACGGATTTCTTTCTAGCACCTTCACTATCAACGCCGGTGTATCCCAAGGCTCCATACTGTCTCCCACTCTCTTCCTCATTTATATTTACGATCTGCTGGAGAAGACTAAGAATCCAATCTACAGCTTTGCAGACGACAGTACACTTATCTCTTCATTCACTTTGAACGCTCGGACATCGACTACTCTGACGAATATCCGCAGACAGCAGGAAGTCATTCAACTTAATAAAGACCTGGAAGAAATTCTATCTTGGGGTGACAGTAACCAAGTGGAATTTAACGCTACAAAAACCCAGGCGGCAGTTTTTTCTAAAAAAGTTAAAGTTGCTGAACCCGACATAGTTATGTCGGGGCACTCCATTCCTCTCACATCTTCACTCAATCTGTTGGGCGTTAATTTGGGAGCAAATATGTCCTGGCTTGAACATATTGCAGACATACAAGGAGAGCTTCTCAAAAGTTGGGAATATTATTTCGAACCAGGAAGCTTTACACTCCACAAAAAACTGTTAATTCTTTACAAAGCCCAAATTCGACCAACTATGGAATACTGCTCCCATGTTTGCAGCTCCGCTCCCAAACATATACTGCATTTGTTGGATTCTGTTCAGAGAAGAGCTGTTCGTCTGATTGGAGACCCGGAACTGACCGGCGGCCTTGATTCGCTGGAACATCAAAGAACGGTTGGCGACTTGAGCCTATTCTACAAGTATTTTCATGGAAAGTGTTCGAAGGATGTGGCCCGCTTAATTCCTCCCAGAGCGGTGCATGTTAGAAGTACACGTCGCGCTAATTCTTCACATCCATATAAGGTTCAGCTTGTTACTCCTCGTACAACGCTTTTCAAGCAGTCTTTTATATGGAGAACATCATCCCTTTGGAATAATTTGCCCAGGACTGTGTTTCCCACCGAGTACAATTTACAGCGATTCAAGAACAACGTGAATCGCTTTCTTCGCACACGTGTCGCTCCTGTAGTGCTTTAGGGACTTCCCTGTAACACATGTGCTAGGCCCATAAAATATATATATATATATATATATATATATATATATATATATATATATATATATATATATATATATATATATAAACTCCTGGACAAAATTAACGCAACAATCTAAAAATTAATTTATCTTTTTCTTAAGTCAGTTTTAAAGTTTATCGAGTATTTGAATAGTAGGCTATGCATATTTTGTTTCGTTGTTCATGACAGAAATCAAAACAATTTGTTTAGATTTACAGTTTTAAAAGAATTTTTTAGAAGATAAACAATTTTCTGTAATAATGCGATAGATTTTCTTTAAAAGTAAGCCTATAAATTATTCCCTTTTTCAAAGTAATACGTTTTTGTGGTAGACTGTTTTATTTTTAACCCCGAAGAATTAGAAAAATGAATCGAACAAGGAATTTAACTGATCACGAGGTAGTGCGATCCTCAGTTTTATTGGACGAGAGATATTGTCAGAGTTATGTTGCCAATTTGTTAGGCAAACATCGTTCCACAATAAGTCGTATGGTAAGACGCTTGAATGAAGTAGGAACTTATTCTAGAAGGCTAGGGCAAGGGCGAAAACGATGCACTAGCGACCTAGATGAACGTTTTATAAGACAATATGCTTTAAGAAACAGGACTGTCACTAGTTCTATAATAAGAAACGAACTCGAAGCTGTTCGCAATGTTACAATTTCTTCTAAAACAGTTAGAAGACGGTTAAAATGAAGCTGGATTAAACAGTAGGAGACCAGCCACTGCGCCCTTGCTTACTAGAGAGAACAGAGTTGCCAGGTTACGTTTTGCTCGAAATCACGAAAACTGGTCTGTGAATGATTGGAAACAAGTTTTCTTCACAGATGAAACTACGGTTAGTCTAAAACATCCAGATGGTCGTGAGCGAGTATGGCGAAGACCAGAAGAGAGGTTTACTCCTTGCAATATCTCTGCAAGGATTACATTCGGCGGTGGCTCTGTTATGTTCTGGGGTGGCATCTGCTTTGATGCTCGCACAGAGTTAGTTCCTGTCCGTACGAGATCCATGAATGCTGACTACTATCTTGAGAATATTGTAATAGAACATGTGATGCCTTTCGGTCATTTTGTGGGGCCCAATTTCCTGTTTATGCAAGACAACGCTCGACCTCACGTGGCTAGGGAGGTACTCGATTATCTTAATCAAGTTGATATACCGATTATGCAATGGCCACCAAAAAGCCCGGATCTGAATCCGATAGAACATGTATGGGATCACCTTAAGAAAAATGTGAAACGTCATATACCTGCACCTAGAAACCTGAGGGAACTTGAAAATGCAGTTATCACAGAATGGGAGCAAATTCCTCAAGATTTTATCCAAAATTTAATTAGAAGCATGCCTAGGCGCATAAACGCTGTCATCCGAAGTAGAGGAGGCAACACACGCTACTAGTATTCCAGTTACACCATTAATTTTGCTACTAGTGTCCCAGTTTATTTTTTTCATTATTACATAATTTCAACGATTTTGTTATTAGGTCTTAAGAATAATTTTAATTCGAATCTTATAGAGAAATTTGGTAGCTAATTCACTTTTAAAGTAACCGAATAAGTTTTTTCTAACTTTTAGTGTAACGATGTTCATAAAAAATTATTAAAATTAATTCATTATAGGGATTTGTATGATTTAATATATTGTTACGTTAATTTTGTCCAGGAGTGTATATATATATATATATATATATATATATATATATATATATATATATATATATATATATATATATATATATACACTCCTGGACAAAATTAACGTAACAATATATTAAATCATACAAATCCCTATAATGAATTAATTTTAATAATTTTTTTATGAACATCGTTACACTAAAAGTTAGAAAAAACTTATTCGGTTACTTTAAAAGTGAATTAGCTACCAAATTTCTCTATAAGATTCGAATTAAAATTATTCTTAAGACCTAATAACAAAATCGTTGAAATTATGTAATAATGAAAAAAATAAACTGGGACACTAGTAGCAAAATTAATGGTGTAACTGGAATACTAGTAGCGTGTGTTGCCTCCTCTACTTCGGATGACAGCGTTTATGCGCCTAGGCATGCTTCTAATTAAATTTTGGATAAAATCTTGAGGAATTTGCTCCCATTCTGTGATAACTGCATTTTCAAGTTCCCTCAGGTTTCTAGGTGCAGGTATATGACGTTTCACATTTTTCTTAAGGTGATCCCATACATGTTCTATCGGATTCAGATCCGGGCTTTTTGGTGGCCATTGCATAATCGGTATATCAACTTGATTAAGATAATCGAGTACCTCCCTAGCCACGTGAGGTCGAGCGTTGTCTTGCATAAACAGGAAATTGGGCCCCACAAAATGACCGAAAGGCATCACATGTTCTATTACAATATTCTCAAGATAGTAGTCAGCATTCATGGATCTCGTACGGACAGGAACTAACTCTGTGCGAGCATCAAAGCAGATGCCACCCCAGAACATAACAGAGCCACCGCCGAATGTAATCCTTGCAGAGATATTGCAAGGAGTAAACCTCTCTTCTGGTCTTCGCCATACTCGCTCACGACCATCTGGATGTTTTAGACTAACCGTAGTTTCATCTGTGAAGAAAACTTGTTTCCAATCATTCACAGACCAGTTTTCGTGATTTCGAGCAAAACGTAACCTGGCAACTCTGTTCTCTCTAGTAAGCAAGGGCGCAGTGGCTGGTCTCCTACTGTTTAATCCAGCTTCATTTAACCGTCTTCTAACTGTTTTAGAAGAAATTGTGACATTGCGAACAGCTTCGAGTTCGTTTCTTATTATAGAACTAGTGACAGTCCTGTTTCTTAAAGCATATTGTCTTATAAAACGTTCATCTAGGTCGCTAGTGCATCGTTTTCGCCCTTGCCCTAGCCTTCTAGAATAAGTTCCTACTTCATTCAAGCGTCTTACCATACGACTTATTGTGGAACGATGTTTGCCTAACAAATTGGCAACATAACTCTGACAATATCTCTCGTCCAATAAAACTGAGGATCGCACTACCTCGTGATCAGTTAAATTCCTTGTTCGATTCATTTTTCTAATTCTTCGGGGTTAAAAATAAAACAGTCTACCACAAAAACGTATTACTTTGAAAAAGGGAATAATTTATAGGCTTACTTTTAAAGAAAATCTATCGCATTATTACAGAAAATTGTTTATCTTCTAAAAAATTCTTTAAAACTGTAAATCTAAACAAATTGTTTTGATTTCTGTCATGAACAACGAAACAAAATATGCATAGCCTACTATTCAAATACTCGATAAACTTTAAAACTGACTTAAGAAAAAGATAAATTAATTTTTAGATTGTTGCGTTAATTTTGTCCAGGAGTTTATATATATATATATATATATATATATATATATATATATATATATATATATATTTTATGGGCCTAGCACATGTGTTACAGGGAAGTCCCTAAAGCACTACAGGAGCGACACGTGTGCGAAGAAAGCGATTCACGTTGTTCTTGAATCGCTGTAAATTGTACTCGGTGGGAAACACAGTCCTGGGCAAATTATTCCAAAGGGATGATGTTCTCCATATAAAAGACTGCTTGAAAAGCGTTGTACGAGGAGTAACAAGCTGAACCTTATATGGATGTGAAGAATTAGCGCGACGTGTACTTCTAACATGCACCGCTCTGGGAGGAATTAAGCGGGCCACATCCTTCGAACACTTTCCATGAAAATACTTGTAGAATAGGCTCAAGTCGCCAACCGTTCTTTGATGTTCCAGCGAATCAAGGCCGCCGGTCAGTTCCGGGTCTCCAATCAGACGAACAGCTCTTCTCTGAACAGAATCCAACAAATGCAGTATATGTTTGGGAGCGGAGCTGCAAACATGGGAGCAGTATTCCATAGTTGGTCGAATTTGGGCTTTGTAAAGAATTAACAGTTTTTTGTGGAGTGTAAAGCTTCCTGGTTCGAAATAATATTCCCAACTTTTGAGAAGCTCTCCTTGTATGTCTGCAATATGTTCAAGCCAGGACATATTTGCTCCCAAATTAACGCCCAACAGATTGAGTGAAGATGTGAGAGGAATGGAGTGCCCCGACATAACTATGTCGGGTTCAGCAACTTTAACTTTTTTAGAAAAAACTGCCGCCTGGGTTTTTGTAGCGTTAAATTCCACTTGGTTACTGTCACCCCAAGATAGAATTTCTTCCAGGTCTTTATTAAGTTGAATGACTTCCTGCTGTCTGCGGATATTCGTCAGAGTAGTCGATGTCCGAGCGTTCAAAGTGAATGAAGAGATAAGTGTACTGTCGTCTGCAAAGCTGTAGATTGGATTCTTAGTCTTCTCCAGCAGATCGTAAATATAAATGAGGAAGAGAGTGGGAGACAGTATGGAGCCTTGGGGTACACCGGCGTTGATAGTGAAGGTGCTAGAAAGAAATCCGTCGACTGCCACTCGTAAAGAACGCTCTCTGAGGAAACATGAGAGCCACAAACAGAACTTTTCAGACATACCATAAGAACGTAGCTTAGCCACCAGCTCATCGTGCCAAACACGGTCGAATGCCTTGGATATGTCAAGAGCAACCGCTCAAGATTCTCCAAAGTGTTCAATTGCGTTGTCCCAAACATGTGTTATATAAGCCAGAAGATCTCCTGTTGATCTCTTTTTACAAAAGCCATATTGGTGATCACTAATAATGTTGAATCCTTCAAGATATTTTAGAAGATGTTGATTGATAGCCTTTTCCATGACTTTCGATATTATCGAAAGTAGTGCGATTGGTCGGTAGTTATTTGGCAAGGTTTTCTTGCCTTTTTTAGGTATCGGCTGAACTGTGGCACATTTCCAGCAGGAAGGAAATATTCCCTTTCTGTAGGATAGGTTGAAAAGTCTGCAGAAAACTGGTATTAGTTTCCTCGCACAGTTTTTAAGAACTATGGCAGGTATTCCGTCAGCGCCAGAAGCCTTTTTGGTGTCTAGCTTAATCAAAATACGTTTTATGATACGCTGTCTGAAGACAATATCGGGCATCCTTAACTGCACTATGGGAATAGTAGGTGATGTTTTTCCTTGGAAATCGACAGTAGAATGTGAAGCAAAGAGTTTAGCCAACAAGTTCGCTTTCTCAACAGGTGTCGTCGCAATAGAATTATCTGGCCGTGTGAGTGGTGGTATGGTGGATTTGGTGAAATTTTGACTAACTGCCTTAGCGACTGACCAAAAGGACCTGGAATTGTTGCGACAAGCGAGAAGTTTGTTTCTAATCCGTTGATTGTGTGCCTCCTTGGTTTCGTCGATAATTTCTTTGCATCTGTTCCTGGCACGAACAAAGGTGTTACGATTTATGAGGTTAGAATCTTCACGCCACTGTCGGTATGCAAGATGTTTAGAAGCAACAGCTTCTTTGCATTTTAGGTCAAATCAAAGCTTACCGTTGGAAGGGCATTTCTTCGAAAAAGGGATGTAAGCCTCCATGCCGGCCAAAATAACATTGGAAACCTCCCTGGCGCAGTCAGATGGGTCGTCGGATCGAAAACAAACGTCTAACCAAGGGAAAGTTCGAAAATATTCCATGAGATGTTTCTATTTAGCAGATTTGTAGTGCCAAATCTTGCGAGGTTTGGGCGCCTCTCTGTCACTGATTGGTAGAATACTCGATGTCGAAAGTAGTTTATTGTCGGAAGAACCTAACGACGGATTTACGCTGACCGTATAAATCTCCGGATTGGTGGTTAAAAACAAATCAAGAAGACTGGCGAACTCTCAGTCTCGATCAGGAATCCGTGTTGGTTCATCAATAAACTGAGTTAAGCCCACAACTGATTGAAAATGATTCGGCTTCACGACCTTGTTCGTCGGTAGTATTTGAATATTTAAACCAGTTGATGTTGTGGACATTAAAGTCACCCAGGATGGCAATTTCATCATTTGGATAGTTAATTTGTAAATGACCGATGGTATCTGCAAGAGAAGCGAAAAGTGTTGTAAGGTTAGGTTGTCGATAGAGGATACAGATGAACCTTGTGGTTGGTTAAGTTGTTATTTTTAACCACATAACAACAAAGTTTGAGGGCTCCAGAGCCTCTTCTCGTTGGCAAGAGAGGTCGCTTCTGGCAAAAAGACAGATTCCAAAGTTACACCTAAATCGGGAATAGAAGTCGTACCCAAGATAGAGATAGTTGACTGTGCTGGTCGATGAACTGACCTTGGTTTCACAGAGAGCAAGTACATGAGGTTTATTTGATTGCAGGTGATGGTGCACTATATATATAAATGTATATATATATATATATATATATATATATATATATATATATATATATATATATATATATACATATAATATATATATATATATATATATATATATATATATATATATATATGTATATATATATATATATATATATATATATATATATATATATACATATAAATATATATATATATATATATATATATATATATATATATATATATATATATATATATATATATATATATATATATATATATATATATATATATATATATATATATATATATATATATATATATATATATATATATATATATATATATATATATATATATATATATATTATATATATATATATATATATATATATATATATATATATATGGGTCATTCCATACGAAAACGCAAATGGCTGCCGTCAGAACTGGTTAAATGGTATCGTAAAGTATAAGGACTTAAATTTTAGCTTTTTTTATGTAGAATCGAATGCCATGTGGTACTTTTTGAAATTTTCAATTCTTTGACAGTAACAGTGTCAAATACAAGTGAAGCTCGAAAAATTTTTCAAATATTTTTAAATTTTAAGACCATATTAAATGAAAAAATACTTCTAAATACATAAGTAGGGGTTTTTGAGGTTGCTAAATACGATTCTGATAGAAAAAAAATTAAGTAATTGACAGCTGTCAAACGAGCTGTCAATTTACTCAAAATGCTATTTAATCATTATTTTATCACACTAAAACACTTCAAATATTAGCCCTTATGTTTTCGAGGTCGCTAAATACGATCCTGATTAAAAAAATATTTTAATATTTGACAGATGTCAAACAAGCTGTCAATTTATTCAAAATGCAATTTAATCATTATTTCATCGAATTAAAATGCTATTCAAACATTGGTTCTTATGTTTTCGAAGTTACTGAAAATATTTTAGTAGTTAACAGCTGTCAAACGGGCTGTCAATTTACTCAAAATGTCATGTAATCATTATTTCACCACATTTAAACACTATTTAAACATTGGCCGTTATGTTTTCTAGGTTGCTGAATATGATCCTGTTGCAAGACTAGTAGTTTAATCAATCACATTAAAATACTATTCAAACATTGGTCCTTATGTTTTCGACGTCGCTGAGTACAATCCTGATACAAAAAACATTTTAGTAGTTGATAGCTGTCAAACGAGCTGTCGATTTACTCAAAATTCCATTTAATCATTATTTCATCGCATTAAAACACTATTTAAACATTGATCCTTTTGTTTTCGAGGTCACTGAATATGAATCTGATGTCAAAAACATATTTTGACAGCTGCTAGCTGGGCCATTTCACATCGAAATAATAATTTTTTCTTGTGGGGTTTTTCAAAAACATACATGGTTTTTCTGTGTTCAATCGTCAGTTACAAATGTACAATCAGATTTTAAATGTTACAGCTGCCAACTGTATAATTAGCTGTCGAAACAACGAAATTAAGATGTTAAACGATAAAAAACGATTTTATTCTTAATTTTGTCATTTTGAGGTAAGTCATTCATATATTTAATATTTTTGGGATCGCTGGCTGCAAATGTGATATGGAATTGAAATTTGATAGCTGCCAAACGTTAATCTCAGCTATTGAATCGATGAAAATAAGATTTAAACCTATAGCAATTGCTGCCTATAGCAATTACTAAGTACATAAATGTCTTCGATTTCACACCGACCAAATATAGATTACACAGCCCTACGAAAAGAAATGGTTCTGATCCGTAAATGCGACTTTGATATTCTTATATAAACATGAATCTGCCATTAAAAAAATTCGTAGACTGCCAAATTTTCGTGCTTTAGCCTAAAAAAGGAAGAAATAGTTCCGGATGAGGCCAAGTTATAGTAGGCACAACGACTAAAAATTTGTTTTTTTAATTTTGGTAATGCCGTTATGGTCCAAAGGAACTTAATCATATGTTATTTTTATTAAGTATACAGCTGGTTTTAGATAATGACGACGCATAAAAATCTAAATAAAACTGCCCAAAATTATTTCTATAAAATTTTGCATATATTTGTATCTAAATCTGTTTATACCGTATAAGCCTCTTGAAAGAGTTAGGTTATCTTGAAAAGAAAAAATATTTTTTCTCTTTAGTGATTTTTCTTCCAAACATTAAAAATTAAACATACATGTTGTAAAACGGGAAAACATGTAATTGAAAAAAAAAATGTTTTAAAGTTAAAATTACGCTGATCACACAGCTACACAAAATAAAAAATTCTCTGTCATTTAAATGAGACATGTCTCTTCTTAAGTATTTTTTATGCTGAATTCATAAAATCATAAAAAAAGACACGCTAAGTAGCAAAATGCTATTTAAAATAAATATGTACAATGGCTAAATTAAAAAATTGTTTTTAATATTTATTAATATTGAACAAAACTTTTATTTCATGTGTATTTTGAAGTTCTTAATCCTGACTTTACATCAAAAAATAAAGTTTTATGTTCAGTTCCAACAAGAAACTCGCTTTTAACACTTACAAGGGTGCTATGTGGTTGGTAAAATACTTTTTTAAGTAAATAAATGCAGCAGCTAAACAAGAATCTTTTTTTTTTTGAACAAAACTATCATTTCTAGTAGTTTTTTTAAGTTTCAAATTTGAATTTGATATCAAAACATGAGGAATAGTGTTTTGTTAAAAAAAATATCCGTTTACTATTTAGGAACAAAAGGTTGCAAATTACAGTCTATTATATATCCCTTGACAGTTTTAGAAGTCAATTTTCTGGATAGATTGATTAAGTGAATATGAGGGAATGTGAGTGGGTGAGTAAGGTAGGGAGTGAGTGAGTGAGGTAGTGAGTGAGCGAACGAGCGAGTGAGTGTAGAAGTGAGTGACTGAGTAACTGACCGTGCGAATGAGTGAGTAAGTGAGCGAGTGAGTTTTGTTTAATATTAATAAAAATTAAAAACAATTTTTTAATTTAGCGGTTGCACATCTTTATTTTAAACGGCATTTTGCTACGTAGATTAGAGGTGGTATATGCGTGTTTTTTTTGGTAAACATGAACACTAAAACCTAATATTTTTAAGTTTTTATAATAAATGTAGATTCAGAACATTTAAAGATGTCCATAATTTTAATGATTATACAGTTTACATTATTTATTAAAATGTATTTTTTTCAATTTTATAGATTTCTGGCAACTTTAAGTGTGTTTTCTGAAAAAACCTCACTGTGGATGTTTTTTTATGATTTTTTTTGGATTCAGTATAAAAAAAATACTTAAGAAAACACCTGTCTCATTCAAACGACAGAGAATTTTTTTATTTTGTATACCGTTATAAAAATTTTAATTTTAAAGACTTAGGTATGATTTTATCTACCTCAAAGTGGAAAGAAGGTCTACGGATTTGCCATATTGTAGTCTGATAACAGTGATAACTTACACAATTTTATTTTACGTGTACAGGATTTATTTTCCATTCATTTAGAACAAAAATCTTTTTAAAATGACTGTCAATGTCAATTAAACGGTTAAATGTGCTGAAATAATGATTTAATGTGATTTTTTGTAATTTGGTTTGACAGATACTAAACTGTCTAAATATTTTTTTAGCATCAGAATTGTATTCAGCGACCTTGAAAACATAAGGACAAATGTTTGAATAGTGTTTTATTGTGATGAAATAATGTTTAAATGGCGTTTTGATTAAAACGACAGCTCTTTTGACAGCTGTCAACTACTAAAATATTTTTTTTGTATAAGGATCGTATTCAGCGACCTCGAAAACATAAGGGCCAATGTTTGAATAGTGTTTCAGTGTGATGAAACAATAATTAAACGGCATTTTGAGTAAATTGACAGCTCGTTTGACAGCCGTCAACTACTAGAATATTTTTTTTTGTTAGGATCGTATTCAACACCCTCGAAAACATAAGGGCCAATCTTTGAATGGTATTTTAATCCGCTGAAATAATGATTAAATTGCATTTTGAACAAATTGACAGCTTGTTTGACAGTTGTCAACTACTAAAATATTTTTTTTAATCAGGATCGTATTCAGTGACCTCTAAAACATAAGGACTAAAATTTGAATTGTTTTAGTGTGATGAAATAATGATTAAATAGCATTTTGAGTAAATTGACAGCTCGTTTGACAGCTGTCAATTACTTCAATTTTTTTTTATCAGAATCGTATTCAGTTACCTCGAAAACATAAGGGCCAATGTTTGAATAGTGTTTTAGTGTGATAAAATAATGATTAAACGGCATTTTGAGTAAATACAGCTCGTTTGACAGCTGTCAACTACTAGAATATTTTTTTTGCATCAGGATCGTATTCAGCAACCTCGAAAACATAAGGGTCGATGTTTAAATAGCGTTTTAATATGGTGAAATAATGATTAAATGGCATTTTGAGTAAATTGACAGCCCGTTTGACAGCTGTCAACTACAAAAATATTTTCAGTAACCTCGAAAACATAAGAGCCAATGTTTAAATAATATTTTAATCCGATGAAATAATGATTAAATTGCATTTTGAATAAATTGTCAGTTTGTTTGTTGTTGTTTGACAGCTGTCAACTACTAAAAGATCTTTTTTTAATCAAGATCGTATTCAGCGACCTCGAAAACATAAGGACTAATGTTTGAAGGGTTTTAGTGTGATTAAATAATGATTAAATAGCATTTTGAGTAAATTGCCAGCTCGTTTGACAGCTGTCAATTACTTAAATATTTTTTTTTCTAGCAGAATCGTATTCAGCAACCTCCAAAACCCCTACTTATTTATTTATAAATATTTTTTCATTTAATATAGACTTAAAATTGAAAAATATTTGAAAAATTTTTCGAGCTTCACTTGTATTTGACACTGTTATATATATATATACACATATATATATATATATATATATATATATATATATATATATATATATATATATATATATATATATATATGTATATATATACATAAAATATATATATATATATATATATATATATATATATATATATATATATATATATATATATATATATATAAGAAAGAGGAAGGACAGTAACAGGGCACTGGCAACAAACAATCCTAAGTTTAACTGCTGGGAAACGCTCTTGTAAGGAGAAGAGATGAGCAATCAAAGATCTAAAGGCTCTAGTATCTGCTGTTTATTTTTATTATCGAGCTTTCGCTGCCTAATGGTAGCTTCTTCTGGATTCTAAAAATGCAAACCAGGTACAGAAAATAAACTAAAACGTTCGTTTTTTAAAATGTGATTAAATGAATTGTACGACTGAATGTGAAATTACTTACAAAAATTTAGCAGTTAGTTCATCTCTGGTGCAGACAATGAAATTTGCATTTTTGTTGGCCAGGTAGTATGAATGATTACACAAAACATGATTAAAAGACACTTAGAGAGTTACACAATCATTGAAAATAAAACTTTGTCAATAAACATTAGTTAAAAACACTTTTTAAAGACAGAAACACAACTGCAAGAAACCATGATGTTGAAATGGTACTCCATTTTAAAATTTTTGACGTCGAGTTTAGTAACTATTTAGTGATATTCGAGTCCAAGCCGGATATTGTTGGTAGTCTATGTCGTCATCAGGTCGACAAAAAACCATAAAAAGTATTAAAGTTAGGGATGTGGTAAATTTTTTAGGTAGATGCTAATTTTAGATAAATTATTTATTATTAATGACATCTATTTTTTAGTTTAAATTTTATAAAAAAAGGGGGGACTTAAATTTGATGAATGTTACTCTTCGACGAGTTATTTATTATTAATTATATTAATTCTTTAATTTTATAATCAAGAGATTCATAGGCTAATTTAAAAATTTGAAAGAGAAAATTAATACTGGACGTTATTTATTATTGGTCATATTTAATTTTTTATTATGTAATTTTAACAAGAAAACATAGAAAAGTAACTGGTAATAAATAGCAAAAATGACAGAAAGAGATAAGAAACGTCAACTTTACTAGAAACTAATTTTTTCATAAAGATCGTTCTTTTTTATTGGTTTGGTATAGTTTTGTGTTAGCAAATAGGTATACATGGAGCTCAATCCTTCTATGTCTTTTTTGTGATTGAGATTATTTTTACAGGTTTTTATGTAACACATTTCCAAGAAACTTCTTCTGAAATAATTAGTCTCAACATCCAGAATGAAGCTGTTGTTATATTGTACTCTGTGATCTGTATTATTTACGTGTAAGCTCAAGCTAGTTGCGTTAGGTTTGTGTTTACTATCTAATCTCTTAGAGAGCTTTTGTGAAGTTTGTCCAACGTAGACCAAACCACATTGACAGGGAATGCCATAGATTATATTAGATCTTTGTAAAGTATCGGTTTTATCTTTTAAATTGGTATAAAAACAATTCATTCTTTTTATGTTGTAATTGGCAATTTTAATGTTTGTATTTTTAAAAAGAGAAGACAAGGACTGGGAAAAGCCTTCAATGTATTGTAACTTTCCTACTTTAATATCGACATTAGTGGTGACAGTTGGATTAATTGGAAGGAGGGGTCTTTGAAAATTCTTTTTAATTAGAGCTTTAGGATGTCCAACAAAATGTCTTCCAACAGTTTTACATTTTTTTCCTTAAATGAGGGGTGGCAAATCTTATCTATTCTGTTCTTTAGTCCTCTGATGATGTTCAGTTTCTGTTTCATAGGGTGATAAGAATGGAAGGGAATATATCTACCAGAACTTGATTTTTTCCTATACCAGTCCAGTTTGACTGTATTATTTTCTGAGCGTACAACCCTAGTATCCAGAAACGGAACAGCACAGTCAGTCTCCTCCTCAACAGTAAATACTAACTTATGATTGAAAGAATTGTAAATGTTAAGAGTGTTCTGTACACTTCCGGCAGGTAAAGCGACTAACAAGTCATCCACATATTGAAACAGAAGGGTAAATTCAAATTCAACCCTTGAAATAACAAAATAAAGAAGTTTATTCATAACAATTTCAGCCAGGATTGGTGAAATAGCACTTCCCATTGGGACGCCAATTTTTTGTCTGTAGAATATACTATTGAAGGAGAAAAATGTATTTTCATATAAAAAAGTAATGATTAGTAGAAACTGTTCTTTAGGAATATTACATATTTCTTCTATAGATGTGAAATGTTCATTTAATATTGATATAATAAGGTCTAGAGAGATGTTAGTAAATAGTGAAACTACATCGAAAGAAGCAAGTACAAAACCCTCTGGCAAAATAAAGCCATTAACCTTCTCTGCAAATTCGAAGGTATTTTTAATTCTGAATTTATTAAAAGTTGAAAAAGCTGTTTCTAAAATAGAGGCTATATATTTGGCAAGTGGTTGTGTAGATGCTCCTACACAGGAAACTATTGGTCTTAGAGGTATATCTGGTTTATGTATTTTTGGTAGACCATAATATTTGGGACAAATCCCATTATAAGTTGTCAATGTGCGAGCAGTTGCTTCATCTAAAAACTTACCATCTTTTAATGATTTAATTAATTTATTGCATTTAATTTCTATTTTTGATGTGGGATCGTGATGTATTATTTCATAAGTACTATCATCTTGAAGTAGGGAGTGTGATTTCTCAAGATAGGAAGCTTTTGACATAGCAACAGTAACATTGCCTTTATCAGACCTAGTAATCAGTAAATCGGGATGGTTTTTTAAGAAAATTTTTGTTTCCTTCTCTAATTTATGAGTGATAGAAGTTTTGTCTTTATGTGATATTACATAGTTAGTAATTAGGTTTACAGCCCTTGCACCAATGTAGTCTTGTTTTTGTGGGGGGACATAGTGAATTAATTCTTCTACCTCAGACAGTAGTCTAAACATGTTAATATCTTTGTTAGATATAGTGAGACTGAACTTGGGACCAAGGGCTAGAAACCCTTTTACATTAGGTGGTATTTCTACATCAGAAATATTTTTTATCCACTTGTCTTTTCCTATATTAAATTTATGAAATTTCTTTTTTAAAAATTCTATTTTTTTAATGTTGTTTTTTTTAATTTTATTGAATAAAAATTTATATTTATTATGTTGAATAAAAATGAAATCATCAAAAATATGAAATGGTAATTGAGTCCTAAGGTCCTGTAATAGCTCATCCAATGATCTCTCGAGTCTTTCTATGTACCGATTAGTGTCAGAAATACATAACTTATGGAATTTGGTTGTTACCTGTTGTGTTATGTTTTCCAGTCTGGTTATATTATTGTTTGATATAGTTTGTGGAATTCTCCAGAGTCTCTTTATGTTGTCTTCAAGGAAACGGGGGTGTTACTTTTGAACGACGACATTCTAACAGAAATATTCGTCTGTTTCTTTGAGATGCCAATTTTCTATTGATATTATCATACAATTTCATACTTTTTACCACATTTGGCCCAAACGTCTCAGATATTCGTCTGTAGAAGGTTCCCATTATTCAAAAACTATAATAAGAAAGAGGAAGGACAGTAACAGGGCACTGGCAACAAACAATCCTAAGTTTAACTGCTGGGAAACGCCCTTGTAAGGAGAAGAGATGAGCAATCAAAGATCTAAAGGCTCTAGTATCTGCTGTTTATTTTTATTATCGAGCTTTCGCTGCCTAATGGTAGCTTCTTCTGGATTCTAAAAATGCAAACCAGGTACAGAAAATAAACTAAAACGTTCGTTTTTTAAAATGTGATTAAATGAATTGTACGACTGAATGTGAAATTACTTACAAAAATTTAGCAGTTAGTTCATCTCTGGTGCAGACAATGAAATTTGCATTTTTGTTGGCCAGGTAGTATGAATGATTACACAAAACATGATTAAAAGACACTTAGAGAGTTACACAATCATTGAAAATAAAACTTTGTCAATAAACATTAGTTAAAAACACTTTTTAAAGACAGAAACACAACTGCAAGAAACCATGATGTTGAAATGGTACTCCATTTTAAAATTTTTGACGTCGAGTTTAGTAACTATTTAGTGATATTCGAGTCCAAGCCGGATATTGTTGGTAGTCTATGTCGTCATCAGGTCGACAAAAAACCATAAAAAGTATTAAAGTTAGGGATGTGGTAAATTTTTTAGGTAGATGCTAATTTTAGATAAATTATTTATTATTAATGATATCTATTTTTTAGTTTTAATTTTATAAAAAAAGGGGGGACTTAAATTTGATGAATGTTACTCTTCGACGAGTTATTTATTATTAATTATATTAATTCTTTAATTTTATAATCAAGAGATTCATAGGCTAATTTAAAAATTTAAAAATTTGAAAGAGAAAATTAATACTGGACGTTATTTATTATTGGTCATATTTAATTTTTTATTATGTAATTTTAACAAGAAAACATAGAAAAGTAACTGGTAATAAATAGCAAAAATGACAGAAAGAGATAAGAAACGTCAACTTTACTAGAAACTAATTTTTTCATAAAGATCGTTCTTTTTTATTGGTTTGGTATAGTTTTGTGTTAGCAAATAGGTATACATGGAGCTCAATCCTTCTATGTCTTTTTTGTGATTGAGATTATTTTTCCCCTCATTTAAGGAAAAAAATGTAAAACTGTTGGAAGACATTTTGTTGGACAATTACTATCCTAAAGCTCTAATTAAAAAGAATTTTCAAAGACCCCTCCTTCCAATTAATCCAACTGTCACCACTAATGTCGATATTAAAGTAGGAAAGTTACAATACATTGAAGGCCTTTCTCAGTCCTTGTCTTCTCTTTTTAAAAATACAAACATTAAAATTGCCAATTACAACATAAAAAGAATGAATTGTTTTTATACCAATTTAAAAGATAAAACCGATACTTTACAAAGATCTAATATAATCTATGGCATTCCCTGTCAATGTGGTTTGGTCTACGTTGGACAAACTTCACAAAAGCTCTCTAAGAGATTAGATAGTAAACACAAACCTAACGCAACTAGCTTGAGCTTACACGTAAATAATACAGATCACAGAGTACAATATAACAACAGCTTCATTCTGGATGTTGAGACTAATTATTTCAGAAGAAGTTTCTTGGAAATGTGTTACATAAAAACCTGTAAAAATAATCTCAATCACAAAAAAAGACATAGAAGGATTGAGCTCCATGTATACCTATTTGCTAACACAAAACTATACCAAACCAATAAAAAAGAACGATCTTTATGAAAAAATTAGTTTCTAGTAAAGTTGACGTTTCTTATCTCTTTCTGTCATTTTTGCTATTTATTACCAGTTACTTTTCTATGTTTTCTTGTTAAAATTACATAATAAAAAATTAAATATGACCAATAATAAATAACGTCCAGTATTAATTTTCTCTTTCAAATTTTTAAATTTTTAAATTAGCCTATGAATCTCTTGATTATAAAATTAAAGAATTAATATAATTAATAATAAATAACTCGTCGAAGAGTAACATTCATCAAATTTAAGTCCCCCCTTTTTTTTATAAAATTAAAACTAAAAAATAGATATCATTAATAATAAATAATTTAACTAAAATTAGCATCTACCTAAAAAATTTACCACATCTCTAACTTTAATACTTTTTATGGTTTTTTGTCGACCTGATGACGACATAGACTACCAACAATATCCGGCTTGGACTCGAATATCACTAAATAGTTACTAAACTCGACGTCAAAAATTTTAAAATGGACTACCATTTCAACATCATGGTTTCTTGCAGTTGTGTTTCTGTCTTTAAAAAGTGTTTTTAACTAATGTTTATTGACAAAGTTCTATTTTCAATGATTGTGTAACTCTCTAAGTGTCTTTTAATCATGTTTTGTGTAATCATTCATACTACCTGGCCAACAAAAATGCAAATTTCATTGTCTGCACCAGAGATGAACTAACTGCTAAATTTTTGTAAGTAATTTCACATTCAGTCGTACAATTCATTTAATCACATTTTTAAAAAACGAGCGTTTTAGTTTATTTTCTGTACCTGGTTTGCATTTTTAGAATCCAGAAGAAGCTACCATTAGGCAGCGAAAGCTCGATAATAAAAATAAAAAGCAGATACTAGAGCCTTTAGATCTTTGATTGCTCATCTCTTCTCCTTACAAGGGCGTTTCCCAGCAGTTAAACTTAGGATTGTTATATATATATATATATATATATATATATATATATATATATATATATATATATATATTTTATATGTATATATACATATATATATATATATATATATATATATATATATATATATATATATATATATATATATATATATATATATATATATACATATATATATATATATATATATATATATATATATATATATATATATATATATATATATATACATATATATATATATATATATATATATATATATATATATATATATACATATATATATATATATATATATATATACATATAGATATATATATATATATATATATATATATATATATATATATATATATATATATATATATATATATATATATATACATATACGATTTGGTTGAAGGTGTTGTCAGATTTCTAAAATTTAAAATATTTGTTGGAACTGTATCAATGAATCAAGCTAAATCCTATTAGCCAGGAGCTTGCCATCACGCCCGCTGGATGTCTAAGGCTCTTTATTCTTTAGAAAGTAATTTATTTCGTGAAGCTTTCAACTTGACTCCAGAAGAAGAAGCAGGTTTATTAGATGTTTGTTTATTTATAGTATTCGTTCACATCAAATCTTGATTTTCTACACCTTTGGCTATAAGAGCCCCTAATGAAGATTTAGAGTTGGTAAAAGCTCTTTTATAATATAAAAGTGTTAATAAAATTGTAGCTGAAGCTACGTTAAATGGAATAATAAATCATTTGTGGCACTTATCTGGAGAAGCAAGTGCTATGTCTTTTTTTGACTTTTAGGTAATAATAGAAGTTAAACGTAAAATGGTTGAAGTACTAAATGATAACATTGTTTTAGCTGGAGCAGATTTTCCAAAAACAATTAATTCAAGACTATATTAATGTACTGACAAAGCATGAACTCAAAAGCAATATTTGCTAAAAGTTGTCAGTGAATACGAATATATGAAAAAATTAAAAATAAAATAGTCTTAATTACCGAATCTTGTTTTATATTGCTTAATTATCTAAATTTTAGTCACTATATTCAAATATTATTTGATAAAATTAACGATGCTAATGTTACTATTGTTAAATTTAATATTATTTTATTATCTTCATCTTATCACCAGGCGATTTCCCGCCAAAATGCCAAAATGACCAATATACAAAAAAATAGAAAATTCGAGTTCTATGAGCGATTATATAAAGATTTTATGCTCCACATTAAAAAAAAATTTTTTTTCAAAATTTTGTCCGATAAATTACGGCGAGGGGGGGATTTTTTGGGTGCCCCACAAGGATTTATATTATTAGGTCATTATTAAAAAATCAAATACCTGCAACACGAAAAATTTTAAGCGACTTATTGGCCGCATGGTACATTTTTTTTTGAAAAATGAGAGAACCCCATGCGTTTTAAGTGGGAAAATGGGATGCCTTGAGGGGTGGTTTAATTATCAAAAGTCTTCATCTTCATATTTGTAAGACAAGAGGGTACAATTAGTGTAAGAAAATAACTAATATATATATATATATATATATATATATATATATATATATATATATATATATATATATATATATATATATATATATATATATATATATATATATATATATATATATATATATATATATATATATATATATATTTATATATATATTATTATATATATATATATCATGTATATATATATATATATATATATATATATATATATATATATATATATATATATATATATATATATGCATATATATATATATATATATATATATATATATATATATATATATATACATATATATATATATATATATATATATATATATATATATATATACATATATATATATATATATATATATATATATATATATATATATATATATATATATATATATATACATATATATATATATATATATATATATATATATATATATATATACATATATATATATATATATATATATATATATATATATATATATATATATATATATATATATAAAGGGTGTCCCTTATCTTCCAAGCTAAATGTACCCTTGATCTTACACCCTAGATCGAAAGTATTTGTGATAGAAGTAAGATTGCAATTATGAGGACGAAGAGTTTTGATGATTAAACCACCCCTCAAGGCACCCCAATTTGCCACTTAAAATGCATTCTTCCATTTTTCAAAAAAAATATATCACGCGGCCAATAGGTCGTCGCGTTGCAACTTATCGTTTCTAGTCGAATTTCCTTAAGTCCACTCTCGGTTAGTTGATTGTAGGTGGGGTAAGCGATTGTGCCTGTTTGTGCACTGTAGCTTCTTGGCTTATTATGCTCCCTTCTCTTGGTTACATAAGCGTTGTTCCTTTAAGAAGATTTATTAGCCTACTTTCAAGCCCTTCTCTTGCATATTTGCCGTCAAAATTTTTTGTGGTAATTTATCGCCAGATATAGATCTCAGAACAGTTTATGTCTGTTCCGAGTTACAGCCACACATTTACATAGGAAGGTTTCTTCCCGTTCACCCCTAATTAACAAATTTTTAATGTGATGATCTACATCTTGCACTTCATTCAATAATAACCCATTTATTGAATTTCCATCTAAACCATTTTTAAATGATATTTTGTCAATATCGCTTCACGAATTTTTAAATTTTTGAAACAAAGGATGGTGTCAAGTTTCTTACCTTACACATTCTTACATTACACAGGAACGTTTGGTCTGCTAGTTCCCGGAAGACTGAGTTCAAAAACTGCAACTATAGGTAGCTCAAGAATATGATATCTACAAGGTAAATAAAGCAAGCCTATTTCAAGCTTCTGCTCCAAAATAACTGCAGCCTCACTGTGACGTCCTAAATTTGCGATTGTGGTATGACAACATAATGCTTGTATAGTATTATACAAGCCCCATCCATTAATTGCATCAAAAACAGCGTTTGCTTGAGTTTTTCCCTAATCATGAGGAACATTTAAAATTTTTTCTGTACTGCTACTACTCACGACGATAGTCGTGTCAATTTGTTTGCAAATTATAGAGTCTAGTATCAGCCTACCATCTCAATGGAAAACTGCAGCCTTAATTTCTTTTTCGTCCTAATAATATTTTAATATTTTAGCTTTTTTTTTCTCGAAATAACGTACTACTGCGATTAAATGATGTTTTATTTAAAATCATTTCCTCAACGTTATGCCCTAATGCTACAACAATTGAAGTAATTAAGCGTACTGCATATCGATAAGATACTTTGTAAGAATCCAATGCTGATTATTATATTATCTGTTAAATTGTTTTTAGTACCTCTCGACTGCTTTTTGTTATAGTTACGCCCTGTTCCAGTATATTCTAAATGAGTGCTTCGTTGTGACTGAAGTTCCTCAGAAGATTTTGAACGCCCTGGTAATTACACCACTCCATCTACAACATTTGTTAATAACTATTTACTAACAACCAAGATGTATTGGAAAGGTATTTTAGGCTTTTCAAATTTACAGTAATTTTATCGGAACTTTCTACTTATAGCACCAACGCTTTCCATTGTGAAACATATAGCTTAGAACACCTTCCTAATATATTTTGTTAACAAGTTTAACAATAATGAGAGAGAGAAAAATAAAAAAGATATTAAAAAAACTTTTAATGTATCTAAGCTCAAAAATCTTTTTTATTGCTTCATAAATAATTAAAAAATACTAATTATTAGAAAGAAGCTACCTACCATAAAAACAAATATTATTAAAAACTAGTTTAAAGAATTCTTAGAAATCTTTTATTATTAAACGTTAACTACACAGTAATTATGAGGGGCGAAGCCCTTCAAAATAGTTAGAAATAATTTATACTGATTAAAAATATTTGAAAAATGAGGTTTTAAGAAAATTATCACATAATAAAGAGGAAGGGCGGAGCCCTCCCAAATCAGCTATTATTATAAACTCAATTATTATAAATTGTCAGTTATTATTACAAATTCAAAAAATAATCACATCATTAGGATACTATTAAAAAATTAATGGGCGGTCTGAAACCCTTCAAAACACCCAGTAAAAATATTAATCTATTTGCATATTATGATTTTCTGTAGCTTCTTGCCAATATTTTTTATATATAAAAGTTTTAAAAAACATTTTTACTAGACAAAATCGGCTAAAAAACACATATTAATCATATTGCAAATCATCTACATTTTTTAGTTTGATACTTTAATATGTTATTATTTTGATTATAAATTTTGGTTGTGTAAACTGTCCCTTTAACCCTAGGTCAATTCTGCTCCAATGTGAGTTGTAACTCCAAGTCGGTTTCAGTCAGCTGCTGAGATAAATGCAAATTAAAAATTTGCTTAAATATTTTAAAATTGTACAATTTCTATATTATTATGCAACTTTCTACAAATTATTATTACTTTTGTAGTTTAACTAAACTTAAAATCAACTGAAAAGAACATCTTTATAAGGTGATAAATTCAAATAATCCTTGTTTAAAAATTTAAAAAAAACGAAATTTTTCTATATTTTTAAAGACCCCGGGCGAGCTGAAAACTAACATTTAATTATAAATTAATATTGTTAATGATTTTCACTTCATATTTTCTTTCATATAACTTTCTATTTAATTTCAAATTTTTTTTTATTTTAATAATCCATTTCCTCAGTACCGTGTACTATAATTGCACCTTTGCTTTTATTTAATTATTATGTATGCTAAATTATATTTACCTGATTTTTGAGTATTACTAATTGCAACTTCCAGAGTTATATTGTCCTGTATATTTAATAAGTTGCAGGGTGATGAACAGAAAACTAATAAAATGGAACACAATGGAAAACGCAGAAGAATATGTGAAAATCATTAACCGAGCTCTAAATCATCCTCATACAACTAATGTTGAGAGTCTCAATAACACAATCACCGAAGCGATAAAAGTATGACAACAACAACAATGTAGTAGAGCAGCCGCAAAGGAAGAGAACGAACCTAAGTGAAAATACCAAAATACTGATTAGAGAAAGAAGATAAAAGAGACAAGAACAAAGAGGCGGTTCAGAAGAATATAATTAATAAGAAAATTAAAGAAACAATCGAGGAAAACTATGGAGGTGCTTAGAGGAAGTATAACGGACAGTAGAAAAGAAATTTTTAAAATTAAAGATGAAGCGGTCAGGAAACAACTAGCAGAGAAAGAATAATTCAAATAACAGAAACATTTCCCAGAGAACTATAGAAAAGTAGAAAAATAGAGAGAAATGACGATATACCACAAGGAACACAGAACAAAATAGTCAATCAAGGTTCCGAACATTTACCAGAAATAACCATTGAAGAAGCAAAATGTACTCTCAAAGAAATAAAAAATAAAGTACCTGGAGAGGACCAAATCGTAATAGAAGCTATTAAAAGAGGTGGTGAGAAATTATTGGAAGTGACACTTGCTCTTTTCAATCTGGAAAATAGTATAATCCCAACAAAATGGAATAACGCAGTGACCATTCTTCTACACAAAAATGGAGACATATTAGACCTCGAGAACTATAGACCAATCAGCTTGCTGTCACATATGTATAAATGATTCACTAAAATAATCAAAAAGCGCTTAGAGAGAAAATTAGACTTTTACCAGCGTAGAGAACAAGCCGGTTTCAGAATCGGAACAAGCGATCACTTACAGGCAATTAACACTCTTATTCAGAAGTCACTTGAATATAATGAATCACTTGTGCTGATTTTTGTAGATTTCAAAAAAGCCTTCGATACCGTAGAACTATGGGCAATATTATCAGCACTAAGACAATGTAGAGTAGATTACAGATATATCAACTTGATAGAATATATATACAATAACGCAACATCAAGTGTTAAACTCCATGAATCCACAGACAAATTTAGAATAGAACCAGGACTTAGGCAAGGAGACACAATATCTCCTAAACTTTTCACAGCAGTATTAGAATATGCATTTAAAAAACTGAACTAGGAGAGAAAAGGAGTAAATATTGACGGCGAATGTCTTAGTCACTTGCGTTTTGCAGACGACACTGTCATAATAACAGACAGATTCAATGAAGCCCAATAAATGCTCACGGAATTGAAAATGGCGTCCAAAAATATTGGTTTGGAAATCAACTTTCCAAATACTAAATTCATGACCAATCTTGTATCTAATAATAACATGAAAATCGCTGAACATGAAATAGAACAGGTTTATAACTACAAATATATATCAAACCTGCGAAATCCACCGTCGAATAGGTTTGGGATGGGCAGCTTTTGGCAAACTACAAAACATCTTCAGGGGAGATATCCCAACCTGTCTAAAGAAAAGAGTTTATGAAAAGTATGTTGTACCTGTGATTACGTACTGTGCAGAAACTTTAAAATTGACAAGGCGATTAATAAATAAATTAAGAGTTAACCAACGAGCAATGGAAAGAATAATGCTCGGAGTAACAATAAGAGACAAAATACCAAATTTAACATTAACGGAGAGAACAAAATTAAAGGGCATTGTACGATATATCACTAAAACCAAGTGGAGATGGGCAGGCCATATAGCCCGTATGAGTGATAATAGATGGACAAAAAGACTTATAGACTGGAGACCCGGGAAAAGTAACAGAAACAGGGGTAGACCATCAACTAGATGGAGCGATGACATACGCAGAGTAGCAGAAAATTGGACAAACAAAGCACAGGACAGAGGACAATGGCAGAATCTAGAGGAGGCCTGTATCCAACAAGGGATGCAAGAGGCTGAGGGATGATGATGATGATGAGGGTGATGAATAAAAGAATTCTCCAAAATCTTCTGCTTCATCAATATTGGGTTCTAAGTCACTGGTACTAGCTCCATCTATAATGATGAGAAAAGCAAATTTTGTACTAAGACTAAAATTCTAAATTAAAAAATGATTGACAAAATGTAGAGTATAATGTACAATTACCTAGTTTTTTACTGATTAATTTTATCATGTGTTGTTTTCTTTTCGTACGTTGATCAGTTAAAAAATTTGCTACACCTTGGTACAATAATTTCAAGGTATTTTTTCGATCAATATGAAGCAAACATTCATATTACTTGGATTTATCTTCTATGTCTTTTTGAGTTAATCTTTTTTCTTTCTTTGAATGTTAGAGTATTTATTATACAGTTTTTCTAATTTTTTATGGCAATTTTGGATTTCTTGCGTACAAATATCGGCACTTATCCAAAATTTAATAACTTTCCTTATTACCTTAGGAATACTATCACAGTTTTTTTTAATACCTTTTTAAAATGAAAAAGGTGCCTCAAAATTTGTCGCTTTGTAGGTAACTTGTGGCCAGGTATTTCGGATAAAACACCACATTTCAGCAGAAATAATTCTTGTCGTGATGGACTCATACTTAATATTTTAATACCCTGATATCTAATATATAATAGTCATATATAATAATTTAATTATCATTGCTAATAATTGTCACAAAATCAATTGTAAACAAAGACTTGTTATTTAACATTTTAACTGTAAGCTATATTTTTTTTAGGTTATAAGAAATCACATGTATAAACAAGATCTTTTACTTCAGTTTTGCACTAGCAATACATCAAATTTTAACTTTACCTATACACAAAAAAAACTTATTATAAGAAATGCAAAATATTTGTTATTCCAAGAAATCGCAAACAGTATTTTAAGAACAGTAGCAATAACGCAATATTGCAATCTCGATTGTGAAGGTCACAGGTCGTCATTTTAGTATGTAAGTTCTTCTAACTAAAGCGCACGCAAGCGCGAAAATTTAGAATCTCATATGTCACGACAATAATAATTTTATATACTACATTACAACATTCCAGAGCAAAGAATACAAAAAATACAATTAAAAAACTTTATTATTTACTTATCGATTTAATATCCAAAGATTGATTTATATGTTAGATAAAAAAAATTATTCTCTTTGGTAGGGTATAATTTTATTTTCATAGGGTTTTTAACTCTAAAACTCATTTACTTCCACAAGTTGTCGAGAGTTGTTTCCGGTATTTAATTTTGTTGGCATAATATATTTTTTTTGAAAAATGAAATATTCCTATGCATTTTAAGCGGGAAATGGGCGTGGCTTGTGGGGTTGTTTAATCATCAGAAGTCTTCATCTTAATAATTGCAATCTTACTTCTTACACAAATACTTTCGATCTAGGGTGTCAGGCTAAGGGTACAATTAGTTACATATATGTATATATATATATATATATATATATATATATATATATATATATATATATATATATATAAAATTTGGAAAAAATTTTGGGAAGTTTCATTCTCTAATTGACTTCCAAACCCAAGAAAATTGAAAAATAAAAGTAAATATATATATATATATATATATATATATATATATATATATATATATATACATATATATATATATATATATATATATATATATATATATATATATATATATATATATATATATATATATATATATATATATATATATATATATATATATATATATATATATATATATATATATATATATATATATATATATATATATATATATATATATATATATATATATATATATATATTTATATAGTTCTTCCGCCGTTTTTCCTTTAGAGACAGTCTGTATCCATTTTGTTCGCTAACAACATCTTTTGGTAAAAAATCACTCCAACTCGGTTCCAACAGTTACAAACTTTGTTGAAGAGTTGTTTAAACAATATATTTCAGAATTTAAAAGTTTATCATATTTACTTTCACTCTTTTTACTACTTTATGTAGTATACCCCTAATATGAGCTATTGGATGAATACATTTCTATATTTGATTTATTTTAGATGATATGAGTATTAATGTAGTATTCCTCCTCTACTGTTCTCCCATTTACGTAGAGTGGTTAAGTGTAGAGTAGTTTATATTATATAATTCCTAATAAGATGAGGAGTAAGATATGCATATTATAAACAAAAACACACAAGAAAAATATAGCTTGATAATTATTTTTCTTGTCTTGTAACACAGATACATTTGCCAGTTTATATCGTCTCAAACACTCAGCCAAATCACAATTTTTATAAAATTTATTGTGTTCATCGATCAGGCGATCTTTATACATCCGCTGAAATATTTTAACACCACAATAATAATATTTATATACATCATCTATAATTAGATAATAAAATCTCTCTGCAACTAGTATTTCAGCTGTCCTCTCCATTTTTTAATAGATGTTAATCTTTGTTTATAGGTTCTATAGGATATATTATCTATTTTCTTGTCATAGGATTGTAAACATATATTTAAGGCTTACTATTCAAAATAAAATTGAATACTGAAATACTGTACAAAGCATACTCGCAATATAACAAATATATTTAATGGAAGGGGAATATTTTAAGGAAGAAAAGTTTCTCATTTTCGTCAACCCACTGATGAAGTGAATTATTGTTTTGACCCCAAGCAAGCGTATCGTAACTGTTTTGAATTTTGAATCTTTTATCGTCAGCCGAGGAGCAACTTATTAACTAATTTAGTGTATATATTATTCAATCTAAATCGTAATAACCTAGATACAAAAAATTCCGGAGGTAAAATAGCCCCCGTTGGGGTTTCCGGGTGGGGGCTGATTCAGGGACGTCAACATGCAGAGATCACAACTCTAAAATAGATTTTTGCAACATACGAGGTTTACACTCGAATATAAATTCAGTGCACACACCTACAATCAAATAAACCTCATGTACTCGCTCTCTGTCAAGGTCAGCTAATCGACCAGCACAGTCAACTTTCTCTATCCTAGGTACCACTTCTATTCTCGGATTAGGCGTAACTTCGGAATCTTTTTGTCAGAAGCGACCTCTTTTGTCAACGAGAAAAGGCTCTGGAGCACCGAAACGTCGATGTTATGTGGCGGTTAAAAATAACAACTCAGCAAACCACAATCATTTACAGATTAGCTATCTAAATACCAAAATTGCCATCCTGGGCGACTTTAATGTTCACAACATCAACTGGTTTAAGTATTCAAATACTACTGACGAACAAGGTCGTGAAACTGAATCATTCTCAATCAGTTGTGACTTAATTCAACTTATTGACGAGCCAACACTAATTCCTGATCGAGACGAAGAGTTCACCAATCTTCTTGATCTGTTTTTAGCCACCAATCCGGAAATTTACACTGTCACCGTAAAGCAACCGCAAGGCTCTTCCTACCATAAACGTCTTTCGACGTCGAGTATCCTATCAATTAGTGACAGAGAGGCGCCTAAACTGTGCAAGATTTAGCACTAAAAAGCTGCTAAATGGGAAGAACTCATGGAATATTTTCTTACTTTTTCTTAGTTAGATGTTTATTTTTGATCTAAGGAGGCTTCCGATGTTATTTCGACTGATATGAACACTTACATCCCTTTTTCGAAGAAATGCTTTTCCAACGGCAAGCCTTGGTCTGACTGAAAATGCAAAAAAGCTGTTATTTCTAAACATCTTGTCCACCGACAATGGCGCAAAAATCCCAATCGTAACATCTTCGTTTATGCCCGGAACAGATGCAAAGAAATTATCGACGAAACCAAGAAGACACACAATCAATGAATTAGAAACAAATATCTTGCTTGCCCCAACAATTCCAGTTCCTTTTGGTCAGTCGCTAAAGGCAGTTATTCAAAACTTCACCAAATCCACTATACCACCACTCACACGGCCAGATAATTCTATTGCAACAACCCCCATTGAGAAAGCGAACTTGTTAACTGAACTCTTAGCTTAACATTCTACTGTTGATTTCCAAGGAAAAATACCACCTACTCCTCCCATAGTGCAGTCAAGGGTGCCCGATATTTTCTTCAGACGGCGTATCATAAAACGTAGTTTAATGAAGCTAGACACCAAAAAAAACTTCTGGCGCTGACGAAATACCTGCCATAGTACCCAAAAATTTCGCAAGAGAACTAACACCAGTTTTTTGCAGATTTTTCAACATAACCTTCAGAAAGGGAATATTTTCGTTCTGCTGGAAATGCACCACATTTCAGCCGATAACCAAAAAAGGAAAGCAGACCTTGCCAAACAAATACCGACCATGTAACGCATGTTTAGAACAATGCAATTGAACACTGTGGAGAATTTCGAGCGGTTTCTCTTGATATATCCAAGGCATTCGACCCTGTTTTGGTATGACGGTTTGTTAGTTAAGCTACGCTCTTCTGGTATGTCTGAAAAGTTCTTCTTATGGCTCTTAATTTTCCTTAAAGAGCGTTCTTTAAGAGTGGCAATCGACGGGTTTCTTTCCAACACCTTCACGCCGGTGTGCAAAAACCCAGGCGGCAGCAAATATGCCTTGGCATGAACATGTTGTAAATATAGCAAAGAGAGCTTCTCAAAAGCAGGGAATATTAATTCGAACTAGAAAGCTTTACACTCCACAATAACTGTTAATTATGTACAAAGCTTAAATTCGACCAATGATGGAATATTGCTCTCATGTTTGGGGCTCTGCTTCCACTACATTTGTTGGGTTCTGTTGAAAAGAGAGCTCTTCGTCTAATTGGAGACCTGGAACTGGTTCAGCTTGTTACTCCTCGTACATCCGTTTGGAATAATTTGCTTTTTGCTGTGTTTGCGACCGAGTACAATTTACAGCGATTCAAGACCAACGTGACTCGCTTCTTCTGCAGACTTGTTGTTCCTGTAGCGCTTTAGGGATTTCCCTGAAGAATATATATATATATATATATATATATATATATATATATATATATATATATATATATAAACTTGATTCGTTTTTCTTGGGTACTTAGGTTCTTTTGGAAAATACAAACTAGTTTATTTGACGTTTCGCCTTATTTTTTTAGGCATTTTCAAAATTTTTTTTATTTTTTTATTATTCATTCTAAAATTAGAAAATACAAAGTTAAAATCTTTTAGATCAGTTTACAGGTTTAAAAACATATAGCTTTTTACGCACACTCGGACATTTAAAATACTTCACTATAACAACAATACAAAATAAATTAAACAAGAGTATATACCTTAAAAGTCAACTATTTGTGTGTTTGTGAATTTCAAATTCTATATTTCTTATCAACATATCGTGTATCGTATTTTTTATTGATTTTTTTAAATTATATATATATATATATATATATATATATATATATATATATATATATATATATATATATATATATATAATTCTATATTTCTTGTCAACATATCGTGTCTCGTATTTTTTATTGATTTTTTTAAATTTATATATATGTTAAGTATATATACCATTTTGTATTATTAAGAGGATATGCATGCCACCATGTTTATTTTTTAATTAAATTTGTGTAGATATAACTGATTCCTCTTATGTCAGTCGTATCATTCACAGTGTTTTCATCTTTTTTTATTTCAATCATCTCTTTGATTTGTAGTTTGGCATAATTCCGGTCTCTGCAGAGGACCTTGGTTTCATTAAATTTAAAGTTATGTTTTTCTTCTGCTTCGTGTTTACTAAGGGCAGTGGAAGCATTTCTAGCATATTTGTGTCAATTCAGTCTGTTTTTTAGTAACTGAGAAGTCATTCCAATATATTTCTTCCGACAATCCGCACGCGGTATTGCATACACAACATTAGATTCATTCATTGTGGGGATATGGTTTTTTAAGTTTGTAAATAATAAACTTAGTTTATTTTGAGTTTTATGGCAAGCTATAATGTTATATTTTTTCAAGACCTATTTCAGCTTCTCAGAAAGTTCCTTTGTATACGGAAGTGGTAAAAATTTAATACGGTTTTGTTTACTATTTTTGATGTTGGTTTTTGAGTTATTATAAAACTGGTATATTCTCTTTTTTATTGTTCGATTGATGTCATTCTCTTTAAAATTCTTTTGTATTAAGACCGTTTTTATTTTTTTTTTAGCTCGTCTGGTCTTAGTTCAGGGGAAGTCAATTTTATTGCTCGGTCTGTTAGGCCCACTATAACGCTGATTTTCTGGTACATTGCACGATTCGAGTGAAAATTCAAATATTTCCCTAACCAAGTAGGTTTTGTGTACCACTCTTTAAGGATTTTATCTTGCTTTCTGATAAGAGTCAGGTACAGAAAATTTATTTTACCATCCTTTTCAATTTCTGATGTAAATTGTAATTTTTTGGGGAAGCTATTAAATTTGTATAGAATTTCGGTAATTTTTTCATTTTGGACTGCTAATAAACAATCAACTACGAACCTCTTGAAAAATAAAATATTATCTTTTAGTTTTTTAATGACCTGTTCTTCCAGGTATTCCGTTACTAGCTGAGCAATGACTGATGAAATGGGGAAACTCATGGCACAACCGTCGATTTGTTTATAAAATCTATTTCCAAATTGAAAATATGTGTTTAATGTGAGATCTATGGCGTCCAGAGAATTCCTTTTTGAAATTGTTGTGTGTTCTTGTATTTGATTAATTGGGTGAAGCATACCCCACTTTTTAATTTAGAAAACTATTTGCCGCAGTAGTTATTTTTAAGTTTTTCTGTCACTTTTGTCATATGATTAATTTTATCAGTTTGGGTATTCTTATTAGTCCGAATACTGGATTAAAAGTGAATGTTGACAATCTGTCTCATAATTAAACGGCTTAATTGGAAAAGGAGAATTGGGGTTAGATTTACTTTGCGATATTATTTAAAACTAATAATTTAATAGACCGGTTAGTGGCCTAATTTGATCGCAAGGAATTGATACGTCATGTTAGCCAGAATCAATATTATTAGAAAAATTTTAAATTCTGATAACTTTTTAGTTTTTTCCAGTTGGAAATAACTTGTTTGAACTACTTTCAACTAAATCGTCGTCAGTATTAAAAATATCCTCGTCTAATTGTATATTTTGAGATAATTTATCAATTTCCAGGTTTTGTTTGTTTTGGGATATAATGCAATCAATTTCCAAATTTTGTATGGGGGTGGTACAATAGGCCCATCGTCAGAAGACTCGTTAGAATTATCCTAGACACTTATCGCAGATAGGATCTTGCACACAAAATTTATTTTTCTGTGATCTATCGTTAACTGTTTGATCAATAAGTCAGGTTAGCTTAGGTTCACCCTGCTTATTGAATTATTATCTGAAACAGAAAAATTTTGTGCAAAATTCACATTTTGACCAATAACAAAAGAACTGTCTTCAAACTGTTGATCGAAAAAGTAGAAATGTTGGGAATTCATAATTCTGGTAGAGACGTATTTTAGTTCTAACACAATAAGTTTGCGAAGAACGCGAAGTGAACAGAATAACAATTGAGAGTCGACTAGATTGGAATACGTTTTATATTAGCAGGAACGATAAAAGCCAGTTTTATGGTAGGACCGTTGTATGGTAGGACCGAGTAAACCTTAAAAAAAAAATTGTTACAGCAATTTCAACTACTACTTTGTCACCTCAAGCGTCATAGAGTAAATGAAAAGAAAGTGGAAAGAAAAGAGAAACAGAAGAGAAAGGGATTAGAAGAAAGGGAATAAAAAGAAACAAAAAAAGAAGAGAAAGAAGTGAGAAGAAGAAGAGAAGAAAAAGATAAGAGAAAGAGAAGAAGAAAATAAGAAATAGGAGAGAAAGAGAAGAGAAGAGCGGAGAAGAGAAAGAGAAGAGAAGGAGAAAAAAAAGAGAAAGATAAAGAGAGTGCTTTTTTCTGCAATTTCTTTCTTGTGTTTGTGTACATTTTTGCCTCCATTTCCGACTTTTCAGACTCTTTGGTGATGATGAATTAACCAGTATAAAAGCAAAGTTTGGTGTTTTGTTTATTATATTAGACATCAAGTTCTATTGAATGAACATTCTCTACCTACATTAACGTAAAAACTTTAATTAATTCCATGCGTGATGGACGATGAGTTTTAAAAATTAATTGTGAAGAAAACGATAACTTTTTCGTCAATGATGAGTTCTTGTCATCGGAAAAAGCAGATCATCTTTTAGAAGATTGGGTCGATGATATTATAATTGATGATGTCGGCACCACATCCAATCTCCGAATGCCCACCTCCACCGATCTATGAATCATGGCTGAACTAGAACGAAGAGGAACCTCTTCCACCAGCCATGGATTTTTCTGATTTGAAGCCGTCTACGATGGAACCACGGATGAAACTTTTTAATTTGGAACCAACAATGATACAGTTCTCCATAACGAAACATCCTATGATGGAACTAGAGGAAGAGGCTCTTTCTCTAAGAAAAAGAGAGATTTTTTTTAATAATATATAATAAAAAACAATAAATTATTTTGAAACTTTAATTGTGTGATAGGGAGGAATAGTTGAACAAATTTTTACTGATTTTTATTTTCTAATGAAAATAACATTGCGGAATCTTCTTAAATCGACTTAATTTAGATTTTGGTTAAATTGGAATGTTGTTGAAATTAATAAAACACGACGTGTTTTATTAATTTCAACAACTCCAGTGTCCCAGTTTAAACTATGGTATAGTTCTGATCAATTAACCAATATTGGATCTTCAGCAGATATCATCTGTAAATGGTGTTTTAAATAACTAGATTGCACGACGAATACCATCATAAATTAACTCTTTGGAAACATAGCGAAAAGAGCAATTATATCCTTGAATGTCAATAAACACGTCTAATTCTAGTAAATCCATGTTTGACATTGAAATCAAGTGGAAAATATAAAGATTGTTTCAGTTTCGTTAGGTTTTTTTCCGACAATTTTATTATATTAACTATATTATATATATATATATATATATATATATATATATATATATATATATATATATATATATATATATATATATATATATAATATATATATATATATATATATATATATATATATATATATATATATATATATATATATATATATATATATATTATTCTATATATATATATATATATATATATATATATATATATATATATATATATATATATATATATATATATATATATATTATTCTTGGAAGGAAGATACTCTATTTGCTTGGAGGAGTCATTCTGTTTGTGGAAGGCGAAGGAGGTATTTCCACAAATTACCTACTATCCTGTAAATCCCAGTGGAACTGTTCTCGCTTTTTCCGGTGGACTTTCACCTTCGTCAACCCACTGTTTTGACTGTTGTTTTATCTCCAGGGGGTAATAGTGGATCCATGTTTCGTCACACTGCAATTTTTCCGACATGATTTTGAAATTTCTTTTCTCGTGCGTTTTTGGTCTGTAGTCAACAAACGCGGTACCTATAGCACACTCATCATTTTTATTTTTAATACTTCATGCAGGATATTATGGATCATTCATACGAGATGTTTACCATCTCAGCAATCTCACGTAGCTTAATGTGACAATCTTCCAAGACGATCGGGCATCCTGAGCGTGCAGCATTTGTAGTACTGGTACTGCGACGTTTAAATTCATTTATTCAGTAAATAATGGTCGTGGGTGCTAGTGCAGAGTCCCCATAAACTTATTTCAGTTAAGTTTCTATCTGGACCGCAGTGTACTTTTTATATAATAATGCACAACTACTCACATAACATAAAAAAATACTTTTATATCATTCATATAAGTAACAAGGTCGTGCTGATGAAGAAATCTTTGAAATCTTTCATATTATTAATTTTCAATCTTCGTAATCCACGCTTAATTTTTTCGGGATAGAGTGTAACGTAATCCGACGCCTATCTTAAGTTTATGCAACGTTTTGTCAATATCCGTTTAGCAGTTTTTATGTGATGCCGAAACAAATTAAACGGAAAAATGCCTAAAAAAGTTTGTTTTGGCTTCAATATACATCAGACAATATCTACCTTTTCCAAAAAAAATACTCAGTATGTAGACGCAACGTTTGTGTATAAATTAGAACATTCACATATGCCTTTCGTAAACAAGAAGGCCACGTGCTTTTTTTTTATGTGAATGACTCAAAATATTTGAAAATATGGTCACGTTTTAGAGTAAATTATAACCATGTTTATTAATATATTTTTTGATCTAGATTCTATATGAATGAAGAAGTGTACAATAGTCACTTTTATTGGAAAAAATTAATAATTTACATTTTAGGAGAACTATCATACTTTATATTGTTTCTTTTTAATTTAGTGGGCTATATTTTCTTTTTGGAAATAAAAATAACTTTAGCACCTTTATATTATTTGTATTTGTCAAATTGCAGTAAGCTCATTTTTATGTTCTGTTCCATTTTTTTACGATTTGCTTTAAAAATGAGCTCAAAACGGCCTAATTCCGTAGCGATCCAGCTTTTTAGAAAAGGTCTGCATTACTCACATTTATATTTTGCATAAATTTAACTATGTATAAGGGCACTTAAATTTAGATTATTTATTTTGATTTTAATACTGTCGCTGAACAAGTTTATACGGAAAGATAAAATCGAAAAAACATGTTGTCTTAAAGTTGACTAGGATCATGATTAAATATTTTTTAAAAATTAGTTTTCATTTGTATTCTACATGGACGTTAAAGTGTGTTTGTTAAATGAAAAACATGATAATCAATATTTTGAACGGACTATCAAACTTTATACTTTTTTATGGGATTTTAGTGGCCCTTATTTTCTCTATGCGATATTTTTAAATATAAAAATAACTTTGCATATTTATTTTGTTATCGAGTGTTTCATTTTTTAAATTTACTTTGAAAAATGCTTTCAAATTTTTTACATTTCTTACAGCCTTCTAAAGAATAAACTATGGATAAAAAGACTAACAGCTTTGGATAGTCCATTTGTCTAAGGGGCGCATCTGCATATCCGGCACTTTTTTATTGATTGCCCGTATTTATATTTAATTTTGTTCTTGGTACCTACAAAAAAGGGTGAACTTCCTTGCAAAAAGATCGAAGATGTATTGTAATTTTGGCAATTCGGGATATTGTATCTGATTCAATCAATATAAAATTCCAGACAGTTTTATGATATTGTAAGATGTAAGTGTAAATAAATAATAGTGAATAGCTCTGCAATAAATAAAGTAAGGAACTTCCTTAAGAAAATGTTATTGAGGCATAATGAAAAACTTACATAATACATGAAAAACTCTGAAATACGATATGATGAATTAAAAACATGTATAAATTATGCCAATTTCTAAATAAAATATCCTAAAACATGAATAACGCAATGAATGAATGCGCAATTAGTGTTCCGTATGTTGATGGCTTTTAAAATAAAATTTTTTGTTACGGAGGTATAAAATGATCAGTGACTTAACAAAACACACCCCAAATGAGTTGTCAATAAAGTTTGTTTCCGATCTTTACTGGGCGCAAGTATTACATTATATATATTTTTGAACTCGCCCTCTACAAGCTTTCATTTGACACCCCACTCGATGACCTAGTATTTTTTTTCACATCCGATTTCACTTCACAAAACACAAAGGGGTTGCCCTTAAGTCAAAATTTAACTTTCAAAACTACTCGGCTCTGATCAGGCCATCAATTCCTATATTAGTATCAAATTTCAACTTTCTATGCCAAATAGTTTCGGAGAAAATCGGGTGTGACAGACGGATGGACAGAAACCGAAGTGATCTTATAAGTGTACCGTACGGAACACTAACAGGAGGTTTTTTTTTCAAGCCATTACATCTTTCTCAGCGAGGGAAGTAAAAAAGAAAAGTGAAAATTCACATTTTCCTTCTAAAAACATGGGGGCTATAGTCTGAATATTATGGTCGACAGCCCCAAATCATTCATGATGTAGTAACGTCATGATATATGCTTTGTTGCATATGGAAAAAATAGAAATCTATCAAAATTCCATTTGTCTTCTCACGTACTAGCTTTTATATGCATATACAATTCATATGAGACTAATACTGGCATCTTATGTAGGTATTTGCTTCATATATAGCTTCAAAGACATATATCACTGTACTTTCCATGTTGTTGTAGTTCCCTCCTCTATGTCACTACATGCAAAACGGACATTTTAAAATTCATTATTAAACTAGTCTTTTTTTTTCTTGCATCACAGCCGTCTGGAGACGTCTCATAGATTAAATGCAAGGTCGTAACTCATCCTATAGCCCATCATTTTGGTTTGTCACCTCATCTTTATTTTTAAATTTAATATAGTAATTTGACTGCATTTAATATCCTATATATATATATATATATATATATATATATATATATATATATATATATATATACTTATATATATATATATATATATATATATATATATATATATATATATATATATATATATATATATATATATATATATATATATATATATATATATATATTTAATCACCCCTTATATACCAATTATTTTGAAATTTGTTAAAAAAAGGTAAAAGCTACAGTTTTCATAATAAGATTTTTCGTCGAATGTCAAATTTTTTATTCATTTAATAGGGTTTATAAACAAAACTCTTGGTTTTTACCTTTATTGTTAACCATGTTCTAAATTTCACGAAAACATGTAATAGTTCATAGATACTCTAAAAAAGGTAAATATATTATTCTAATGTTTGAAATAATAGTTTTAAATAGGTACTAAGTTATTATAATACAGTTTTATGATATTTAATTAAATACTCAGGGAATTAACAAAAAACTACTCGTCTTAATAATAATAGTTTAAAAGATCAGGATACAGATATCACATAATATATTTTTTCTTACCATAGATTTCCTATAGGACTTAACTCTTATGAGTTTGTTTAACTCGTTAAAGAGTTGCGCAAACTGCGTTCTTAAAGATAATGTTAGAAAAACAATTACAAAAACAGTGTAAACAGGACAGGTCGTATACTCCTGAGAACTACATTTTTTTTCTCGGTCCACTCTTTTAATATAACATATTTCTAAGAGTTGATTGAGTGGTCCGTTACTTTGTGACAGTACATTTTAACAATAAAACTACTTAATTACTTTGTTAACTGTCACTAAATATATTTGTAAAGATTTTACAATTGCGTTATCGCGATTTCGTAGTACAACTACATTGTCAAACGCTTAACTAAGACTAAAACAGATTTTTGATATTTTATGTTTATATGATGAACAGATGTGGGTCTATTTTATGTTAAAAAAGTTTGAACAAAGGAGAATTTGCTACGTCTAATTGACTATTCAGTAAATTTATATTATGGTCCTTTGAATGTCTGTAAATTTCTATAGATTCTAAGAAGTTGAGTTTTGACCCTTTAGGTGCCATATGGAGTATTTGTAAACAATCGATATTGGGAAAAGTATGGCCTGTTTCTAAGAAATGTTTAGCAAAGTGTGATTATTCATTTTTTAGCCTATAAGAGGCATTGTGTTCTGCGAATCTTGTCTTGAAATTCCGCCCCGTTTGGCCTACGTAACAGCTATTGCACTCTTGACAATTAAGTTTATAAACATCTGATTTATTATATTTATTAGTTTTATCTTTGGCATTAAAAAATATATTGGATAATTTTTGAGCGGGTTTTAAAGCTATTCTTGTTTTTTCGGTCGTGAGAACTTGGGATATTTTATCCGAGATGGGACCAAAATATGTCAGAGGTATGAATGTTTTCTTTTCTCGGTATTCTTTTAAGGGGTAGATTAAGCTGAGAGTGATTTGTTTTCGTTTACGGCTTATTAAGGTATTAATTATTTTAGGTTGGAAGCCGTTATTGAGTGCTATATTTTTGATTGTGTCCAGTTCTTTTTTTAAATTATTTTTACTAAGAGGGATATTGAAGGCTCTATGGATCATAGATCTATAGGCTGCCAGTTTATGGGAGTTAGGGTGTATTGAGTCAGCTGGTATGGTGACATCTGAAAAGGTTGGTTTGCGGAAGATATCGAATTCTAGTCTATTTTCCTTTTTTAAAATTGTAATATCTAAGAAATTTATTTTATTATCGGTTTCCTTTTCAAGTGTGAATTTTATGTTGGGGTGTAAATTATTTAGCTGATTTAAAGTGGAATTTAGTTCAGTATCATTTCCAAGGAAACATACTAAGATGTCGTCCACATATCTAAACCAAAAGAGAATATTTTTCGCGTGTTGAGTTTTTAGAAAACTGTTTTCCAATTCTGACATAAAGATTTCGGCTAGCAAAGGACTAAGTGGAGACCCCATGGCAAGTCCATCTCCACAGAAAGTGAGAAAAAAACTGCTTAAAAAAGGAGCAAAATATAACCCTAACTTTAATATAAAAAATACTACCGAAACACTAATATCCGAAATTGAATCAGCCACAAAAAACATAGGTGACCCAAATATTAAAAAAGAAAAAATAAAACATCTAATGATAAACACAAAAAACACTATTTGCAGTAACCAAGAACAATTAACGATAGCGTCCATTCAGTCTAAAATAAAAGAGAATAACTTACTAATAACAAAAGCAGACAAAGGCAACTCCATCATTGCTCTTGATAAAAACCATTACATTCAAAAAGTAAATGATTTTTTGGAAAAAGAAAATCCAGTAAAACTAAAAAAAGATCCAACGGATAAAATTCAAAAACAACTCAAGACCCTGCTAAATGAAACCCTGAGCATTGTGGATGAAAGAGAAAAGTTTAAAATAATAAACCAAAATCCTACATCACCAAAACTTTATGGCCTGATAAAAATACATAAAGAAAATTCGCCAATAAGACCAGTAGTATCGTACAGCAACACCCCCCTAAAAAAATCTGGCAACACATCTCAACACCATCTTCAAAGAAATTACACAATTCAATCCAAAATACAAAACAAAAAACTCTATAGACCTTACAAATAAACTTAAAAATATCTCCATCCCAAATAACGCCCTTCTGGTTTCATTCGATGTAACAAATATGTTCTCCAATATCCCAAATAAAGATTGTTTAGAAATTATAAAAACTATGTTACAAAAAAACAACGTCAATATAACAATACAACAAGATATATTGAAACTGTTCGAATTTTGTATATCCGAAAATTATTTTCAGTTCAATAATCAATTTTTCAAACAAAGAGATGGACTTGCCATGGAGTCTCCACTTAGTCCTTTGCTAGCCGAAATCTTTATGTCAGAATTGGAAAACAGTTTTCTAAAAACTCAACACGCGAAAAATATTCTCTTTTGGTTTAGATATGTGGACGACATCTTAGTATATTTCCTTGGAAATGATACTGAACTAAATTCCACTTTAAATCAGCTAAATAATTTACACCCTAACATAAAATTCACACTTGAAAAGGAAACCGATAATAAAATAAATTTCTTAGATATTACAATTTTAAAAAAGGAAAATAGACTAGAATTCGATATCTTCCGCAAACCAACCTTTTCAGATGTCACCATCCCAGCTGACTCAATACACCCTAACTCCCATAAACTGGCAGCCTATAGATCTATGATCCATAGAGCCTTCAATATCTCTCTTAGTAAAAATAATTTAAAAAAAGAACTGGACACAATCAAAAAAAATATAGCACTCAATAACGGCTTCCAACCTAAAATAATTAATACCTTAATAAGCCGTAAACGAAAACAAATCACTCTCAGCTTAATCTACCCCGTAAAAGAATACCGAGAAAAGAAAACATTCATACCTCTGACATATTTTGGTCCCATCTCGGATAAAATATCCCAAGTTCTCACGACCGAAAAAACAAGAATAGCTTTAAAACCCGCTCAAAAATTATCCAATATATTTTTTAATGCCAAAGATAAAACTAATAAATATAATAAATCAGGAGTTTATAAACTTAATTGTCAAGAGTGCAATAGCTGTTATGTAGGCCAAACGGGACGGAATTTCAAGACAAGATTCGCAGAACACAATGCCTCTTATAGGCTAAAAAATGAAAAATCACACTTTGCTAAACATTTCTTAGAAACAGGCCATACTTTTCCCAATATCGATTGTTTACAAATACTCCATATGGCACCTAAAGGGTCAAAACTAAACTTCTTAGAATCTATAGAAATTTACAGACATTCAAAGGACCATAATATAAATTTACTGAATAGTCAATTAGACGTAGCAAATTCTCCTTTGTTCAAACTTTTTTAACATAAAATAGACCCACATCTGTTCATCATATAAACATAAAATATCAAAAATCTGTTTTAGTCTTAGTTAAACGTTTGACAATGTAGTTGTACTCCAAAATCGCGATAACGCAATTGTAAAATCTTTACAAATATATTTAGTGACAGTTAACAAAGTAATTAAGTAGTTTTATTGTAACATATTTCTAATGTTTTTAATTAAGAGGAATTAATTAACATTATTTAAAAATATCGTAAGAAGTACAAAAGCAATGCTCGATATGTTTAAATATATGAAGAGCTTAACAGTAGAATAATTCATTATATTTTAAACAGAAATCCTTAGTAAAAGTAATATAGGATTACACCAGTCCTACAATGTTCGTTTTACTTACACTATCTTAAATGTTAGTTTTCTTTTACAGAATAAGGGTCGCCCCCTACTAGATTATAACCACAAACAACATGACTTTACATTATATCGTAACTGATCTCTGTATGTATACGAAGAGTCACAAAGGAAATTTGAAGAATAGGGCCAAACGAAAATCGATGGAGGATTTAACGCGCCCTTTTAGTAAAGTTTTAGGGTATTTTGTGTAGATGGCACTAGTGGTTATATTAGATTAAGCATAAAGGCCGAAAATAGACGGAATGATTGTTTGATCTGAAGGGTACTACATTTCGATAATTAATATAAGTTTAAATAGCTCGATTTTTTATTACTCTATTTAACTTTCTGTGTCAATATTTAAAGGTAACTTTTTAATATTTCCATTGATGATATTTTTATGTCTAATTAATTTCCAACATTAATGCAACGGTTTGATGCGATAAGTTATGAACGTTAAGTTACAATTTTTAAGCAGATTGTTATCTTCTATGTGTACTTACAAATTACATAAAATATAATACCTTTAGAATGGATTCACTACAAAAGAAAATTTATCTTGATCTACTAATACAGAAAACTTTATTAACCTTAGAATATTTAAATTTTCTCATTAATTAAAATTGGCTGGTATATTTTTAAAAAAACTCTAAACTTTTTCTTTCTTTTCAAGTGTATTTTATTTTCTATTTATCGAATATTTGAAATTTTTATTTTGTTTGTTGCAAAATTTATTTTAAATTTGTCATTAAATTTGAATCAAATCAAAATAAATTTTGTAGCACGGAAAAACTTTTAGTTGTTGTTGAAAAGAAGATGGCATTATGCATATAATATACAGGGAGCCCACTAGTAAGTGGACAGTATCATGAGTTTTATTAAAGACGGTACTAAAGTGTCAAGATTCTTAACACTAACCATCGACTGAAATACATCAATCACGGTCACTTATTTTCGAGACATGGCAAAATAAGACTGTTTTTTGAAAATGCCCAAAACCAGGGGCGAAACGTCAAAACAATAAAAAAAATTTAAAAGAACTCAAAGATATTCATTTGATAAACTAAAACCCAAGATACATCAAAAAGATTTATATATATATATATATATATATATATATATATATATATATATATATATATATATATATATATATATATATATATATATATATATATATATATATATATATATATATATATATATATATATATATATATATATATATATATATATATATATATATAAGCACTCGCAAAGCGTATTACACTAAGATGTGTTAAATTTGTATTTCAATCACATATATTTATTCCTTTGCATAATATTAACATTTTACGGTTATATAAATACATATATTTATTGCCGACCTAGGTGGCTTAGTGGGTTGCATAGTAAACCAGTGGTCGTCAGATCGATTCCGGGCATAGACTGGTTATTGTATGTGTTTATAGGGAGAAATTAATGTAGAGATACATAAGTACATAAGTAACACCGCGTTGTCTTAACGAATGCGGTGAAATACAAATGTATGTTTTGGTACCTGGACAACGTCGACGGATATCATGACATCCTCCCCAATATCTAATATATATATATATATATATATATATATATATATATATATATATATATATATATATATATATATATACTCATAATGCATATATTTATTGCGGTTTTCAGTGGCTCGGTCAGCTGCATAGTAAACCAATGATTGCCAGATCGATTCCTGGCATAGACTGGTTATTGTATACGCTTATAGAGAGGAGTTAATGTAGAAATACATAGGGAGCATTACCGTGTTGTCTTAACGAGTGCTCTGAAATATAAATTTTTGTTTCGGTACCTGAACAACATTGACGTATATCATGACATCCTCCACAATATCTAATTTACACACACACATATATATATATATATATATATATATATATATATATATATATATATATATATATATATATTTATATATATATATATATATATATATATATATATATATATATATATATACAGTGTGACAATTTAAGTCCACATCATATGGGATTTTTTTCAAACAATCACTTTAGCGCAGATCTGGTTATGGCATCCATTTGTGCTTCAAATAATATCAGAAATAAAGTATAGTAAGTCATTTTTACGCATGGCACCTATGGAACAAGCCTAGAGATACTTGCCCTCTCGGAAACTCAGAATAGCAACTTTGATATCTACTCAAAACAACGAAGAACAAGAGATACAAAAATAACTTTTGGGGACAGACCAACAATAATAAGCACAAGAAAACACACCGAAACCATTTACCTTCTACTAACAGGCAACCCAATGTCGGGACACTTTGAGCTTCTGACACCACAAAACACTAAAAACATTCCAAACAACAGTAGACCAATAAAAGAAGCATCGGGCGAGCGACGTAACGTTGCGGGAAATGGCAGCTCGACCAAAACGATGGAGACCGGGCAACTGAAAATGGACCTGCCAAAAGTGTTGTGCCGGCGAGTAAGCCGACACCCACCGAGACGGGAAAATCAAAGCAACGCATGAGTTACACTACAGAAATCAACGAACACACCCATGCGTTGCTTTAATAAAAGCACAAGTCCTGACAAAGAAATCACTGAGAAGAGAATCACTCGCCGCCTGGACCCACCACCATCAATCCCAAGCGCAACCGACGAAGTATTTAATCAAAAACTCCCGCAACGACAACGAAATCCCAACAGCACAAAAACAAAATTCAAACGGCAAATAAGAATAGAAAACAAAATCAACATCAGGAGAGATCTAGGACACCTTACCCAGGTTATGAACGGGAACGTGTCCAAACGAGTCTCACAGAGTATAGACAAGATCAAATCCAGGTCTCCCAACAAAACACTGCCAGAATTCCTGAATACTTTGAAACAAAAATTATCCGTATATGCCGCAAGACTCCGTAGATACAAAGAACCAAACGAGAGGAAAGACACCAACAACCTCTTCCGAAGAAGAGAAAAACAGTTCTACCGGAAAACTATGCACAACAAACAGACAGCAGTGACCGAACCACCAAACAAACAAGAACTCACAGATCATTGGAAAAGTATCTGGTCAGAACTCAAACTACTCAATAATAACAACCCCTGGATCAAAACCGAAGAAAGCAAAGATAAACATGTGACAGAACACGAAAATTCCACATTAACGACTGTGGGACCAAAGAGCATGATGAGGTGCCTGGATGCAAGAAGTTCCGGAGGTGGAATGGCCCCCCGTTCAGATCTCCGGATGGGGGCTGGTTGGGGGGCGTCGACATGCAGACGTCATAATTTTAAAATAGATTTTTGCAACATACGAGGTTTAAACGCGAACATAAATTCAGTGCATCAACACCTGCAATCAAATAAACCTCATGTACTCGCTCTATGTGAAACCAAGGTCCATCGACCAGCACGGTCAACTATCTTTATCCTGGGTACGACTTCTATTCCCGATTTAGGCGTAACTTTGGAATCTGTTTTTTGTCAGAAGCGACCCCTCTTGTCAACGAGAAGAGGCTCTGGAGCCCCCAAACTTTGATGTTATGTGGTTAAAAATAACGACTCAACAAACCACAAGGTTCATCTGTATCCTGTATCGACCACCAAGTGATACCAATTTTCGAACACTTTTCGCTTCTCTTGCAGACACCATCGATCATTTACAAATTAACTATCCAAGTGCCGAAATTGCCATCCTGGGCGACTTTAATGTCCACAATATCAACTGGCTTAAATATTCAAATACTACCGACGAACAAGGTCGTGAAGCTGAATCATTCTCAATCAGTTGTGGTTTAACTCAGCTTATTGACGAACCAACACGGATCCCTGATCGAGACGGGGAATTCGCTGATTGATCTGTTTTTAACCACCAATCCGGAGATTTACACGGTCGCCGTAAATCCACCGTTAGGTTCTTCCGACCATAAACTGCTTTCGACATCGAGTATCCTGCAAATCAGTGACAGAGAGGCGCCTAGGCCGCGCAAGATTTGGCACTACAAATCTGCTAAATGGGAAGATCTCATGGAATACCTTCGAACTTTCCCTTGGATGGACGTTTGTTTTCGATCCGACAGCCCATCTGACTGCGCCAGGAAGGTCTCCGATGTTATTTTGGCTGGTATGGAAGCTTACATCCCTTTTTCGAAGAAATGCTCCTCCAACGGCAAGCCTTGGTTTGACCGAAAATGCAAAGAAGTCGTTGCTTCTAAACATATTGCCTACCGACAATGGCGTGAAAATCCTAACACCATAAATCGTAACACCTTTGTTCGTGCCCGGAACAGATACAAAGGAATTATGGACGAAACCAAGGAGGCGCACAATCAACGAATTAGAAACAAACTTCTCGCTTGTCCCAACAATTCCAGATCCTTTTGAGCAGTCGCTAAGGCAGTTAGTCAAAACTTTACCAAATCCACCATACCACCACTCACACAGCCAGATAATTCCATTGCAACCACACCTGTTGAGAGAGCGAACTTGTTGGCTGAACTCTTTGCTTCACATTCTACTGTCGATTTCCAAGGAAAAACACCACCTACTATTCCCATATTGCAGTCAAAGATGCCCGATGTTGTCTTCAGACAGCGCATCATAAAGCGTATTTTAATGAAACTAGACACCAAAAAGGCTTCTGGCGCTGACATAATACCTGCCATAGTTCTCGAAAACTGTGCAAGGGAACTAACACCAGTTTTCACTGGTGTTAGGACTTTTTAACCTATCCTACAGAAAGGGAATATTTCCGTCCTGCTGGAAATGTGCCACGGTTCAGCCGATACCTAAAAAAGGCAAGAAGACCTTGCCAAATAACTACCGACCAGTCGCACTGCTTTCAATAATATCGAAAGTCATGGAAAAGGTTATCAATGAGCATCTTCTAAAATATTATTAGCGATCACCAATATGGTTTTCGTAAACACAGATCAACAGGAGATCTTCTGACTTATGTAACACACGTTTGGAACAACGCAATTGAACACTTTGGAGAATCTCGAGCGGTTGCTCTTGACATATCCAAGGCATTCGACCGTGTTTGGCACGATGGACTGTTGGCTAAGTTAGGCTCTTATGGTATGTCTGAAAGGTTCTGTTTGTGGCAGACAGCAAGAGGTCGTTCAACTTAACAAAGACCTGGAAGAAATTCTATCTTGGGGTGACAGTAACCAAGTGGAATTTAACGCTACAAAAACCCAGGCGGCAGTTTTTTCTAAAAAAGATAACGTTGCTGAACCCGGCATAGTTATGTCGGGGCACACCATTCCCCTAGCATCGTCGCTCAATTTGTTGGGCGTTAATTTGGGAGCAAATATGTCCTGGCATGAACATGTTGCAGGCATAGCACGGAGAGCTTCTCAAAAGTTGGGAATATTATCTCGAACCAGAAAGCTTTACACTCCCCAACAACTGTTAATTCTTTATAAAGCTCAAATTCGACCAACTATGGAATACTGCTCCCATGATTGGGGCTCCGCTCCCAAACATGGACTGCATTTGTTCGATTCTGTTCAGAGAAGAGCTGTTCGTCTGATTGGAGACCCGGAACTGACCGGCGGCCTTGATACGCTGGAACATAGAAGAACGGTTGGCGGCTCGAGTCTGTTCTACAAGTATTTTCATGGAAAGTGTTCGAAGGATGTAGCCCGCTTAATTCCTCCCAAAGCGGTCCATGTTAGAAATACACGTCGCGCTGGTGCTTCACATCCGTATGAGGTTCAGCTTGTTATTCCGCGTACAACGCTTTTCAAGCAGTCTTTTATATGGAGAACATCATCACTTTGGAATAATTTGCCCAGCGCTGTGTTTCCCACCGAGTACAATTTACAGCGATTCAAGAACAACATGAATCGCTTTTTCCGCACACATGCCGCTCCTGGAGCGCTTCAGGGGCTTCCCTGCAGCACGTGTGCTAGTACCATAAAAAAAAAAAAAGAAAATGACGTCACCTGTCAAAAATGACATTTTCGTAAAAATTTTTGAAAAAAAAAAACGTATAATTTGGCCAAATTTTAAAAGAAGTTATTAGACAAACTGGTTTATTTTGTGATTCTAGATCTGTTTGTCAAATTTCAACGGCCTACTACGATTTTGAATTTTTGGCAGTTTTTTGACATTTCGCCAATTGTTTTTCATCCTGATTTATTGCAACCTTATTTAAATCATTTAATTTTTCAAAAACTAGGCACCTATAATCTATTTAAGAACAAAATGAAGTCGTGTACATAATTTTTTTATAGAATATTAAAATTCACACATTATCATGAATCATATTTGATGCAAAGTTCGATTAGCTTTTGTTTTTAAATAGAAAAATGTTTCTCGCTTACGTATTTAGATAGTGAACATACTTAAACGGTTGTAAATTAACACAAATCTTACATTTTGATCTTTTTAGTAATGCATTTAAATTTTTAACAATGTAATGTTTCTTACTATAAACACCAAATTAACAATTTGCTGCTTCATCCTATTTGTTTTTTTTTTTATACTTCAGCTAAAACCACTTTTTAGATCAATAGTACATTTTAGATTCTAATTGCCAACCGTATTAAAAAAAATATACATATTCTAGTGATTAATTTGGCAGTTACGCGTTAATAATACCACCGAAAAATTACATTAAAATGCTTTCGGTGTCATTGTTGACGTAACTGCTAATTTAAAATAAATCCAGCCATATTTTAGTCGTGGCTATCAAAATTAACGTTCGAAAAATTAGAAAGACCCTTTATGGTTGTGCCTATTTCCTCCTGAAAACTTACCTTCTACAGGAAAAAGAGCTAAACAGAGAAATTAACACGCTAAGCAAAACTCGATTTTTCTATGCGTTTATTAATAGTAGGCCCTCAAAACAATTGAGAACTAGAGATCGCAATATGGTGTCGTAAGCTGTCAAATATTTAGTTAGCAATTCAAACTAGAATGGAAAGAAACAGATGGTGTCATAACATGCTTTCTCTTCAAGAAAAAATTGGAATTGTTTTATTGTGTGGGGAAAATACACCTCATCGCACTGTTGCAAATGTTTTTAACGAGCGTCATCCTAAAAAAAACTTGCAGCAATCTACTGTGAGCCGAATTATAAAAAAGTTTAAATCGACTGGATCTGTGGGAAATGGTTTCCGAAAAAATCGTGTTGCACGTAAAAATACCGAAGACACTGAGTTAGATGTGTGCTTAAGCGTAGTAGAAGAAGGCAAAACCAAAACTATTTCGAAGTCTAAACCGGAGATCGACAGGGAAAGTGTAAGTAAAATTTTACACAAAAATAAATTTAAACCATAAAAACCGAAATTGATAAACACTCTACAGGATAGAGATTTTAATATTCGGTTGTTATTTTCATTCTGGTACCAAGGAAAAATAGAAGAGGACTCCAAAATTCCGGACAATGTTTTATGGACCGATGAAGCCACGTTTACTTCTAACGGAGTAGTAAGTTCACAGAATAGTCGATGGTGGGCGCAAGAAAATCCAAATTTCATAATTGAGTGTCGTGACCAATACTCGTTTAAGGCTTACGTTTGGTGTGGCATTGTAAATCACCAAATAATAGGGCCATATTTTTTTAGACATAATTTAAACTCACAACGATATTTAGATTTTTTAAATAACAAAATTTTAGAAGTTCTAGATAACATGGCTGCGGATCTAAGATATGCTCTATGGTATCAATTAGATGGTGCACCAATACACAATACTTTGCAAGTACGAAACACTTTAAATGAACTATTTCATGACAGGGTCATTGGGCGAGATCAGGATAATTGTTGGCCACCTCCATCGCCCGACATCACCCCATTGGATTTCTATTTATGGGGTTATCTCAAACAAAAAGTATACAAGTTTAGACCAGTTAGAGATATCGATCATCTAGAAACTACAATTAGGCAGTGTGTTCAGGAGATACCTCCCGAGTTTGTGAAAAATTCCGTCAAAGAAATTTCTGGAAGAACCATTCGTTGCATTGAACGAAACGGTGGACACACCGAAATGTAGAATATTGCAATATGCGTGTATTTGATATAAAGTATTTATTAAATAGGTTAAAATAGCCAATTGTTAATTTAGCGTTTATAGAAAGAAACATTACATTGTTGAAACTTTAAATACATTACTAAAAAGATCAAAATGTAAGATTTGTGTTAATTTACAAACGTTCAAGTGTGTTCACTATCAAACTACGTAAGCGAGAAATATTTTTCTATTTAAAAACAAAAGATAATCGAACTTTGCATCAAATATGATTCATCATAATGTGTGAATTTTAATTATTATTTTATTTTTTATTTTTATTAATTATAAAAATTTATATAATTATAAAAAAATTATGGACACGACTTCATTTTGTTCTTAAATAGATTATGGGTGTCTAGTTTTTGACAAATTAAATTATTTAAATAAGGTTGCAATAAATCAAGATGAAAAACAATTGCCGAAATGTCATAAAACTGCCAAAAATTTAAAATTGTAGTAGGCCGTTGAAATTTGACAAACAGATCTAGAATCACAAATGTCTAATAACTTTTTTTAAAATTTGGCCAAATTATACGTTCTTTTCTAAAATTTTTACTTTATTTCTGATATTATTTGAAGTACAAATGGATGCCATAACCAGATCTGGGCTAAAGTGGTTATTTAAAAAAAATCCCATATGATGCGGACTTAAATTGTCACACTGTATATATATATATATATATATATATATATATATATATATATATATATATATATATATATATAAATATATATGTATATATATATATATATATATATATATATATATATATATATATATATTATATATATATATATATATATATATTTATATATATATATATATATATATATATATATATATATATATCTATGTATATATATATATATATATATATATATATATATATATATATATATATATATATATATATATATGTATATATATATACATATATATATATATATATATATATATATATATATATATATATACATATATATATTTATATATATATATATATATATATATATAAATATATATATAGACATATATATATATATATATATATATATATATATATATATATATATATATATATATATATATATATATATATATATATATACATATATACAGTGTGACAATTTAAGTCCGCATCATATGGGATTTTTTTTAAATAACCACTTTAGCCCAGATCTGGTTATGGCATCCATTTGTACTTCAAATAATATCAGAAATAAAGTAAAAATTTTAGAAAAGAACGTATAATTTGGCCAAATTTTAAAAAAATTATTAGACATTTGTGATTCTAGATCTGTTTGTCAAATTTCAACGGCCTACTACAATTTTAAATTTTTGGCAGTTTTATGACATTTCGGCAATTGTTTTTCATCTTGATTTATTGCAACCTTATTTAAATAATTTAATTTGTCAAAAACTAGACACCCATAATCTATTTAAGAACAAAATGAAGTCGTGTCCATAATTTTTTTATAATTATATAAATTTTTATAATTAATAAAAATAAAAAATAAATAATAATTAAAATTCACACATTATGATGAATCATATTTGATGCAAAGTTCGATTATCTTTTGTTTTTAAATAGAAAAATATTTCTCGCTTACGTAGTTTGATAGTGAACACACTTGAACGTTTGTAAATTAACACAAATCTTACATTTTGATCTTTTTAGTAATGTATTTAAAGTTTCAACAATGTAATGTTTCTTTCTATAAACGCTAAATTAACAATTGGCTATTTTAACCTATTTAATAAATACTTTATATCAAATACACGCATATTGCAATATTCTACATTTCGGTGTGTCCACCGTTTCGTTCAATGCAACGAATGGTTCTTCCAGAAATTTCTTTGACGGAATTTTTCACAAACTCGGGAGGTATCTCCTGAACACACTGCCTAATTGTAGTTTCTAGATGATCGATATCTCTAACTGGTCTAAACTTGTATACTTTTTGTTTGAGATAACCCCATAAATAGAAATCCAATGGGGTGATGTCGGGCGATGGAGGTGGCCAACAATTATCCTGATCTCGCCCAATGACCCTGTCATGAAATAGTTCATTTAAAGTGTTTCGTACTTGCAAAGTATTGTGTATTGGTGCACCATCTAATTGATACCATAGAGCATATCTTAGATCCGCAGCCATGTTATCCAGAACTTCTAAAATTTTGTTATTTAAAAAATCTAAATATCGTTGTGAGTTTAAATTATGTCTAAAAAAATATGGCCCTATTATTTGGTGATTTACAATGCCACACCAAACGTAAGCCTTAAACGAGTATTGGTCACGACACTCAATTATGAAATTTGGATTTTCTTGCGCCCACCATCGACTATTCTGTGAACTTACTACTCCGTTAGAAGTAAACGTGGCTTCATCGGTCCATAAAACATTGTCCGGAATTTTGGAGTCCTCTTCTATTTTTCCTTGGTACCAGAATGAAAATAACAACCGAATATTAAAATCTCTATCCTGTAGAGTGTTTATCAATTTCGGTTTTTATGGTTTAAATTTATTTTTGTGTAAAATTTTACTTACACTTTCCCTGTCGATCTCCGGTTTAGACTTCGAAATAGTTTTGGTTTTGCCTTCTTCTACTACGCTTAAGCACACATCTAACTCAGTGTCTTCGGTATTTTTACGTGCAACACGATTTTTTCGGAAACCATTTCCCACAGATCCAGTCGATTTAAACTTTTTTATAATTCGGCTCACAGTAGATTGCTGCAAGTTTTTTTTAGGATGACGCTCGTTAAAAACATTTGCAACAGTGCGATGAGGTGTATTTTCCCCACACAATAAAACAATTCCAATTTTTTTTTCTTGAAGAGAAAGCATGTTATGACACCATCTGTTTCTTTCCATTCTAGTTTGAATTGCTAACTAAATATTTGACAGCTTACGACACCATATTGCGATCTCTAGTTCTCAATTGTTTTGAGGGCCTACTATTAATAAACGCATAGAAAAATCGAGTTTTGCTTAGCGTGTTAATTTCTCTGTTTAGCTCTTTTTCCTGTAGAAGGTAAGTTTTCAGGAGGAAATAGGCACAACCATAAAGGGTCTTTCTAATTTTTCGAACGTTAATTTTGATAGCCACGACTAAAATATGGCTGGATTTATTTTAAATTAGCAGTTACGTCAACAATGACACCGAAAGCATTTTAATGTAATTTTTCGGTGGTATTATTAACGCGTAACTGCCAAATTAATCACTAGAATATGTATATTTTTTTTAATACGGTTGGCAATTAGAATCTAAAATGTACTATTGATCTAAAAAGTGGTTTTAGCTGAAGTATAAAAAAAAACAAATAGGATGAAGCAGCAAATTGTTAATTTGGTGTTTATAGTAAGAAACATTACATTGTTAAAAATTTAAATGCATTACTAAAAAGATCAAAATGTAATATTTGTGTTAATTTACAACCGTTTAAGTATGTTCACTATCTAAATACGTAAGCGAGAAACATTTTTTCTATTTAAAAACAAAAGCTAATCGAACTTTGCATCAAATATGATTCATGATAATGTGTGAATTTTAATATTCTATAAAAAAATTATGGACACGACTTCATTTTGTTCTTAAATAGATTATAGGTGCCTATATATATATATAGGGTGTCATAAAATTCACTTCATATACTGAACCGGGTGACTCGTGAAGTCATGTAGAAACACATTCAATACTTTTTTTAATTCCAAAAACTGTTGAAAAATTAAAAAAGGGCAAAAACTGCTTTTTACTAAATCATTTAAAAAATTAACCCGTCCTGAAAGGCCACCACTTACAATGGAGCAAATAAAATTTTGGTTGCAAAAAAAAGAAATAATTTCTTGGTGAGTGGGGTAAATCGAACTTCAACTTGAAAAAACCGCAGATAAAAATTCACTAACGTCTACAAAAATATATAACGTTGATGAAAGTGGCTTTTCTACTTTTCAGAAAAAAAAGGCAAAAAGTTTTAAGATTAAAAAAATCGGCGCAATCATAAGCGAGAAAGAGGCTTTGTGTTGTTCCAGTATGGCTGGACAGTTTGTGCCACCAATGCTTATATTGGTGAATGAGACAAAATCCTAAATTGGGAAACCTTCTGACAGTGTTGCCACCATTCCAGACTCTGACTATATTAAATCAAATTTATTTGTAAAATGGATGAAACATTTTATAGGCCAACCCCTGAAAATAGAGTATTACTTTTGCTTGATGGAAATACAACGCATTCGACGAACTTGGAAGCGTTGAACATAGCAAAGACTAATGGGATATAATAATGTTACAACTAATAGAACTTACTGCACACGGGTTTCAGTCTTTTTTTAAATCTATGAGTAATTATTACACTCAAGCAATAGAAAAATCGTTGATTACAAATCCATGTCATCAAGTAACGCAATATCAAGTTACAAGTTTATTTGCAGAGCTTATTAAAAAGCTGCTATCATTAGCATCATTGTGAACCGATTTAAAGCGGCTAGAGCTTGATCTGTAGGCAAAAACTTTCTCGAACACCAGTTTAAAGCAGCTGAAAATATAAATGTTATCTCTCTTACACAAACTTAATCAATTAAGCAACCTGATGTCTCTGAAAAGATTCCACATTTAAATAGTGAACCATCTACTTCGGGATCTAAAGCTTTAAAAAAAAACTGTAAAATCTTTATATCTAATACTACAAAAAATACTGTACCACTATTATCGTGATACGTTTAATATGCAGTTCAATATTGGTTTTGAGCCCCCAAAAAGTGACACCTGTAATTATTGCGATAAAGTAGACATAAAAATTAAAAGTAGTCAAATGCACGATTCCGAAAATGTTGCTGAAATCGAGAATCTTAAACAAGAGAAGGAGTTACATCTGACCCGTGCAAAAGCTGCTCAGTCTCTTCTTAAGGGATTAAGGAGTAATGCCGATGACTCTTTTCTGGTCATAGCTTTTGATCTGCAGCAGGCTTTGCCAACCCCAAAGCTGACTACTGGGATTCAGTATTACAAAAGGAAGCTATGGACCTATAACTTTTGTATCCATAATGTAAAAACCGGTTCTTCAACGATGTACCTTTGGGATGAAAGTACAGGGAGGCGTGGATCATGTGAGATTGCAAGTTGCTTGTACGATTATTTGTGTAAAGTTGATGTTAATGTTAAAAAAGTTATTATGTTCAGTGATAACTGTTCTGGACAGAACAAGAATTTAAATCTTGTTTTGGCAAATCTATACTTTATACACAAAGACCAGTTCACTGAAATTAAACACTATTTTATGATACCTGGGCACTCATACCTTCCCTGTGATAGGGATTTTGGGAACATTGAGAGAGAAATACGGAATAGCACTGTGTATACCATGGATCACTATGAGTTAATGATTGAAAGCTGTCGCCGAAAAAAACCAGTTTTGCGTTGTCCAACTTAGACAGGACATGATTTTCAATTTCTCTAATTTTCAAAAGAAAATTACTAAAATGCAGATGGCTGGTGCTAAGTTTAAAGATGGAAAGATCTTTGAATTTACAAATAACTTTAAGCAAGGTTTCTACATTCATTCTGCTTACAATTTGGATGTCAAAACGGCAGTCAAACTACAAAAAGGCAAGGTGAAAAACTATGATCCTGATCATTTTCATTTGGCCAGTGAAACACTGACGAGACTTTACAGTGCTCCCATTAAAATACCAGCCCCCAAATTAAAGGACATTCAGGACTTGTTACCGTATGTTCCCCTACCTTGGAGTCGGTACTTTACTAACATTATAGCCTCTCAAGACGCAGCAACGAATAAGAGCACCGAAAATGAAGATGTTATGGACGATGACCAAATAGATTACAACTGAACTTGGCTAATTATTTGTTTCTTTTCTTTAGTTTTTTTATGTTAGTTTCAATACCATATTTCCACTGTTTTGTATGTTGTATCAAGTAACTATTTTGTAATAACAAAACCTTTAATTAAAACAATAACCTTAAAATTAAATAAAATGTTTTCAAAATTTTTAATACCGGTCTAATTTTTTCCCAGGTATTGCCAATTTTAGGTGATAGTGTAGCATCAGAAACGAACAGTAAAATATGAAAAAAAAAATACACAAATAAATATTTAAAAAACATTTAAAAATTCACGGAATACACTATTCTACTTAAGTAAATAATAAAAAGCTAATAAATTATAAATAAATAATAAAAACCTAATTTTGCCAATATTTTGTTGAGTTCGCCATTTAGATTTTTCTATAAATTCAATTTTTTTGAAACTTCATTTTGTTGAGTTCGCCCTTACTATCCGGTACAGTAAAGATTATGGTACCTACTGACCATGAGAATGTTGTTGGAAAAATCAGTGGAGTATCATTTAGACATTTGTCTAGCTTTTGTGGATTTCCATAAAGCATTTGCTACTGTAGAACATTCAGCTATGAGGAATGCACTTAATCATGACAGAATCGATTGTAGGTGTACCGAGATACTTACGTATATATACGACAATGCAACGTGCACTGTTTAATCTGAAAAATCTACGAAGCCTATTCCCATAAAAAGAGGCATAAGACAGGGTGATACTCTCTCGCCAAAGCTCTTTACATTAATTTTAGAAGACGTACTCAAGAACTTTCACTCGGACAATCGAGGCATATTGATTAATGGGTAAAGATTGAATTATCTTTGGTACGCGGATGATATTGTCTTAATTGCAGAGAATCCTTCTGAATTGCCAGCAGTGTTGGCGGACTTGGAGAGAGAATTATCGACTGTCGGATTGAAGATGACTTTGCCAAAAACCAGGGTAATGTGTAGAGAATACCCGAACATCGCGATTGAAAACACTACTCTGGAGAAAGTTGATCATTATGTATACTTTGGCAACAGAATAAAACTGGGCTACGAAAATTAAATAATAGAGATTTATAGAAGAAAACGATTGGCTTGGATGCATCTGGTAAAACGAGTAAAACGCTGACAAACAAAAATATCCCTATGCGCCTGTGGACTCGGCTCCTTGACATCTTGCCAGTCCTAACTTATGAGGCCCAAACATGGACATTTACCAATTAGTCTATAAATCAACTGAATACAACACCATGCTATGGAACGACAAATGCTGGCATGTCTTTCAAGGGTCGTAAAAGCAATACTTATATTAGGTCAAACACTAAGATCAGAGACGTAGCAGAGATGGTAGCTGAACTCGATGGAGCTATGCTGACCATGTTGCTAGATATACAGGTGACAGATGGTCCCAAGCTTTATTGAAATGGACACCATACATAAGTAAGCAATCGAGACGACGCCAAACGTTGGACTGATGACATCTAACGAACGGCCGTGTTTGTGTGGATGAGTCAGGCACAGAACCGTCAAAGGTGGAAAGATATGAGAGAGGCCTATATTCAGCAATGGATCAATGAAGTCATGCGCTTCATTAGTAGCACATCATATGCACAGCACACGGTATACAGGAAGCTACAATTCATAAAGCCAATCACAAAATCAATCGTTGCCGTATTCAAAAACTTTCCAAATATAAAAATTGAGAAATATAACAGCATACGAGGCTTTGAAGGATATAACGCCTATTTTGGACAATAACTGCGTAGTTTATAGAATGTATTGTTTGCAAAGTAAGGCTTGTAACACTGGACAGACATCGCAGTGGTTAAAACAGAGGCTTACACAATACAGGAGTGACTGCCGGTTGGGAGAAAATTCATGTGCCATAGAACAACATCATTTGAAAACAGGTCATACTTTTGACTGTAACAACGTTAATATGTTAGCTATAGGGAGGGAGAATTTTTAAAGAAATGTAGCACATAAACAGGCACCTCAACTCAATCTAATATAAATCAGACACTAATCAACTTAGTATATCTACAACAACATAATCGATGATATTAATTATTTACAGTTATTACAATAATAATTAAAATTTTGCCGTCTATTGGTATAAAATTAATAAATAAAGTCCATAGCACGTAGGCTGAAAAGTTTTTGGTCTAGCTACTTAAAACATATTTTTTGCAAAATTTGACTTACTTCATCAATATAATCTTCTTCAAGGGCGACACAATCAGTCCAACACTTTTCTGACATTTCTATATATTTCTTGTAGAAGGATTTGTCTTAGCCTTCAAAATAGGCCTCGGTTTCGATGATAACTTTTCCACTGAAGCCAAGTCTTTTTCCCGCAAGCATTTTTTGAGGTTCGAGAATAGATAATACTCGCTGAGGCAGCAATTCGAACTTCAATTCATGCTATTTTGCCATCGTAACCATTGACTTGTGACACGGTGCATTGTCTTGATGAAAGAACACTCTTGTCTTATTTATTTGGGGCCGTTTTTTTGCCGTTCCTGCCTTCAAACTTTATAAAATATTTACTATTGATGGATTTTCCCTTCTCAGAATAGTCGATGGAAATTATTTCATGCGCATCCCAAAATACAGAGGCCAAAACCTTCCCAGTCGACTGTTGTGTCTTTGGTCGCTTCGGGCGGCTTTCACTGTCCACTCAGCTGATTTCTGATTTGATTCCGGTATGTAGTGGTGGATCCATGTTTCATCCATTGTCACATATCGCATGAAATAAATCCTTTTTATTGCCCTTAAACAGGTCCAAACAGCGCTCAGAATCATCAACACGTTGTTGTTTTTGGTTCACTGCAAGCAAACACGGTAGTCATTTCGAACAGAGCTTTATCAAGCCCTCATGCAAAATATGACCAACACGTTCTTTTGATATCTTTAGGGTGTCAGCTATCTCAAGCAATTTTACTTTACGATCATCCAAAACAATTTTGTGGATTTTTTTGATGTTTTCCAGAATCCAAGCATTCAAGGCGTACAGCATCATTCGTGTCTAAACGGCCGCGTTTAAATTTAGCATACCAGTAAATGATGAGTGATTTTTCAGGGGCAGAGTCCCCGTAACACTTATCAAGCCATTGCTTTGCTTGAACGATATGTTTCCCTATCAAAAAACAGTGTTTAATCAACACACGAAATTCGATTTTTTCCATTGTTTTCATAATATCAAAAGTAGTGTTACTAAAACCACTGTAAGTTGTAAACTAATAGTCGAAATGTGATGAAATTTTGACACGTATCGTTCGAAGGTTGGTACTTCCTAAAAAATCATATGGATTTTTGAAAAGGGCAACATCTATGTATTAAACTAAAAACTTTTCAGCCTACGTGTTATATATATATATATATATATATATATATATATATATATATATATATATATACATATATATATATATATATATATATATATATATATATATATATATATATATATATATATATATATATATATATATATATATATATATATATATATATATATATATATAATAATTTGCCCTATTGACTCTTTATTGCGATAGTCTAACTTTCGAAAAACATATTCTCATCTTCATGACAAAAATTAAAACAAAAGGAAAAAGGGTACCTTAATAATATTAAAAGTTTAGTTCTAACATTCAAGAGTCCAGCAGTGATGATATATAATAGAAAAATAGTCAGAAACTTTTTAATGTCTTAAAAATAATTTAAAAAACTTATTAATTAATTATATTAAACATTATAAAACTTTGGCATATAGTCATGACAAAATTAAAATGAATTAAATAAAAAAAAAATATTACATGTACCATGTATCCATTTTGCTGTCTTAGTGACAGTTCCATGATAGTTTGACGCGTGTCAATTGTGACTTTTTGGATAAAAAAGAGAACTGTATTCAGAACGAGTAATCAACCCAAATATCTATATTAAGGAGCAAATACAGAGATGTATTCAAGAAAATTTCACAAAACTAAAAAATCCAAAGAAGAAGAAAAAGGAAATTTGAAAATTAAATTATTTTATCATTACTATCAATTTCCATAGGGCAACAGGGTGAAAGAAATAGAAAAATCTTGTATATTTTCAAATATATAATGATCATTTTTTTAGATTTATTGCAGGAGATAATGGGCAAATTTTAAGCATAAACATATATAATACAACATATAAGATGACAAAGGGGTGGAGAAGGAAGTTAGAAGACTGCTTTTTATTTATCTTGTTATAGATCTTTTTCGAAGTTCTTTTAGTTAAAGAATCTAAATATTATATTTTTTTAATTACTTTTATTATTAACATACCAAGGGAGCGAAGAAGGTGGGGGTCATTGGAACATTTCAATAGCATGATGACGAATTTTCCTGGTTTTTTTAATTCAGATAATAGATATTTATTTAATATAAAATAATTTTTCTGTAATAAAATATATACGGGGTGAAAGGGATGAGATAAGACGATCAAAGAGTGATTGTATTTATATCGGAATATACTCCTATGTACGTATTCTTGATCTTCCATTATTTAAAATTTTAACGAAAATAGTCTATAGACTAGATAGAAATCTGATTACAAAGTAACTGTATAGTACACATTTGAATTGTATTTTTTACCGCACCCATGTATTTCGTTAACAGAAAGCATATATTTTTTCCATGTAATTTTAAAAGACAGGATTGTAGTTTTTTAATCATTAAATATGTTCTCTGATCATTTAAACCAGAGGTTCCCAACCTTTTCTGGATCACTGTCCCCTTCATAAAAAAAATCCGACGTCCCCTCTTCCATAATAGTTAATTATACCAAATATTAAAATATTATTGCATATTATCCATACTTATTTTATCTGTCTATCTATTAAGAATCACAAAGTAGAAATTAATTAAAACGACCATTAGATGTCATAAAACAATTGTTTATTAAAAATTTAAAAATAAACACAAAATCAATAAGAAATAAAAAAATTAATGAGATGGTTGAGGCTGGTGGAGTTTTAATAATTTGTTAATGTCGGGTTCCAATTTCATTAACATCAGTCGCAAATTGCCACGTTCACTCTTGTGCAGTCTGTTCCTTTTCTTAGACAGTTAATTAGCTACTGCACTGATCCCACGCTCAGCCAAATACGATGAAGGAAAAGCAATTAAATTTTTTTTCTGTACTCTGGCCCCGCCCCCAATCCAGGGTAGAGAGCTGGTATTGATTTTTGAAGCTAAAACTGGTACCCATTTCGGAATTTTACTTCTAGTTCTTCGTTAGTTGTGAGTTCTACGAGTTCCTCTTCTAAATTTGATGATTCTGCTATATCTGCATTTGCAAAAGGGTCTGAAACCCAACTCGGTATATTCATGTTTACAATATCCTGGAATTGCTCCGTAAAATCAGCATGAAGAATGTCCAAGTGATGGCAGTAGGTATCCTTTCTGTTTTGCAGAGACTGCTGATATTGTGAGAAAGTGGCTGTATTCGCCTTTACTTAGATTTCGTTTGAACGGAAGAAGTTTTTCCACGAAAGCAGCTATGACGTTTTTTGTTGTAATTAAATTCTACTCGTCACCTTGACTTAATGATTGGTTTGTAGGAGAGTGCGAAAATCTATATTTCAATTACTCAATACAGTACTGCCGGCATTTCTTCTTAGATTCAGATATTTTGAAATACAAAATTTGCCACGGTTTAGATAAATTAACTTGTCAACAGATTTATAGATAGTTATAAAAATAATGGCTATAATGACTTCAGTCACTTTCACTCCCGAGTATGGATTATTGGCGAAGTACTCAAAAATAATAAGCCAGGAGCTATCCCTGCCTTTTATAGATTTGATTTCGTGCATGCATCAACTTGTATGCCTTTGCCTGTTGTCATGCCGGAGCAGTTGCTCTGTAAACAAATCATTATAAGCTCCCATATTGTTGTCGAAATATGCTTGATTGCGTGAATCGCGTCTTTGTTTACCAACTTGTAAAGACTTGTCACTGACAATATTAAACCGAATTAGATATATGTATACCTAATGCTAATTTAAATTTTTTAATGCTTATTTACGCGATAACAATAAGATAAAAATTTGAGAAAGCTAGATAAATTATTTATTCATGAAAACAGTGGGTATTTTCAAAGTATTTTATTATATTAATTTTTTAAATAGGTAGGTACGCCACGGCCGCCCCTCTTGACTGTCTTAACGCCCCCCCCCCCCCCCCCCATCTAGACCCACCACTGCCCCCATGGAAGGCGCCAGCATCCACTGGGGGGGCGGTACCGCCCCCGTTGGGAACCTACGATTTAAGCTTTTAAAAAAGGTAAATTTTGGTATTTTTTACCATAAATTGGATTGTGTTAAGTTATTTTTCAGTGTAATATAGCCAAATATAGTATTTATTTTAGACCCGCATGTTTGCAAGGAAAGTAGAGGGGTAACTCATTTCACCAGACTTTTAATCAATTAGAACGCGACTATATGACTGCTGCGAGTCAGCCTTCGATGAAGAATCAAGTACGAGTTATGCATTATAACTTACCATTATTTGCCTTAAGTACTAGAAATTTCTGTTCTCTTGTTTGTCGATCCTAGCCCGACTGATGAGCCGTGATTCGGCGAAACGCATCTCGGGATAGATTTGACAAGTAAGAGAACAGTTGGTAGACTGCCGAAATATGGGACTTCGACCATATATATATATATATATATATATATATATATATATATATATATATATATATATATATATATATATATATATATATATATATATATATATATATATATATATATATATATATATATATATAAATTTATAACTGTGACTATTAGACAATTCATTATGTCTCATCACACAAAGTTATTTAAACTGCTGTTAATCATGTAATATACACTAGTAACCTAGTTGAGCAGCCAAATTGCTGAATGTAATTTATAATAATGTAAAATGGCATAGTAAATTTTGTCGTATTTGACAATTCTTAGCTAAGCATATTTATATGTATTTTTCACTGTTCTAAGTAGTTAAGTAATCTTTATATCCTGTCGTTTTACTACGTTTTGACAATTTATCATTAATTGTTTCTGCTGCGTTTTCGGACGGTGGAGTTAGTTTTCTTCGTTCCAAGATAAAGCGAGGGTGTAGAAATTAGAAGAATTCAAGTACTTTTATACTGGAATGTTTTCTAACAAAATAGTAAATATTTACATCATCGAGGTGGAGTTGTTCGCATATTTAGATTCTCTAAATGACAGAAATTATAAACTTTACTGATATTATGTTATATCATTTTGAAGTCTACATATGAGCACAGTTTTGTTAAACTTGATTATTTAATATGTAGTAAAGGTCACTTTAAGAACATTTTAATTGAGAGCTGGCAAATGGAATCAAACTACAAGAAACGAAGTGTGTATACCAAACTGATATCGTCTCAGATCTTAGATTTTCAAATCGGAAATTTTAGATGCTCACGCTAATGTACTTACTCTCAAAAACTCTTACATCAATCAATTATCTATACATTTTGAAGGTTTTTCCAATTCAAAAAAATCATGCGTTTAGTAAACAGCTAAAATAATGTGAGGTCAAGCGACTTCACATTATAGGTAATCATAATTTTTGTTTTCCACTAATTTCCTGGCTGTATCCATCCAATAGTGCGATGACAAGTGTATGAATTTCAAGAAGGGAACTAAAGGTTATTTCTAACGATAAAATTGTTAAATATAATATTTTTGATATTATTTTGACACTGACATTACCCGAATTTTAGTTCGCACCCCTAAGGAACGATGTCAGTAATTGCTGTTGTTATATCTCTTGAAGTTATATTCTTAAAATTCCAGTTTTTGGGTTTTCTTACGAACTTTGCGGAGTAGTGCTTTTTATTGTCACATAAGAACGTTGATGTTCTAGTTAGGAGAAGTCGCAGAGGTTAGTACAATTGCTTCGGAAAGTTTTAAATTAAACTAGTGAGTTATTAAATTCAACACAGCAGATAGGAAAAGTAACTATCTTTCGATAAATAATCGCAGCTACTTCCCTAACATCCGCAGATTTTGAACAATCCAAGAACAGGCTGATCCGGAGTAGTAGCAAGGAAAAAAGATGGACTAGCCCACTGGTCGACACTGATGTAGTACAGGGGCCCATCTTTACACAGCTAGGGTACCTCATCATCTCGTATATATTCTTGAGCAATACAGAAGTACTAGATGGCACCCGTACTAGGGCTGTGCTACATATCTCGGAAGGATTCGTTTATGGCTACCAGACTTCCTCGGAAGAAAACCAGATTGGTTCTGTGGTAGAAGAGTCGGTTATCCGCCCTCACCCCAGGTATGCTACACGATATGGTATACACATTTCCCTTTTTATTGATTTGCTGTGTTTGAAATAAAACAAAAGAGTTTAAAGTGTCAAAAACTGACCAAAAAACCCTGATTTTCCGAGATATTGCAAAGTAGATACAGGCAATCTGTCCCTTCAAGAAGAAGACACCCTAAGATCTTTGGACGGTTGTCTGTCTCAAAGGTATCTCTCAGAGACGGAGTCAAAAGACACCATCGTGATCAAGTGTGCGAGAATCGCAGCCGATGTAGTAACTAATGCGGACATGACAGAACCCACCAAGGACCTAACAGTCGACGCCGAGTACTGTCACGATCCCTTCAAGGAGGTGGTCGTGGAGAAAAAGGGAAATAAAGGAAAAAAACGCAGGCAGAGAGAACGAAAGCAAGGCTTTTTCTGATACGGAAAGCTCGTGGATCTGACCACTCACATCCGAAGGTGGGATCGCTAACCTGTTCAAGGGACTCCCAAGAGCGGAAAAGCGAGGAACGGGCAAACGTGAAAAGGGTCTCGGATCCGTGGTCTTAAAAGAGAAGTTCATAGAGCTATTAAAGCACAATTTGATCTAGTTCCTGACGCTTCTCTTTCGGTCAGAAAGGCCAATCATGACCTACTCAAAGTCCAGGAAAACTAAAGGCAAAATGGTAAAGTTCAGTGAAAAAACGTAAACGTCTTTGAAAAAACTTAAGTGTAAAAATGGTCCCCCTACGTTTAAGGAGGAACATAAACACCGTGCCTCATTCCTGAGGGAAAAGACCTCGACCTCTGGGGCTGCTGTAGCCGAGTCTCATACGAACAACTTCCAGGCAGTACCATTCTGAAGAAAGAAATAGAGCCAGTCACCTGGTAGATGAGATGGAGAACTCAATGGAAACTATAAATAAGTTAGAATAATCTCCAACACAGTCGAAATGCCTCCGCTGAGTAAAAACGAAATGATCTTATTACAGGAGCCTTATGTTTTTATTAGCCAAGTCAGGGGTTTAGGAGGAGCTGCCTCCTGGCCCGCAGGGATGTGAACTTGATCCCGCTATTTTAGCTAGGACCGTATAAGGTAAGCAAAGGTAGTCGTGAGATGTTAATTTGTTGTTTATACCCACCGTACGATGAAGCGCTACTGCCCTTTATAGAGAATTTGGAACGAGTCACCGTGTTCGCGAGAGATAGATGTTTAGCAGTTTTGATAAGGTGTGATGCCAACGCACACAACGTAATCTGGTGCAACACAAACACCAACATTCGGGGTGAAACTCTTATAGAATTTCTGATACACACCAACCGACAGATACTTAATAGAGGGGGTGAGGCTATTTTTGTCAATAGATTCTGAAAAAAAAATCACATTACAATAGTTTCAGGAGGATTAAAAGACTAAGTTTCATCGTATGATTAGAAGGAGCTTACTTATGGTTGAAAAGATACCACTCCAAAACGGAAACATAGGGCTACAGACCTGGAAGATTGTCTCTGACTGTTGCGGTAAGTACTAACTACTACTCAGGATTAAGTTAATAATGTACAAATACTAGACGAAGACGTTAACAGCCTCAGTGGGCATAATATCTCAGGCTATGAACTAATGTGTCCGCTTGTGTAAACTGTCGGTAGGAGTGTGCGAGCTTCACGGGATAACCAAGCGTGCTTTGAATTGTGCCGTGAGAAGTGATACAGTTGAGGCCTTGGATGCTTATAGAGTTACTAGGAGAAAAAATGAGTTAAGGCACAAAAAAAGAGCGGCTGCAAAAACCTTTTGTAAATAACCAGTCAAGTGCAAGTTGGACTTGCGCAATTAGTGTTCCGTTCGTTGATTGCTTTTAAAATAAAAATTTTCGTTACGAACGTATAAAATGATCAGTGACTTCACAAAACACATTCCAAATGAGTTTTCAAGAAAGTTTTTTTCCGATCTTTAGTGAAGACTGAACCTTGAAATTTGTGTTTTTTTTATATATCAGATAAATTATTAAAAGTAATATACTCGTGATAATTTTCGTTCAATCTACACCCTGTAGAGAATATTCCAGGATTTTTTCAAAATTTTTTGATTGGTACTTTTCGAGATAAGGTAGGGGACAGCGATTTTTTGCACTTTTTTAAAAATAATACAAAGAGAATTGTGCGCAAGTATTACATTATATATATTTTTGAACTCGTCTTTTTACAAGCTTTCATTTGGCACCTAAATCGAAGACCTTCTAAAAAAAATTTTTCGCTTCCGATTTTACACCCGAAACTAACCCCTTAAGTCAAAATTTAACTTTCAAAACTATACGGCTCTGATTAGGCCATCAATTCCTATATTATTGCCAAATTTCAACTTTCTGTGTTAAATAGTTTCGGAGAAAATCGGGTGTGGCAGACAGACAGACATGCAGACAGACGGACACCAAAGTGATCTTGTGTGTTCCGTACGGAACACTAAAAGTTGACTCTATACCTGAAGACAAAAGGTTCCATCCGTTCCGTATGTAGGCAGGATTGTATCTGGACCACTTCCGGTGTTGATGCAGTATCATAGAAAATTGGTGTGTTAAAAACGGTTCGTTCGTAAACCCTCATAAGATGGAAATAATTCTCTTTAATAGAAGGATAGTTGAGAAACCACTCGACTTGGTGGCCGCTATTAAATATTTTAACTTAGACCAAAAATTGACCTGGGGTACCCATGTCCCATTTTTGGTAGTACGGCGCATAGTGAGTGCTTAATGGGGACTCATCGGCTCTAGATGGCGCTTGTTAGACCAAGAATCAGTTATAACTGATTCTTGGTCTGCTGGCTAGGTATCTAGAGAACTAGGGTGTAAACGAAGCTGGGGAGGATTCAAAGACCTGACGACCTATACGCTTTTAGAGAAATGAGGACCACGCCAATATCCACGTTGGATATCCTACTCGTACTGCTCGACTTTCCAATTTTGAAAAAAGGAGGCTATGGTGGTTAGAAACGTGCAATTGACTTAGTATGCACAACAATCGCTCCAAGAACGAAGAAGAATAAAGGAGGAGATCCCACTGCAGTTCTTAAGGATAATGACGACAGCAGATTGTTTGAGGCCTAACAGGTCCCTCTCCCACCGTGGTGTTCATCACTGATTGGTCACGAATTGCCAGAGATACGTTGACATGAAGCAGCTTCCCTTCGGGTAGTTTTAGAAGCAGAGGTTATTGCTATTTTGATGGCATGTACCATGGAGGAGGTGGTTCTGTGCCATGAGCGGGTGGTGCAAACTTGCACTGATAGTTAGGTGACCCATAAAATAATTGACAAACCTCGACACTGATACGGCAGTACAGAGATGCTCTAGATGATTTGACTAGGAGGAAATAGATCGAGGATCTCTGGGCACTGGGGAGTACAGGGCAACGAGATGGTAGATGAACTCGCCAGACTCGGGGTTATAATTTCATTTCGGAGATCGGAACCCGTCTTAGGTGTATCCAAGAAATCGGTGGGAGCTGCCCTCCAGGAATGGGCTAATTGGCGTTAGAAGGACTGATAGTACCGAAGCCCAGATGCAGACAAGCCAAGGACTTCATATCGTAGCCTGGAGGAGCGCGCCTTAAGTAGTTGTTCAATAGAAGTAGAAGAGACCTCCTGCACCCCCTTGTGGTGTTTCTTAGGGGACATTGTAGGCTAAAAAGCCATCTAGCATGACTGGGGTTGGAAGACAATAAGACGTATCCCGGATGTCTGTAAGATGTAAAGACGCCGCTTCACTTTATCAGCGCATGTGACACGTTGGGAAGAAATTTTCGGAGTGACAATGCTCCGAAGAGAGGATGCACTCTGACGTGGGATGATATCCTGACATTCATGATCAGGTCCGCTAAATTTCGCGATAATCGTGGTAGTTAAGTTATCTCGGGCCTGGTGAAATGAATCCTTCCGTCTGTTTGCTAGACGCTGAGCCTCCCCACATCAACTACTCCTACTACTAATAGATAAATAAATCAATTTTGGCGAATATTCCGAATTACATATCGTATTATATATCCTTTCCATGGTTTTGGAGACAAGAAATCTGAACATTACATAGATTTTTAATTTTTTCCAACTTTGGCAGAAATGGTATGTAGAAGAAATGATCTAATTAAATTTTTGAAGTTCTGCGTCTACTTAGCTTCTTGTGATTCGTTTACATGTGATGATTTTGCCTTGTCTAGTTTTCTATTTCTGTTTAACTATCAATGGTACTATAGGAGATTCGCTCATAAACGTATATTCTTGACCTAACACGGTCAGTCCAATAGCCTGTTACACTAGCAGTTTTCAAGTGGACACGTTCAGTGTCAGTGTGGTTTACACTTATTTTGTTCATATGTTACCAAGTCTTGCTGTAGTTTTGGTTAGAAAATGCACCTTTAAGTAAGTCTCTTTTTTCTTTTTGACCGTCTCGTTTTCTTTTTAGTTTACTCTGAAACCTACAGTAAAAGATACGTTTTCTTACAAGAAGTTGGACAACGCTATTGAAGTACCTTATTCTTTCACATCACATTTGAGCATATTCTATAGAGTCGATAAGGTAAATTTAGTTGAAAAGCAAGTACAAGGTTTTTTCTTTTCTTTTTAGGGTTTTTTAAGAGATTTAAAGCCAATTTAGTTTTCTTTCCAGTTTTTCTGTCACTTCTGTCAGGAATTTGATTGACAGTTTTTACTGATTTTGGTTCTATTTTACTGATTATTTATTCTTGGCTTTCTGCTTCTGTTTTTATTAAGCTTTACCTCACCTGTTTACACTTCAGTCTACCATGACACATTTTTCACAATCTACAGAACCTGTGAGAATTGAATATATGTACATATTTGGGTAACAGTGTAGTGTACAGGAGATGTTGTGTACTGAAGCGCGGTTCCACCAACGAGAATGCGAGAAACATATAAGCGCGTTAATTTTCTATTTATCTGAAAATCTTCTAATTTAATAAACAATATGGTTAATTTTGTCTAATTAATTAATAGTATTTCTGGTATGTGCTACGTAACTTTCTTATATTAAATTCATAATCTAGATTAAAAATGGTATTTTTGGGAGTAGGTGCTAGAATGTTAAGCCTCTTTTTATGAAAAAATATATATTAAGACCAGAGTTACCTATTTAGATAGGGTTTTAATTATAGTAATAATATCTAATTTATTTTTATAAAAGAAACTCTTTAACCTTTTATTTTGAAAAGAAAGAATTTTTTTAAGTGAGGTGTATTGGGTGATGCCATTTCGCTGTTCCCTGAGACACCTTGGAAGGAGACCTTTGGTACCTACTTGGTTTCTTTACTCGGTGGTCTATACTATCCGGGGCAGAGGAGAGTCCAACTACTGTTTTATGCTTCAGCTAGAGTTAGCTTATAAGTTACTGGAGGCTACTGGCAGTGGTACACTCCAGAATATCATATTTTTATATATTGTATGAGCTTACGGTGGTATGCTTGGCACTTTTTAGTTTAGAAGAAACTATATTCCACTTTCTTTTGTTTTGTGGACATTTGGGTCACCTATTCTATTTTAGGTATTTCTTCTTTCTATTTATGACTGTCCGAGAAGAACATATCTCTAGTGGAGCATTCTGCAGTAAGGTTAATGCATGAGGGCTTTCTTTTAAAACTCTCATTTATCTGCTTTGAAGCTCGATAAAGGATATTGTTTTCTGTTCAAAGATTCTGGGCATGCTTACTTTCTCTGGATAGTTCTCCAAAAAAGACATATATTTTTTTCGTTCCACTTTGAGACCCAATGGTGTTAATCCTTTTCTGCTCAGGATTTTTTAGTTTGATTTTGACCCTAGGAGGCAATTTTGTTGTCGATGTGAAAATACCTCAAATTTTTTTTGGCAGAAGATTCTAGAACGTTCATGTCAGGAATAATGTTTATATATCATTTATTTTTGTGGAAGAATGGCTTTACCATTACCAAGCACCAGACTAGGTTACCAGAAAACAAATGGATGCTTCATTTTATCTGAAATTTCTTTGTTTTGCCTAGTTTGATACGACACCAGTTCTATTTGATGTAATAATGTTTGTAGAACCTAGCGTTTCCCATTTATATGCTAGACGTACGTTACATATGAAATAGTTGATGCTCACGTAATAAAAGAAAAGTATACTAGCATCTTTCTTACAGCTAGCTTTCACTTTCCGCGACGTATGAGCTATCTTTTCGCCTAGGTAAGTTTCAGCAAAAAGAAGCTGCCATACAATGTCGAAATGTCTTACTCCCTCCCTTTACATGAGCTCTGCTACAGTCGCTGTATGCTTCCCTTGGATAGGTATAACTTCATCATCAGCATATCCCTGGGCGTGTGAGTTAAGCCGAGTCAGCAACTCATCCACCCCTAAGTTTCACAGGAGTGACGATACCACTTCTCCTTGTGGGCATCTTTCGGTCCCCTTAGCTTTCAAGGTGTTTCCATGGCTTTTATTGCCGATATAAAATCATGTTATTTATCCTGGTGTCGTCGATACCATGTCTTTCTAAGGCTATAATCATTGAGACGAAGAATGTATTGTCAAATGCTTCTTGTATGTCAACGAAAGCGCCCAGATCAACCTCCACGTAGTACAGCGCTGATTCGACATTAGCTATAAGGTTATGTAAAGCTGTCTCAAATGATTTCCCTAGTTTTTAGAAGACATAGAGTAAGTAATGATATTCCCTTGTTATCGGTTCACAAAAATGGCTTATCAAGCTTAAATGAAAATTAGAATAAATACAAAGATGACGCACTAAATATTAAGCAAAAATGTTCATTAATTTAGGACTGCAATAATATTATTGTTGAAATAAAATATCACATATACTTATCATTGGAACTTCGACACCTTATATCTACCCCCTAGTGGAAGAAAATAATTTTGATTTTGTTTTATTGAAATTGGTCAAGTGGTCTACAACCAACTTGAGCCGTCACACAAAAAATATCTAGATTCATTTCACTTAACTGATCAAATGTTCAATGTCGGCTACTAAAATTTAACAAAGTCAGTATTTCAGAAGTTGTTCACTGTTCTTTCATCTGCTAATCTATCTCTGAACGCATTTTGTCGTTTCCTTGCTAATCAGCCTAGCTAGGGCAATTGTTAAGAACTCACTGAATAATTCTTCTATCGGTCGGCCTTAAACAGCCCCGGACAGAGAACAGGTATGCCTTCAAAGCTAGGTTTACAGCAACCCGAGATGCAATTTATTTAATATGAATAAATTAAATTTAATAAATATGTCACTAAGAGTCGTGTTAGGTTAAATATAATTTGACAGCAAATATATGAAATGCCACTAAACGCAAAATAAAAACAAGAATGAACAACCTGAACTAAGACTTAGTCTAAGTTAAGCGTTTGAAAATGTAGTTGTACTACGAAATCACGATAACGCATTTGTAAATCTTTATAAAAATATATTTAGTGTCATTTAATAAAGTAATTAAGTAATTTTATTGTTAAATAATTATTATAAATTAGCTGGTTGACAAATTATAGAGTAAATACTTTGTCCCAAAATTACCTTATTTTTTACTGGGCAATGACCTACAACAATCTTCAGTTATAGAGAATAACCATATATGTGAGGATCGCCGGAAAGCATAACATAAGAATCGTTGGATAATGCTCATTAAGACAGTAGAATACCAACATTGGTATACAGCTACAGTCGACCTAGTAATACCAATAATACTCTCAATCAATAGTCCAAATATTTAAGCCATATCTAGCAACCGAGAAGACAATGAACCCAAAACTGAAGCAACTTTAAAATATAACTCTACACCCCTGGTATTTTCCTTTTCGTCGGAAGAAGTTATGTGGGATAAATGCTAACTTATAAATATGTATAAGTAAAAGCCAGTCTTCTGTTGTCCCATGCTTTTATTTCCTTTGTCCATGTTACAAAATTAGTTCAAATCAATGAAAATAAATGTTTGTTTAGTTATTAAAGATTGTTTTATATTCAAGCTCGACCTCAAGACTTGGGCACTGCAAAATATTTTTTCATACTTGTCCTTAATTGTTAAAAATCGATCACGGACAAAAATGCCGATTTTATTATTTAATAACCTAAAAGAAATATTATTTTGTTTTCATAATTGGATAGGGGCAAGAAATGAATTATTAGAAAATAATATACTTATTATGTATTTATATATATATATATATATATATATATATATATATATATATATATATATATATATATATATCTAGTGTATAACGGGATAGAAAAAAATTCCTTCAATGTCAAAAAAATACATAATATTTTCAACAGCAGATTTGACCTTCTAAACCACGTGATGTTATGCTGTTTCCGTTGTTTTGCCAGCTGAAAAAGTTGATTAGCTGATATATCACTACTAATATATCTACGTAGCAGTTCCTATAGAGTCGTTAGCATACATGACATCAGCGTAATGGTTCTAAAAGATTTTACTTCATCTTATCATTTTTACCGCATTTGAATACAAAACTTGTTTTGTTTTTCTCCAAGCTAATATGAAACCCAGGAACAGGCTACTTTTGAGTATCTTTCACAGCTTATTTAGCGTCGAATCTTTCATTATTGGATAAATGTCATCAAGACCTGACGATTCATATGATTCAAATAAGTTTATAGCCCATTTTATTTTGTCTATATTTACCACAGTTCTTGATACTATACCTTTCCTGGATGCAAGTGATGTGAGTTCCAGTCCTCGGCTCTGACAACCCTTCAGTGATAAGTTTCATAAATATTCATGAGACCCTAAATGTACCTTTTAGAGTTCTTTTATGGCTTCATTTACAGACGATATATATTCTTCCCTTAAAAGCTTATTAACTTTAGGTCCCTTCGAAGGTATTTTGTATTTTCTAGCAGCTTATGATATATTTTCAATCCTCTTACAGTGCTGTATCCACAACACTCTTTTAGACTTTCTCAATGCTTTGACATGGCTACTCAGGGTTCTTCTATATTGTCCTCCTTCTAATGTTAGTCTCGCTATGCTGAAGTTTTTTCTAACTTGTCATTTCGTTGTAGCCTTTGTTTCACCAGGTCAAATTTCTAGAGATATCTTTGCCGACTGCGGGATGGTGTCCCACTTTTTGACTGTCATTGAAATCCTGAAATATTGAAATATATCCCGTGTAGATCTGATGATGATATATCTATAAACGCATTGCAAATATGTGAGTCGTCATTCATATATTACAAACAAAATAATACAAAACACATTACAGAAAAACAAAATATAGAAACAATGCACAGAAATATTAAATATACATGTTGCTACAAAATATAACTACAAAACCAGACTTTTAGCAGTGACATAACCGAAAGCTCATTATCAGATAGATATTTAAAAGAATCTTTGGTATGGTATAGCCTATAGATATTTCGTAAGTTTACTTCTAAAATATCATAAAATAAATATACTTAATTGATATAGCTTCTCAATCGTTTAATGTGTTCATCAGGCAACATTGAGGAAAATTTAAACTATTTGTTTGTTTAGTGTCACATGAATACATTATTTTTTTAGATGTTACGATTTACATAGGCATAACATTTACACATATTTTAGGATAACTCTTAGTAGTGTTAACTCTCTCGTCGAAAACAACCCAAGATTTATCTGATTACGTTGCTTTTTATGATGTTGGCACTGACTCTGTAGAACAGAATATTCATAGTACAGTTTTAGTTATATGAAATCATAACAAAAGATTGTAGCTAGCGAAATAGAAAAATAGACTTAACTTATTGCAAAGAGTTTCGCTGTGACTGATCCATAATTTAGATATATTCCTAGAAATTTTATCATTGATTTTTTGTAGACTTTCCCTACCAAGAGTTGTTAGGAGAAGGGAGAGAAATATTCGCGGGTCTATTATCGCAAACGTAGTTTGCCATATTTTCTGCTTTTATAGAAAAGTTTCTTTTATCAGGGTAGAGAACTGGAGCAACTTTAAACTTACTCAAAAAAGAGAGTCGTTTTCCCATTAAGTTTTCTAACGGCTACTTCTAAGTTTAATAATTTGTTGACGAACTATTAAAAAGAATTTCAGTATTACATGAGCTGTACTCTTAGTACTTATACGTTCCAGAATATAGAATAAAATGTTTAAGCTAACTTAATTGAATGCTCAACTGTAGGCAAGAAAGGTACTCACGGTTTGCCGTTTTTGATAAAGTGACTCCAGTATGTTATGAGTAGCTTCTGGAACCCATGTTATCTATGTTTTTTGATTTTGGGAAGCGAATTTACACGCCAAAGGATTTTATTTAACTTTAGGTAGATGTTAAGCTGTCCAGAGAATTTTTTCTTCAAGAGTTCATCGTATTGATTTTGCGCTACAATAGTTCTGTTGCTAGCAATGTCGTTTGCTAAATTTGTTAAAACACTTATCGAGGTTCCATTCTGCAACTCGAGTAAATGAGAAAATCAGCCATATTTTGCTCACCGAAGGACTGTTTATGATTTTGGTCGATGTTTGGTGAATTGGGTAATTTAATATCAAGTTTAAGAAAGCGGCTTGATACGCGTAATCGAAAAATGACTATCCGCACCTCACTAGTTTCTAGATTAGTTATACTATTATCTATTAGTGTGGAGGAGGTATATGGTAACATACTTAGAGTATTTGTACTTGTACTTAGAGTTACTGTTAAAAATAAGCTTAAAATATTTTGCCGTTTAGTATTTCTTGTTAATAAATCAGTTTATAGTCACCTATTAAGATAATGTTTCCATCTCTGTTATTATTGTAGACTATTTCTAGAGCATAAGTCATAAATTGTATCGTCGTTGCGCGTCTGGTAATACCGTACGATTGACACTTTACTGCCTTCCTCTATGAACTTGTTACTACTGCCGACAGATCTCTAGAACACTATTGAGTGATCGACTACAACCTTATATGCTTTTTCACAGACTGGTCCTAGAAGAGTTAAAATATTTACAGGCTATTAATTCTCCTTCAGCTCCCCCTACTTCTTTACTCTGCCACTATCGATCCACGGTACCAGTATGAAGGCCATTTCGTATTCCCTCAAAGCAACAGCAAGGGTAAGCCGCTTTACTATATTAAAGCCTTACTTGGATTACCCTGATCTCCAGACATCATCAAACCCCTTGATAATTTTAAAAGTAATGTTCTAAGCTTGTAGTAGACTCGGTACTGATTTGTTCCTTTTGCTCCACTGCCATTCCCACGAGTACGCTGTTATAAAATGATATATTGAATGCAATGTTGCAGATTTTTTTAAATCAACTGGAAAATTTCTTGCTGTAACTTTTATGGAAATAGTATGTTTTGAATAATTATTTATATATAAAATTCATTAAAATGTAAAAAATACATTATCCAGTATCATTAAAGAAAAATATTTTTTGCCGGCGGGGTTTAGCTAAAAATCATTCTGTCCTTTAGTTATACTCTTAATAAACCTTAAGTTAATAACTGAAATAGAAGACTTTTAAATTCCACGGATTGACACAGTAACAATATATTATCTACAGTGGCGTAGCCAGGTTCAAGAAACAGAAGAGATATGGATTCAAAGGGCGTTTTTAAAGAAAAAAAGAACACTTAAGGTAAAACTATTTATAGAGAGGCGGGGCTTCAGTCGAGAAACAACCGGAGCTGAAGCAGCTGGAAAAAAGACTCTCTTGCCCTGGAACTCTCGAAATTTGAACCCCTAACAACATAATAAATGAAAAATCAATACATATAAGATTTTTTTACTGTTGGAAAGAACCCTTTCTTACAGTAAAAAAATTTGGCTGGGTTTTAAAATCGTTTATCGGGAAGGGATCTTGATACGATATCTTTCTATCTTCAGAAGTCATGATACGTAGGGTTTTATTATGTCAAATAGGAGTGATTTTGCTACAAGGTTTCGTCCATGATTGCACTAGCTATCTTCAGAGATCTTTATACTTCAAAATTGGAGCAGTAAATGTCGAAGAATAAAAGTCCTGAAGACGTTTCTTGCAATTGTAACCAAAGCATCGTAAAGTCATTCCAATTTGACACAAAATAATCTAGAGAAACATAAATTCGCATTTAACTACAACCGGGAGAGATAGCGTTACACGTCTTTGAGAGCCAGATTTACTAAAGGCTCTAAAAATTAGATCTGTTCTAGCTGCCACTGGATGAAACACCTTTAGCTGTCCAGTTGACGTTTATGTTTGATAATATGATATTTTCTCATACACTAATTAGAAGAAAATTTAATATAAAAATACAGAGTAAGCAGATAGGAAATATAACAATTTTCAGACTTAAAACACAATATTTCTTTTCACCGGCTTAATCAAAAACAAATTTTCTGGTCTTGTTCTGTACAGCATTATAACTGTAGTTGATCAGGATTACTATTCTGTAATGAAAATAGAAAAAAGGAAGAAACGGAAAGGAAAAATTCTTGTCTGTTTGAAATATAATATTTTATTAGTCATTCCTTTTTACAACGTTATATTTCGACTAGTCTCGGATCTTTATGCATATTATTTAGAAACATTTCATATTATTCATTAATATAAAAATTACAAAGTAATAATAAAATAAACAAATCGACCGGATTACAATACATTACAAAATTAGGTTATAGTCTTATTTAACAAAGTAAATGCTATTTCAGCATGTGAAGACCAATGACAATGTGCTATTTCTTTTCCCTTTTAAGCTCCTAAATTATTCGGCTAAGCTGATGGTAATCAAATTTCCTTACAAAATCGCAGTCCAGTTACCCTAATAGCGTTTTTGTCAATTGAAACCTCTACTTCTCAAATTATACAAATTTTCAAGATGGGCTTTTTTGGTGAATCAGGTTTCTAAAAACCTATTCTGGAAACAAATGAATATAAATGATGATAAATTTCAACGAATTTATACTGGGTAGTCATACTGAACTCTACGTTAACTGATGGACTAATGAACACAACTAATGACAGCGCGAGATTTATATTGTCGCTTCTCATTTGTCGCATATTCTCGGTATCAATCGTCATGTCATATAAATTTAATATCCAGTTATTAGCACTAAACTACTAATTTAAATTTGAAAACGTAAGTCTAAAAATACGCTGCTTTCTAGGTCTAGTTTTTATTTACACTAACTAAAAGTTCCACGTGTGATCAGATGCGCCAAGTTGCATTAATGTCCTAAGACATATAAAGCTGTGTTGTGTAACCAAGAGAGACAAATCCCCCTGCCCTTGGATGTAGAAAATAGTGTTTTCTTAGAAATAGGGTTTTTTTATTGAACAAAACTTTGTAAGATCCATTGTATGAAAATGTTCTTTTCTATGCAAAACTTCATTCCGAGTTAATCGATTTAACAGATTTAAATTGGCTTTAAATTCTTCCAGGATATATAGTTTTAGTGCAAAAGAGGTTTTTTTCGTAAAGAAGCCCTGCCTCCACTTTCCATTGCTGTCGCCAATTTGTCGATTGATTCCCCATCCCATTCTATAAGCGGCTTCGACGTCAGTGTTTTCTTTTTTTTTCTTATAGAAATATCTTTTCTACCCATATACATCATCGTCGGATGAACCTAGCTGCAGCACTATTTTAAAAGTACTATATTTTACCATGATACCATAACAGAGAGCTAACAAATAGTGAATTCGTTTGGATATGAAAAAAACAAATGTATTGTTAGCACTTTTCCAAATATTCAGTTAAATGACCAATGTTAACCGAATAAACGTTTAATTAAAGAATCTTCGAATCAATATTCGGTATAATATAGGATATTCGACAATTATTAAAAAAAAAAATGTAACCTAAAACAGTATTGTTTAGTTTCTACTTATTGGTACGAACTTCGTTGTCTCTCTCTTTCCATCCTTCCACCCCAATAGGAGTATCGGTGACACTATGCAGTTCCTGCTTCAACAGTCAATCTTCAGGCATCTCGATCCTGCGCGACTTGACTTGACTCATGCATACCCATCCCAAGGAGAGATCTCACTTGGTTGGACCGTCTTTTCGGAGACCGTCCCCTTGATCTTTTACCTTCTACCTTCTCCGTTACTACAAGTTTTTCCATGGCATCCACTTTCCTCATAATGTGACCAAAATATTTTAGGTACTGTCTATTAATTCTATTTGAAATCGGTCATTTATATCACGCTCTTCAAGAATAGATGCATAGTACGGTGTTCAGTATATGATATTCTGAGGATTCTTGGATATGCCCACATCTTAAACACATCGATTCGTCCTTTGTCAGCTTGTTTAATGGTTCATGTTTCCGATGCGTAAGTTGCTATGGGGAATATAAGGCTGGATAGAAATCTTAACTTTGTATTTTTTGTGACAGCTGGATCTTTCCAGACCTTAGTGAGTTTGATGGTCGAGTATCTAGCCATTGCCAAACGTCTTCTTACTTCCGCTTCACAACCACCATTGTTAGTTATGAGGAATCCCAAATAGTTGAAATGGTCTACAACAGTGTAACCAGCAATTTTAATTATGTGTGACCGATCTTCATTACGACTAACAATCATTTCTTTGCTTCGCTCTATTAATTGTCAATTCATAGTTTTTGCTAGTGATTTCTAGGCGCTCTATAATTGATTCCAGGTCTTGTATTGAAGTTGCAGGTATAACAGTATCATCCGCATATCTAAGGTTAATTAGCTTTTTTCCACCGATTGTCACACCCCCACTCCAGCCATCCAAAACAGAACTCATCATGTGTTCACTCTATATGTTAAAAAGTAAAGGTGATAGAGGAATCGGAAAAAGAACAGTTTAATTCTGCCATTTGCGTTCTTATACAAGGATCGGATAAGGTTTACAAGATGTATAGGTGTTCCAATGCTGATTAGAATCGACCAGAGTTTGTGCCATTGTATGGAGTCGAAAGCCTTAGAATAGTCTATAAAACAAATATAGATTGTTATTTGGAATACCCTGGCTTTTTCTATTATCTGGCGTATGTTGAGAATTTGTTCTCTAGTTCCTCTTCCTGGAATGAAACCTGTTTGTTCGGTAGATATTTGCGGCAGCAGAAAAGTTTTGAGTCTTTCATTTAGGATCCAGAGAAACATCTTAGCAGCGTGTGACACTAGAGCTATAGTTCCATAGTTGCTGCAATCCAAAGAGAATCCTTTCCTATGCAAGGGTAGAAATGCAACTTCGCGTCTTTCGGCCATCTTCCAGTCTTCCATAACTCATTACATTATCTTTGTTATTTTCGCAGTGATTTCGTCGGTACCTGCTACTTTTCTATTCATTAACCTTTGAATAGCCTTCCTGACTTCAGACTTAAGAATATATGGGTCTTGTTCTTTTACGGCTTCTTTGTCGACACTGCAGTCACCCACTAATTGAGCCACAAAAAGTTCTTTACAGTAATACTTCCAAACGTCAATGATTCCAGGCATGTCGGTGACTGTTCTGTGACTCTACCTTCCTTATCTCTGATTATTTCTGTTCTAGGTTTGAATTCTTTCGATAGATACCTTTTCATAAAGTTCTTGTGGTCGATTGTTGGTAGCATGTTGTTCTAGCTCCTCACATACATTATTCAAGTATGCGTACAACTTCGTTATACTTAGATCTAATTTTAGTTTTAATGAACATAAAGAATTTTAATACCTAGATTATAATTTACAGTTTAAAATATTCGATGCTAATACACAATTAGCTCTAAAAACGTATAGTAGATTTTAGCTTTACCAAAAACAAATTTAAGAGGTATCTCTATTCAGCTATAAATATTTAAGCGGTTCATAACAGTTTGAAATCCCGGGCGGCGGCAGCCATGTTGCTTGATGGTCGAATGATGATTGTTTTATAAATATTTGATAAGTTGTGAAGCGCGTAATGGCGCTTTTCCTCAAATCAGTGTTTATGAGACATCATAATATTCCAATGTTTTATAGATGTTGTTATCTCTGAGGGTAATTTGCAGAATATCATCCGTTAAATGGGCTTTTTGATATCTTTTGAAATACGACGTATATAATATTAATGGATAGAAACATGAAAAAATCAGAACTAACAATAAGGATGAATAAGGATGTAGACGAAGTTTTTAAAGAAAGTTTTATATTTCATCCTTGAAAATACATAATTAAAAAAAAAATAATAAGCAAAACATACAAACCATTTAAAAAACTTACCAGTATCGTCTGACGCCGTGATTCGCGTTAATTTCCTTTTTACAATTAGAGAAAATAATTAAGTAGATGAAGTTACCTATTCTTATCATGACATGACACATTTTTTTCAAGCATAATCCAATATATTTTTTATCTATTGTCGCCAATTTAACAAAAGTGGATATAACCATTTTAAAAAGTCTTTGTTTCTCTTACACGTAACAAAATTCATCGTTTGATTTTCCGCTCAAGAATCAGAGTTTATTGAATTTCCTTTACTCAGTGCCTGTTATATATGACGATATTAAGCAAATTGAATAACTGAAACAAAGATACGATTAAAGAATGAAGCAATTCTAAAGAAGGTGTCGAAGTAAACATGTATTATAGCTTTGTTAAATTCTAGTCAAATATTTAGGTTTTTGGTATAAAGATCATAGGTAAAATTTAAAAGTTCAGAGGTTTACCGTTACGAGCACTTAAAAACAGAATTTATATAAAGAGAAGATATTTTACAGAATAAATTGGAATAATATAGTTTTTATGTTCAATCCTTCAAACCAGAACAGCATCAGGAAAATACTCAAAGGTAAAGACATAACCACAATAGAATTAAAGAGTTGATTGATTCCTCCCTTACTTTGTCATAGTACATTTTGACCATAAAATAACTTATTTACTTTGTTAACTGATATTAAATATATTTTTAGTAAAGACTTACCAATGCGTTATCGCGATTTTGTAGACAACTACATTTTCAAACGCTTAACTAAGACTAAACCAGATTTTTTTGTATTTATGTTTATATAATGTAAGGATGTTGGTATCTTAAGATGTAGGCTGAAAACTTTTTGGATTAGCTATTTAAAACACATTTTTTTTTGCAAAATTCGACTTTATTCATCAAATAGTCCCCTTCAAGAGCGATACAATCAGTTTAACGCTTTTCTAACATTTCTATAAATTTCCTGTAGAAGGATTTGTCTTTGCCTTCAAAATAGGCCTCAGCTTCGGCGATAACTTCTTCATTGGAGCGAAATCTCTTACCCGTGAGCATTTTTTTGAGGTTTACGAATAGATAATAGTCGCTGGGGGCCAAATCTGGAGAATACGGTGGATGAGGAAGCAACTCGAACTCCATTTCATGCAATTTTGCCATCGTAACCATTGACTTGTGACACGGTGCATTGTCTTGATTCTTGTTCATTTAGGGTCGTTTCTTTGCGATTCTGCATTCTAACGCACCAATAACTTTACTTCGCTATTGATGGTTTATTCCTTCTCAGCATATGAAATTATTCGATGCGAATCCCAAAATACTGAGGCCCAAACCTTCCCACCGGACCGTTGTGTCTTTGGTCGCTTCGGGCAGCTGTCCACTCAGCTGAGTGCCGATTTGATTCCGATGTATAGTAGTAGATCGATGTTTCATCAATTGTCACATATCGCATGAAACAATCCTTTTTATTGCTCCTAAACTGGTCCTAACGCTGTTGTTTCTGGTCCACTGTGAGCAAACGCGGTACCCATTTCGAACAGAGTTTTTCATGCCCAAATGTTCATGCAAAATATGACCAACACGTTCTTTTGATATCTTTAGGGTGTCAGCTATCTCACGTAATTTCACTTTACGGTCATCCAAAACAATTTTGCGGATTTTTTTGATGTTTTCCGGTGTAACCACCTTATTTGGGCGTCCAGAGCGTTCAGCATCATTTATATCTGTACGACCGCGTTTAAATTCAGCATACCAGTAAATGATACGTGATCTTCTAGGGGCAAAGTCCCTGTAACACTTATCAAGCCATTGCTTTGCTTGAACGGTATTTTTTCTCATCAAAAACAGTGTTTAATCAACACACGAAATTCGATTTTTTCCATTGTTTGAGGATATCAAAGGTAGCGTTACTAAAACCACTGTAACTTGTAAAGTAATAGTCGAAATGTCATGAAATTTTGACACGTATCGTTTGAAGGTTGGTACTTCTTAAAAATGATATTGATTTTTGAAAAGGGCGACATCTATGTGTCAGATCAAAAACTTTTCAGCCTACGTGTTAGGTGTTATAAAAGTTTGTATAGGACTATTTAGTAAATTTATATTAGGGTTCTTTGAATGTCTGTAAATTGATAGATAGATAGATTCTGAGGAATACTTAAGTTTGGACCCTTTAGATGCCGTATGGAATATTGATAAACAATTAATATTAGGAAATAGATAATCTGTTTCTAAGAGGTGCTTAACAAAGTGTGATTTTTCATTTTTTAACCTATAAGATGCATTATGTTCTGGGAATGTTATTTTAAAATTCCGTCCTGTTTGGCCTACGTAACAGCTATTGCACTTTTGACACTTAAGTTTATAAACTCCTGATTTATTATGTTTATTAATTTTATCTTTGGCATTAAAAAATATGTTAGATAATTTTTGAGCGGGTTTTAAAGCTACTCTTGTTTTTTCGGCTGTGAGAACTTGAGGTATTTTATCCGAGGTGGGACCAAAATATGGCAGAGGTATAAATGGTTTTCTTTCTTGGTATTCTTTTATCGGATAAATCAAGCTGAAGGTGATTTGCTTTTGTTTACGGCTTATTAGGGTATTAATTATTTTAGGTTGGAAGCCGTTATTAAGTGCTATATTTCTGATTGTGTCCAATTTTTTTAAAATTATTTTTACTAAGAGGGATATTGAAGGTACTATGGATCATAGATCTTTAGCTGCCAGTTTATGGGAATTAGGGTGTATTGAGTCCGCTGGGATGGTAACATCTGAGAAGGTTGGTTTACGGAAAACATCGAATTCTAATCTGTTTCCATTCTTTGAAATTGTTATATCTAAGAAATTTATTTTGTTATCTGTTTTCTTTTCCAATGTGAATTTTATGATGAATATTATTCAGATCATTTAAAGTAGAATTTAGTTCAATATCATTTCCATGGAAACATGCTAAGATGTAGTCCGCATATTTAAGCCAGAGGAGAATATTTTTTGCGTGTTGAGTTTTTAGGAAATTATTTTCCAGTTCTGACATACAAATTTCTGCTAGCAAAGGACTAAGTGGAGAACCCATGTCAAGACGATCTCTTTGTTTGAAAAATTGATTATTGAACTGGAAATAGTTTCCGGTTATGCAAAATTCGAAAAGTTACCATAAATCTTGTTTTATTGTTATATTGATGTTTTTTTGTAGCATAGTGTCAATAATTTCTAAACAATCTTTATTTGGAATATTACAGTACATATTTGGCAGTAAACGGATATAATATACCAAGACTTATAACTTAAATTATAGGCACTACACATTTTGAGAAAATCTGTGTAATTTTTATACTTACTGTATTAAATATATATTTTATATTTGTGTGAATTATATCATAATGTAAATAATAACATTATATTTAAATTATATCTATTATGGGTTATATTGTATATAAATAATATATTAATTTTATCAATGCGTTATTTGACAGTCAATTCTAATCAAAATTATAGGACGACTTTGAGATCCTGTAGATTTCTATGTTTTTTATGGTCAAACGCATACTTCTCAAACAAAATTATGATTGATAATGATAATTTATCAATATTTTTTTATGGATATTGGATGATAGAGGACTATTTCATAGTGAATATTTTTTCGATTACCACAAAGCAGGTTTAAAAAAAAGATCCATCAAGATTTCCTGAAATTGAAATTTTTAGTGAAAAGTCGACGTGTTCAGAGATCTTTAAAAAATATTTTAGACTATTATGCAATGATATATTTTAATTTTTAATCATAAAAAAACTATATTGAGGCGCGGTAGTGACTGATAAGAAAATACAGCAATTTTTTTCTGGAAATATATTTGTACAACCCTGAAAATGAAAGAAGAGTATGAATGAATGATGTATACAAGAATGGTGATTTAAGAGATATGTACGTAGCTTTTACTCAAAACAAAATTTTTTATTTCTAAAATCCAACATTACCTACGAAGTATTAGAATACTGATTTCTCTTTTATAAAGAAAGTTTGTTTTCTTAATATACATGAATAATTGCAACTGTCCGAAAACCAAACCCGAAAAATTATTTTTCCCTTACAGTGCCCATTGTTCTGTTTCTGAAGTTCATTTATGCACTTAGTAATATTTGCCTAGGTAAGAAAAAAATAAAGATACAGTGATGTATTTTCACCTGCATAATTGGTGTTAGTAACATATGTAGATTTACTGAATATGACATAATGCGAATTTTTACTTAATAAATTACAATTTTCATATTATAAGATAAAATTTTAAAACATATCTACTCAAGGGTTCTTTTAGGTGCGAGCCCTAGTAGAACAAAAACAATAGGTATGCTAAGAAATGATAACACAGGCCGACAATGAAAAAGCTTTTTTAATAATTTTACCTGATTCCTTTGTTTTTTGGTGTGCTGAGTCCGAAATTAATAATAAAAAAGTTGTGTATCACCTACCAATTCTTCACATTTTAGTATTCAAAATGTGAAAAGTTTATTTTTTATCATTCAAATGTTATTAGGTTGGTAATAAAACCAAAATTTTATAAAGTTGGCAGTAAAATCAAATGTTATGTAATGTGTTAGGTTGGCAGTTTCGATAAATGTCACAGTTCTTTGTTTTCTTTCAGTTAATATAGCCTTGCTTTGCAGTGTTTAACTCATGTGCTTTAATTTACACTGAAAGTATGGCTAATCATGGTTGTAAAAACTCTCCTAACACTTTTTGTTATATATATATATATATATATATATATATATATATATATATATATATATGTGGTGAGTTTGTAGTTAAAAAACATCAAAAAAACATTACTTTACATATTCTAGTGTAGAAATCGGTAATCAAGAAAAATGTTGGGCTCCTCACAAAGTATGTTACCTTTATGTTGAAGATCTTAGGAAATGGTATAAGAAAGAAAGGAAAGCTTTTAGATTTGAGTACCCATGGTATAGAGAGAGCAAGAAAATCATTTAAATGATGGTTATTTTTGCAGCGTTGATGTTTCTGAATATAACTCCAAAAATAAGAAAATAATTGTCTATCCTAACTTTACTTCAGCTAATCGGCCGGTAGGACATGGACCGGAACTTCCTGTCCCTGAGCCATTTCAGTCTATTAGTGACATTTTACAGACCAGTCCCAAATTTAATGAAAGTCGACCAGATGATGATGAGTTTTAATGTTCTCTAGAAAATTTAAAACCACAGTTGTTTACACAATCTGCATTAAATGATTTAGTGAGAGATTTGGGTTTGACTAAGGAAAAAGCAGAATTGCTTGATTCTAGGCTGAAAGAAAAACATTTATTGGAATCTGGAACATCTATTTACCATTATAGAACAAGAGATCAACAGTTTGTTTAGTTTTTCAAGCAGGAAGAGGATTTGGTTTACTGCCATGATATTGGTAGTCTAATGAACGAATTTGGGCATTGAGTACAAGAAGGAAGATTATTTAAAAGGCGTTCTGTTACACAACGGAAATACTTATGCTTCACTGCCTGTTGCTCCTTCTGTTCATATGAAGGAAAATTTTACAGAAAATTAACTATCCAGCTCACGATTGGATGCTATGTGGAGATTTAAAAGTTGTCTCCATGATCCTTGGTCAACAAAAGGGACTTACAAAGTTTCCATGTTTTATATGTGAGTGGAACAGCAGAGCAAGGGATTAACATTGGTCCAAAAATCAATGGCCCGTAAGAAAAACCTTAACACCTGGCGAGAAGAACATTTTGCATAAAACTTTAGTAGACCCACTACCACATCAAGTTAGGCTTAATGAAACAATTTGTGAAAGCCTTGCCTAAAGATGGTGAATGTTTTAAATATTTGTGTAAAAGATTTCCTCATTTATCAGAAGCCAAACTGAAAGAAGGGGTTTTCGTTGGGCCTGATATTCGTAAAATGATCTTCGCTTCCAACTTTGAAGCAAGGATGATTACAAAGGAAAAGGGGGCTTGGATATCATTTAAAGGAGTTGTGACTAAGTTTTTGGGTAATGTGAAAGGCCCTAACTATGAACTTATCTTAGCTAATATAATAGACAAGTTCAAAAATCTGGGTTGTCTGATGAGCCTTAAAGTCCACTTCTTGCACAACAATCTTGACTTTTTCCTAAAAACTTAGGCGATGTGAGTGAAGAGCAGGGGGAACGGTTCCTTCAGGACATAAAGAAGATGGTGAAATGGTACCAGGGACGGTGGAATAGCAACATGATGGGTGATTACTGTTGGCCACTTTATAGAGAACAACAAAATGCATAACATCGGAGAAAAAGCTATACAAGAAACCTCACAGAGAAAAGGGAAAGGAAATACAAAAAAATAAGCACCTAAAATATTCGCATTGAAGTGAAATATGTTATCGTGAGGAAAAATTGTCGCCTAATCAAATAAAAGTACGGTTTAAGTTTTTATTTTTTATGTATCAAATTTTCCCTATTTTGAAATTTAATCGATGTCATATTGTGAGAGAACTGTGGGTGATATAAAAAAACTGATACCAGATGTGGTTTCAGCACCCAAAAATACATAACACTTACATGTATTGGTTTAAAAAGTTTTTGCAATTTTTTTTTTGTTGGCCTGTGAATTTAAGGTTTAAATGAAGTGTTGTCATAGGATTTGAAAAGCTTCACAGTACTCCACTATCTCTCTTACAATCAGGAGAAATTCATGATTCATGAAAAATCTTAGTAATAAGCAAGTATCATGGAAAAAACATTTCAAAAGTGAACATGAAAGTCGTAGAGTTCGTTAAGCTTTAAATTAACTCAAAATTGTTCATTACTTTTTATTAACACCTCCTGCAATAGTAATCGTAAATTCTGACTAAATTTTCGTACCTTCTTGGGTATTTAGTGAATGTTCAACTAATATGGACCACTCAAGATATTTATAAATATTTTACAGATAGCTCTTGAATATCAACACGAAAAATCATCGAAACTTGATATGTTTATTTCTTACAGTATACCGATGGACCATAATACATACTATGTTGAGATTTCAAATTCTTTGACACAATAATACTACGAAACAATTATCACCACTATGTTAAATTCTTTATTTTTGTATAAATTTCGCTAGATATGAGCTTAATACTTCAAAACTTTATAAAATGTTATATTTCGGCAAGCTCGCTTACAGAAAATTTTAGAACTTTACAAAAAATAGGGATTATGTCGCGTACTTTTCACTTCAAACTTTATAAACACTGACCATTTGGTCTAATTTACAAAGAAGTTGTTATATCTAATTTTGTGAACAATTCCTTATATTATATAAATTTTCAGCATCCTTCAAAAAGCATAAAATGAGTTCAACTGATATTGAGAAAAAAATTCCAATATAATACGGTGTAATTTCAAGAATCGTGAATGCTCGTCCATCCTAGGCCGTGAAGGGTTCGGTTCCGTATATATATATATATATATATATATATATATATATATATATATATATATATATATATATAGAAAAGAATTTTATATACAGTCCAGTCTGATTCTCGATAATCAGATACGCATCTACATATACATATATATATATATATATATATATATATATATATATATATATATATATATATATATATATATATATATATATATATATATATATAAAGGGTGATTCATTTAGAGGTACTTTTTTTTCAATAAAAAAAAATGAATAAAAACAATTTTATTTTATAATCTTTATTATCATATAAAAGAACCATTCTTTACAATTATTTCTTAAAGACAATTTCTTTCAAATGTTGTCCGCGACTACGGTTAACAACGTCCATTCTGAAGTTCCAATTTTCAATGACGCGTGTGAGTATTTCGAGTGGTATTTGGCCAATGACTCGAGTAATATTGGCCTCCAATGCCTCAATTATAGCTGGCTTATCCATGTAGACTTTGGACTTTACATAGCCCCAAAGGAAAAAGTCAAGAGGTGTGATGTCACATGATCTAGCCGGCCAATTCACTGGTCCAAAGCGTGAAATGATCTGTTCGCCGAATTGCTCTAGCAGTAAAGCCATGGTTTCACGGGCTGTATGGCAAGTGGCGCCATCTTGTTGGAACCAAATTTCGTCAAGACCACGGGCTTCAATTTCTGGCATCAAATAGTCTGTTATCATCGCGCGATAACGGTCACCATTCACAGTAACATTCCGGCCGGCCTCTGTTTTGAAGAGATATGGACCGATTATTCCACCGGCCCATAAACCACACCAAACAGTTGTTTTTTCTGGATTTAATGGCAGCTCTTGAACCTCTTCAGGTTGTTCATCACCCCAAATACGGGCATTTTGTTTATTCACGAACCCATTAATTCAAAAATGGGCCTCATTGGTGAACAAAATTTTTCTCGAAAACAGTGGATCTTCTGCAAGCTTGTCAAGAGCCCAACGACTAAAACGGAAACGATTCGGAAGGTCGGTCGGCTTCAGTTGTTGCACTAGTTGAATTTTGTATGCTTTTAAAGAAAGATCCTTACGTAAAATACGCCAAGTTGTTGAATATGACAGGCCAAGCTGTTGAGAACGGCGACGAATCGACACTTCACGGTCTTCGCGTACACTCTCCGCTACCGCCCCTATATTTTCTTCACTACGTGCTGGATGTGGTCTATTCGGTCGAGCATTATCCAATAATGAAAATTGGGTCTCAAACTTATTGATGGTAGAGCGAATTGTGCGTTCAGTAGGCCGATTATGTGGACCATAAGTTGCTCTAAGCGCCCGATACACATTCCTCGTAGAACGCCCATTTTCGTAATAAAGTTGAACAATTTGTAGACGCTGTGCCGGGCTAAGTCTTTCCATTATGAATTGTCAAACACTACTGAACAGGAATGCCACTTCAGTTGACACGACACATGCGCAATCTGCAATTAAATCCCCATCACAAAAAGTACCTCTAAATGAATCACCCTTTATATATATATATATATATATATATATATATATATATATATATATATATATATATATATATATATATATATATATATATATATATATATATATATATATATATATATATATATATATATATATATATATATATATATATATATATATATATATATATATATATATATATATATATATATATATATATATATATATATATATATATATATATATATATATATATATATATATATATATATATATATATATATATATATATATATATATATATATATATATATATATATATATATATATATATGTATATATAGATGCGTATCTGATTATCGAGAATCAGACTGGACTGTATATAAAATTCTTTTCTTTCTATTTCGTTACCGTTTGATAACTTCTTCAGAAGTAAATATAATATTAATAAATAAATTAGAGACGTTACACAACAATGATAATTTACATCAAGGTATTAAAATATTGAAATACCAAATGGATTAATATGAACAAATATATATATGTATATATATATATATATATATATATATATATATATATATATATATATATATATACATATCTTTATATATATATATATATATATATATACATATATATATATATATATATATATATATATATATATATATATATATATATATATATATATACGAGGCTGGTTTGAACCACCACCGGCGCGTATCGAGGTCATGTTTAGTTAGTAGCATCTCTTGAATGAACGCACACCAAGTTTCAGCCATATTGGTCTATTTCTTTGTGTTTGGCATTCGTGTGAATCAAGGAAGTCGAGTGATTTTCAAGAAATGGACGAAAAAGAATTTCGTGTGGTGATTAAACATTACTTTATGAAAGGCAAAACGCCTCAGGAGACTAAAAAGAAGCTTGATAAACATTATGGTGACTCTGCACCTTCGATTAGAACAGTTTATAAGTGGTTGTTTCAAAATTTTAGGACTGGCCATATGGGCACAAGTGACGCTGAACGTTCTGGACGGCCTGTGGAGGTTACAACTCCAGAAATCATTGATCAAATCCATGATATGGTGATGGATGACAGAAGAGTTAAGGTGCGTGAGATTGCTAGTGCTGTGGGCATCTCGACTGAACGGGTACATAATATTTTGCATAAACATTTGGACATGAGAAAGCTATCCGCAAGATGGGTGCCGCGATTGCTCACTCTTGACCAAAAACGGAATCGTGTGAAGTGTTGCAAGGATGGTTTGCAGCTGTTCCAGAAGAATCCGGAGGACTTTAAGCGTCGTTTCGTCACTATGGATGAAACATGGATACATTACTATACTCCTGAGTCCAAACAACAATCTAAACAATGGGTTACCAAGGGGGAATCTGCACCAAAAAAGGCGAAGACCGTTCCTTCGGCCGGAAAGGTTATGGCGACTGTCTTTTGGGATTCGCAAGGGATAATCCTCATCGACTATCTGGAAAAGGGTAAAACTATTACAGGTGAATATTATTCATCGTTATTGGCCCGTTTGAAAACCGAGCTGCAAGAAAAACGCCCGCGATTGGCCCACAAGAAAGTCCTTTTCCATCACGACAACGCACCAGCACACACCTCAGCAGTTGTGGTCGCAAAATTAATGGAAATAGGATTCCAACTCGTTTCACATCCCCCCTATTCTCCAGACTTGGCTCCCTCGGACTACTATTTGTTCCCCAATTTGAAGAAATGGCTGGCGGGACAAAGATTTTATTCAAACGAGGAGGTGATTGCAGACACTAATGGATATTTTGCAGACTTGGACAAATCCTATTATTCGGAAGGGATCAACAAACTAGAACATCATTGGACGAAGTGTATAAGCCTAAAAGGAGACTATGTCGAAAAATAAAAAAGTTTACCCCAAACACATAAATAGTTTTTATTTTTGCAAGGACTTTTCAAACCAGCCTCGTATATATATAATTTGGTAATTTATTATCGACCGTACGTCAGTTTGATATGTGTATGATTATTGGAAATCGGTCTGGACTGTAAATAAAACTCTTTTCTTCTTTAATACTCAATATTTCCTTCTCATTTGATAACTTCTTCAGGAGTAACTACAATATTAATAAACAAATTAGATATATTAAGCAACAATGGAAATTTACGTCTAGGTATTAAAATATTGAAATATAAACCAGATATGAACATGAACATACGAATAAATAAAACAAGCCACGAAAATGTGAGTTAGTCCACGAAATCTTACAGGAGTGTATGAATTCATGTGCTATAGTGCAAAATCATTTAAAAAAAGGTCATAATTTTGAGTATAACAACGTTAAAAATTTTGTTCACGACAACAACTATAAAGGGTGACTTTTTATGGAAATGTACCACATAACCAGGGACTCCAACACAGTCAACTATAAATCACACACTAATCAACTTAGTAATATCTACTGCAACATAATCAATACTTATTAATCATTGACCATTACGGCATTAATAATTATAATATGGTATAAAATAAGTAAATAAAGTATTTTTCTTTCTCGGTTTTTTTTCCATTTATTTTGAATTCACCTCAGTACTTATACACAGAGGCTCTTTACTCTCAGCTTGTGTAGAAAAATCGATATGTTGAGTTTTGTTTCGGAGGACTAACTAACATTTTAGTGGCTTGTTTTATTTATTCGTATGTTCATGTTCATATCTGGTTTATATTTCAATATTTTAATACCTAGACGTAAATTTCCATTGTTGCTTAATATATCTAATTTGTTTATTAATATTGTAGTTACTCCTGAAGAAGTTATCAAACGAGAAGGAAATATTGAGTATTAAAGAAGAAAAGAGTTTTATTTACAGTCCAGACCGATTTCCAATAATCACACACGTATTTAACTGACGTACGGTCGATAATAAATTACCAAATTATATATATATATATATATATATATATATATATATATATATATATGTATATATATATATATATATATATATATATATATATATATATATATATGTATATATATATATATATATATATATATATATATATATACATATATATATATATATATATATATATATATATATATATATATATATATATATATATATATATATATATATATATATATATATATATATATATATATATATATATATATATATATATATATATATATATATATATATATATATATATATATATATATATATATATATATATATATATATATATATATATATATATATATATATATATATATATATATATATATATATATATATATATATATATATATATATATATATATATATATATATATATATATATATTGAAATGGAACGTGATTCAGGTGTTTCCTCTTTCTTGACACCAAGGTTATTAGAGATAAACAGAACAGAATTATATTAGATTGGTACCAAAAACCCACAGAAACTAACAGATATCTGAACTTTTCGTCAAATCATTCGACGAGTCAAAAATATAATACAGTGTTTGCCATGAAGAATAGAATAACTCATATAAGTGATGATAGGTTCCTTCAAACTAATCTAAACAAACTCTATAAAATTTTCGTCAACAATGGTTACCCAAAACGCACACTGAAAAAAAAACATTTTTAATTCTACATTTTATCACGGTCCTTTGGATGATCACAATCTTGAAGTGAAGTATGTTAGGTTGCAATCTGTTCCGAACCTAACTGATAGGATAGTCAAAATTTTCATCCAAGTTTTCAGAATTGAAGATAGTTAAGACCAGTTATTTATATAATGGCAAGTTGTTTACCAAGACCAAACAAAGAACCCCTCTGATGTTCAATAGTAGTGTTGTTTATAGATTGCCGTGTCTGGGTTGTGAAGGTGTTTATATAGGACAGACCTCTCAATGGTTGAAAAAATGGGCTGACACAGCACAGGAGTGATTACGTGATTGGGAAAAACTCGTGTGCTGTGGCGTGTCACCATTCGAATACAGGACATGTTTTTGACTACTCGAATACTAAGATACTTGAAGTTGAAAACGTATATAATAAACGGTTATTCCTTGAGATGTGCCATATTATTAGGGATGATAAGACAATTAATTATAAAACGGATATTAATAACATAAGCAATATCTATTGTAACATTTTAAGTTTGTAGATTTACAGCATAATCTGACAGGCTATTAAGAATTAGGAATAGGATACTACTACTCACACAGTCAAACCACTGTTCAAACAAATTACCTTCATAATTATCAGTTAAATTATAGTGATCGGGACAGAAGGTTTTATATTGTTCCTTGTCATGTTGTTTGTGTTTTTGATTGTTAGTAGTGTGTGGCGAATGTTAACATCACCTTTGATTTTGTAATACTCTGTGTCCTGTTTCCTTTGTTTATTCTTGTTTAGTACATACAGTTTTTTTTTTCTTCTACTTTCAGTTTTTACATTCCTGATGAAGTTGGAAATTAACAACGAAATACAGAATTTAACAACAAATGAGTTTCCTCTTATTGACCGATTTCCCGAAAATAAAAAGATAAAACTTTAACTATTTTATATATATATATATATATATATATATATATATATATATATATATATATATATATATATATATATATATATATATATACAGTCCCTGGCCAAATTATTAGACGCACTGTATTTTTTTTAGTAATTTTATGTTTCTTAAGAGTTTTTATGCAATAATGGTATATTTAAAACTACAATATTATTGATTTTTATTTAAAAGAATTGTTGTAGACTACATATTTGTATTTATTTTTAACATATGGCAACACTGTGTTGACAAAGTGATCCATGAACGTAAAGAAGTACAAACCTGTATCAGTCGCGATCGGAATCGAGTCAGGTACGGACGTGTTTCTGTGGCTTTATGGACTGTGATTGTTTGTTTAACAGTTTTATACTACTCAGTTATTAGTTTATTTTGTATGCAGTGTTTTAAAAAAGTAATTGGACTATTTTCATTATGGGTAGAAAAGGCGATCTTTCACCACGTAAAAAAGCTGAAGTGAAGGCCCTTGTGATTGCGAAAACATTTACAAACCGAGAAATATCACGAAGATTGGAGGTTTCTGAAGCTAGTGTACGACGCATAAAAAAGAAAATTGAGTCAGGGAAGGAATTAAGCCCGAAAAGAAAGAAAAGATGCGGTAGAAAACCAATTTTCACTCCACGGTCAGAGAGATGTTTGAAGAAAATTTGTGTAGAAAACAGATTTGCTACCACAAAGGTAATAAAATCACAACTCCAGGATGCTAGTGTAAATGCTTCTGAGCGCACTGTTCGAAGAAAATTGAAAGAATTAGATTTTAAGGACTGTCGCCCCGCCAGGAAGCCCAAGTTAACAGCTGCAATGAAAGCAAAGCGCCTGAAGTGGGCCAAACAATGGCAAGACAAAGATGTGGACTTCTGGAGATCGGTAAGATACAGCAATTTAATCAATAATTGATACATTATTATCATTTTCAGTTAAATAAAGCAAATAAACATGGAAGTTTATATATTTTTTCTATTTTTGACAGGTCTGCTTTAGTGACGAAAGCACATTCGAAATTTTGCAGAATAAAGCTCAGTATGTGCGTCGTCGTCATGGAGAAAAGTTTCATCCTGATTGTGTCGTCCCGACGGTTAAACATCCCACCAAAGTGATGATTTGGTCAGTCATCAGCGGCAAGGGCACTGGACGTCTGTACGTCGTCAAAGGAATAATGAGGCAAGATCAGTACAAAGAAGTATTACAAAATCGGTTGATCGCAGCTCAGAGCATGGTTTCCAAATGGGGAACCATTCACTTTCATGCAAGATGGAGCTCCCTGCCACACTGCTCGGTCTCTTAAAGCTTTTTTGGCAGAAAAAAATATCCCTCTGTTGGATTGGCCCCATTGAAAATGTGTGGGAGCTGATGAAAAGAGAAGTGGCTAAAGATGTGATTACCAACAAAACCCAGCTCCTAGAAAAGATTATTCATGTATGGAATCATCATCTTCAAATGCAGGAGACAGTACAATCTTGCATTGATAGCATGCCGCGCAGAATTAAAGCTTTGATAGCGGCTAAAGGTGGCTCAACTAAATATTGACTTTTACTAACATTAATTTCACTTTTCTTTAAAACTTAATAAACTTATGCTTTTCTAAATTAATGCTGTTTTATTTATGTCAAATAAATAGGTAATTGATTGGATAATATAAAAATAAAAAACAAATCAATTTAAAATAATAAAACGGTACAATATCACTCGGTAATTAATATTTTACATGAAATCTTGCAGTGCGTCTAATAATTTGGCCAGGGACTGTATATATATATATATATATATATATATATATATATATATATATATATATATATAGATATATATAGATATATATATATATATATATATATATATATATATATATATATATATATATATATATATATATATATATATATATATATATATATATATATATATATATATATATATATATATATATATATATATATATATATATATACTTTAAAGAAAAGAATTCAAAGAAATATCAAAATTATACACCAAATTAGCAATGGAGAAGAACCGGAGAATATTTTTAACCAGATGTAAACATTTAGACATATATCCAAAATTTTTAAATTTTAATACCTCACATCTGAACTTCACAGGTACGTACTTTGAATCAAAACTAAATAATATCATAAACAAAACGAAATTAAGCATTCTCAACTTATCTATTAAACAAACAACTAGAAATATTAACGAAATAAATAAGCTAATGAACCAACATGAGGAACACATTAAGATACACTTACCAGTAAATATTGCTGAAACATTCATTAATTTCGTAAATAGAAAGTTTCAACAAATTCATAAAAAAATAAAAATAAAGCAACAAAATAAAATTCAATATCTAATTAATAAAACAAATAACGATACAAAAAATGAAAATACAACTTCAATATGGTTAGAAAATATTTCCGATACACTGATACCGAATGAAATAGCAGAAGTTTTGTCCTTGGGTCCTAATTTTGCACTAGACATAACCACAGAAAAAGAGTTGCCTGTTGTAGAGTATATTGCGTCCGTTGAGTCAGTAATAAATGATAAACCGAGTGAAAAGAAAGACACAATTAGAGCAAATATAACTAATATTATAACTAATCACAAAACAAAAATTAAAAACAACAAACAAAAAATTGAACCTAATGCAAAAAAGAATCAAAAAAAAACTTATACCGTACGAAACAATTTATTAAAGACAACCCCCAGATTGTAATAACAAAACTAGATAAAACTAACAAAACTATCATCATGAACACCAAAGATTATGAATCCAAGATGGAAACCCTTCTTAACGACCAAAATACATATAAGAAACTTAATAGTGATCTCACGAACGTTTACCAAAAGAAAAACAACGCCTTCATAAAAAAACTATTAAATAAGAATGAAATAAGTAATGAAGAAGCCAAAAGGTTACTTATAAACAACGCAGTATCACCTAAAATTTATAGTTTACCCAAATTGCATAAACAAAACATACCGCTAAGGCCAATCGTATCATGTTTAAAATCACCTCTTTATAACCTTTCAAAATACCTAGCCAAATGTATATCTAATATTACAGGTAAAAATAAATATTTTATCAAAGATTTATTCACATTTAAAGAATTCATCGACACGATAAACATACCACAAAACTATAAACTCCTTTCACTAGATGTATCATTATACACAAATATACCTAAAGAACTTGTACAGACTGCCATAAACAAAAAATGGGATCTACTGACAGAACACACAACAATATCAAAAGAAAACTTTATTGAAGCAGTTAACCTCACTTTAAATACTAATTATTTCCAAATTCTATCAACAAATAGAAGGGTGTGCCATGGGCTCTCCTATATCCTCAGTAATAGCTCAAATTGTTATGGAGCATTTAGAAGAAAATGTTATAAATAATTTAAAGTACAACATACTATTTTTCAAAAGATTTGTGGATGATTGTTTATTGGCTGTTACAACAGATAACACTGATAAAGTCCTGCATGATTTCAACAGTTTCCATCAAAAGTTGCAAATCGAAAATAACAATGAAATACATTTCCTGGACACAACTTTAATTATAAAACATAACAAAATAATCACTAAATGGTATACTAAACCAACGTGGTCTGGCAGGTATTTGAATTTCTACTCTAACCACACAAAGGCACAAAAGGTAAGTGTTACTATCGGTTTAACAGACCGTGCAATAGCGCTGACCTCACCAAATTTAAGACCGAAAGAACTGAAACAAATGAAATCAGTGTTAATACAATGGATTTAGAGAAAAAGACATCAACCAAACAATAAAAACAAGGACATACAAATTCTATAATAAAAAAATCAAAAAAGATGAAACCAAAGAACAAAATCAGAACAAAATTCTCCCACTACCTTATACACGCAATTTATCAGAAAAACTAAAGAACATATAACATAAATGTTTGTCACAAAACACAAAACAAACTAAGCTCACTATTTACAAACTTAAAAAGCCAGGTACCAACCATGAACCAATCCAACATAGTTTATTCAGTACCTTGTGCAGATTGCCGAATGCATTATGACGACCCAATTATTAAAAAACAGACTCAATGGACACAAGTATACAAAAAATGCAACAACGGCACTTCATAAACACACAACGGAACTTGGACATGATTACAACTTTAATAGGGGCATTAATACTGGAAAACTTGCAATAAAAGAAATGATCGAAATTAAAAAAAATGAAAAATTTACAGTCAATGATAAAAGTGATATAAAAGGAATTAGCCATATTTATACAAATTTAATAAGGTAATATTTTAAAGTGTATACTCATCCTTAATATATTAACAAAAAGACTACCTGCTTAATATTCAAAAAAAAAAAATCACGGATCAATAATACAAAATAAAATCTACATCGATAAGAATGCCACTATGACTCGTCAGTAATAAATAAAATATGTGAGATTCAAGGTAGGTTCCTTGTGATTTTAATTTTTAAATATAGAACTAAGAATTTATGTAAATAGTTTATGGTTGTGTGTGTTAAATAATTTATGTTGTACTGGTGTAACGAAATTTAATTTTATAGTTTAATTTTGAATACCAAATATTGATAAAACGAACCCAAAGCCCAAGAATTGAATATATATGTATATGTATATATATATATATATATATATATATATATATATATATATATATATATATATATATATATATATATATATACATATATATATATATATATATATATATATATATATATATATATATATATATATATATATATATATATATATATATATATATATATATATATATATATATATATATATATATATATATATATATATATATATATAAAATATATATATATATAGTCGACATTGTTTATAGTGAAAAACTCTTTATAGTGCAATAAACCTCATCGTCATAATAAAGGCTTTTTAACCGAGTCTAGCATATCCCTCATTACTATAATAGGGACCTTTTGCTCAACCAACGGTATTTTCAATAACGCCCGTTTGACCTACAACCAACACCTCACACACACACCTCGACGACGATGAACATCTTCAGCCAAAAACATACTACTTCACGTGGAACTGGCAACACTGTCTCTTAACGCCCATTTGACATCTAACTTAGCTCCATTACACACTAAAAATAAACTAGAAAGCGGAAAAACTACTTTTTAACGCACAGTTGGGAAACAATTGTCAACAATAATATAATAAACGTAAGTGGTGATCTTAAACAGTTGTTTAAATTTTTATTCCTAGAGTTGGCAAAACTGTTTCACACATGCGCATGCGCACATATACTGGAGTGGGTCCAAAATTGGCAGAAAAAATGCAGATTGAGGGCCCTAAGAAAATACATGGCAGTTTGCAGCAGAACATCATAATTTTTGGTAGATTTAAATTTCCTAGCAATATTACAGGAGCCCCTACTTTTAAAATCTGTTTGTGGGCCACGCGAGTTCAAAAACACCCTTGTAAAATCTAAACGATTTATCCAAATGTTGCAATTTAAAACAGTTTTAAACGTTAAACGCACAATACAAAGAATGCATTTTATTTAATGTGTGTGTGTATGTGTATAAAGCTGCTGTCGCACATTATGGATTATCCATTCTCGCACCAAGTTTGCGGTATGTTTCGGATCATTGTCCTGTTGGAAAATATATCTTTTTACGAGCGCTGATTTTTGGACACTTTCTCTTAAATTGTCTCTCAAAATGTTCAGATAAACATGCTAATCCATGGTACCATTAATAAAATCTAAATTTCCAACCCCTCTAGTGGACAAGCATCCCCAAAGCAGAACACTGCCACCCCCTTGTCGCACCGTGGAACAAGGGTTTTTAATATCGAATGCGGTATTCTTCTTTGTCCAGACATTAGTTCTGCCATCAGACCCCAAAAGGTTAATTTTAGTTTCATCACTAAAGATTACGGATTCCCACAATTCAGGAGGATTAGTAACGCATTCCCTAGCAAAAGCTAACCGCTTTTTGCGATTAGCTTAACGGCTTCTTACTCGCTGCACACTCCCTATAGCCTGCTCTGTATAAGCAAGTTCTCACTGTTTGTGAACAAGCATTTTTCGAAAATAGTTCCCGTACCTCCTCATTTAATTTTGGTGCACTTTTCTTGGGATCTATAATTATTTGTCTAACGATACTGGTCCCTTCACGTGGAGTCAGTTTCTTTGGACGACCAGAGCGTGGTCGACTTTTATAGGAACCCGTTGATTTATACTGGTTTGCAATGTACTGAACAGTAGCATGCGATTTTTTAACAATTTTTCTTATATTTCTGTACGATTTTCCATCTTTCCACAAATCAATTATGATCTTTCGAACTTGAAATGGAATTTCACATTTTCTCTCGCTCATTTTTAATACTACTTTGAAAACCCACTACAAAATAATTAGCAACAACTGACAGATTATAAAGTATGGCTGAAAATTATTCATTTGTTTTCAGTTTAGCGAGCAATAGATAGCTTGATAAAAGACGGCTGATTATAACGTATTTTTTTCAATACAGTTCTTGAGTGTATGGAGACTTTTTTGACATTAATTTTGTTTACATTTTTATAACAATGATGTAACTTCTAAATAAAATGTTCCGTAGTTGTTTTTAATACTAATCTTCGTTGGTTAAGTTTCAAATATTAATTTAAACATGCTTTCTCATAGTTCCAATTAATTAGTTCAGGTTAGAAAAAAGGAGTAGAAAGAAAGTGGTGTATGGAGACTTTTTGAACTGACTGTGTATATATATATATATATATATATATATATATATATATATATATATATATATATATATATATATATATATATATGTATGTATGTATACCGTATATCTATATATATATGTATACCGTATATCTATATATATATATATATATATATATATATATATATATATATATATATATATACATATATATATATATATATATATATATATATATATATATATATATATATATATATATATATATATATACAGTCAGTTCAAAAAGTCTCCATACACCACTTTCTTTCTACACCTTTTTTCTAACCTGAACTAACATATATATATATATATATATATATATATATATATATATATATATATATATACATATATATATATATATATATATATATATATATATATATATATATATATATATATATATATATATTAGTTTGATGTATTTTGCCATTTCTGGAATTAAAAGTAGATTACAATCACAGTTTTAACTTAAAAATATAACAACAAATTAGGCCACAAATATACATATACACTTAAAATATTTTTTTGTATATAGTTTACAAAAACAGTAGGTTAGAAATTAAAAACAAACACTTGGGTTAAAATTAACTTATTATTAATATTTCATATTATTTGTACCTCAAAACTAAGCGAAGCAGATTAATACACTTCAGCCTAAGGCTAAGGGTGCGACTGGTGAAAATATATGTGTAAATTGGGGACCGAACTATTTTATGTATGCTTTCATTTTTGTTCGTTTTTATGTTAATTCATTTTTTAAATATGTTTTTTATTTTTTTATTGGTTTTAAGTACTTGATAAGTAAGATGTTGTAAATTAACTTTAGCTCTTTAATATCAGTTCTGTCTTTCACTGTGTGTATACATATATATATATATATATATATATATATATATATATATATATATATATATATATATATTATATATATATATATATATATATATATATATATATATATATATATATCTCGAAACAGAGTTTAACTTAGAGATAGCCCTTAGGATTACAGAGTAAACAAAAAGGTCTTGAAATTCTTAGTAACCATAATTTTATTCTAATATCGAGGTTTCGATGCCAAATCGTACATCATCTTCAGGACCTAGAAGATACAGAAAAGAACTCTCATAAGTCAGAGTACCCTTTGAAAGAAAATACAGTAATTTCAAAAAGAAGGAGAGTAGGAAACACTACCATAATTTTTTTCAATTTCTATTAAAGTATTAACGCATGATTTTAACAATTATTAATGCAGAACTTATATTTATACATATACATTCATACGGTTACAACTTTATTTATTTAATTGTTAGAATGTAAGAGAGTCATAATAAGCAATTATTAAAACCCTAAAATTATTATAAATTAAAAGTAGCGAACAAAACGTGGTTCAGCCATTTTGGAGTCTAACAAAAGTGATTATTTTTTAATGTTAGTGATTTTTAGTTCATATAAAATGTCACTGCTGTCAAAACCTGGATCTGCGTAGAGAGTAAATATTTTTAAAAACCAACTTAAGGTCGTTAATTCAGATTTTTTTTTTTTATGGGTCTAGCACACGTGCTGCAGGGAAGTCCCTAAAGCGTCACAGGAGCAACACGTGTACGGAGAAAGCGATTCACGTTGTTCTTGAATCGCTGTAAATTATACTCGGTGGAAAACACAGTCCTGGGTAAGCCATTCCATAGGGATGATGTTCTCCATATAAACGACTGCTTGAAAAGCGTTGTACGAGGAGTAACAACCTGAACTTCATACGGATGTGAAGTATCAGCTCGACGTGTACTTCTAACATGCACCGCTCTGGGAGGAATTAAGCGGGCTACATCCTTCGAACACTCTCCATGAAAATACTTGTAGAATAGACTCAAGTCGCCAACCGTTCTTCGATGTTCCAGCGAATCAAAGCCGCCGGTCAGTTCTGGGTCTCCAATCAGACGAACAGCCCTTCTCTGAACAGAATCCAAAAAATGCAGTGTATGTTTGGGAGCGGAGCGCCAAACATGGGAGCAGTATTCCATAGTTGGTCGAATTTGAGCTTTGTAAAGAATTAACAGTTTGGAGTGTAAAGCTTTCTGGTTCGAAATAATATTCCCAACTTTTAAGAAGCTCTCCTTGCTATGCCTGCAACATGTTCATGCCAGGACATATTTGCTCCCAACGCCCAACAAATTGAGTGACGATGTTAGGGGAATGGAGTGACCCGACATAACTATGTCGGGTTCAGCAACGTTAACTTTTTTAGATAAAACTGCCGCCTGGGTTTTTGTGGCGTTAAATTCCACTTGGTTACTGTCACCCCAAGATAGAATTTCTTCCAGGTCTTTGTTAAGTTGAATGACTTCCTGCTGTCTGCGAATATTCGCCTGAGCAGCCGATGTCCGAGCGTTCAAAGTGAATGAAGAGATGAAGCGTACTGTCATCTGCAAAGCTGTAGATTGGATTCTCGGTCTTTTCCAGCAGATCGTTAATGTAAATAAGAAAGAGAGTAGGAGACAGTATGGAGGCTTGGGGCACACCGGCGTTAACAATAAAGGTGTTAGAAAGAAATCCGTCGACTGCGACTCGTAAAAAACGCTCTCTGAGGAAACATGAGAGCCACAAACAGAACTTTTCAGACATACCATAAGAGCGTAGCTTAGCCAACAGTCCATCGTGCCAAACACGGTCGAATGCCTTGGATATGTCAAGAGCAACCGCTCGAGATTCTCCAAAGTGTTCAATTGCGTTGTTTCAAACATGTGTTACATAAGTCAGAAGATCTCCTGTTGATCTATGTTTACGAAAGCCATATTATTGATCGCTAATAATGTTAAATCCTTCAAGATATTTTAGAAGATGCTGATTGACAGCCTTTTGCATGACTTTCGATGTTATTGAAAGCAGTGCGACTGGTCGGTAATTGTTTGGCAAGGTCTTCTTGCCTTTTTTAGGTATCGGCTCAACTGTGGCACATTTCCAGCAGGAAGGAAATATTCCTTTTCTGTAGGATAGGATGAAAAGTCTACAGAAAATTGGTGCTAGTTCCCTTGCACAGTTTCTGAGAACTATGGCAGGTATTTCGTCAACGCCAGAAGCTTTTTCGGTGTCTAGCTTCATTAAAATACGTTTTATGATAAGCTGTCTGAAGACAACATCGGGCATCCTTGACTACACTATGGAAATAGTAGGTGGTGTTTTTCCTTGGAAACCGGCAGGAGAATGTGAAGCAAACAGTTCGGCCAACAAGTTTGCTTTCTCAACAGGTGTCGTTGCAATAGAACTATCTAGCCGTGTGAGTGGTGGTATGGACCTGGAATTGTTGGGACAAGCGAGAAGTTTGTTTCTAATTCGCTGATTGTGTGTCTCCTTGGTTTCGTTGATAATTTCTTTGCATCTGTTCCGGGCAGGAACAAAGTTGTTACGATTTATGGTGTTAGGATTTTCACGCCATTGTCGGTAGGCAAGATGTTTAAAGGCAACAGCTTCTTTGCATTTTCGGTCAAACCAAGGCTTGCCGTTAGAAGGACATTTCTTCGAAAATGGAATGTAAGCTTCCATACCAGCTAAGATAACATCGGAAACCTCCCTGGACCAGTCATATGGGTCGTCGGATCGAAAACAAACGTCTAACCAAGGGAAAGTTCGAAAATATTTCGTGAGGTCTTCCCATTTAGCATATTTGTAATGCCAAATCTGTCACTGACTGGTAGGACACTCGATGTCGAAAGCAGTTTATGGTCGGAAGAACCCAACGCCGGATTTACGGTGACCTTGTAAATCTCCGGATTGGTAGTTAAAAACAGATCAAGAAAACTGGCGAACTCCCCGTCTCGATCAGGGATCCGTGTTCGTTCGTCAATAAGCTGAGTTAAGCCACAACTGATTGAGAATGATTCAGATGAAAATAAACCAGCAGATATTAATAATTTATGAAGCAATAAAATTCAAAAAACTCTGGTGTAAGCATCATTGGTTCTTATTTTTTTTTGTATGTTTTTGAGACAATAAATGTGTGCTTAATCCTTCGACATCTTTTTTGTGGTTAAATTGCCATAATAGTCTTAACCTCTTTTCTCCTTTCTCTTACATTCTAATAATTTAATAAATAAAGTTGTAACCGATAGTGTGAATGTACATGTATAAAAATAAGTTCTGCATTAATAATTTTAATTTCATTTGTTAACACTTCTTTTTCTGCAATTGATATAGATCAGATTCTCATTCAACAGAGAACTACCTGTAAATATTCAGTAAGTACTCTTTTAAGCTAACGACTCGGATTTAATAAAAATTTAAAAAAAAAAAAAAATTATGGTGGTGTTTTCTACTATCCTTCTTTTTGAAATTACTATTTATTCGTTCAGGTGCTCCGACTCATGAGAGTTCTTTTCTGTATTTTCTAGGTCCTGAAGATGAGGTACGATTTGGCATCGAAAGCTCGATATTAGAATAAAACTATAGTTACTAAGAATTTCAAGACCTTTTTGTTCACTCTGTAATCCTAAGGGCTATCTCTAAGTTAAACTCTGTTTCGATATATATATATATATATATATATATATATATATATATATATATATATATATATATATATATATATATATATATATTGTAACATTCATTTTTCCCTAGATTTTAAGAGCATGTAATGTTACTGATTTTTGGCTTTATAATGTACTTCTTTTCATCTTTGTATCGAGCAGTGTATTTCGCAGAAATTTCTAGCCGCTCGTGGTACAGTGTGCAGTGCGGGTTTCCGACAGAATCTATTCAATTCATGGTACGCCGCGATTGGTGAAATGTTTGTTTCCCGGAAGTTGGCCATTTTAGAGACAGAGTTCTCACGGCTTATTTAAGTGTCTGCAGAACGCAGATCGAGGCTTTTTTGCATCAAGCCGCAGAGAACGCTTTTTCCATCAAGCCGCTGCCGAGGCTTTTTTCCATCGAGCCGCAGAGGTGGTTTTTCTCTGACCAAGCCGCAGCCAGGCTTTGTCCATCAAGCCGCAGTAGAGGCTTCTGACGATTTTTTCGAGAGCCAAGTCGAGCACGAGTTTCTTAACGTGAAGCCGTAGTGGGCTTTGTGTGTTTTTTCTACATGGAGTAGCCGAAGTAGGCTCTTCTCATCGTGAAGCCATACTGATAAATAAGTGATGGAATGTGTGAAAGCGGTTTTGTGTTCAATTTAAGGCCTAGAAGCCCGTAGGAAAACCGTAAGTCACCAGAATATACATCAGTATTTCCCGCAAATAAGTGTTTTAACATCAATTTGAACTGATAAATCGTGAAGTGAATGTCACGACTCTTCGATTTCGGGTGTAGCAAAGTTTTAGAAGGAAAATGTCTGATTTAGGAACTCTACTTAGTAATAACTACCTTTTAGGCTAAAATTTTTGTAATTCTTGAACTGCAAGGGTTAGAACTTTTAATTTAAATCATTATTAAATTTTCTTTTTGTTGATTAAAGCTAGTGTTTCACTGTACACCTATCTTTCTTTTCAGGATAGAAGGGTTGTACCAGACTGATTCTTTTTCTTAACAACTGTATAATACTTCAGTATTTTTTCATTTTTTTAGCTGAAAGTAGATCCTTACTATTTTAAAATGAATGGTGCCCAAAAATTAGTACAACCAAAATTTTTTTAACAACAATAGAAACTAATTCCAAAAAGACGTACAAAAATTATCTCTTACCCATATTACTCTACCAAGGAAAACTGAGCTAGTGTTTGTCTAATTTCTTTAGTTCTTTTAAAATCATTCTTCACTCAATTCATTCTCAGAAATTAAAAAGGGGCTGCAAGAAGTGCGCCTCAAAGTGCGGGCAAGTAAACATGCCACAAAATGACGCTGTCAACGCGGGGCTTTTGGAATTTTATTTTTTAAGGGGTTCAGTGTACTAGCTTTCGAACAAAGTAAAAGCTCTAACTTTTCAGATATTTTTTATTTCATAAGGTTTATTAAACGAAACTACACTATAGCAATAAGACAAAAGCAGGAAATTTGAAGGATTATTTATTTCAATTTCTCTGATGGTGGTATAGATATTTGAATTTTGTTAATTGACTCTAATTTAAGTAATTCCTACTTTTTTCTTAAAAGCTACCTTTATAGTTCAGATTGGCGGATGTGCTGGTCTACTCTAATTTTGCACTGTTGGATTTATTTACTTTAAAATGCGGTTAACTGAAGAAAAAACTGTACGTTTTTTTCTCACCTATGTTTTGCATGAATGTTAAAAATACTTTGCTTATACGAAACGGTATTTGGAGATTTTTTGTTGAAAATTCTTAAAATATTTAGTAAAGGAATTTTAATACAAGGCAATACTTAGAAATTTTTTTTGAAATTGTTGAAGATTTTCTAAATGTCTTTACATATTTCTTATTTTGACTATTGGGAGCACAGGAAAAATATTTTTGCGACTTTTCAAACAATTCTTTTAAATTTTATAATCTAAATACATTTATCATGGAAGCCTTCAATTTTAAGGTCAATCACCTACTGGAATATGAATTAGACTATGAACTGAAAATCCGTCGTACTTTCTCAGAACGTCCGGTCGCGGATAAAAGAAAGATTCCAACGAGGATCTTAAGTAAAGAAATTAATGAGCCCGGAAAAACGATAAAGATAGGGAATGACACTCTGTCTAATAAAGAGGAAACGGCTGGTATCGAAAAGAGTTTAAATTCTATCCAAAACTTAATCGATAGTTATGACGGCGATCCAAATGATTCACTTGTACACCGGGTTAAGTCACGTTTATCGCATGTAGCGGGTCGCGTACAAAGAATTCCCATGCCGGATGACGAAGAGGAAGCGTCGAAGTTTTCCAGATATGTTCAGGAAACAATAGCTACGTGTGTGCTCATGGAAGCAAATCTTGCAGAAAAGATAGCTCCTGGTCATGAGTTACGACAGTTGCCTATTACAACCCCAGTCATAAATGTACCAGCTCCAATCGTAAATTGCGCAGCCAGATATATTCCTGTCAGCGAATGGCAATTGAAATTTAATGGAGACTCAAAGAGACTCTATCCTTTTTTGGAAAGGCTGACTGAAATAGCCCAAGCTAGGAAAGTATCGGAAGATGAACTTTTCAGCTCTGCTGTTGAATTCTTCACTGGCGATGCCTTCACTTGGTTCAGAAGCATAAAATCAAGTGTCAACGACTGGCATTCCTTGGTAGATAGGCTAAAGAAGGACCTCTTGCACTATGATGAAGATGAAGAATTGTGGTCGGAAATAAAGAGGAGGCGACAAAAGAAGAATGAGTCCACTGTGATTTTTATTGCCCACATGGAATCTTTATTTGGTAGGTTATCCACCAAGCCTCTGGAAAGTGCCAAAGTTAAATCTATACGTAGGAATATTCTGCCTAGCTTCGTCAATCGGTTAGCTCTACTAGATATTAATTCGGTAGCCGAACTCGCCGGGTTATGTAGAAAACTTGAAGAGTCCGATTATTTGTTGGAAAAGAGCAGACCAAAGGGCGAAACTAATATACATCAAGTAGAGTATAATCCAAATGGCCGAAGTGGAGTCTCGACAAATAAAGATGGGAATTTAAATCGGAACTCTAGGAGTAACCGGAAAAACGGGTAAAAGAAAAGATAGTGATTCTAAAATTAGCGACACTGCAGCTAAAGTGAATGACAAGTCGGTTTCACCTAAGGCAATTTTCACGCGTTGGAATTGCGAAGGTCCGAATCACACTTACCAAAGTTGTATAGCACCTAAGAGGGTATTTTGTTTCAAATGTGGAACAACTGGTGTGAGACTAGCATCATGCCCCAAATGTACAAAAAAACGAGTAAGGACGGTATATTACCGAGGCGGATATACTAAGTCCAACAAAAAAGCCTCTAATCATTCGGCTAAGTCACAAGCTCACGTTAGCAGTATAGCCCCTAATCCAAAACGTTCTAGAAACACGGATGGACAAAAATATTCCAATAGATCAGATTGGACTAAATGGTTACAAAAAGTTTCTGATTTTTTTAAGTCTAATAAAAGTTCTCCTTCTCAAGTTAAAACTCCTGCTTCTCCAAATGGTCACATGTCTCCTTTATTCGTGCATAAATATTTAGATAATAGACCGCATATAAAGATAAATCTATTAGGTGTCAATTTCTCGGCATTATTTGACTCTGGTGCGTTGTAGGTCAGAATGGTATTAAAATTTTAAGTCGTTTAAGTATAAAAATATGCCATGTCAAAAATAGAAGTGTTACGACTGCAGATGGCAGCCGTCTAAAAGTTTTAGGTACGGTTGAGTTGCCGTTAGTCTGCAATGGTCATTGTTTAGTAATCTCTGCTCTAGTAGTACCTTCTCTATCACATACTTTGGTTTTAGGATGTGATTTTGCACAAAAATTCGGAATTTTAGTAAATTTTAAAGATAATTCGTGGTATCCACAGTCCCTAGAAGTCAATTCTCATACAAGTTTTTAAAGATTGTTATTCAGAAAGTTCTTTAGAAAACGTTTTCTCGCGTCTATGTACCCTAGATGATCTCTCGCAGACGGAGCGCTTAGAAAACGTAATAAATTCTTTCAATGAAATAAGTAGTAAAGATAGGTTAGGCCGAACGAATAAAATCACCATGTCTATAGATACGGCTGATGCCAGTCCTGTAAAGACAAGGCCCTTCGCCATGTCTCCATACATGTCAAAAATATTAAATAAAGAGTTAGACGAAACGTTGAAACTCGGAGTGATTGAAGAATCAAACAGTCCTTGGTGAAAAAGGCCGATGGACAGTATCGTCTATGCTTTGACGGAAGAAAGCTCAACGAGGTCCGCAAATTTGATAACTACCCATTACCGAACATCCACAGAATTTTGACATCACTCAGGAATGCTAAGTATGTATCCTCGATAGACCTTAGAAAGGCTTTCTGGCAAATTCCTTTGGACAAATCCTCCAAGGAAAAGACCGCTTTTGCAGTAGTAGGTCGAGGTCTATTTCAGTTCGTCACTATGCCGTTTGGTCTAAAGAACGCTGCTCAAACTCAGCAACGTTTAGTGGCCGCTATATTTGGTCCGAAATATGAGCCACATATTTTTACCTATCTCGATGATATTTTGGTAACATCGGAGGACTTCGAATCGCATATTCGCTTACTTAAAGAAGCAAAAAATAAATTGAAAGAGGCCGGACTGACGATAAATTTGAGCAAATGTGATTTTTTCAAAACTTCTCTAAAGTTTTTAGGCTATATTGTTAGCTCAAATTCCTTGCGTACCGATCCGGATAAAGTAGCAAGCATGGTTAATTATGCGAGACCTACTAATACTACGGAAGTTAAGCGTTTCGTAGGAATGTGTTCATGGTATAGACGTTTTATTGAGAATTTTTCTACCCTGTTGTCGCCTATTAATGATCTTTTGAAAGGACGAAAAAAAGGACAATCGATAGATTGGACAAAGGCTGCAGAAAGATCTTTTATAAAGATTAAAGAGCTATTGGTTTCAGCTCCAATTTTATCCCAACCAGATTTTTCCCAACAGTTTTATATTTCTAGTGATGCTTCTAATACCGGTTTAGGGGGCGTCCTAACACAGAAAATCAATGGTCAGGAAAGAGTGATAGCGTATGCCAGTAGAACTTTATCAAGGGCTGAACGTAACTATTCGGTTGTTGAAAAAGAATGTTTAGCAGTACTCTTTAATATCGAAAAGTTTCGACCTTACATAGAAGGTGTTCCTTTCACGGTCATAACAGATCATTATAGTTTATTGTGGCTTAATTCTATTAAAAACCCTAGTGGCAAACTAGCGCGTTGGGCGATTAGGCTGAGACAACATACGTTTAATTTAATTCATAGAAAAGGAGTCCACAATGTTATTCCTGACGCTTTGTCAAGAATCCCAGATCATACAGTGGACAAAAACAGTCTTAATGCACAGATTGGCGTAAGAATTGATACAGTTGATATAGATCGCATTGATCCATGGTACGATAATTTACGGCAGCAAATCGAAGAATTTCCTGAAAATTTTCCGCAGTGGAAAGTGGAAAATAATTTCGTGTACAAGTTTATCCCAAACCAGTTGCCTTTAAAAGTTAATGTACCCGAGTGGAAAATACTAGTTCCTAAACCAGAGAGAGAGGAAATTATAGACATGTGTCACACTCCTCCTACTTCTGGTCATTTTGGTTTTTATAAAACTCTTCACAGGGTTCAGGAACAGTATTATTGGCCAAAAATGCGTTTTGTTATCTTAAAGTTTGTGAGGACTTGTGAAGTATGTGGAGCGCAGAAATCTCCAAATACACTACCTATGGGACTGATGGGAAAAGAGAAAACGGTTGATTACCCTTTTCAAGTCATAGCAGCTGATCTAGTAGGCCCATTCCCACGTTCAAAAAAGGGAAATAAATGGCTTCTCGTGGTTTCTTGCTGGTTTACAAAATATACCATGTTATTTCCTTTGAAAAGCTCTAAAGCTGAACATATAGAGAGAATTTTAGAAAACGATGTCTTTCTAATCCACGGTGTTCCATAGCTCTTGATATGCGATAACGGTACTCAGTTTACCTCTAAGAGTTTTAAGAGCTTAAGTGAAACTTAACATCCGTTTTAATCCCGTGTACTCTCCACAATGTAATTTTGTTGAACGTAATAACCGAACAGTCGGGACCGCTTTAAGAAGTTACGTTGATTCACATGACACTTGGGATAGAGACATTTCCAAAATTCAACAAGCTATAAATACCACAAGACACGAAGTAACCGGGTTCACACCGTCTTTCTTAGTTTACGGCATACATATACCTCTATCTGGATCGTATTATAAAAATTTAGATTTGGATGTCAATGTTGACAGCGAAATAATTCCGGGTAACAGGGGTGCGTACGCCGAAAATTTAAAGGGTTTAAAAGATATTTTCACCGACGTGCGGAGTAGGATACATAAGGCTTATGAACGGAACAATAAGTCTTACAACCTTAGAAAAAGGGGATTTTTCCTTTAATATAGGTGATCACGTTTGGCGAAAAAATAAAATTCTTTCCAGTGCAGTTGATAAATTCACATCTAAGTTGGTACCTAAGTATGTGCATTGCGTGATAAGAGAAAATATTTCAGATTTAGTTTATGGTTTGGTTAATTTGGATGGGACTAAAGTAGGACGATGGCATATTAAAGACTTAAAACCATTCAATGGACCTAACCCTAGTGAAAGTTTGTCAGAAGAAGAATAATTTATATTTACATTATCTTAATTGCTTTACTTTATTTTTTTTGATATTGCTCTGTAGAGGTGACGACCTCGTTTTTTTGACTGTTATAAAAGTTGAGCAGAGTATAGCTTACTTTTATTATTTTTTGCTAAGGTTTTGGGTACTGATCATATCCAAACTTAGGTTGATTGTGGTTGATGTTTAGCATCGACTCAGCTGTTGCGAGCTTGCGAAAGGGTCACACTCAGGATATATCATAAGACTGGTATGTCGGTGGTCGCGGGATTTGATTTGCTTATGACCCCAAATAATATCCAGTTCTTGACACTTGGGAGCGAAATCTTGATAAGAGGCAATCCAAAGTGATCTTGAGTTAGGACAAGCGCACGATGTAGCTCGTGTAGTATGATGTTGAGTCGAAAGATTTTTTATGAGCAATTTCAAAGTTTGTTACCCGAGTGGGTGTATTTATATTACCTCAGTGGTATATATTGGGTGCAATTAAGAGTAAATTGATTTTGGTTTATCCAGTAAGTCTAAGACTTGGATTAATTTGATTTAGATCTTCTTCTGAATTGACAAACTGAGGGTACTTTCTATTCTTTTCAGGGCCGTTTAAACGTTACCTTTGAGTCACTAATTTTTTTAAAAAAATTTTGCATAGACTCATAGGCGTATGATGAGTTTTTTCGGTCTACTATCAGATTGATAGGAAATTGAAGTCCTGCAGGAGAACTAAAGGCTGATCATCTACAGGAGATGAGAGCAAAGTAAGACAGTCGTTTCACAAAGAAATGATCAAAATCTGATACCGAGGTGAGAACCTTGTTAAGAGAGGTTAAGCGCAGTGAAGGAAGATTCCTAACCGAATTTTTAGATTTTCAACAGATAATCTAGAAGTTTGGGCTGACAGAAAACGGTTATGCCTGATACCTGTAGCAGTTTCTTCTAGAGGCTATTGTCTAGGGAGACGATTAACACCATGATCGAATATTTTAGCTGTCAACGATGTTTTCTTCTTGTTTCTGATTAAGCTGGAAAAGCTCTTGTCGTCTTCAAAAGTTTTGTTGCGTTGCCACCGAGAAATTGAGAAATTTTTGCTTCATGTAGCTTTTTAAGCTCATGTTCGTTGTTTGGAAATTTCCGTTAGAAGCTTGGTTAAGTTAACCTTGTAAACCTTTTAGGTTGTATCCCATGAGTTATCTGTTTTTACAGGCTGTGATGTACCGGGTGCTAACAGATGCCGTTACGACGTTTGGCAGGGAGTTAGTCTTCCTGAGGAACAGACTGATTGGAAGGGTAGTCTATGGGGGCGAACGTTTGACCTTTGGGACCTTTAGAGGTTTTGTTACTCAATGGTTATTTCTATTTGAGCCAAAGGAGAGCCTAGCTACTGTGTGTGTGTTTCGGAACACCCTATTGATTAATGTTTTTGACTTATGGTGGTGTGGTAGACACCGTTTTAGTTTAGTGGATGCTATAATCTACTCCCTTTTGTTAGTGGACACCAGGGTCACCATTTCCGTATTTTATTGTCTCCACCTTTCAGTATATCGTGGTGAGGTGTTTGTCTCCTGTTATGTGGGATGGATTGAATGTTTTTCGTTGTTGTTCTAGGGCGAGACCAGTACACGAGGGTTCTTCATGCAACTTGAAGAAGCGCAGTGCTGGTTAAGTTTTATATCTCTGTGTAGCCACCCTGAAGAATGACGGAGGGCGTTTTTTCCGGCTCATGTTTCTAGGCAGATTTGCCACTTTGGTGCGATGTGCCGAAGATTTGTTTAGCTTTTGCTAAGAGCTTTCGCCAAGCTCGATATGGAGTCATCATAACCAAGAGTTTGGGATTTGAACTCCTGTATATATTTCAGTATATATTTCGGTGTATATTGGTTGCCTGAGGGCATGTGCTCAAAATGTGTGATTTTGAGTCGTTTTGTTTATGGACTCCTATATATAAAATTGTAATTTTAGGGAGGTCCTATTTCGAGACTTGCTGTCTCATATAGTTATTTTGGGAATGTTTCCTTGAATGTTAGTTGCGCGCGGACTAATCATTCTGTTCTTTGTGAACATTGCTTTTTGAAGCAGGATCATTCAGTTTAGTGAATTTTAGCTTTTATAGCTATTCACTGTGTTTAGGGTGAATTTTAGCTTTTACAGCTATTCACTGTGCTTATAGTGATATTGTTAGCTTTTATAGCTGCTCACTATGTTAATGGCGAGATTGTTCTTTTAGAACGCGGACTTTGTGTAGTCGAGGACTATTTACAGAGTGTTTTCTTGGCGATGAGCCGAGGTTTTTTCTGGCGATATACCAGAGTGTTTTGTTGGCGATGAGCTGACGTGTTTTCTGGCGATCAACCAGAGCGTTTTCCCTGGCGATTTTTTTTGGATGTCTGGATGTCTTAGGACGTCGACATTGCGTTGTAGAGTGCGATTATTTTCTGAGTGCGACTAGTAGTGATAATAGATTTGGAATGTTCTCTTAGCGGCGAGCTAGAGCATTGAGGGCGATTTTTCCCGAGCGTTTGTCTGGAGTTTCATCCAGATGTTTTTCTTAGCCTTGTGCTAAATGGTCTTACAAGACTTTTTCCTTTTAGTGTTAGTGTTTGCACTAGAATCATTTATTTTTTTATTTTTCTTTATTCAAGAATTTTTCTAAACTTCTTTTGCTGAAATAGAAAATTTTCAGACAATCCTTAAACTATTTTAAGGGTGGTGTTCATATTTTGTTTCAGTTTAATTTTTTTTGATTTAGACAAGAGTCTAGACAAAGTTATTTTTTTTGTTTGTTTTGGTAACAATAACAAAGCTGATTCTTTTATATAAGAAGACCGCGATTGTTACTCTGGAAAGGTATTCCTTATGTTCATGCAAGGATTTTTATTTACTTTTTGCTGTACTTAACCTTAGTGCTTAATTAAGTTAAGTCTAGTTATAAGATTCTTGTGATCATGCAAACACTTTCATTTATTTTTCATTGTACTTAATATTAGTGCTTAATTAAATTAAGTCTAGTAGTAAGGTCCGAAGATTGTAATTCTGTTTTAAGTTTTGACCTTAGTATTAAGTGATAGTGTACCACTTTGTACCTTTTTTTTATAAATAGGCTTAGTTTAATAGACTAGTGTAGTCTATTTCTTTTTGGAAGGGAGTAAATGTAACATTCATTTTTTCCTAGATTTTAAGAGCATGTAAAGTTACTGATTTTTGGCTTTATAATGTACTTCTTTTCATCTTTGTATCGAGCAGTGTATTTCGCAGAAATTTCTAGCCGCTCGTGGTACAGTGTGCAGTGCGGGTTTCTGACCGAATCTATTCAATTCATGGTACGCCGCGATTGGTGAAATGTTTGTTTCCCGGACGTCGGCCATTTTAGAGACAGAGTTCTCACGGCTTATTTAAGGGTCTGCAGAACGCAGATCGAGGCTTTTTTCCATCAAGCCGCAGAGAATGCTTTTTCCATCAAGCCGCTGCCGAGGCTTTTTTCCATCGAGCCGCAGAGGTGGTTTTTCTCTGACCAAGCCGCAGCCAGGCTTTGTCCATCAAGCCGCAGTAGAGGCTTCTGACGATTTTTTCGAGAGCCAAGTCGAGCACGAGTTTCTTAACGTGAAGCCGTAGTGGGCTTTGTGTGTTTTTTTCTACATGGAGTAGCCGAAGTAGGCTCTTCTCATCGTGAAGCCATACTGATAAATAAGTGATGGAATGTGTGAAAGCGGTTTTGTGTTCAATTTAAGGCCTAGAAGCCCGTAGAAAAACCGTAAGTCACCAGAATATACATCAGTAGATCTATTTCCCGCAAATAAGTGTTTTAACATCAATTTGAACTGATAAACTGACTCTTCGATTTCGGGTGTAGCAAAGTTTTAGAAGTAAAATGTCTGATTTAGGAACTCTACTTAGTAATAACTACCTTTTAGGCTAAAATTTTTGTAATTCTTGAACTGCAAGGGTTAGAACTTTTAATTTAAATCATTAATAAATTTTCTTTTTGTTGATTAAAGCTAGTGTTTCACTGTACACCTATCTTTCTTTTCAGGATAGAAGGGTTGTACCAGACTGATTCTTTTTCTTAACAACTGTATAACACTTCAGTATTTTTTCATTTTTTTTAGCTGAAAGTAGATCCTTACTATTTTAAAATGAATGGTGCCCAAAAATTAGTACAACCAAAGACAAACAACAATAGAAACTAATTCCAAAAAGACGTACAAAAATTATCTCTTACCCATATTACTCTACCAAGGAAAACTGAGCTAGTGTTTGTCTAATTTCTTTAGTTCTTTTAAAATTCATTCTTCACTCAATTCATTCTCAGAAATTAAAAAGGGGCTGCAAGAAGTGCGCGTCAAAGTGCGGGCAAGTAAACATGCCACAATATATATATATATATATATATATATATATATATATATATATATATATATATATATATCAAAACAAACAAAGTCCCCCGCAGCGTCTCTCTGTTTGTATATGATTTTCTTAGTTACTGAACTTATTTTACTGTGATTTTCATTAATGGATAGAATGTTTCACGAGGGAGGTTTAGGTGTATAATTTATGGATACTTTTTAAAAATTAACCGACCTATGACGATGAATGTCGGGTGAAGCCGGAAAAAAATCAATCGTCGCTGCGTAAATAGTTAGAGATAAGCGAAAACAATGTAAGGTAATATTGTTCACCTCATATAACATAGTTCTACAAAAAAGTTCGTAATAGCATATGTCTATCTATAAAGGATAACCCAAATTATCGAAGTAAAGATATTAAAAATAAATGTGTTAAAATACTTCAACTCAAGAGAGTAATTTAGGTAGGAAAATATAAAATCTTGTTAAATTAACTACGTTTTTTGCATCGTCCATTTAAGGAAGATAAAAACTGTCTTTAAATTTTAACATTTCGATAAATAGTTTAGTTTTTACAAGGATGTTTCTGAACTCGCGTCGCCTACAAACTGATTTTAAAAGTAGGTAATTTAAATTTAGCAAAATTATAATGTTCTGCCTCAAAATCCCATGTATTTTCTTATGGCCTTCAAATCTGCATTTTTTGGACCCACTCCGGTGTATGAGCACATGTCCAGTGTAAGACCATGTTGCCAACTCTGCTTGAAAAAGTAGTTTTTCGGCTGTCTAGGGTATTGCTAGTGTGTAATGGAGTTAGGTTAGATGTCGAAAGGGCGTTATGAGTCTTGCCAACTCTATGTGAAGTACTATTTTTTCGGCTAAAGATGTTCATCGTCATCGAGGTGTGTGTGTTTTACCTGATCTAATATAGTCAGAAAAAATATGGTACCAAAAAGTAAAATAAATCCCTTAAATTGGTGTAACCTAACATAATTTCATGTGGATTTTATTTTGTTGCGCTATAAATAACGCTACTCTTTGTTATTACTGATAAAGCATTTTTTCGGAACTGAATTTATTATCTCTTTGTTTCAAAATTGAGGTGTTTCATTAACGTGATATGGCATTCTACAGACGAATTGGATCCATGATACTTGGGAGTTGCCAATTGTATGTTAATTGTCGGCATTTAAATACTTCTTTAAGGATTGAAATTCTCAGCAATTGTTGCTACTAATTGTTTTGTGACATTAATAATGGTAAAAGAAAACAATTTTTTTTGTCGAAAACACATTTAATATTTTCATTATAGGCATAGGCTTGTCCGAATTTCGCAAAGTTTTTAAATATTTTTAAAGAGTATCATAGTGGCTTTCAAAAATCTAAGCCTCAATATGTAAACCCTGGAAGGATTTATAGGCGTTTTGGTTTTTACAAATGGGATATATGATCTTAATCTACTATATTTGACTGTTTGATAAAAAATGTAATCGTTAATAAGTTGATTAATGTTTCAGTTCATTTAAGCCCAATTTATTTTGAACGATCGCAGGTATCTTTTTTTCTAATAAGTAAATTTTTTCTTCTTTTTCGAGAATATTGTTGACCAGTTTTGTACAACGAATGATTTTTAGATTATTAAAATTTTTATTATAAACGCCTAAATGGAGCAGGTTTTTCTAAGATTTAAACGATCTAGAATAAAATTTTTTATTACTTCAGGGTAATACGATATGTTTAATCTTACTCATTTGAAATTTTTGCGTCTTAATTTTGATAACAGGTCAAATTGAATTTATAATTGGTAATTACTAGTTACTACGTGAATTAAATATTATATAATTTGATTACTGTGCACTGTCGAATTATAAAATATGATGAGGAGGACCAATTCAAAATTGTCTCATTTTGAATTGATTTCTCTGCAAGTTGCTATAAATATCCAAGTAGATTTTGATTTTTAACTCCCAGATTATTAACTACTGACTCGTTTTCATAAATATTTAGTTATATGCGGGATTAAGTATCGGCCTGAAGTATTGAGAACATTTTCTATAAATAATTTGATAATCATATTCTTCTAAGCAGAATCTCCATCTTAAAAGTTTTGTACTTGACTCTTTTAAGTTAAACAGTCAAATTAGGATTCTGTCTAAATATAAAATTTGTTTCATATACGGTTAAAGTGTGTGATGCCTTAGCTATTGGTTTATCATTTGGTATATGTTCTTAGGATAATACTGTGCCTAACGACTAATTACTCGCGGCTGTATTTAACGAAACTGGTTTAGAAAAATCGGGGTATTTTAGAATATTTGTTTAATAAAAATTGCTTAAATGTTCAAATTTACTTTTAAATTCGGGATTACGTTCGATTTTCCTATTTCTCTTTACACAGTGAATCAGCAGTTTAGAAACTTATTCAAAATCTTTAATAAAGCGTTTTTAATAACCTATTAAGCTAAAAATGATTTAATTTCTTTTGGAGTTTTTGCAGCTGGATAATATTTTACTACACGAATTTTTTGGGATTTGCTATAAGACCGTCTTTAGTTACAATATATATATATATATATATATATATATATATATATATATATATATATATATATATATATATATATATATATATATATATATATATATATATATATATATATATATATATATATATATATATATATATATATATATATATATATATATATATATATATATATATATATATATATATATATATATATATATATATATATATATATACACACTTTTTTTTAAAGGAAAATGTAATTTTGGTTGGTTTTTCTTCCTATTCTTTAGAATATAAATCAAACTTTTTATATATTACCTCAGTCTAGCTAAAATCTTATCAAAACACTGAAAAATTCTACTTTTAAAATTTTGCTTCCCACGATTGTGACAGCTGAACCACGGTTGTGACAATAGTAGTATATGGTCGTTACAGGGAGCCACGGTTGTGACCCCTCCTGACAAATTCGTCTTATAAACAGAACTCATGTATATTACATCGAAAATACTATTTTTATTAAAAACAATCAGAGAAACTAATAATCTACTCATAAATCAATTGTCAAGTTTTAAATTCTCAAAACTTCACTGAGATGTGAGTTATTCCTTATAGGTTGGTAATTAAGTTTAATTGGTAGAACTTACGACAGGTGTACCAAATTTCTATACTAGATTCTAAATTTAATTATAATTAAAGACTGTCTTAGAGCTCTTCTACTAAAAGTAATTATTTTGTGACTGATATTAAAAAAAAAGACCAAGTATTTACAAGTCGGACTTGCGCAATTAATGTTCCTTACGGTGAATGCTTTTAAAATAAAAAATTTTGTTATCCTAAAGGAGTTTTCAAAGTTGATAAAGTTTGGTTCCGATCTTCGTTGAAAACTTATGACCATGAAATTTTTTTTTTATATATACCAGATAAATTACCAAAGGTAATGCACTCGTAATATTTTTCGTTCAATCTACACCTTATGGAGAATATTCCAAAATTTTTTGATCAGTATTTTTCGAGATAAGGAGGGGACAGCGATTTTTGGCAATTTTTTAAAAATAAGACAAATAAAGGTGTGCGCAAGTATTACAACACATATATTTTTAAACTCGTCTTTTTACAAGCTTTCATTTATCATCCCACTCGATGACCAGGTAATTTTTTTTTAAATTCCAATTTCATCATCTAAAACAAAATTTAACTTTCTAAACTATATTTGTGTCAAATTTCAACTTTCTATGTCAAATAGTTTCGGAGAAAATCGGGTGTAACTAACAGACAGACACCGAAGTGATCTTATAAGTGTTCCGTACGGAACACTAATAATCAACAATAATAATATATTTTAAGTTTTCCTCTTTTAGTTATTTTTTCTATTATTTTTTCATAATCCCTTGTCATGTTATCAAATAATCGACAAAAAAAAGCTTATATAAGTACCCTTATGTCTAATTATACTTTTCTTCTCTCAAAAAAAATAAGGTTTCTCTATATAACTCACGACAGACCGTACAGGGTGAGTCAACGATAGAGGAAAGTTCATTATCTCATTTGTTTCGGAAATGACGAAAAAATGTTAAATACAGTAGTTTTAGGGAATGTTAAGATGTACAGTTTAAAATTATTTTTGACTACACAGGGTACTTCAAAAAACTGTGGCCGATATAACATATGTTTTTTTGAATGGAACATCCTATTTTCCAATTTATTTTTAAATTTTGCGTAAAATTTTATAACTTTTTTATTAATAATGTTATATACCTAAACCTGGTAGTTTTTCTAATATTTCAATTTAAAAAAAAAAAAAAAAAAATACTGGTTTTCAGTTTTGTAAAAAATTACCAGTAGCGCCATTGTTTCTGAAGGTGGAGTACTCATAATTGGTAGGAACATTCTATAGAGATGAAAAAAAAAATGTAAAGAAATTTGAGTTAGATGCTACAGGGTGTTCAAAATAAATTTATGCATTTCGACTATTTTAAATTGAAAAATCTCAAATTTTTGAAATGGCACACCCTGTATATTATTATTTTTTCTGATAGATTTCACAAAACCCTCCGAGTTTTATTAAGTATGTCATATACCTATTTCTAATAGTTTTCGATTTATTTTGAATTTTTCAATTTTTACCCTTGTTATAAATACACTTACGCTAAAACATCGTAGTTGCCAAGCCAAAACAAAAATGTAGGTATTGTCAAATTTTGACATGTCTATTAAGCAAGTAAAAATAGTTTGATTTGTTGTAGTAAGTGACGTATAAAGGTAATAGTTATGGATTGTCCTAAAAATGAATTAAATATCTGTTGGCAGTAAGACTTTACGGAGCGAAGTACCCTAATAAACGTATACTCTCTAGAAAATCTTTTCAGTGCTTAATGGAACGGTTTGATGGTAGTGATAGTGTTGAATATACAAAATGGAACGTAGTAAACCAGAATGCTACCAATGAGGGAAAAGACATGGAGATTTTACTTCATATTGAAGATAATCCCCAGGTCAGCAGCCGTCCACTAGCTGACTTATCTGACACATCCCAATCTACGGCTAATCGCACCACGAGAAAATACAAGTATCATCCCTTTCATATGGAACTATACCAAGAACTTCAAGACCGTGATATTGAACGACGAGTAAACTTTTGTACCACCATGAATGGAGCAATAGACTCCGATCCAAAATAATGTTTTCTGATGAAGCTACTTTTCGCAGTAATGGAGCAGTTAACAGCCATAACATGCGTTATTATTCAACAGTTACCATTTTGGGTCCGGGAAGTTCAAACCCAAAACCATTGGTCACTTAATGTTTGGTGTGGAATATTAAATTTTCGAATTATTTTTTTCATATTTTTATCGCGAACAGCTTAACGGGCCTAGATATCTAAATTTTTTGCATAACGAATTACCCCAGGTCCTTGAAGAAATTAATAAATTTGAAAGGGAACAAATGTGGATTCAACAAGACGGAGCTCCTGCTCATTACCACCGGAAAGTTCGGAAATTTGTAAACTATCGTTACCCACAAAAATGGGTCGGTAGGGATGGATTGATTCAGTGCCCCCCTCTATAATGTGACTTAACACCTATTCTTTTTGTGGGGCTACATTAAAGATCGTGTTTATGTAAATCCTCCTACAACACCACTAGATATGGAAAATAGGGTACGGGATGCGTGCAGGACAATAACGCCCTTTGTGGGCTAAGGAAAGTGAAGGAAAATATAGTAAAACGACTAAACATGTGTATTCAATTAGACAGTAAACTATATTAAAATTATTATTACCTATTTGTTTATGTTTTCACAACAGCGTAAAGGGTAAAAATTGGAAAATTCAAAATAAATCGAAAACTATTAGAAATGGGTATATGACATATTTAATAAAAGTTGGAGGGTTTTGTAAACTCTATCAGAAAAAATAAAAATATACAGGGTGTGCCATTTAAAAAATTTGAGATTTTTCAATTTAAAGTAGTCGAAATGTATAAATTTATTTTGAACACCCTGTAGCATCTAACTCAAATTTCTTTACATACATACATACATATATCTTTTTTTCGTCTCTATAGAAAGCTCGTACTAATTATGAGTATTCCATCTCCAGAAACAATAGCGCTACTGGCAATTTTTTACAAAACTGAAAACTAGTATTTTTAAAAAAAAATTGAAATATTAGAAAAACTGCTAGGTTTAGGTATATAATATTGATAATAAAAAAGTTATAAAATTTTACGCAAAATTTAAAAATAAATTAGAAAATAGGACGTTCCAATTAAAAAAATATGTTATATCGACCACACTTTTTTGAAATACCCTATATCCTTAAAAATAATTTTAAACTGTGGACCTTAACATTCCCTAAAACTATTGCATTTAACATTTTTTTCGTCATTCCCGAAACAAATGAGATAATGAACTTTACTCTATAGTTGACTCACCCTGTATAATAATATTGTAACTCTTCTTCGGATTTCTTATCTTTGGTTATAGTCTTTTTCGTTCTCTTGCACCTTCGTATACTAGTCTTTGGTTATAGTCTTTTTTCGTTCTCTTGCACCTTCGTATACTTGTCTTTGGTTTTCTGGCACCAGGGACTGAGACTGTTTTCGACCTCTAATCATCATTATTTTTAACTCTGGAATCAAATACATGAGATGTTACAGAGTTGTGTCTACATACAACATGTAAAGGACGTTCTAAGCACGTACGCTCTCGTAAAAATATTTTAATGGAGTTCGAATTGGTCCATGTTAGCTGGTGAACACGAGCAGTGCCACGAATTGGTTTCAAGGTGTTTTTTAATAGTTCATCAGCTTCTTCAATTTGTGATTTACTTAAAGGGTACATAGAAACAGAGCAAAGTTCTTTTATTTCATTTATAAATATATGAAATTCCGGAATATCATGACCTTTTGCAACATGGGCATCGGCCGTGTGTTTTATCACTCCTCCTATACCATCCAGGGCCCCTTTGTCGTGTGCTACCTCTGAGAAACACCACGATCCACGCTGGCTATTGAAACTTGGTAATAACTGTTGAGTAAACAAGTAAAAGTTATTTTTGTTCTTGTACTGACTACTCGACCAATCACTTATGATATAAAGTGTTTTAATCGTGCGATCCTTAAACAAGTGATTCATTGCCAGTTTTAAATGAACGAATATTGCCGAGGCTTCATGTCTTAAGCAATCTGATGCAGTGCAGAAAGACTTAATTTCAAGAGGATCCGTTGAACAGTTTTTCCAAAACAACACCCCTGTGTGCAATGAAATTTGCTGTTGTGAAGCACCAAAATGAATAGATTGACGTCAGCAGCATATTTACATTGATAATTTTCGGAAAATTCTATATGGAGTATCGCGTTTTTACTCAAAGGAAAGCCTTTTGAATTGGCTTTATTACTGATCTTGTAAAAGAACATTACAAAATGTACAATCAGTCGAACAAGAAACTGAAAATTGTCTAACATCTGAGAAAACTGTTCTCAGTAGAAACTAATAATATTTCAGTTAATTAATGATATGACGAAATATCAATAAAAACAGTTTTATTGTTTTCGGTTATTAACGAAATTATTATATGTATTTTTCAGACAAAAGTGTCGAAATATTATCAAGTCAGGCGAATTCAATTTCTTTGTTAAGTGGAGACCTTTATGAACCACATCCTGGACCATCGCAACCAAAAAAACAAATAAAGAATATCAATATTTTCAACTAAACTACCGTCGGAGCTATAGATAGATGTAAAGATATTGAGAGAAATCCTATTTATTTAGTAACAGCTTTTTGTAAAACTTTAGGAGATCTTAATTTACTAAATGTAGAAGTCAGTTCATTAATTATGAATAGATCATCAATTCTACAACGCCGACAAGAAATTCGAGAAGCTAAGTTCAAGGCAATTAAACAGGAATTTACTGATCTTAATTTGCGGAAATCAAATTACAAATGGTTGGAAAATTGAAAAATGCTCAAAATCAGCTTACGGTTCCAAGTCAAGACACTGAAATGGAGGAAAGTGATTTTGATTGTGAAAACAAAGATTCTAAACGGATCAAACGTTATGAGATTCAGATATAGTAGAGGAAATTCTAGACAAAGATTTAGACTTTTTTGTCACTCTTTAGTCAATGAATTTTTTTTGATATATTTAACTTAAAAACGGAATTCCTTGACATTCATCTTTCGGTATGGAGACAAAATCAAAACCACACTGAAGCATTTGATGTTGTTAGAAAGTTAAAAGTCGTTAATGATTGTTCTAAAAGAGCGGTAAAACTAATGGAAGATTTTCATGGGAGATTTACCAATGATGAAACCCAGCAAACGTATGCAATTAGCTCAAAATCATCCCAGATCAGAATTTCCCTACAGCTTTAAACCATGTTAATTTAAAATGAATTTGAGGTTGTGAATCTAGATTAAAGAAAATTTGTATGGCATTCGTAAATAATTACTTGAAAAATTAATAACTTCACATAATGTTTTTGATGTGTTGCTTACCTTTTTTTACTCTTCAGAGTTAATTCTTTCAAATCATTTTATTTATTATATGCAAGAATTCAAAAAATAATCCAAAAATGAAAAGTTTATCGAAGTTACAACCTTGATAATTTTAGACAACTTATGTCAGTAACTATATGATGCTTCAAAAATTTCTTCATACAATACCCCAGAGAAGTTTTTTTCCTTACAAATGCCAAACAAACATGCAATACGACGGTTTTCAACAAAGTTGCATCGATTTAAAATTTGGGAAAATTTAACAAATATTAAGCATTATACATTTAAATCACTTCAAAACTCTATAACTTCGTTATTTTTTATCCAATGTCCATGATTTGTAGCGCGTTTTAAAAGAAATTTAGTATCCGTTTCAATTAAGTTCGAAGTATCCCAGAAGTGCTTGAATACTAGAAAATCAGAAAAAAAAAGCATTTTTCGAACTTCAGTTATCTTAGGGCATGGGTTATTCAGAAAATTTTGAGCTAAAACGCTTCAAACTTTAGCTTTTGCACAATTCCCAATAACTTAGGCGGGTGCACTCCTTGACATTCGAAACTAGCCAAAATAATATATATATATATATATATATATATATATATATATATATATATATATATATATATATAATGTATATATATATATATATATATATATATATATATATATATATATATATATATATATATATATATATATATATATATATATATATATATATATATATATATATATATATATATATATATATATATATATATATATATATATATATATATATATATATATATATATATATATATATATATATATATATATATATATATATATATATATATATATATATATATATATATATATATATATATATATATATATATATATATATATATATATATATATATATATATATATATATATATATATATGGTAAATCATTGCATTAAAAGCAACTGCACAAAAATAATTAAAACATCGCTTCTCAATAACTAATGAGGAATTGGGCCCTGAAATTTCATTGTTCTTCAAGAGGTACGCCAATGATATTATGTCAGAGACAAGAGACTGGTATTATTACAGTGTTGCGCTGCCTCCTATATTGTTTTCATTTTTATTTCGTGCTATAATTAATGAATACTGGACTCAACTTTACTTATTTTTAGAGAAGCTTCTGGTGCTATAGAAATAAACTACATTTGATGCTCAGTGTTTTAACTAAGGAAACTAATACACAGACGAGCCAAAATCTAACCTACATAAATAATTTTCTATTTAATGCCAAAATTTTTGGTAATGCCGCAAATCACCATATTTCCGTTAAAAAATGGTTTAACTTTTATTATAGTTTCATTAGTGGCACGATACCGTGTAAAAATCCTTTTTATAACTAACTGGTAAATTCCATAGCACGTAAAACATAATGTAAATTCCGGAAAAAGAAAGATAAAAGCACTTTCCACATAAAATAAGTATCACAAAGTTAACTATTCATTTTGAAGCTTGCAAAGTAATAAAATTCCTAGCTATTTATTCTTGCGAGAGTTCAGATTTAACTGTAGCGTCAAATAAATTTAGGATAGTAATTTTTGAAATATATTTGACAAATGTGGAAGTTAAATAAAAAAAATATATTTGATTAAAATAAACAGGATACTTTTTAGCTTATAAATAGTAGTATACATTATATAGAGGAACACATGTTTTGGTGCCGATAAGTTTTGAACTGACTTTAGGTATATTTGGTGCGCTGAATTCAAATATGACATAAGTTTTTGCGTAGGAGGTTAAATTTTTTAGATATCAATAGCCTGATTTAGGTCACCCTACCTAAATCGAGCTATGGTTCAAAAAATAAAACATAGTATATTCAAAGTTATGGGATATATTTTATTTTCTGAGCATTAGAAGTAGAAAAACGAAACACAGTGACGTCAAGATATCACTACTTAACACTACGGTGACACGTAATCTTCAGAAATTAAAAAAAAAGCGAAAGTTAGTCCACATTTCGGAAACTTCTTCTTCGAGAAATTTTCAGTGAGTATTATTGGACCAATCTCTTTGCAAATTCCAATAGTAATCTGCCATCATGTGTACATCCCATCTTCCCTACTAACGGTCCTCTATTGTTTTTAGATCTTGGTGAAACCTCTCGCCCTGCTCTTCGCTCTTATCGCCCAAATTTTCAGGGAAGCGCCCCAAGTGGCTGTGTAAGTAATGAATCTCTATACTCAAATTACATCCAAGCTCTTTAAAATCATCTAGTATGTTGTTTACGAGCTCAGCATAATTATCAGCTTTGTGATTGCTCAAAAAGTTTTTGACAACAAGTGCAAATGACGCTCTTCGCTCAACTTCAGTCTTTTAAATAACAAAATCAGAATCCCTTAGAAGTAGTCCTATTTGGATATCATCGAAAATTCCATCTTTAAGTTTCTTTGTACTTAGTCCAAACATTTATCATTCTATGAACGCAAAGCATGATCCATCCTTATTAAGGGGCATCACGAACTGTTTCATCAAGCCTAGTTTAATATGCAAGGAGGGCAAGATAATTTTCTATTGTCCAACTAAGGGTTCATGATTCACATTTTTTTCCCAACAATCATAGTTTCTCTCAAAAGCCACTCGCTTCTTTTCCAGTGGCCTTCTTTTGCTCTACTCTCCCATAGGCATAAGAAGGAAATTTTGTTTAACCACTTTGCTGGCCAACGAGGAAATTAACCATTTTTAGGTCCACACTTTATCTTCTTCATCACCAAGGCTAGATTATCATATTTTTCTTTCAGTTTAGTCGAGTGAGCAATATGTATTGAGCCATAATTGTTACATTGTGCAGAAGAACACGCTTCAAACTCCGCTTAGAACTGTCAATAAACAGGCTCCAATCACTAGGAGAATATTTGGGGAGACCTATTTTTATCAGAAGCCCTTTAACATCTTCACAAAATACAAGGTTGTCTTCCTGAAAGAAGAAAGGTAGCAAATCCTTTTCCATTTTGAGGTAGAATGTGATTTTTGTTCCACTGACAACTACCTTTTTTGAAAGGCTGAGATGTCAGACAAGGCAATTTAACTTCTCTTGATTAAAACGTTGAGGACTTAATGAAGAAAGATCTGGTAAATAGTGAAATGTTGGAATTGAATCTTCTGAATGAAGAATGCCGATGCTAAATCAGGGTACTTTAATTCTCCTTGATTATTATTGAGGCCAAAGCTTTCTACCGTACAAAAATAGCAGTCGTTATAATGATTCATAGGTTTCCTCCAAACCATCGGCAAACCGAATTTCAGATGAGTTAGTTTCCAAGTTGTCGACCGTCGTCAATGTTCCTTATAAGTTCCACACACAATGTGCGGAGCTCACGTTTTATCTTGATCACCAAGCTTAACACCAAAGTATCCAAGATACGCTCGGTTCTCGGTTATCTTTTAGAATAATGTACGTAACAAAATATATCGGGATGATTATCACAATTTCTTCTTTGACTGGAAGCCATACTCACGTTATTTAATATGGAAGCACAAAGAGAACAATGTAAATATTTTTCGACCGTACACCTTTTACACTGACACATGGATGAGACGCCGCGACGTGTTGCTGCAGCAGTGATGGGGGATTTCTTATCTTCGCGCATGGATTGAATATCCGTAACGAGAGCGAGTGAGAGGTGAATAGGCAGTGGAGGAGAAATATCAAGAATTTCCAGACAAATAGTGATGCCAGTGGATACGCAGTAGCAAATCCCCCATCATTGTGCTGCAGGCTGCCAGCCGACCAGCGCTGCGCGAGCACGGCGAGAAGGCCCGACAGCGCGAGCCCAGCGGCGGGGTTCTTTCCTCGAGCGGCAACTAACGAGAAAACGTGGTACAGGTATTCACAAAATAGCTGTGGTAAAACTACAAATGTTTATTTGATTGTGTATATTGAATTAACCATAATCCTTCTAGTAAAAGGGCTCACTCTGCCCTATGGCTAAGCCTTGATAGATTGAGTAGCCAAACAGGTCATAAAGCGATGGTGCTGTATCTCAAAAACTCTGATAGAAAAAAATGTTTTTTTTTATTTGGAATCAGCAGCCCAAATATAGTCGAAATCAGTTATAACATTCCAAGCACTAAACAAAAAATATTTTTTCATTCCCCTGTGTTATTGAATAATATAAGTAATTTATTTAGGCAATTTTGGAAGATTGCTTTGGAGTTTTAGCAATTATATGCTTAAACAATATTTTATTCACCCTGTTTCATAGGGTTTAGCTAATGATTGACGTCATTACTTTTTCATGAATTCAATTATACCAAATTTTGGTAACAAATGCGTCAATCTGTGACAGACGTGGTTTTAAAAGCAATCCTGTTTAGTGACGTGTTGAACTATCAATGTATCTTTTCAATATTCCTGTGAAGAAATCTAAAATATCTAATACTGAAGCTCAAGTGGTTCAATATGTAGACAAATATGGAACAACTCTATGTTTTTCTTTTACACAGAAGTTTGTCGCTAAAAATCATATATTATTCAGTCCACTGATTAGTGGAGTTTCCAGTCTATTGTTATTAATTAGGTCTAGTGGAATTCTAATCATTTTTGTAGTTTATAATTTTTTATTTTAGTTGATGTTAGTTTTTTACATAACAATAAAAACGAACATTTATCAGCAAATTTTATTTTTACTTTATCAATACTTTAACCATTCTCTGCCTAAGTATCTCTATTACTAGCTAGCTGATTTATTCATCGTGAGCAGTATATGTACGGCCCAGGTTCATACCTTGTATTTTATCCTCGTACATTTGTAGTACCGTAAATAATGCAGGTGTGATAATGCCGTTAATTTAGTTACTTTTTTGTCTTAATGTGTACTTAACAATAACATTTTTTTTTTAAAGCTTTTAGTGCTTGTTAATAAAGTGTAAGAATCCACATGTACTCTATGTCCACACTGTGTTTCTTCGGTTTTATAAGGTTAGTTTTATTAGGGATAGTAAACACCCTCAATTTGTTCTATATCCACTCATTATATGAGGAATATGTACAATACAATATAAAAAATATGTTTTGGGTATAATGGTCATATTTCTAGGCAATTTTTTTTTACTGATAAAAATTACTTGTTAAACTTTAAAAAAAATGAAGTAACTATCACTTTAAATACTTGTTATGCATATTTAGCTAAAACAGAAATACACTTTGGGTAAATATTAACTATTATTACTGAATTAAAAACAGTTTTTTGATATATGTCCAAATTGAGAAGAAAAGTATTAAAACTTTGGTCCACGTGATCCAAGGAATCATTCATTTCAATATATTAAACTATTTTCATAACATCCTGTATATATGTATATCTATATACAGTCAGTCCAAAAAGTCTCCATTTACCATCTGCTTTCTATACTATTTTTCTGATATGTTTAACTAATTAATTGGAACTATGAGAAAACATGTTTAAATTAATATTTGAAACTTAACCAACGAGGATTAGTATTAAAAACAACTACGGAACATTTTATTTAGAAGTTACATCAGTTATAAAAATGTAAACAAAATTATTGTCAAAAAAGTCTCCATGCAGTTCACAATTACCAATAATAGTTTGACGGAGTTTAATGGAAAATAACAATTTCGTTTAAACTGATATTTAGTGGGACCGCCGTTGGCCTTGATAATCTCCTGTAACCTTTTTGTCATGCTTGCAACAAGCTTTCTAGTAACTTCTGCTGGCATCTTCTCCCATTCGTTCAATATTCTGTTTTTTTACTCTTCTCTATTTGAAACATTATCTTTGTGAACGAGCCGTTTATGTTCCTCCCATAAATGCTCGATGGGGAGTGCGGAGGTGTATGAAGCTGCTGTCGCACATTATGGATCATCCATTCTCGCACCAAGTTTGCGGTATGTTTCGGATCATTGTCCTGGAAAATGTATCTTTTTTTAAGTGTTAATTTTTGGACACACTCTGAAGCTGTCTCTCAAAATGTTCAGATACACATGCTGATCCATGGTACCATTAACAAAATGTAAATTTCTAAGCTGACATGTATCACCAATATATATATATATATATATATATATATATATATATATATATATATATATATATATATATATATATATATATATATATATATATATATATATATATATATATATATATATATATATATATATATATATATATATAGCATATATAGCCTGCCCTGTGTAAACAATTTCTCACTGTGAACAAACATTTTTCGCAAATAGTTCCCGTACTTCTTCTTTTAATTTTGGTGCATTTTTCTTGGGATCTATAATTATTTGTCTAATAATACTGGCCTCTTCACGTGGAGACAGTTTCTTGGGACGACCGGAGCGTGGTTGAATTTTATAGGAACCCGTTGATTTATACTGGTTTACAATGTACTGAACAGTACGACTTTTTAACAATTTTTCCTGTATTTCTGTACGATTTTCCATCTTCCCACAAATTAATTATGGTCTTTTGAACTAGAATTGGAATTTCAAAATTTATCTAGCTCATTTTTACTTCTACTTTGAATACCCACTCTAAAATTACTAGCAACACGTGACAGATTATAAAGTATGGCCGAAAATTATTCATTTGTTTTTAGTTTAGCGAGCAATAGATAGCTTGATAAAATGCAGTTGTTTATAACGTGTTTTTTCAATACAGTTCTTGAGTTCAAATAGAGAAGAATTAAAAAACAGAATATTGAACGAATGGGAGAACATGCCAGCAAAAGTTACTAGAAAGCTATCTGTAAGCATGATAAAAAGATTACAGAAGATTACCAAGGCCAACGGCGGTCTCATTAAATATTAGTTTAAAAGAAGTTGTCATTTTCCGTCAAACTCCGTCAAACTATTATTTGTAATTGTTAAGTGTATGGAGACTTTTTTGACATTAATTTTGTTTACGTTTGTGTAACAATATTGTAACTTCTAAATAAAATGTACCGTTGTTTTTAATACTAATCTTCGTTGGTTAAGTTTCAAATATTAATTTAAACTTGTTTTCTTATAGTTCCAATTAATTAGTTTAACATAAAAGAAAAATAGAATAGAAAGCAGGTGGTGTATGGAGACTTTTTGGACTGACTGTATATATATATATATATATATATATATATATATTATATATATATATATATATATATATATATATATATATATATATATATATATATATATATAGTAGAACCCCGATTAACCGAGTCGCGATTATCCGAGCTCCGGATTAACCGAGCCAATCTAAGAACGTGATTATCCGAGGTACGCGCGTCTATGCTGCGTATTAACCGAGCTTCTGAAATTTGTATGTACATATTTCCATTTAAAATCGTCGGGGTCTTTGGGGAATCCAGCATGCCCGTGTGGGGGTTCCCCTATTTATGTTTTTGGACTCTTTCAGCATGTAAATTTGCGTGAATGCAGTGCGTTATAGCGTTTACTGCGGAGAAGTACGAGTATACTCACATAATTTATTTTGTTGGAGTTGGAGTGTAATTAATACGAACTGCTTTGTTTGAATTTTTGTTTGTCGTATTCTGTTGGAGCAAAACAACGGTAAAAGAATCGTCGTTCCTACTGAAGAAAAATTAAAAGCCCTCAGAAGAATTGAAGCAGGAAAGACAATTAAAGTTGTTCCAGGAGATTATGGAGTAGGTGAGGTAACAGTTGGAGATTGGAAAAGAAACCGCACAAAAATAGAAGAGTGGTGTATAAATCGAGCCTCCTCGTCCTCAGGAAGAAAATCAATGTAAACCGGCCACTATGAAAAGATTAACGAAGCTTTATTCATGTGGTTTAACCAACAGAGATCAAAAGGTGTGCCTCTGTCAGGTCCAATTTTACAACAGAAAGCAATAATGATTAGTAGGCAATTTCCAGCGATAGATCAGTTTACCGCCAGTTCTGGATGGCTTGACCGCTGGAAAAAAAAACGGTACGGTGTACGACAACTGACTGTATGTGATGAAAAACTTTCTGCGATGGGTCATCAATTGAGAAGTTTAAGCAGAACATTAAAAAGCAAATCGAAGATTGTGGATACACATGTGATCAAATTTACAACTGTGACGAAACTGGTCTGAATTATAAAATGCTTCTATCGAAAACATTGGCATCTCGACAGGAAAAATCACCTCCTGGGCACAAACGAAATAAGGAAAGATTAACTATAATGGTATGTTCCAATGCATCTGGCAAGCACAAAATTCCACTGATGGTAATTGGCAAGTCTGTACGTCCAAGAGCTTTAAAAGACATCTCACCTAAAGCCCTACCAGTCTATTACAAAAGTCAGAAGAGCGCGTGGATGGATGCGATCTTATTTACTAACTAGAGAGTTCGTGCCATCTGTGACTAAATTTTTGAACAGAAACCGTCTTCCTATTAAAGCAATTTTGTTAATGGATAATGCCCCCTCTCACTCTGGAGAAGGACTTCATGTGGGCGAAATTGTTGTAAAATTTTTTCCTCCAAATGTAACCAGCATAATGCAACCAATGAATCAAGGCATCCTCGAAAACATTAAAAAAAATTATAGGCGTTTATATCTTGAACATCTGTTAGAATACACAGAATAGGAGGATATTATCAATGGTATGAGAAAGGTTACACTGAAAAATGTTATTTACTGGGTAAGTCAAGCTTGGGATTCTGTGCGTACTACCACTATTCAAAAATCTTGGTCAAAAGTTATTGATTTTGAGGACTATAATGACAGTGAAGATGATACTCCATTAAATGAATTAGCTTTGAAATTGAGAAGCCATGGAGAAATGTCCTGTTCAAATTTTGACAGGGAGATAGAAGAAAAAGAAAAAAGTTTATTTGAATTAATGCAAAAATTAAAAAGTTGCGAAAATGTGACAAGAGAAGATGTTGTTGAATGGATTACAGCAGATGATTTAGAAGAAGAAATGAGTATTGAAGAAATAACGAATGCCTTTCAGGAAACTGAAAAATCAGATGACAATGACGATGACGAAGCGGCGGTGGATGAACAGTCTCTCACTTAGATCTCTCATCAAGAAGATTTTGCTACTTTGGAAAAATTTGGATTGGATAATATATATATTATTCTTACCTCAACCATGAAAAAAAAATGCTGTAGAACTAATCAATAAACTTATGTGTTGTGTTTTGAAATAGAACTGGATAATATCTGAATAGCATTTAATCAAAAAAAATCTTTTAAAGCGGCAAATAAGAAATCCCTACACTATGTCTTAAATGTATTTTCAAGACGGTTTTATTTATAACTAAAAATTAAATTCGCACATGCTAAACAGTAGGCGATTGCAGACACATCCAGAAGTTATCATTATACTATATTTTATACAGAAAACTTGCATCCATTATCATTTAAATACTCACCAGCAATAACAACGTAAAACCGCTTTATATTTAAAACTCAAATATAATATTACAAATTTCCAAATGTAAACATCCTTTATTAACGTCGTTTTATATAAAATTAAGAAAAATGCAAATCATTTTTTTCCGTTTAATACCAAATTTAAGTTATGATATACGAAAAGGACAGGTGACCTTGTTTTAGCTTGCAATGGCATCAAGCGAACACTGGTTATTATATACGGAACAATTTCATTAGTTGCAGCTATTGACTCTTCTTGTTTCATGGCGACGAAAAAAGAAAAATAGCACGTCTGCAGAACACAACTAAGAAAATACCATGCCTCATACCTTGAATTAATTTATTTTTTATTTTTGAGCTATTTGAACTAATTTTAAAATATTTTGACCTTTACAATCTGTTTGACTATATTTTAACTTTGCTGCTATGTGGACAGTGATTTGTATTAGTGGCACCAGTTGTTACAGTGGATTGTAATTAGTTCTAGGAGATTGAAATTTTAAAGCAGATGTCTGCAATATATGAGGTTTAAACTCTAATATAAATTTGGTGCAATAAAAAAAGACCTCGCATACTCGCTCACTGTGAAATTAGTGTTAGCTCATCGATCAGAACCGTCAATCTTCTCTATTTTCGGTATGACTTCTATTTCCTGTTCAGGAATATCTTTAGAATCCGCCTTCTTTGTCAGAAGCGATTACATTTTTGTTGCAGACATTATCGATTATTTATAAATTAATTAATCTAGTGCAGACTTTCTTAATCAGCTGTGACCCTGATGGAGGGTTTATCAGTCTTCTCGTCCTATTTTCAACGACTATTCCAGATATTTATACTGTTACCGTAAATTCACCTTCAGGTTTTTCTGACATCGATATCGAGTACTCTACCAATCAGCGACACGAGTCTAAATTACCCTAGGTTTAGCACTACAATTCTGTTAATAGGAAAAACTCACGAAATATTATCGAAATTTTCCTTAACTGGACGTTTGTTTCAAATCTGACGACCCATCACAATGCGCTAAGGAGGTTGTCGTGCATCATCACATAACTTGCTGAGAGATTCTTAAAAGCTGGGAATATTATTTCGTAACAGAATGCTTTATGTTCTACAACAATTTTTAATCCTGTTTAAGGGTGAAATACGCCAAACGGTGGAATACTGCCCAATGTTTGGAACTTTGTTCCCTAACAGACACTGAGTTTCTTGGATTCTGCTCAAAAGAGAGCTGTTCGTCTGACTGAACATTCAGAACCCACCAGAAACCTTGATTTCTTGAAAAATCGAAGAAAGGTTGGCGACTTCAGTTGATTCTAGAAGCACTTTCACGACAAACATTCGACTGATGTAGCATGCTTAATTTTCTCCCAGAATAGTGCATGTTAGAAAGACACGTCACGCTAATACATCACATTTTATGAACTTTAGCTCGTCAACCTCAAAAAATCTTTTGCCTCATCCTTTTGAACGGATTACCGAATACAACTTGCAGCTATTCAAGATCAACGTGAATCGCTTTTTCCGCACACAAGTCACTCCTGTAGTGCTTTAGCGATTCCCCTACAGCTTCATTATAATACTGAAATATTATACTTGAAAAATGAGCCATTCTTAATTTTTCAAATATATATCAATAAATATCGTGTAGGAGCCCAAATGCCAAAATTAAAATTAAATTTAGAAATTAGACTGGAATAGTGGTTAAGTTTACAACACAACAATAACAAAAGAAAAACTTTAACAAGCAACACATTAGATTGTAAGACATTTAGAGAGATACCATGATGTCATTGTTAATACCAATTGGTATATAACACCTCTTAGCACTCGAGTAAGTCTATAGAGCTACAAGGAAATACGTTATTCCGAAGATTAAAATTTATAAGCGGTGTTGTGTCACATTTGCCAAATTATAATATTCAGATTTCTTGAAAAAACACAAACATAATTTTTTTAATTTAACTTTATTTTATCTATTCGATTTTAAAGAAATCATTAAAATATTTATTATGTTTGAATGAATATTTGATTCTATTTGTAAACATTCTTCATTTCGTACTAGTACAGAAAAAAAAATCTTTCCTAAGATTTCACTGTACCTCCAGACTTGAAAAACTAAAAAAAGACAATACACATTTTCCAGCGTCAAGGCAAGGAACTGTTATGCCAACAGATAATGATGGTCGTACCAATTCTAACAAATAAATTATTATATTATTCTTAAAATTAATTAATACAAATGCAAAACAATTTTGTTTTGCATTTTGTAGATAATTTTTATTGTTTTTTTTTCTAGATTCTGTTCACACTGGTACACTTATAAAATTTTAATCATTTTAAAGTAAGAAAATGAGCAAATTAAAAATAGTTTTGTATTGAAGTTAGGCCTTACAAATAAATGTTTACACACGAACACTAAAAAATTCCAGGCGTTCTACTACAAAGAGAAATTAACCTGGCAATATTGATACAGACAGTATCACGTTCTTGATCTAATATTTCTGTTTGTTTTTTTTTGCTATTTTTAATCTTTTCTGAGAATAAAAGGAACAAAATTGATAACAAAGATTTTTCTTGTAAAATAATAATTCGGTTTAATACAAATATACTATTGGCTTTTCCCTTTTCGGACAATAATAACATGTCTTGTCTGCAATATGTGCCGGCAAAACCAGTAAACCTGCATATCATACAAGTGTACATGCCAACATCACTCTCTAATGATTAAGCAATTGAGGAAGTCTAAAATAAGATTGAAGAAACTACAAAAATCCCATCAGAAGAGGTCATAATGGTGATTGGAGACTTTAATGCTAAGATTGGCTGTACAAAGAACAATGACCAGATTCGGAATATCATTGGAAAATTTGGGCTTGGTGTTAGAAACGAACACGGAGATCCTTTACTTCAGTTTGTTATTAATAATAGCTTCACTATCGAACATCATCCAAGACGACTTTCCGCGTGGGTATCACCGGACGGGCACTACAAAAATTATATTAATTATATCCTGATCAGTTCTAGATGGAGGTCATCTATATTGAATGTAAAATTCCGCCCAGGCGCGATATATGATTCAAATCACAAGTTATTAAAGGCTCATATGAGAATAAAACTAGCCATCCCCAACAATAAACAAGAGAATTACAGTGTCAGACAGTACTCTTTTCCAAACAACAATCAACTATAACATTTGGGAAGCCACAGAAGATACGGACAAAACGTAAGCAGATATTAAGAATGCTGTTACACAATGCTCGGAAAAAATACAAACAAACCCTCAAAAACACTGGATGACCGATGATACCCTAAACTAAAGCTTATAGACACAAAAAGAAATATGATTTTAAATAAACGACACATTGGATCGTCAGGAGAGGATCAGATCAATCAATAACGAAATCAAGGGGGCTTGTAAAAAGGACAAAAGCGAATACTTGAATAATATATGTGAGGAACTAGAATAACATGCTACGAACAATGGACCACAAGAACTTTATCAAAAAAGTAAAATACCTATCGAAAGAATTCAAACCTAAAACACAAATAATCAGAGATAAGGAAGGTAGAACAGTCACCGATATGCCTGAAATCAATGAAATTTGGAAGGATTACTGTAAAGACCTTTTGTGGCTCAATTTGGGGGTGACTGTAGTGTCAACAACGAAGCTGCCAAAGAACAAGAGCCATGTATTCATAAATCTGAAGTCAGGAAGGCTATTCAAAGGTTAAAGAATAGAAAAGCAGCGGATACTGACGTGACCACTGCGGAAATAATAAAGATGATGGGAGAAATCGACGTGTTTTATAGACTCTAAAGCTTTCGACTGCATAAAATGGAACAAACTCTGGTCGATTCTAATCAGCATGGGAAGACTTATACATCTTGTAAACCTTATTCGATCCCTGTATGAGAACACAAATGGCAGAATTAAGCTGAATAATTCTTTTTCCCTTTAGCGTAGAAGCCGGCGTCAGACAGGGCTGTATTCTGTCACCCTTACTTCTTAACATATACGGGGTGTCCCAGTACTCCGTGGATACTGTGGATTTCTGGGATGAAAATACGACCATTTAATCCAGCTCACCTTAGTCCAAAAATTCGTAATTTTTGAGATACAAGGGGTCTAAGTTATACTTTTATTTTAGTTTTTCTTAAGTAGCTTTCTTATTAATTGTATTATTTGTAGAAGATTAGGTACTAAGGGGTTTTCTGAGATGAGATATCGAAATCGGCTCACAGTTTTGTTGTAAATTGTAGGGGGCGCCATTTATTGCACTGTGCATACTTTAAATTGTCATAACTTTTTTATACAATACTGTATGATATTTCTATTAAATATTCGTATCCTCCACCTTCTCCTTTCTAAAAAATCTCTCTTGGTAAATGTTGCTCCGAGCAACAGTTTCTTGGATAGTGGGATGTTTGTTTCCATTTTTTAATTCCATTGTCAAATTCGCATGTATATATATATATATATATATATATATATATATATATATATATATATATATATATATATATATATATATATATATATATATATATATATATATATATATATATATATATATATGTATATATATATATATATATATATATATATATATATATATATATATATATATATATATATATATATATATATATATATATATATATATATATATATATATATATATATATTATCCTCCAAATTTCAAACACTATTCTTTTGGACCTGTCCTAAGGACTATTAAACAAGCTGACAAAAGACGAATCAATGCGTTTGAGATGTGGACATATCGAAGAATCTATTATATACCGAACACCGTACTAATGTATCTATTCTTGAGAAGTTTAATATAAATGACCGATTCTTAAATAGAATTAATAGACAGTACCTGAAATATTCTGATCAAATTATGGGAAAAGTTGATGCCATGGAAAAGTTTGTAGATCAAAGGGACAGCCTCCAACAAGATGGTCCGACCTAGTGAGATCTTTTCCTGGTAAAAGTATGCACGAGGTTAGGTCGCACAGGATCGAGATACCTGTAGAATGGCAGTTGAGGCAGCAACTGCATAGTGTCACCGATACTCCTACTGGGGTGAAAGGATTGAGAGAGAGAGAGAGAGAGAGCAATATGTGTTGAAGTGTTGAAAAAATATTTTGAAATTCAATTTATAAGTGGTTCATTACTTTTCACGATATAAATCCATAATGGAGTTTTTAGTTACAGCATCGATTAATTGTTATTAAGCAACATTTTAATTTTTGTATTACTCATTACATGTATAGGGCATTGTCAATTTGGAAAAAACATTTTTTTTATAACTCAGCTCATATATATATATATATATATATATATATATATATATATATATATATATATATATATATTCGGTTGGATCCTTACATACTTAAAGAGCTGGGTAAAGTCTTTTCACAAAGTTTTTATCAAAAAAATTTAGTATTTGAAAATATTTCGTTAAAAGAAATGACTTTCTAAAACGACTACAAAATTGCTCGTAGGTTCTGAGAAAAATCAGCCGAAATCGCCAGGAAATCTTCTTAATATAATAACTGAAAAGTAATGATTTTATCGAAAATTTCGGATATATTTTGTCAAATACAATTAAAATATGTTTTTTTTATTGGTCTAGCACACGTGCTGCAGGTGAAATCCTTAAAGCATTACAGGAGCGACACGTATGCGGAAAAAGCGATTCATGTTGGTCTTGAATCACTGTAAATTGTACTCGGTGGGAAAGACTACTTGAAAAGGATTGTAAGAGAAGTAACAAGCTGAACCTCATACGGATGTAAAGTACAAGCGAACATTTTCCATGAAAATACTTATAGAATAGTCTCAACTCGCCAACCATTCTTCGACGCTCCAACGAATCAAGGCCGCCGGCCAGTTCCGGGTATCCAATGAAGCGAAGAGCTCTTCTCTGAATAGAATCTAACAAATACAATATATGTTTGAGAGCAGAGAAACATGGGAGCAGTATTCCATAGTTGGTCGAATATGAGCTTTGTACAGAATTAACAGTTATTGTGGAGTTTAAAGCTTTCTAGTTCGAAATAACATTCCCGGCTTTTGAGAACAGAAGTTCTCTTTGCTACTCTTGCAACATGTTCACGCCAAGACATATTTGCTCCCAAATTAACGCCCAACAAATTGAGTGACGATGCTAAAATAATGGAATGCTCTGACAGAACTATGTCGGGTTCAGCAATGTTAACACTTGGTTATTGTTACCCCAAGATAGAATATCTTCCAGGTCTTTGTTAAGTTGAATGACTTCCTGCTGACTGTAGATATTTGTCTGAGTAGCCGATGTTCGAGCTTTCAAAGTAAATGAAGAGATAAGCTTACTCTTATCTGCAAAGTGATAGATTGAATTCCCGGTCTTTTCCAGCAGATCGTTAATAACGTAAACGGGAAAGAGAGTAGGAGACCGTATGGAGTTCTGGGGTACACTGGCGTTGATAGTGAAGGTGTTAGAAAGAAATCTGTCGACTGCCACTCGTAAAGAACGCCCCACGAGAGAACATGAGAGCCACAAACAGAACTTTACAGACATACCAGAAGACCGTAGCTTAGCCAACAATCCATCATGCCAAACACACAATTGCGTTGTTACAAACATGTATTAAATAAGTTAGAAGATCTCCTGTTGATCTATATTTTTACAAAAGCCATATTGATAGTTGCTAATAATGTTGAATCCTTCAGGATATTGTATGATGACTTTCGATATTATTGAAAACAGTGCAACTGGTCGGTAGTTATTTGGCAAGATCTTCTTACCTTTTTTAGATATCGACTGAACTGTGGCGCATTTACAGCAGGAAAGAAATATTCCCTTTCTGTAGGATAGGTTGAAAAGTCTACAGAAAACTGGTTTAAGTTCCCTTGCACAGTTTTTGAGTACTATGGCAGGTATTTCGACAGCGCCAGAAGCTTTTTTGGGGTCTAGCTTCATTAAAATACGTTTTATGATGCGCTGTCTGAGGACAATATCGGGCATCCTTGACTACACTATGGGAAGAGTAGGTTGTGTTTTTCCTTGGAAATCGACAGTAGAATGTGAAGCAAAAAGTTCAGCCAACAAGTTCGCTTTCTCAACAGGTGTTGTTGCAATAGAATTATCTGGCCGTGTGAGTAGTGGATTTGGTGAAATTTTGACTAACTACCTTAGCGACCGACCAAAAAGACCTGGAATGGTTGGGACAAGCAAGAAGCTTGTCTCTAATTTGTTAAATTGTGTGCCTTCTGGGTTTCGTTGATAATCTTCTTGCAGCTGTTCCTGGCACGAACAAAGATGTTACGATTTTAAACCACAATGTAGTATAAGTACTGGCTAGAAACTAGAATTTGATTCTTTGTTCAGACGAACAATTGAATTTTTTAAATATAAAGTTAGTTAAAAATTTATTTGTTGCATATTGTAATATTTATGGTCGTCATAGTGTTGTTGAGCTGCTGTTAGTTAATATTCATAAAAATTTTATGTCAATTTTTTGAGAAATAAATCATAAACAAAATGCAAAAATAAATAGAAACGAAAACTTGGGAGATTACATGTTATGAAGTATCGTGACGAATTAATTTTTTATTATACTTAGTAAATAAAAAAATACTCTACTGACCATGTGACCTACCAAAAATATTTGTATATAGTGGGGTTCTTTCATTTGCGGAAAAAATCAGGAAGAAAGAAGTTATGTAATATTATTACATCTATCTTGCCATCAGAGCAATGATTTCTCTCTAAATTTTTGAATCTGTATTATGGTATTTTATTTTTAATTATCTTTTAAGTTTCATTTATCTTTGTTAAAATTTCTGTATAGACGCTTTTAAAACGAAGAATATAAGAACATAAAATACTACCGTAGCCAAGATTATACTGTTACGCTTTACGATCAAAGCGGCAGTTTAGCATCATATGCTTGAAACACTGAACGTATTTGTAGCCAATTTTAAAAAAGAAAAGGCTCTATTTATGTCATATAAAATGAAAGGCTCTCAAGGTATATATCCACGTCCAATTACCATCAACAGTTAGGAAGTCGCGCTGCACTAATTTAGCAATTTGTTAGTCGTTAAAATTCCCAGCTGTCTGTATCTGTCATTTGACGGTTGGCTGATTTAGAAGTCGGCCGCAAACATGTGTGTCGTCGGCGGGAGTAAATAAGATATTCAAAGCGAAAATAACTAAGTTAAATGGACGAAAGAAAGCCATAAAAAGAATAACGACTTACAAATTTTAATCTTTTTTTAATACGGTAAGAAGATGTTTTTGTACTTAAAAAAATTTGTTTACTATAATTATTAATAATAGTGAACAGGAAATAAAGTTACATATCTTTCATAAAATAAAAATACTGCTTGTTAAATTTAAAGGAGGTAAAAACAATGACTTTTCAGTGCAGCTAGCAGGATTCCTGAGATATACAAGTATTAGCATAGCATAATGGTATATAGCGAAAGATTTCAGTACACGTTAGTTTTTCCTGATGACTATAGTTCACGCATTTTACCTTGACTAAGTTGGAATGCATTAAAAAAGCTTTTATTGTTCAGCGGTTTTAAAAGATCGTTTTAACATTTTCATAAAGAAAATAGTACTAACTACACAATTATATTTATAGAGAAAACAGTACTAACTACACAATTAGATAATTGTTTCTTGAGTTCCGCCTTATATTGTTCATAACTAATATGCTCCTAGAAAAAAATATACCCCTTAGATGTAACTTTGGAAAAATTGATATAAGGATTTTAAAAATAATTAAGAAATAATAGTATCACTTTTCAAAATTATAAGAAATGATTTAAACTATTACGTTGTTTCCTGTTTGGGTTTCGGAATTCTTTTAACATGACTTTTTAAATATAGTCCAGCTCATAATGATAAAAATAACTATTAGAAATGGGTGTAATAAATTTTTCCAAACAATTTCTTTAGGTACGTTCAGAAATAAAAGTACTATTTTTTGAGATTTTGAAATTGTAGTTCAAAAATGTGGTAATGCTTGCCCAAACTTCAAAAGTAATATTTGAAATTGTTTATCAGGCCTTTTTGGTAATACCAAAGGTTGATCGGGAGATGTGCAATTATATTTGACACCTTGACATACTTCACAATTAAGAGCAAATTTTATAATAAAGCTCTTAATTGCTTTTAAATAATATTTTTTACTTTTTTTTGAGTGTTTTTTTTTATGCAGCATCTAGCACACGTGCTACAGGGAAGTCCCAAAAGGCGATTCAAGTTGTTCTTGAATCACTCCAGCGATGTCATGGTTATTCGTTTTACTTACATAAGAAAATGTTAAGACCTTCTTGTTTTACATTATTAATTTATTGTTTAAAGTTATAAAATTGCTTTGATAAACATTCTTGAAAATTGTCATTAGTTTGTATAGTATTAATTTTGTTAATGGAAATAACTTTCTTCTAGTAACTTATTACTATCAAGATTTATATATATATATATATATATATATATATATATATATATATATATATATATATATATATATACATATATATATATATATATATATATATATATATATATATATATATATATATATATATATATATATATATATATATATATATATATATATATATATATATATATATATATATATATATATATATATATATATACGAGTATATATATATATATATATATATATATATATATATATATATATAAATACATATATACATATATATATATATATATATATATATATATATATATATATATATATATATATATATATATCGAGTCGAGTTTGAGGTCGGTAATGTATTCTGGAACTTACTATCAACAAGATACGGTCTAAAATACGTACATGCTAATTTAATTTACACAAATCCTTGTGCAATAGCGAAATATTTTTGTACGGTTTCTTGGATCATGAGCGAAGAAGAAGCATTGGAAGGATTGACTGAAATAAAAATAGGGCTACATTTCACTACATTAGTGGTGAAAGCAAGTTGTTGACTACTTTGGAATTGAAATATTTAATAATAGTTCTTTTGTATGACTAAAGGATTGTGGAAAAGCTAGGAAGTGTCTTTATTTCCCTTACCAAAGGGAAGTATTGTATTAGTAAAAAATTACCCTTAAAGTTATTTGGATTTTTTGACGTTTCATAGTCGCTCGACCACGAAAAACATAGTCTCTTATTTATATCGGTCTGTCTTTTTGTCTGTCCGTATGTGCTGATCTGTTGGCATGATAATTCTTGAACAAGATGAGACCGATGTCAAATTGGGTACATATGACATCAAATTGGGCATACATATAATACTTCATATTGTGAAGGTCCGTAAACTGTATATATTTAATTGTATACAATCGAGTAAATTATGAGAATATTAATTAGCTTTTTATTAAGATAATATATTTCTATATATTAGAAGTTAAGTATAATTATTTATGATCAGAGATATATCAATTTTAAAGGGATAAAGTATGGTGTTAGAGGAACTGCTTCTTATATATCGTATTTTATATTTTATGCCTAGTCAAACATATAATAGCCCCAGTAGGCTGCATTTTGGCACACAAGTAGTTTCTTGGACGTAGAATACAATAAAATGTTTGCTAAACCTACGAATTCGAAAATAAAATCAAAAATTCGGTTTTTCGGTAACATCTCAAAAAATAAAAAAGATATCGAAAAACCCCGCCACGTGAAAAAGTAGAAAATTTTACAAAAAAATACTATATAGATTTTTTTTCCAGATTTATTTTATTAGCGTGACAATTTATTAAAAATTCGGCGCACCACTCGATGGTTAATCGATGTTACTTGTTTTTTAGAGTGTAAAAAAAATTAAAAGATAGCTCTTTAAAGAGGAGACCTTCAGCTTTCCGATGATAATAGTTTTTATTTTTGTTGCTTTATAATTTGTAAAACTTAAAACGAAATTTAAATATTTGATAAAATAATCATCATTAGCTTATTCCATCCATAGTCGGATGTAAGCCTCTCCAACTTGTTTCCAATGAGCCTTGTTGTTTGCTTTTTGAATCCAATCGTGTCCTGCTAATCTTTTTATGTCGACCGTCAATCTTGTTTGTGGTCTACCTCTGCATCTTTTGTGTTCTCCAGGCCTCCATTCAACTATACGGTGTGTCCATCTGCTATGATTCAGCCTTGCGATATGCCCTGCCCAATTCCACCTTAATATAGGGTAACAGTGTGACAAAAAAGACAAATTGTTTTTTTTTGTGGGTCTAGCATACGTGCTACAGGGAAGTCCCTAAAGCGCTACAGGAGCGACACGTGTGCGGAGAAATAGATTCACGTTGTTCTTGAATCGCTGTAAATTGTACTCGGTGGGAAACACAGTCCTGGGCAAATCATTCCAAAGGGATGATGTTCTCCATACAAAAGACTGCTTGAAAAGTGTTGTACGAGGGGTAACAAGCTGAACCTCATACGAATGTGAAGTATTAGCGCGACGTGTACTTCTAACATGCACCGCTCTGGAGGAATTAAGCGGGCCCCATCCTTCGAACACTTTCCATGAAAATACTTGTAGAATAGGATCAAGTCGCCAACCGTTCTTCGATGTTCCAGCGAATCAAGGCCGCCGGTCAGTACCGGGTCTCCAATCAGACGAACAGCTCTTCTCTGAATAGAATCCAACAAATGCAGTGTATGTTTGGGAGCGGATCTCCAAACATGGGAGCAGTATTCCATAGTTGGTCGAATTTGAGCTTTGTAAAGAAATAACAGTTGTTGTGGAGACTTTTGAGAAGCTCTCCTTGCTATGCCTGCAACATGTTCGTGCCAGGACATATTTGCTCCCAAATTAACGCCCAACAAATTGAGTGACGATGTTAGAGGGATGGAGTGCCCCGACATAACTATGTCGGGTTCAGCAACTTTAACTTTTTTAGAGAAAACTGCCGCCTGGGTTTTTGTAGCGTTAAATTCCACTCGGTTACTGTCACCCCAAGATAGTCTTTGTTAAGTTGAGTGGCTCCCTGCTGTCTGCGGATATTCGTCTGAGTAGCTGCTGTCCGAGCGTTCCAGATGAATGAAAAGATAAGTGTACTGTCATCAGCAAAGCTGTAAATTGTATTTTCGGTCTTTTCTCGCAGGTCGTTAATATAAATGAGAAAGAGAGTAGGAGACAGTATGGGGTATACCGGGGTTGATAGTGAAGGTGTTAGAAAGAAATCCGTCGACTGCCACTCGTAAAGAACGCTCTCTGAGGAAACATGAGAGCCACAAAACAGAACTTTTCAGACATACCATAAGAACGTAGCTTAGCCAACAGCCCATCGTGCCAAATACGGTCGAATGCCTTGGATATGTCAAGAGCAATATTAGTGATCGCTAATAATGTTGAATCCTTCAAGATATTTTAGAAGATGCTGATTGATAGCTTTTTCCATGATTTTCGATATTATTGGAGGCAGTGCGATTGGTCGGTAGTTCTTTGGCAAGGTCTTCTTGCCTTTTTTTAGGTATCGGCTGAACTGTGGCACATTTCCAGCAGGAAGGAAATATTCCCTTTCTGTAGGATAGGTTGAAAACTGGTGTTAGTTCCCTCGCACAGTTTTTGAGAACTATGGCAGGTATTCCGTCAGCGCCAGAAGCCTTTTTGGTGTCTAGCTTCATCAAAATAAGTTTTATGATACGCTGTCTGAAGACAACATCGGATATCTTTGACTGCACTATGGGAATAGTGGGTGGTGTTTTTTTCTTGGAAATCGACAGTAGAATGTGAAGCAAAGAGTTCAGCCAACAAGTTCGCTTTCTCAACAGGTTTCGTTGCAATAGAATTATCTGGCCGAGTCAGTGGTGGTATGGTGAAATTTTGACTAACTGCCTTAGCGACTGACCAAAAGGACCTGGAATTGTTGGGAAAAGCGAGAAGTTTGTTTCCAATCCGTTGATTGTGTGACTCCTTGGTTTCGTCGATAAATTCTTTGCATCTGTTCCTGGCACGAACAAGGGTGTTACGATTTATGGTGTTAGAATTTTCACGCCATTGACGGTATGCAAGATGTTTAGAAGCAACAGCTTCTTTGCATTTTCGGTCAAACCAAGACTTGCCGTTGGAAGCGTATTTCTTCGAAAAAGGGATGTAAGCCTCCATACCGGCCAAAATGACATCGGAAACCTCCCTGGCTCAGTCAGATGGGTCGTCAAATCTTGCGCGGTTTAGGCGCCTTTCTATCACTGATTGGTAGAATACTCGATGTCGAAAGTAGTTTATGATCGGAAGAACCTAACGGCGGATTTACGCTGACCGTGTAAATCTCCGGATTGGTGGTTAAAAACAGATCAAGAAGACTGGCGAACTCCCTGTCTCGATCAGGGATCCGTGTTGGTTCGTCAATAAGCTGAGTTAAGCCACAACTGATTGAAAATGATTTGGCTTCACGACCTTGTTCGCCGGTAGTATTTGAATATTTAAGCCAGTTAATGTTGTGGACATTAAAGTCGCCCAGGATGGCAATTTCAGCATTTGGATAGTTAATTTGTAAATGATCGATGGTGTGTGCAAGAGAAGCGAAAAGTGTTCTAAAGTCAGTATCACTTGGTGGTCGATAGAGGATACAGAAGAACCTTGTGGTTTGTTGAGTCGTTATTTTTAACCCCATAACATCAAAGTTTGGGGGCTCCAGAACCTCTTCTCGCTGGCAAGAGAGGTCGCTTCTGACAAAAAGACAGATTCCAAAGTTGAGCCTAAATCGGGTATAGAAGTCGTACCCAGGATAAAGATAGTTTACTGTGCTGGTCGATGAACTGACCTTGGTTTCACAGAGAGCGAGTACATGAGGTTTATTTGATTGCAGGTGTTGGTGCACTGAATTTATGTTCGAGTTTAAACCTCGGATGTTGCAAAAATCCATTTTAAAATTCTGATCTCTGCATGTCGACGCTCCTGAACCAGCCCCCACTCGGAGATCCGAACTGGGCTATTTTACCTCCGGATTTTTTTGTATCCAGGTGTCTCATCATGCTATTTGGTCCCACAGTCCGGGACATCGGCACAGCCACGAAACGTTAAGCAACTTCACGCAGCCTAAGCCGATGCGATGGTATCACATCGGGTGATGCTGGTGGGATCTGGGCATCTACCATCTAGGTTGTTCTTTAAGTCACCTCCTACGACAGGCAGAACGTGCCGGGGGAGATATTCTATCCCGCTCTCCCACAGGAGTATTATAAAGTCAAAAATGTTTAATAAATGACCCTTTTATTCGTCTTAAAATAATCATCAGTCTATCTGCTTTTAATGAACAAAGGAAAACCATAACAAATTTTACAAAAAATATTTCTAAATGTCACTTTTCTGAGATCCGTCGATTGTCACAGACTGCCCCGTATCTGGGGTACAATGTGATATGCTATGGGGTACTTTGTGACACGGTACTAATTCTAAGAATTCTAAGAAAAAACTTAAATGTTTATTCCAAATTAAACTTCTTCAAAATATTTTTGTGAAAAACATAGGAATCAGCTTGAGGTTTGGTCATTTTTTATTTTTTTCAAGCACAGGTAAAACGATTTCTATATCTTCGAGTCCAACTGTCGCCGTATCTGGTTCGAGTGGGAAATAAAAATTACTATCTACCTTGCTACTTTTACGTAAGTAACTTATATCGTAAGCATCATGTTCATTATCTGTTACTAGTTTCCCAATATAATGTTTAACTTTCTGCTGTTTACGAGCAAATTTAACAATAACGAAATCCTCTCGTTCCGGTTTCCTATGATAGGGTAAGGAAAAATCACCAATGTCATTAGACGAGATAGATATAGTGTCGTCTAGGTCATCTAAAAGAACTTTTTTTACTTCCGACTTCTCGGACTTTTTAAGTTTTTTTTTGGCTTCGAATTTATTTTCTTGACCTTCAACCTTCCTTCTTTGGCTTTCACATTTTTAGTTCTCTTCGAAGCTGCTTCTTCAAATTCTATTTTTTTTTGTGTGTCTGTCGCAATACAGCTTCTTCCTCTCGTTCTCCCCTTATTAGACTGAAGTCTTGGTTAAGCTTTTGGATAATCTCTACATCCTATGGGGCTTCTTAACTGATTAATTGAGGTGCTTAAGTGGGTACTTTTGCAAATTAGGCTGGTCTTCTGTGAGCTGATCCCTAAGTAGCAATTCATGACCTTCGTCTTTTTCAGGTTCATTAGTCTCCATTAATAAAGAAAGACTAAGTTGGTCTGACTGAATCATCATTAGGCAGAATTAGTTGTGGAAGAGTTTTAGAGCATTTGTTCGAATCAGACTGCGTAGCATGAAACTCGGATTCTGTAGCACATCCAGATTTCTCAGAAGGCAAATATGAATGTGACCCACTCGGCCTCATCTGATCAACTCCGGTTTGTTATTTCACTGGGCATAAAGTCGTCTGCAAAAAAATTGTCCATGTCAAAAGAAAAGATACCGGTTTGTTTGAATCCGGATTTTATGTTAACAAGGGTCATTGCTCTGTCAAAAGCTTGATCTACTAATTCTGCAACATCGTATATTGAAAGAGTTCTTCCCGGATGCCGCATCATCCAGGAGTCTGCTGCAGAATTGTAGTATGTCTGAAAAGGACCAAACACCGCCACGTTCAGAGGCTGCAGTTTGTGGCTTGTTTGCGGCGGTATAGTCAACAGAGTGATGCCATTATTCTTGGCTATGTTCAAAACCTATGGAGCAAGGTGGCTCTCGTGGTTGTCGAATATTAGTAAAGCTGGATTTTCCTTTGAAGATGAAGTAGCTTTTATAAAATGCTTCATCACTTCTGCAAAAAGTTCGCCAGTCATCCAGCCAGTAGGCAGCGCAAGACCAAGAGTCCCCAGAGGAGCATCTTTTAACATAAATGGTATGAAAACCATTGCTGGACCCAAAGCAGATCCCGTTGCAGACACAGCACAAAAAGTTGTTACAAGAGTGCCGCGTTCTGCACTAGTGACTTTGTTGAGCTGCTTGGCTCCCTTTGCAGCAAGAATCTTTTTTGGTTTTTGGATGGTTGTAGTCCCGGCCTCATATAGGCAGAAAACTCTAGTTCCGTCAGAAAAACTCCGGTTACGACTCATAACTTCTTGCAAATTATTACAGAATGTATTGACGTTATATCTGTTAAATGAAGTGGCCCTCGTTAAACTGCACGGCTCTGGTTTCCTTAGCGTCAGATCTGCATGTCGTTTCCTAAGGCCATGAAGCCTGCTATTTCTTTTTCAACCTAATTTTTAGGCATCTCTAATTGGTGGAAACTGCCATTTCATATGCTAGTTTTCTACACTCTACTGTATCAAGACCGTCACTCATTTTGGAGAAAGTTAAAATATATTTCTTTAACCCCTTTTCTTGCTCGTTTGAAAAAACCTTTCTGTAGGCATAATTAGGAGTAAGGTTTACATTTTCTATTTCCTCTTCAGCTTTATTTTTTATTTTTTTGACATAGGGAATTAAAGTCATATAGTTTACATGTTTTTAGCTAGCAGCATTCCTCAAGCTGGAGCCACTTTCGACAGTTCTATGGCTTCTCGCATATTTTGTTCACTATGCTGGCCTATTGTGGTCTTTCGAACCCGATTTCGAATCATTTTGTAAGAACATCTGGAACAAGAAATATAATTTTCGAATTGGCGTTATCATTTTACATCTATTTGCCGAATTTTAACTCTTTACAAGCAATAGTAACAGAATGAATCAATTGTGACAGACGGACAGACAGACGGACAAACAAATGAACGAACATGATGGAAGTATAACTACGGTTACTTTTGATTTTTTAATTTAATCACAAAACCGACGTTGTGGTACACTGTGACAGTGTCACAGTGTGCCCCGTCACACAGTGCCCCGTGGACTCAGAAAAGAAAAAAAAATGAATTCAAAATTATAGGTTAGGAATACCGGCAAAGGTTTTGCGTGTAATTAACGAGTAATATATGTGTTTTATACAGAAAAAGCAATACTTACCTAAATCCTCCTAATAAGGCTCTAAAACAAAAACAACATAACGGCCTTTATAAAGAAAAAAACACCTTAAAAAAACCCTTTTTTTGGCAATAACTTCTCGACGAGTAATAAACAAATCAAATGTCGAGCGTTTTATGATGGCGGCTGATGTGCTTGTCAAAACAGCAACGTAGCGCTAGCGGAATTATAGAAAGAGACGAAAATGTTAATACTGTAACACTGTGCCCCTTGTCACGGTGAGCCCCACCTGACCCTACATATTCGTTGTTTTACATCTGTCACTTTTGATCTTTTTCGTATCTCGAGTTACCTGGAGTTTATTTATTATATTTTTATTTAAAGCCCACGTTTCAGGGCCATATGTTAATACTGGCAGCACATATTGATCGAATACTCTAGTTTTTATTGTATTTGGGATGTCCAATTTAAATGTAGATTCCGAACGCAGACCAAGCTAACGAGATTCTTCTATTCAAGTCAGCCTTTAAATTATGTTTTGATATTTTGATCTTTAGTCCTAAATATATGAATGTTTGTACCTTTCCTATTCGTTCACCTTCTATTAATAGTTTCTGGCTGTTATCTTCACTGTTATTGTTCAAATATTTGGTTTTGTTGAAGTTTATGTTTAGACCTCGAGACTTCTTATTTAATTCCATCAGCATATCTTGTAATATATCTTATATATATATATATATATATATATATATATATATATATATATATATATATATATATCATATCTTCTTTTGTGTTGGCGATCAGAGTAATATCATCTGTGACCCCTAAACCTCCGAAGTGATTTAATCGTTCACCGTCTATTAGTATTCCTTTATTTTCCTACTTTAGCGATTTGAACATGTCTTCTAGAGTCAAAGTTAACAGCCTTGGGGATATCGAGTCGCCTCGTTTAATTCCTCTTTTAATATTGATTTTATTTGTTTTTTCTTGAAACATTATTTGTGATGTGGCATTTTTATATATGTATTCAAGAGAACATCGACTCGGCTGTTACTTAAGGCGTTAAGAACTGCCCACATCTCTACCGAATCAAATGCTTTTTCATAGTCACCCATTGCTATTCACAAGGTGGCCTTATATTCATTTGCTTTATCCACAAGTAATCTAATTGTTTGAAGATGGTCCAACGTGCTGTATACCCGTCTAAATCCCGCTCGTTCACGTAGTTGATAACTGTGTAATTTAATAAAATACAGTATTAAAAAATCCTTATGCATATACTATTATTATATCTTAAGTTTCAATATAGAAATAATTAAAAATACCCACATTGTCAGTGTTATTTAAAAATTGAGTTTTAAAATATGAAAATTTGCCTGCTGTAATGCGCCGCCGGCAATTTTACATTCAAAGCGGTACGAAATTGTCAAAAAAAGTCGGAAATTTTTTTTAATTACAGTTAAAAAGTTGATATTAGAAAATCATTAAAAATTTAAAAAACTTTCTCTTTTTTTGTAATTTTACTCTTAAAAAAGTGTTTATGATAAACGTATTTTTTGCATATTATTAATCATACCACTTATACTTAAAATAAAAAGAACATTTAAAGATGGGAATTGAAAGATAAAAAGTTTGAGCTTTAAGTACAAAATATTTATATTTTCATTTAAACATCCAGGTGCAAAGAGGACAGTTATTGAAAACAGAAAAATTCTAAAGTACGGGAAAAAATTAAATAAAATTACGTACTCTCTGGCCGCCATATTGGATCTGCCATTTTGAATTTTTCAAATCTGTCATCGGATTCTTAATCAGCACCTCGAGAAACCCCTTAATAGCTAAATCCAAAATATTTAGCGGTATACAGAAACGTTAATTTAATCATAAATGAGGTTGGAAGCATGACTCCCACTGCAACTGAAGGGGTTAAACCAGTCATTTTATTTTAAATAATTTTTTCAAATTACAGTAAAACTAAAAAAAAATCTCTATGCTATTTTTTTGTAAAATTTCTCGTTCTTTCATGTGGTGCTATTAGTTTTTCGATATCTTTTTTATTCTTCGAGACATTTGCGAGAAACCGAATTTTTCATTTTATTTTCGATTATGTATTAACCCACACTTTAGAGCAGCAATCTTTTTTTATCGTATTCTACACCAAAAAAACTATCTGCATGCCAAAATGCAGTCTATTAATATTTAATGAGAGCTTTTCGTCAAAATTTGCCTCTGACGACTGGGTTATCAGAGAAGAATCTGAAAATTGTTTTATATTTTCATTATTTTTAATTTTAATAGGAACAGTACGTAGAGAAAAATGTCAGGTTTCGGTGGTTAATATCTCCCAGACCCTTCGTCTGCTCAACTTGTTGTTATACCATAAAGTACTTATTATTGAAAATATTGACTTATAGTGTTGAAATTAAGTTATTCTTCAGTATGAAAAGTCGTTCCTTGTTTTAAAACCGAGTGTTTTCAAGGGAAGAATTTGGTAAATCACTTTCTTGATTTTATAAAATAATATTGTGCAGTTTTTTCAAAATCGTCGATAGTGATAAAAAAGGCATAAAAATGATTTAATAAGTAGTAGATATAGTATTTTTAATATTAAAGTTTTATACCAGTTTAGCTTGACACCATCTTTTGTTCTTTTATGGCCTAAATAGTTAAATTCTTCATATAAGAATTCCTACTGGTCTAGTCGTATTTCAAAATTTGATTTGTATGTCCTTCAATAATTGGTTTTAGTTTTTGAACATGTTCTTCTAAGGAAATATAAAAAAAATAATTGTGATGTCCAACTAAACCCAACATATTTCATTTTTGGAGTCCTCGTGAAACATTATTCATATTTCTTTAAAAAGTTGAGCTGTAAGCGCTCGACTGACTAATGCTTTGACTATAACCAAAACGGAGCTATTGCAAGATAAGCTTTTACAGTGTTCCGTGTTGAACATTTTGAAAGTATTCATAACAAGGATAATGTATAAACTTTTTCGTTGTTAGAAGAACTAAAATGCAAATTTTTTAAATTCTGTTTTCATAATTTTTATTTTTATATATATTTAAAAATTTAATAAATTAATTAATAAATTTTCATTACTATAAAAACTAAATATTCCCAGTTTTAAATTTTTAATGAAATTTAATTCTGATTTTGCTAATTAGGTAATACGTAGTGGTTCTAGAAATAAATTTTTTAATTGGTTTTTATCCGGATAAATGTCAATGATCTTGGTAACAGCTTGTCACATTTCGGCATGGCCAAAATTAAAATTATCAAGTATGGTAATTCCGTTACATAATAAACAATAATTTATCTTAAGAATATGTGTAAATATACATATGACGTTTTACGTAAATGAGAATCGATGGAGTGGCATCACACTGGATCCTCAGCGCCAATAAAGGCAAAAGTGGCGTAGTCTAAAAAAAAGATTATAGCCACAATCGTTTGAGATTCTCAAGTAATTTTACCTGTCAACTTTAAAAAACTAAATACTACGGTTACAGGTAGATATAAAGCACAAATTGAGGGATATCATAATAGAGAATGTCTCGGAAAACTGGCTCGTGGAGTGGGTTATTGCGTGATAATGTAACAGTGCACCCTGCAGTTGCTGTGAAAGCTATTCAGCGATGTAGTTTCTAAGAATTAAATCACCCATCTTACCGCACCGATCTAGCCCCTAGTTAGCTTTTATTTAATTAATTAATTAACTTAATTAAATATTATTTAAAATTTACAAGTGATGGGAAGTCATTTTGGCCGTTTTCGATCATTTTACAAACAAAAATTTAGATCATTTTTTAGTAGCGTAGAAAAGTTAATTAATTGTTCTAAAAAATGTATTGAAATAAACGGTGATTATGTTAAAAAATAAAAGTAATTGTTTCATGAAGTTATAACTATGACTATATACGATCCCATGTCAGACGTACGAATAAAAGTTTTCAACTTGATGAAGAGTTTATCAAATCCATTCAACACAAATCAAAGTCCATTATTATCCTGTATTTTAAACAGTGGTATTATTCTTGGTATCATTAGAATACTGATTTTCTATTCTTTCCAATAATACCAAAAACATTTGGATTTCCAAAAAGTTTTACTGATTAAATAAAACGGTTTGACTCAATAGAACCGTTTTTGCTCGCTCGGCAACGTATTCGTTGCGCGCTATTCATCTCTATAAAAACACATGCAACCGCATTTATCTATCATTCCTTTATCGAAATTTGAACCGTCAACATCTCTGCTATATCTGCCCACTAAATACGTCATCGGGAAATGGATACCATCTCGGAAGAAAGGGCACAAGTCATTGCCCTATTACACGAAGGACATAGCCAACGTGTAGTCGCTGCGCAACTGCACCTGAGCCAGTCAGCTGTCTCCAGAGTCGAGATACGGGGCCTTTACACGGAGACCAGGATCAGAAAGAAGAAGGTGTATCTCGTAGCGAGACGATAGCTTAATTGTCAATACAACTCTAAGAAATCGTCAGTTGACCAGCGTTGAGGTCCAGCAGAAGCTCCGACAAGTTCGTGGTCGGACTCTGCCATTGAACAGTCAGAAGAAGACTTAAGGAAGCTAACCTAACTCCGAAGAGACTAGCGAACGGACCCCCAACAGCAGCCCATCGACTCAAATTTGCCCGAGAACATGTCGACCAGGACCTTAGAGCAATGACGCTCCATTTTAGTCTCCGACGAGTCTCGAATGTGCCTACATGGCACTGATAGAAGAAGACGATTCTATAGGAGGCCTGGGGAGCGCTAAGTGTAGTGCCGCATTACTGAAACGGTGGCCTACGGAGGAGGTTTGGTTTTCGTGACTAATGAGACTCGTAGTGGTGGATTAACTGCTCACTGGTACATCGAGAAGATCCTGCAGAATCACGTCGTTCCTTACACTGGGTTTGCTCCTTGTTTCCCCGTTCAATGATTTTAAACAGTAAAAAGCATTCCATGCTATGGAATTCGATATCATTAGAAAAAGAATAGAATGGACTTTCAAATGATACTAAAATCTGTAAAAATATATGAACACTAAATTCTAGGATCCATGTTAAATGAATTTGGTTTAGTTTGAGTCGATTTTTTTTGCTCACCAGTGTATTTTCTAGATGAGAAAATTTTTTCGATCGGTTCAAATAGTAGCACATTATTCTTACACAGGGCATTCATGGTTAATAGTTTCAGTTCCTATATTATTTTAAATCTTTCGTCATTAGACTACTATTATCAACCGGCCGCTTCTTCGGAAAAAATATTTAATTTGTAAATATAGTTTCTGTTACTATTTCATTAATAAATATTTAGGGATAAGGAC
>CM032456.1:123261088-123271088 GCA_019049505.1 Pachyrhynchus sulphureomaculatus
GAAGACATTTCGACAATGTCACATGACCAAAAGTTCCTTATTGAGACATGAATGTGTGTGTTTACTAAGTAGCCTAGCCTAGCCTAGTCTGTAACAAATTAGGTTAATTACGAGTTTTTGAACTTGTTGCTTGCTAGTAATATTTCAAGAGGTCAGCAAAATTTAAAAGAAAATTTAAATTCATCGTGATAAGCTGCTAAGTATATGCATTGAAGAATGTAATATTTATATATAGGTAATAAAACAACAATCGTAAATAAGAGAGCGTACTAGTACGCACACAATTACTTTAAATGATTTAAATATTACCGAGAGTGTTAGCATGCATTTAAACAATACAAAAAATAATTTTTATGAAGGTAATTTTGTTTATGGACCTTGTAAAAAATATGAATTTAATATTATTAAATTAGAACATAAATTACTATTTATCCTATGATACAACTGTAAATATTTTTTCTATTTACAGTTGTTTTTATTAAATAAAATATTAATAAATTATATAAGTGTGAATTTATATTACTAAAATTAGAAACTTAAATATATTTTAATCCTTCGATCGAAAGTGTTTCGATCGGATTTCCAACTCTTATTAGTGAGTACTACAACTACATTTTTTTTATTTAGTAAAAGGTTTACAATATAATATATAAAACATACAGACCCCGAAAGAAAATTTTATATTAATGATTCTAGGAGGTTCCATATTCATCTCGGTTAAAAGCCTTAATTAAACAAGACTCTTTTTTGATATGTCCTTTAACATAAATATTATCAATATCATTCAGCTCACCATTAAAAGTTCGATTCAGCTAATTTTAATCTATATCTCCTGTGTTATAATGAATTCCATGTAAGTAGAAGAACACATAGTTAGCAGATTTTTTTGAGCTTCAGTCCAAGATTACGGTAGAAGATTTTTAGCTTAAAGATTTCACGTCTTTCATCTCTCTCCCATTCTTAGATAGCCAATTCCTTAACTTGAAAATCGGGTGTAGTATATCCTTGAGATCCAATAACTGCGAACCCTTATCTTTTACAACGGTGGATATTGTTTTATTTATCCTTATTTTAAAAAATGACAAACCCTACTGAACAATATTTTTATCTATCCAATCTCTTGTGTTAGTTATAAAAAACCTTAACCATTTTACAAATACTTTATTTCCTTGTCGTTTTTAGCAATTTTTTCAACTAATTAAATATCAGGATATTTAACCTTTTGCAGTTAAAGTTCTTTTATTTATTAAATATTTGTATTAAATTCAAGATGCTATACTTTCATCCATATCGTTGGTTGATTAAAATTGGTAAAAAACTATAAATAAAAAAATGTTTACAACAATCGGGAATACTTGAGTGGATACAATGCCCCCCCCCCCCCCCCCCCCCCCCCTTTTTTAGACCAGATTCCTTATACCAATAGTCTTAGGGGTCCATATAATTAAAAATGAGGTAAATTAATTAAAAACAATAAAAACAAATCGGTTTTAAATGGTTATAGACTTGTTCTCGGCCTATATGAATGTTAATTTTTAATGTAACACAATACGAATTTCGCCCTAAGTTGCGTTTATTTATTCATTTTTATCAATTAAAATAGGTTGTGAATTCTTTATTATATCGTCTACAACAAAACATATTTTTTTTCAAGAGTTGATTGAATTGGTCCGTTACTTTGTGGGACAGTACATTTTAACAAAAAAAATTACTGTATTACTTTGTTAACTGACACTATATATCTGTATTTTAAAGATATTTACAAAATGGGTTATCGCGATTTCATAGCTACAACTACATTTTCAAACGCCTAGCTAAGACCCCTAAAACAGAATTTTTGATATTTATGTTTATATAATGAACAAGGTTGGTTATATATATTAGGTGCTATAATAAAAGTTGGTTAAAAGGACGGGAAATTTCGAACGTCTACCTGCCTATTTAGTAAATTTGTAATTATGGTTCTTGGAATGTCGGTACATTTCTAATAGCTTCTAAAAAAATTAAGTTTTGACCATTCAGTTGCCATATGGAATATTTTGAATAAAACAATTAATATTGGGAAATGGATGACCCATTTCTAAAAAAATGCTTAACAAAATGGGAGAAGTTTCCATTTTTTTTTTAACTTAACATGATGGCGTTAGGATCCTGCGACTCATATTATATTTATATATTTATATATATATATATATATAATATTAGATATTATATAATATATAGATCTATGCTATAAAGTAGTACAGATGGGGTGTGCTTGGGCCAATTTGATCTTGAAATTTAATCTAGCCGCCAGAGCAAGTTTTGGCACTGATTTCAGAAAAATATTCGAAATCGTGCAATTCTCCTGGAGAAGTTGGAGTAAATTTGCGTTTTAGCGGCCGTAATAACTGTTGTTGCTAAAAGACGTCCATGGTTGCTCCTGATGGCATGTGTCCATCCGGCATCATGAAAAAATTCGCAGGAAAGTTTCGATCAAGCTGCTGAAAAATGTGCAAGGAAGTAGTTGATATATGCTGAAAAATCGGTGTCGTCAATAACCAGAGGCTGTTGAAAGAGTGGCCCAAAGGTCTCTATTTGCTTGGCAAAAAGGGCTTTACTCCGAAGGACACCAATTCCTGGAAAAATGTTGTCATAAAAACGCCTTACCGCCGAAGAAGTGGAGCTGAAAACGGTTGAGTCTTAGGTATACAACAACCTTAGGTAATAGTATGTGAAGACAGGTGATGGCGGTGACACACAGGTGTGTGTGTTTACAAGAAGTCGTCTACACTATGACGTCACACGAACCCAGAGGCTTTTTTTGGTTGGATATTGACAAAAAAGGCCTTATAGACGGTGAAGACAAGACAAGAAGAAGTAAGTATAAGCCCAATGACACAATTTGACCAGTCGCTAGCTGACCAGAAGGGCCTGTACTTCTAATGGTACCTGCCCGAAATACCTGGTTGTTGTTGTCTGACCACACTCTGGTTAAAGTAGAGGTGTTTGTTGGTGGTGAACCACCTGGATGAGGAGGAATTAATTAGCACAGGTGTGTAGTAGAAGAAGTAAGGTAGGGGATTGTTAGGGTAACATTGGACCATGATAGTAATGTGTTTTTTATTAGAGTGAAAAAAGGCCTTTTGTTTTTAGTGAAAGTATGTTATTTTACTTACCTTTCGCAGACCACTCTCCTCCTCTTTCCCCAGCTTTATCTTGTATCAACTTCAGCCAATGCCTCAGCCCAGTCTGGACTGACCTTGAAGAGGTCTCGTCGTTAAAAGATGAAATATATATATTATAATTTATATTATAAATAAATATATATATATATATACTTTATATTTAAAGAACATACTTGTAAATAATAATAATATTAAAATTCAGGAGTTCAGCAAAAGCTTATAAGAAAGGTCACATTAATATGATAAGCTGTTGAGTAGTGTTGAAGAGGTCGTCGTTAAAGACGTAATATATATATATATTAATATATATATATATATACATATATATATAGAATATACATATATAGATATATATATTATATATATATATATATATATGATATATATATATATATATATATATATACATATATTTATAATATATATATAGATTATATATATATATATATATATATATATATATTATATATTATAAAGGAAAATACTTGTAAATAATAATCAATATTAAAATCGAGCAGGTCAGCAAAAAAGCTTATAAGAAAGGTCAAATTTAATATGATAAGCTGTGAGTAGATGCATTGGAGAATGTAATAATTTATACGTAAAATAATATTGATAATAACCTACTCATGGAATTGAGAGAGCGTGCTCGTATGCATAAATTGCTTTAAAATGGTTTAAAATAATAGCAAGAGTGCTAGCATGCAATTAAAAAATAAAAAACTTGTACTTTTTTTAAGAACTTTTATTAAATAAAATATGACTAAATTAGAACTTAAAATATTATTTAATCCTGAGATATAGCTGTAAATATATTAAATATTTTTTTTTCTAAAAGAAATTAATTTTAAAAACATTCATATAAATATGAATTTAATAGTACTAAATTACACCTACTCCCTAACAGTTTTGAAAGAGATTTAAGTTACTATTTAATCCTAAGATATAGCTGTAAATATGTACATATTAAACAATTTTTTTCCAAAAGAAAGTAATTTTAATAAATTTTTATATAAATATGAATTTAATAGTACTAAATTACACCTACTCAACCTAACAGTTTTTTTTAAATAGACTTAGGTTATTATTTAATACTAAGATATCTAACCAATGATTTTTTTTATTTCCAACAATTTCTATAATTATATATTAATTTTACGTTAGCTAATGCACAATGCCATGGATTAATATTTTTATGAAAATAAAACTCTGGAATCTGCTTGATTAGCAAAGTATATCTTTTCATTATCATTTATACTACATATTTGGGAGTTGAAGTTATTCAAAGTAAAAAAAAATGAATACCAATAGAGTATTACTTAAGGTTCTAATAATTATTTTTTGTTAGTTTTAAGAGATTAAATTTAAAACTTTTTTTAAGAATAAACAATCTACTTACTATTTCAACCTCAGTTAAAGAGGAGGTGAACTGATTTACAACTTGTTTGTTCATTATGTAAAAATATACTTTTATAATTTAGCTCGTATAAAACTATATTGAATACCATTCATATCTATTAATTTATTCACATAAAGTGACGTCGCATATAATATTCTTTAAAAAAAATCTGTGCTTATTGATAATGTTTGGAATATATATTACATTTTCTGCTGACTGATATTAATATTTAGAAAAAAAAATTCCAATGTCAAAATTTAACGTTTTAATTAGTCGAATATGAACGATTTTTACAATTACTTTTTAAACATTAGTTTTAGATTTAATAATTTTCGATAATAAATGCATAATATTTATTAATTAATATTGCTTCTTTTTAAAAGTAATGTACAGTGCTAAAATATTTATATTCTCTGAAAAGAAATTCTTCTTGATCTTTTAATCCTTTTAGGTAGGTAGGTTTCTAATCAATCTCTTTCTCTATCCTCACATACCTGTATTGTTCTATTTACTAGTTAATAGAATCGTGGAAATTATGCTATTTTTACCATATACATAATTAATTTAATAATATTTGCAATATTTCAGTATTTTAATTCGAGCTCGATAGTAACTATTTATATATTTTTTAACTTGACAACCACATTTTAAACATGTAAAGTTCAATTCTTCAATTTCCATTTTAAAATAAAATAAAAAATTAACTGTTATAAGATTTTATAGGTTTTCCAACGCCCTAAACAATGAAAAATAAAATCTTTATTTACATAAAAGTTTATTATTAAAATGAAAAAGTGTTACTTCATAATATTACTTCTAGAGATCAGAAAGTATGAACTAAGAAAAAAAATACCCCCTCTCTATAATCTGAAACGGAGACATATAATAAAAAGGTTAGATAAATAAACTTCTTAGCAGTTTAATAGTTTACACCCTTCTATAAAATAACGTCTAGGAAAAAATGTTCTATAAATATCTATTGTTCTAGGTACGAGCAACACTACCACATGTAACAGTGATTCGATTGTCAACATGTAGAAAAAATAATAGAAAATTAAGAGAAAAAAACATTTAATATCAATTCAAATGCAACTATTTAATATTTGAAACTTATATATTATCATCATAAATACACATATACTCATAGAAACATTACGTATTGTGCTAACAAACGTCATGAATGTTATTTATTTATGTAGTGGTTGCTGGAGGGAAACAAAATATATACCATTTCAACCTCGTATAGTTCAGCTAACTTTAGTCATTAGACGTAATAATTCTACTCATCAAATTTCACCTCGAAAACGATAAATAATGGATATTTGTTTGATAAGTGTTAGCGTAATACAATTGGCATATAATAGAGGAATAAAAAAAAGGGTATACAAGTATTATTTTAACCGAGATAAGATGACAATACTTATTTTGATAAGAATTATAGTACTTGATTTAAATAAAACGTATATTTATTACATCAAGATGTGTGTTTTTTTTTCATAAAACTGAACAATATAAAAAATCTAAAATTGTATAGAGAATTCCATTTTTTTCCCATAAAATATATTTAATCTATATCATGACTGTATTGTTCTAAGAATTAACTGGTGAATAAAACAATATGTTATAATTAATGCTATGTTTTTATTTTAGTTTCTAAAAGTAACTTAAGTCTATTTAAAAAACTCTTAGGGAGTAGATGTAATTTAGTACTATTAAATTCATATTATATAAAAAGTTATTAAATTTATTTTCTTTTAGAAAAAAATGTTTAGTATACATATTTACAGCTATAACTTAGGTTTAAATAGTAACTTAAGTCTATTTAAAAATTGTTTTTTCTTTTAGAAAAAATTGTTTAATATATACATATTTACAGCTATAACTTAAGTCTATTTTAAAAAACTGTTAGGTAGTAGGTGTAATTTAGTACTATTAAATTCATATTTAAATAAAAAGTTAATAAAATTATTTTCTTTTAGAAAAAAATTGTTTAATATATACATATTTACAGCTATATCTTGGGATTAAAAAGTAACTTAAGTCTCTTTAAAAAAACTGTTAGAGAGCAGGTGTAATTTAGTACTATTAAATTCATATTTTATATAAAGAGTTATTAAAATCTCATTAGTATGTTATTATTATTATTATTATTATTATACGTATAAATTATTACATTCTCCAATGCAACTACTCAACAGCTTATCACATTAAATTCGATCTTTCTTATCAGCTTTGCTGACCTCTCGAAATTCATATTTATTTATATAAAAAGTTATTAAAATCTCATTAGTATGTAGAAGAAGGAGAATGGCCGCAAAAGGTAAGTAAATAACTACTTTCACTAACACAAAAGGCCTTTTTTCACCTATAAAAACAATTACTATCAGGCCCAGTTTTACTCAACTGTCCCCTACCTTCTTCTTCTTCTACACACCTGTGCTAATTAATTCCTCCTCATCCAGGTGTTCACCACCAACAAACACTTATTTTACCAGGTGTGTCAACAACAACAACCAAGTATTCAGGCAGGTATGCATTAGTTAAGGCCCTTCTGGTCAACAGCCACTGGTCATATTGCGTCATTGGGCTTACACTTATTTCTTCTTGTCTTGTCTTCACCTTCTATAAGGCCTTTTTGGTCAACATCCACCCAAAAAAAGCCTTTCGCCACTTTTCAACAGCCTCTGGTCATTGACGACACCGATTTTCAGCTATTTCAACTAGTTTTTGCACATTTTTCAGCAGCTTGATCGAACTTCTTGCGGATTTTTCATGATGCGGATGGACACATGCCATCACGAGCACCATGACGTCTTTGGCAACAAGTTATGCGGCCACTAAAAACGCAAATTTACTCCAACTTTCAGGAGAACTGCACGAGTTGCACATTTTTCCTGAATTCAGTGCCAAAACTTGCTCTGACGGCCGGATAAATTTCAAGATCAAATGGACCCAGAAGCGCCCCAGCTATACTACTTATATATATACATATATATATATATATATATATATATATATATATATATATATATATATATATAGATATATGTATATATATATATATATATATATATATATATATATATATATATATATATAAAAATAATACTATTGGGGCGGGCTTGAGCCCGTCAACCAAACATGGAACCACATTGACCAAATATGGGAAAGAAGAACCAAAATAATAGTAATAATAATGTGCCGGCGAGTAAGCAAAAACCCACTAAGGAGGGATGGTCAAAGCAACGCGTGAGTTGCACCACAGAAGTCAATGAACACGTTATGCGTTACTATAATAAAATGCAAAAACTGACAAATAAATTACTAAGAAAAAAATTACTCGTCGCCTGGACCCACCGAAATCAATCCAAAATACATCTGACACAGATGCGGGACAAACACAACTACCAAAGCCAAACCAAGCCACGTATTTATTGCAGGGACAATACGCAACTACTAAGACTGGCAAATCAAGACAAGTGGACAAATGAAATGAACAGAAGAGTGATGCGCTGTTACTACACCAAACTCGAAACAATAACATCGGGCTATAGCGTGGAACTGCACAGACTTTTCTTGGCCCGATATCCAGATCTGCATTTACTTGTTACAGAACAGAGAGTAATGGACCAAAAAATAGTTGTTACTAAGAACAATCGCTCACACTTTTCAAATTGCAAACCATCAAAGATACGATAGCTGCTGAACTGAACACAGACCAATCAAACAATAAAAACAATAGAGCAGATGCCAAACCAACCTCTCACACACAACCACCCAGCCGAACACAAAAATTCACACAAGACACACCACCCAACAGAAACATAACTCAAAACAATATTACAAGGCAAATAGTAAGCACCAAACAACAGCATATCAGAGACAGCAGAATCAATCGCTCGCTACCCTTAGCAGCACCTGCACAACATAACCCCGAATCACCTCTCATACAAACACTCAAAGCAGAAATGGAGTCAAATATAGCTCGTTGGTCAGGCACCAACTCCACAACAAGAAATCCCATCCTTCGTTTAATCTTCAAACAGAGCATTTAACCAATCCTCAACACAATAAACAATCATATAATACCCAAGTACATAACAGACTTAAGTTCAATGGAAGACATTCACACAATAACATACGCAGTAGCAATCACCACTCTAACGCAAAATAATCCAAACCTCCGCAACGATAAAGAAACCCCAACAGTACAAAACCCATATTCAAATGGCAACTAAAAATAGAAAACAAAAACAACAACATCAGAACAGATCTAGGGCACCTTACCTAGTTTATAAACGGGAACGCGTCCAAACGTGTCACACAGGGTGTAGACAAGATCAAATCCAAATCTCCTAACTGAACACTACCAAAAATCCTTGATACTTTGAAACAAAAACTATCCGTATATGCTACAAGACTCTGTAGATACAAAGAATCAAATGAGAGAAAAGACACCAACAACCTCTTCCGAAGAAGCGAAAAATAGTTTTACCGAAAAACGGTAAAACGAACAGACAGCAATGACTGAACCACTAAATAAGAAAGAACTCACAGATTATTGGAAAAGCATCTGGTCAAAAACCCAAACTACACAATAATAACACCCCCTGGATCAAAGCCGAAGAAGACAAACATTAACGTATGACAGAAAAAGAAAATTCTACATTAACTACACAAGAAATTACAGATACAATCAAACATACACACAACTGGAAATGCCCTGGAATAGACAATATACTTCTGGTACAAATAGTTTACAACCACACACCAAGCACTCACACACCAAATCAACAAAGCCATACACTAAACGGAACAGACCATGGCTTCTGCATCAGACACCAAAAAGCGAACCAACATAAAATAAACCACTTCGTATATATGGATGACATAAAAATCTACGCTGCGACAGAAACACAACTGAAAAAACTCCTCAAAATCACAGAAACATTCACCTCAGATATCACTTTGGTATAAGTAAAAGTGCCCCACTTCAACAAGGGCCAATAGAAAGGCCACCACGTGACAGAAACCATCAACAGTGAAACACTCGATAACATGCTCGATAAAGAAAAATACAAATATCTAGGTTTCCATCAAAGCACCAAACTTAACCACACTTACATGAAAACAGATCTCAAAACCGAATTCAAAAACAGACTCACGAAAACTTATACAAACAAAACTCAACTCCAAAAATTTCACAAAAGCCATCAACACGTTCGCTATACCTATACCCACATATTCATTTGGTATCATCAAATGGTCACACACAGATATAGAAAACATTCACATCCTTATACGTTCTCAATTCACCAAATACAGGAAATTACACTCCACTACACACAAAACAAATACAAGCTCTTAGGAAATTCTTTCACACCAAGCCAACTAGCCTCCACATAGTAATTGTGAAAGCAAACAAAAACTACAC
>CM032456.1:123278588-123423588 GCA_019049505.1 Pachyrhynchus sulphureomaculatus
CCCTATCTTATAGAAAAAATTACTGTATACCAGTTTGTCTGGTAAAACTGGCTGTGGATACGTACCGGTTTTCTTACTTATATTTGTTAATTTCAATAGCAGGTTATATGTAGTTATATATAACTTAGTAAAGTACACATTTAGAAAATATTCAGCTGTTTGTTATAAATACATTTTTGCTGATTTTCTTCTCTATTAGCTAGAACTATGACAAATAATATTACTTCACTAGATTAGCCTTTAATAATATTGAATGCTTTAAATTTTACAATTCTGACAACAATTACACTCAACTAAATCGTAACTTACGTTTCCAATCGTCCTTTCTTGAGTCCACTGATAACACAACTATACCAAAAAAAAAGTTCATTACCACGACCCGAAATACATGAATCTAGTGTATTTTTCGACGCTGAATTCGAATCCGTAGTTAAAAAAGATTTATCTTGTCATTTTTTTTGGTCAAAAAACATCCCTTGAAATGGGGTAAAACTATAGTAATAATATATATTTTATAGTCTAGAGAAGAGAATATGCATTCAAACCTTAGCAAGCTATTTCTATTAATTAAACCAAAATCCACCCATATAGGGGGTGAACATTACCTCTAAAAATGAAATAACACACGTGAATCTAAATAACATGCACAAAGGACAAATTCTTGTAGCTCTTAGGACAAAACATCTGAATCTGAAGTGACAACCAGACATTATTCTTAAAGGGTTGAGACTCACTCAACATAACAAACATGTAATTGTCCGAAAGTCATTTTTACTAGAAACAAATTATAATTTTTTTTATGGGTCTAGCATACGAGCTGCAGGGAAGGCCCTAAAGCACTACAGAAGCGACAGGTGTGCGGAAAAAGCGATTCACGTTATTCTTAAATCGCTGTAAATTGTACTCGGTGGGAAACACAGTCCTGGGCAAATTATTCGAAAAGGATGATGTTCTCCATATAAAAGACTGCTTAAAAAGCGTCGTACGAGGAGTAACAAGCTGAACCTCATACGGACGTGAAGTATCAGCGCGACGTGTATTTCTAACATGCACCGCTCTGGGAGGAATTAAGCGGGCTACATCCTTCGAATACTTTCCAAGAAAATACTTGTAGAATAGGTAGCCAACCGTTCTTCTATGTTCCAGCGAATTAAGGTCGCCGGTCAGTTTCGGGTCTCCAATTAGACGAACAGCTCTTCTCTGAATAGAATCCAATAAATGCAGTGTATGTTTGGGAGCGGAGCCCTAAACATGAGAGCAGTATTCCATAGTTGGTCAAATTTGAGCTTTATAAAGAATTAATAGTTGTTGTGGAGTGTAAAGCTTTCTGGTTCGAAATAATGTTCTCAATTTTTGAGAAGATCTCCTTGCTATGCCTGCAACATGTTCATGCCAGGACATATTTGCTCCAAAATTAACGCCCCACAATTTGAGTGACAGTGTTAGAGGAATGGAGTGCCCCAACGTAACTATGCCGGATTCAGCAACGATAACTTTTTTAGAAAAAACTGGTGCCTGGGTTTTTATTTCGTTAAATTCCGCTTGGTTACTTTCGTCCCAAGATAGAGTTTCTTCCAGGTCTTTGTTAAGTTGAATGACTTCCTGCTATCTGCGGATATTCATCTGAGTAGCCGATGTCCGAGTGTGCGAAGTGAATGAAGAGATAAGCGTACTGTCATCTGTAAAGCTGTAGATTGGATTCCCGGTCTTTTCCAGCAGATCGTTAATGTAAATGAGAAAGAGAGTACGAGACAGTATGGAGCCTTGGGGCACACCGGCGTTGATAGTGAAGGTGTTAGAAAGAAGTTCGTCGACTGCCACTCGTAAAGAACGCTCTCTGAGGAAACATGAGAGCCACAAACAGAACTTTTAGCTTACCAACAGTCCATCCTGACAAACACGATCGAATGCCTTGGATATGTCAAGAGTAACCGCTGGAGACTCTCTATAGTGTTCAATTGCGTTGTTCCAAACATGTGTGACATAAATCAGAAGATCGCCTGTTGATCTATGTTTACGAAAGCCTGATCGCTAATAATGTTGAATCCTTCAAGATATTTTGGAAGATGCTGATTGATATACTTTTCCATGACTTTTGATATTATTGAAAGCAGTGTGACTGGTCGGTAGTTATTTTGCAAGGTCTTCTTGCCTTTTTTAGGTATCGGATGAACCGTGGAACATTTCCAGCAGGAAGAAAATATTCCCTTTGTGTAGGATAGGTTGAGAAGTCTACAGAAAACTGGCGTTAGTTCCCTAGCACAGTTTTTGAGAACTATGGCAGGTATTCCGTCAGCGCCAGAAGCTTTTTTGGTGTTTAACTTCTTGCGTTTGTGGCTTAAATACATTTTCTTCGAAGCGTACTGAAATAACGTTCTACGGTCGTCGTATTGGGTGGGATTGTACTCAGAATTGAGAGGTCGAAAAGAAAACGAAAACATTGGTCTCGTCTGAACCATGAACAATTGTAGAATTTTTACTTTATCTTTGGTTATTTTTAGTGTTCCGTACGGAAGATCACTTCGTTGTCCGTCCGTCTGTCACACCCGATATTCTCCGAAACTATTTGACATAGAAAGTTGAAATTTCGTACTAATATGGAAATTGATGTCCTCATCAGAGCCGTGTAGTTTTAAAAGTTAACTTTTCACTTAAGGGGTTAATTTTGGGGGGTGAAATCAAAAGTAAAAAAAAAAAATTACCGGGGCATCGAGTGGGATGTTAAATGAAAGCTTATAAAAACACGAGTTCAAAAATATAGATAAAGTGATAATTGTGCACACCTTTCTTTGTATTATTTTTAAAAAATCGCGAAAAATCACCGTCCCCCCCTTATCTCGAAGAGTACTGAAAAAAAAAATTTAGAAAAAATCCAGGAATATTCTCCACCGAGTGTAGGTTGAACGAAAATTACCTTTAAGAAATTATTTGGTACATAAAAAGCAAAAATTTCAAGGTCATAGGTTTTCAGTAAAGATCGGAAAAAAAAACCTTGTTGAAAATTCATTTGGGTTGTGTTTTGTGAATTCACTGATCATTTTATAGCTCCGTCCGTAACAAAATTTTTTATTTTAAAGGCAATCAACGTACGGAACACTAATTGCACAAGTTCAACTTGCACTTGACCGGTTATTTTTTCTTTACAAGTGGTACAATAAGTCCAGCTCGGCGGTGATATATTTGAATTCATTAAACTTTATAAAGGATTGTGCAATTTTTTTAGGTCATAAATACCCATTATTTTTTTGTCAAGGCAAAGAAGGAGTATATTCTTGGGAAAATCATCTATTTAGCGATGATGGAAGCAAATCAATATGTGATATAATTAGCGAGATTTCCACTGGTTGCAGCAAAAATGAACAAAGATTGGGTAAGCGCTGAATGCAGCACATTTTGTGAGAACATGTGAATTCGCAATTTTCAGATTATCTGCTCGCGCATATTCCCAAAAGATTGGGAATCAAATCCCTACAGTTCGATAAAGAAATTTACGGTATCTTTTACAAATTATTTTGTGGTTTAAGCAATGGAAAAATAATGCTCGAGTGTATTTTTTTCTGAAAATTACTTCTACGCTATCCAGTACACCGGCCATTATAGAACAACCATAAATATCGAATCATACATATTTTTCTGGTGGAAAATAATCGCAAAGTAAATAAAAATTGTCAATTACTTCTACAATTGATGCAGTATATTATACGTCACAACAACTGTAAATTTTCCTCGGACTGTGAGTGCTATAGAGGCTATGCACTTCACTATGATGGCAATGTCAAGTGACGCTTCAATCAGAGTGGTGGCAAAGTAAACAAAATTATTGTAAGCTACAGATTATCCATATCAACCCCTCTACTGATATATAAATTTGTATACTACATATATTTTATTTATAAAATTCATTTAATCCTTTCCTTATAAAAAATTAAACCCATCTGAAAGTCACATCATATATCATTTGCTTGTTCAATTTTTATAGTTATTTGTAGTAGACTAAGACCGTCAGCTGGTAAAATAATAATGGAGTCGAATAATTTTTATTCATTTTTACATCTTTCGCCATGAAAAGTATTGTATTACATCGGGTCCAGACCCTGCGTTTGGTATACTGAAATATGTAGTAAAAACGATAATCAACAGATTGTCATACCAGAAACATATAGGTCGTTGATTCGTAACATCTGGCCAAATACATGCAAGGAATATAATTGGCGGGCCTAGACCGAACTAGTGGTAAGACTGATCATCAACCTCTGGCACCTGAGGAAACATTTACAGAAAATGGATATCACAATGGTCTCACGACAGTTATGTGGTGAGAAGGAAGAAACGTCTATGCACATCTTATACGAATATGTGGCTACAACTCAAAACAGACATACACCATTCGGAAATCTACATCGTGTTAATAAATTACTACATGAAGGGCTTAGAAGGAAGCCCTTCTATAAGGGACGACGCGTATGTAACCAAGAAAGCGGAGTACAATAAGCCAAGAGGCTGCAGAGCACAAACAGTCACCTACACTTCCTACCAGTGAAATTTTTTTATTTTTTCAGGTTTCAGGATCTTTCCGAAATGGCTCTAAACAATTTTTGTGATAGTCTTCAAAACAGATTTTTTTATAGTCCTATTGCATGAAATACAAAAAATTGCCAAATTAAAGATGCGTTATTAAAATGAGCAAAAATTTGTGTGAGAATTATACATTGGAAATAACCATCTTATTTCGTTGAGAAATTATTTTTAGACAAAAGTAATATATCCTCCTTTAAATCATTGTCTTTCAAAAACATGGCTGTTTTAGATTAATTAGTTATATTTATAAAATATTAGAGATTTGTTGATATTATTTAAGTATTTAGAGATACTAAAATCTAAAATGATTTCTAAATATCTTGATCAACTCTGTATATCTAGTAAGCAATTTTTAGACCAATTCAAATACAGATGCAATATATACAAGACATATTATATCGACACTACGACTTCCCAGCGGCAGATTGCTTTTTGAAATTAAATCTGTGTCGGTAATTAGAAAAGCCACCCCGAACGCAAGAGATCCGAGTTTAATAGATCAATTAGTCCAATTAGCTAATTGGCCACAATCCAACTTCTAACACCTTTGTTGCAATGATTAATGATCTGCCAATTTTTAATTAGACAAGCTCATACCGTGGCTAAGGCTACAGATTGACTCTTCGTCAAATAACAAACATCTAATTCGTTTGTCGGTGCCAGTAAATTTGTGATTATGTAATGTATAATGTATTTAATTTTATTATTAGTCTTAAAAACTTTCAGGAATCTTACATTTTATGTTTGTGTAGAAAAAATATAAAATATTAAAAATATGCCACGAGCACAAGTTAGGACCAAGTTAATTGCCTGGGTGTTAGTGTAGATATTTTATACCAATACATAAAATTATATGTAATCATAGAACGTAAAAATCGGTAAAGAGATTTACTTCGTACTTTCCCGGCAAACGCGTAGTTCTAAAATAAGCACTGAATTCGACTTTCTCAAGGTAAAGAGTAACTTAATCCAAGCACTACTAAACAGAGCCCAACTGACTGTAACAGAAGCGTCTGGAAAGACAGCCAGATATATATATATATATATATATATATATATATATATATATATATATATATATATATAGATATATATATATATATATATAATAGAGAACCATGGCAAAATCAATTTTTTTAGAACTAATACTCAGGAAAAACATCATCCTGACCGAATGGTACACAAGACTGACATGGCCAGGAGGATACTTGAAATTTCACTCGAGCTATGCATGTCACAAAGGATCAATGTTATTGTAGGTTTAGTAGATAAAGCTATAAACTTAACTACCCCAGAATTGAGGCCAGCTACACTGAAAAAAAGTAAAAAACTGTTTTAATACAAAATGGCTTTCAAGAAAGAGACATCAAGCACACAATAAAAAAAAGAACCTAGAAATTTTATAATAATTTAATAACAAACATAACTATAAAATAACAAAAAAATGAAAAATATCTACCACTACAATACACCAACGAACTATTAGAAAAATTAACAAATATATTAAAAAATCACAACATTAAAGTGTGCCATACAACCCATAATAAATTAAGTTCATTGTTTACAAATTTAAAAAGTCCTACTGCCATCATGAACCAAGCAAATATAGTGTCCATGTATGGATTGTCTTAAGAAATATATCGGAATGACTAGCCAATTACTCGAAAATAGACTAAACAGTCACAAATACACAAATAATGGATATACAGCACTAAACAAACATGTAATCGAACACAAACATAATTTTAATTATAAAGAAACCAAAATTATAAACAAAGATCCAAAATTACAAATCACGGAAGCGATCGAGATAAAAAATAAAAAAACGCTGTAAATGACAGGACGGATCACTCATATATACACAAACTTAATAAAATAACAATAAATGTAAATGATATAATTTAAAACACAGAGTATACACAAAAATATTCGGTACAAAAACAGAAAATAAAAAGCATCCTGATAAGAATACCAAAATACTGATTTTAGTAACATACTGATGTGTACAATTTCAAAGTGCGTACTTTGTGAATCCTAAAAAATGTTTTATTTAAATCGTTATTATGTGTTTTTAGAAAGTAACGTGTATTTATATTGTAACATTCATTTTTTCCTAGATTTTAAGACCATGTAATGTTACTGATTTTTCACTTCAAATTGTACTTATTTTCATTTTTGTATCGAACGGTATATTAATAAGAGATTCCAAGCCGTTCGGTATATTAGTGTGCTGTGCGGGTTTCTGACCGAATCTATCGGCACGCCGGGATTGGTTGAAAATGTGTATCCGGATTTTTGGTTCCGGCGTCGCGATATGACCGAGAGAAGGTCCACGGCTTATAAAAAGGTCCGGTAGGACAGGGATCGAGGCGGAGTACCATCAAGCCGCAGCCAGGCTAATTTTCATCGGAGCCGCCAAGTAGGCTTCCTTCGACAGAGCTGCAGTAAAGGCTCATAACAACAATCATGAGAGCTAAATAAAGCACAAGTTTTTTAACGAAAAGCCGTAGTGGGCTCTCTAAGTGTTTACTAGAAAAGTGTGAAATCGGTTGTGTTCCATCGAAGCCGAAATAAAAACAGTAAGTTACCAAAACATCCTTCCATAGACTTATCCCTGAGTAGTGCCCTAACAGCAATTTGAACTGACTAAATCGGGAGTAGTCAGAGTTTAGAATTTAAATGTCATAACTACCAGTTAGGCTAAAATTTTTTGTAATCCTGTAAAACTGCAAAGGTTAGAACTTTTCATTTTTTTAAAAAACATGAATAAATTTTATTTTTGTTGATTAAAGCTAGTGTCTCACTGAATACCTATCTTACTTTTCAGGATAAGAACGGCTGTACCAAACTGATTTTTTTATTTACCAACAGTACACCCTTTCAGTATTTTTTCATTTTTTTAGCTGAAGCTAGATCCTTTCTATTTTAAAATGAATGGTGCCCAAAAAGTCGTACAGCTGAGGTTTCTTTAAAAACAGAAAATAATTCCAAAAAGACGTACAAAAATTATCTCTTACCCATATCTCTCTACCAAAGAAAACTGAGCTAGTGTGTGTTTAATTTCTTTAGTTCTTTTAAAATCAGGATTCACTCAATTCATTATCAGAAATTAAAGCGGGGCTGCAAGAAAATTATGCTCAAGCTTGGGGCATCCAAATTTCAAACGGTACAAAATTGCGCTCAAGCGTGGGACAAACAACTTCTCACAGGGTACAAAAAAAAAAAAGGATGCCTCAAACTGAGGACAGATTAGAAGGGTACAAAATAGCGCTGTCAACGCGGGGCTTTTGGAATTTTATTTTTTAAAAGGGTTCAGTGTACTAGCTTTCGAATAAAGTAAAAGCTCTAACTTTGCAGATATTTTTATTTCATAATATTTATTAAACGAAACTACACTATAGCAGTAAGACAGGCAGGCAGACAGGCAGGAAATTTGTAGAATTTTTTATTTCAATTTATCTGATGGTGGTATAGATATTTGAATTTTGTTAATTGACTCTAAGATAAGTGATTCCTACTTTTTTCTTAAAAGCTAGCTTTATAGTTCAGATTAGCAGATGTGCTGGTTTACTTTAATTTTTGCAGTGTTAGATTTATTTCGCGGTAAACCGAAGAAAAAACCGTACTTTTTTCTCACCGATGTTTTGCATGAATATTAAAAATACTTTGCTGATACGAAACGATATTTGGAGATTTTTTTGTTGGAAATTCTTAACATATTTGGTAAAAGAATTTTAATAGAAGGCAATACTTAGAAATTTTTTTAAAATTGTCGAAGATTATTTTAATGTTTGGTAAAGAAGTTTACACATTTTAAGTGCCTTTACATATTTTCTATTTTTGACTATTGGGAGCACAGGAGAAATATTTTCACGACCTTTTAAACAATTCTTTTAAATTGTATTCATTTATCATGGAAGCTTTCAATTTTAAAGTCAATCACCTACTAGAATATGAGTTAGACTATGAAATGAAAATCCGTCGTATTTTCTCAGAACGTCCGGTCGCGGATAAAAAGAAGATTCCAACGAGGATCTTAAGTAAAGAAATAATCCAATAGATCAGATTGGACTAAACGGTTACAAAAAGTTTCTGATTTTTTTAGGTCTAATAAAAATTCTCCTTCTTAAGTTAAAACTCCTGCTTCTCCAAATGGTCACATGTCTCCTTTATTCGTGCATAAATATTTAGATAACAGACCGCATATAAAGATAGATCTATTAGGTGTCCATTTCTCGGCTTTATTTGACTCTGGTGCAAATGCCTCCGTTGTAGGTCAGAATGGTATTGAAATTTTAAGTCGTTTAAGTATAAAAATATGCCACGTCAAAAATAGAAGTGTTACCACTGCAGATGGCAGCCGTCTAAAAGTTTTAGGTACGGTTGAGTTGCCGCTAGTCTGCAATGGTCATTGTTTAGTAATCTCTGCTCTAGTAGTACCTTCTCTATCACATACTTTGGTTTTAGGATGTGATTTTGCACAAAAATTCGGAATTTTAGTAAATTTTAAAAAATAATTCGTGGTATCCACAGTCCCTAGGAGTCAATTCTCAAACAAGTTAAAAAAGATTGTTTTTCAGAAAGTTCTTTAGAAAACCTTTTCTCGCGTCTATGTACCCTAGATGATCTCTCGCGGACGGAACGCTTAAAGGCAGAAAAAGTAATAAGCTCTTTCAATGAAATAAGTAGTAAAGATAGGTTAGGCCGAACGAATAAAATCACCAAGTCTATAGATACGGCTGATGCCAGTCCTGTAAAGACAAGGCCCTTCGCCATGTCTCCTTATATGTCAAAAGTATTAAATAAAGAGTTAGACGAAATGTTGAAACTCGGAGTGATTGAAGAATCAAACAGTCCCTGGTGTTCTCCAATCTTATTGGTAAAAAAGGCCGACGGACAGTATCGTCTATGCTTTGACGGAAGAAAGCTCAACGAGGTCAGCAAATTTGATAACTATCCATTACCGAACATCGACAGAATTTTGACATCACTCAGGAATGCTAAGTATGTATCTTCGATAGATCTTAGAAAGGCTTTCTGGCAAATTCCTTTAGACAAATCCTCTAAGGAAAAGACCGCTTTTGCAGTAGTAGGCCGAGGTCTATTTCAGTTCGTCACTACGCCGTTTGGTCTAAAGAACGCTGCTCAAACTCAGCAACGTTTAGTGGACGCTATATTTGGTCCGAAATATGAGCCGCATATTTTTACCTATCTAGATGATATTTTAGTAACATCGGAAGACTTCGAATCGCATATTCGCTTACTTAAAGAAGTAAAAGATAAATTGAAAGAGGCCGGACTGACGATAAATTTGAGCAAATGTGATTTTTTCAAAACTTCTCTAAAGTTTTTAGGCTATATTGTAGGCTCAAATTCCTTGCGTACCGATCCGGATAAAGTAGCAAGCATGGTTAATTATGCGAGACCTACTAATACTACGGAAGTTAAGCGCTTCGTAGGAATGTGTTCATGGTACAGACGTTTTATCGAGAATTTTTCTACCCTGTTGTCGCCTATTAATGATCTTTTGAAAGGACGAAAAAAAGGACAATCGATAGATTGGACAAAGGCAGCAGAAAAATCTTTTATCAAGATTAAAGAGCTATTGGTTTCAGCTCCAATTTTATCCCAACCAGATTTCTCCCAACAGTTTTATATTTCTAGTGATGCTTCTAATACCGGTTTAGGGGGCGTCCTAACACAGAAAATCAATGGTGAGGAAAGAGTGATAGCGTATGCCAGTAGAACTTTATCAAAGGCTGAACGTAACTATTCGGTTGTTGAAAAAGAATGTTTAGCAGTACTCTTTAACATCGAAAAGTTTCGACCTTACATAGAAGGTGTTCCTTTCACGGTCATAACAGATCATTATAGTCTATTGTGGCTTAATTCTATTAAAAACCCTAGTGGCAAACTGGCGCGTTGGGCGATTAGGCTGAGACAACACACATTTAATTTAATTCATAGGAAAGGAGTCCACAATGTTATTCCTGACGCTTTGTCAAGAATCCCAGATCATACAGTGGACGAAAACAGTCTTAATGCACAGATTGGCGTAAGAATTGATACAGTTGATATAGATCGCATTGATCCATGGTACGACAATTTACGGCAGCAAATCAAAGAATTTCCGGAAAATTTTCCGCAGTGGAAAGTGGAAAATGATTTCGTGTACAAGTTTATCCCAAACCAGTTGCCTTTAAAAGTTAATGTACCCGAGTGGAAAATACTAGTTCCTAAACCACAGAGAGAGGAAATTATAGACATGTGTCACACTCCTCCTACTTCTGGTCATTTTGGTTTTTATAAAACTCTTCACAGGGCTTCAGGAACAGTATTATTGGCCAAAAATGCGTTTTGACATCGTAAAGTTTGTGAGGACTTGTGAAGTATGTGGAGCGCAGAAATCTCCAAATGCACTACCTATGGGACTGATGGGAAAAGAGAAAGCGGTAATTACCCTTTTTAAGTCATAGCAGCTGATCTAGTAGGCCCATTCCCACGTTCAAAAAAGGGAAATAAATGGCTTCTCGTGGTTTCTTGCTGGTTTACAAAGTATACCATGCTATTTCCTTTGAAAAGCTCTAAAGCTGGATATATAGAGAAAATTTTGGAAAATAATGTCTTTCTAATCCACGGTGTTCCGTCGCTCTTAATATGCGATAACGGTACTCAGTTTACCTCTAAAAGTTTTAAGAGCCTAAGTGAAACTTATGGTTTTAACATCCGTTTTAATCCCGTGTACTCTCCCCAATGTAATTTTGTGAAACGTAATAACCGAACAGTCGGGACCGCTTTAAGAAGTTACGTGGATTCACATGACACTTGGGATGGCAATATTTCCAAAATCCAACAAGCAATAAATACCGCAAGACACGAAGTAACAGGGTTCACACCGTCTTTCTTAGTTTACGGCAGACATATACCTCTATCTGGATCGTATTATAAAAATTTAGATTTGGATGTCAATGTTGACAGCGAAATAATTCCGGGTAGCAGGGGTGCGTACGCCGAAAATTTAAAGGGTTTAAAAGATATTTTCACCGACGTGCGTAGTAGGATACATAAGGCTTATGAACGGAACAGTAAGTCTTACAACCTTAGAAAAAGGGATTTTGCCTTTAATATAGGTGATCACGTTTGGCGAAAAAATAAAATTCTTTCCAGTGCAGCTGATAAATTCACATCTAAGTTAGTACCTAAGTATGTGCATTGCGTGATTAGAGAAAAGATTTCAGATTTAGTTTATGGTTTAGTTAGTTTAGATGGGACTAAAATAGGAAGATGGCATATTAAAGACTTAAAACCATTCAACGGACCTAACCCTAGTGAAAGTTTGTCAGAAGAAGAATAATTTATATTTACATTATCTTAATTGCTTAAATTTTTTTTTGGATGTTGCTCTGTAGAGGTGACGACCTCGTTTTTTTTTTGACTGTTATAAAAGTTGAGCAGAGAATAGCTTACTTTTATTGTTTAATACTAAGGTTTTGGGTATTGGCCATATTCCAAACTTAGGTTGATTGTAGTTGATGTTTAGCATCGACTCAGCTGTTGCGAGCTTGCGAAAGAGTCACACTCAGGATTTATCATAAGACTGGTATGTCGGTGGTCGCGGGATTTGATTTGCTAATGACCCCATATAATATCCAGTTCTTGACACTTGGAAGCGAAAATTTGATTAGAGGCAATCCAAGGTGATCTTGAGTTAGGACAAGCGCAAGATGTAGCTCGTGTAGTGTGATGGAGAATCAAAATTTTTATGAGCAATTTCAAAGTTTGTTACCCGAGTGGGTGTATTTTTTATTACCTTAGTGGTATATGTTGGGTGCAATTAAGAGTAAATTGATTTTGGTTTATCCAGTAAGTCTAAGACTTGGATTATTTTGATTTAGATCTTCTTCTGAATTGACAAACTGAGGGTATTTTCTATTTTTTTTTCAGAGCCGTTTAAACGTTACCTTTGAGTCACTAATTTTTTTAAAATTTTTTTGCATGGACTCATAGGCGGCGTATGTTGAGTTTTTTCGGTTTACTATCAGATTGATAGGAAATTGAAGTCCTGCAGGAGAACTAAAGGCTGATCATTTACAAGAGATGAGAGCAGAGTAAGACAGTCGTTTCACAAAGAAATGATCAAAATCTGATACCGAGATGAGAACCTTGTCAAGAGAGGCTAAGCGCAGTGAAGGAAGATTCCTAACCGAATTTTTAGATTTTCACAAGGTAATCCAGAAGTTTGGGCTGACAGAAAACGGTTATGCCTGATACCTGTAGCAGTTCCTTCTAGAGGCTATTGTCTAGGAAGACGATTAACACCATGATCGAATATTTTAGCTGTCAACGATGTTTTCTTCTTGTTTCTGATTAAGCTGGAAAAGCTCTTGTCGTCTTCAAAAGTTTGGTAGCATTGCCGCCGAAATATTGAGAAATTTTTGCTTCATGTAGCTTTTTAAGCTCTTTTTCGTTTTTTTGGAAATTTCCGTTAGAAGCTTGGTTAAGTCAACCTTGTAAACCTTTTAGGTTGTATCCCATGAGTTATCTGTTTTTACAGGCTGTGATGCACCAGGTGCTAACAGATGCCGTTACGACGTTTGGCAGGGAGTTAGTCTTCCTGAGGAACAGACTGATTGGAAGGGTAGTCTATGGGGGGTGAACGTTTGACCTTTGGGACCTTTAGGGGTTTTGTTACCCAATGGTTATTTCTATTTGAACCAAAGGAGAGCCTAACTACTGTAGTCGACCTCAGCTCCAATTAGCCTATTAGTGGTGACAGGCTGTTGGCAGTAGTGTGTTTCGGAACACCCTATTGATTAATTTTTTTGACTTATGGTGGTGTGGTAGACACCGTTTTAGTTTAGTGGATGCTATAATCTACTCCCTTTTGTTGGTGGACACCAGGGTCACCAATTCTGTATTTTATTGTCTCCACCATTCAGTATATCGTGGTGAGGTGTTTGTCTCCTGTTATGTGGGATGGATTGAATGTTTTTCGTTGTTGTTCTAGGGCGAGACCAGTACACGAGGGTTCTTCATACAACTTGGAGAAGCGCAATGCTGGTTAAGTTTTATATCTCTGTGTAGCCACCCTGAAGAATGACGGAGGGCGTTTTTTCTGGCTCATGTTTCTAGGCAGATTTGTCACTTTGGTGCGATGTGCCGAAGATTTGATTAGCTTTTGCTAAGAGCTTTCACCAAGCTCAGTATGGAGTTATCATAACCAAGAATTTGGGATTTGAACTCCTGTATATATTTCTGTATATATTTCTGTATATATTTCTGTATATATTTCTGTATATATTTCAGTGTATGTTGGTTGCCTGAGGGCATGTGCTCAAAAGGCGAGATTTTGAGTCGTTTTGCTTATGGACTCCTATATTTAGGATTATGACTTTAGGGAGGTCCTATTTCGAGACTTGCTGTCTCATATAGTTATGTTGGGAATGTTTCCTTGAATGTTAGTTGTGCGCAGACTAATCATTCTGTTCTTTGTGAACATTGCTTTTTGAAGCAGGATCATTCAGTTTGGTGAATTTTAGCTTTTATAGCTATTCACTGTGTTTAGAGTGAATTTTAGCTTTTATAGCTATTCACTGTGCCTATAGTGGTATTGTTAGCTTTTATGGCTGCTTACTGTGTTAATGGCGAGATTGTTCTTTTAGAACGCAGACTTTGTGTAGTCGAGGACTATTTACAGAGTGTTTTCTTGGCGAGGAGCCGAGCTTTTTTCTGGCGATATACCAGAGTGTTTTCTTGGCGAGGAGCCGAGGTTTTTTTTTCTGGCGATATACCAGAGTGTTTTGTTGGCGATGAGCTGACGTGTTTTCTGGCGATTAACCAGAGCGTTTTCCCTGGCGATTTTTGCATGTCTGGATGTCTTAGGACGTCGACATTGCGATGTAGAGTGCGATTATTTTCTGAGTGCGACTAGTATTGATACTAGATTTGGAATGTTCTCTTAGCGATGAGCTAAAGCATTGATAGCGATTGTTCCCGAGCGTTTGTCTGGATATTTATCCAGATGTTTTTCTTAGCCTAGTGCTAAATGGTCTTACAAGACTTTTTCCTTTTTAGTGTTAATGATTGCACTAGAATCATTTTTTTATTTTTCTTTATTCAAGAATTTTTCTAAATTTCTTTTGCTGAAATAGAAAATTTTCTGACAATCCTTAAACTATTTTAAGGGGGGTGTTCATATTTTGTTTCAGTTCATTTTTTTTGATTTAGACAAGAGTCTAGACAAAGTTTATATTTTTTTTGTTTTGGTAACAATAACAGAGCTGATTCTTTTATATAAGAAGACCGCGACTGTTACTTTGAACAGGTATTTCTTATGTTCATGCAAGGATTTTTATTTACTTTTTGATGTACTTAACCTTAGTGTCTAATTAAGTTAAGTCTAGTTATAAGATTCTTGTGATCATGCAAAGATTTTCATTTGGTTCTCATTGTACTTAATATTAGTGCTTAATTGAATTAAGTCTAGTAGTAAGGTCCGAAGTTTGTACTTTTGTTTTAAGTTCTGACCTTAGTATTAAGTGATAGTGTACCACTTTGTACCTTTTCATAAGTAGCCTAAGTTTAATAGACTAGTGTAGTCTATTTCTTTTTGGAAGGGGGTAAATGTAACATTCATTTTTTCCTAGATTTTAAGACCATGTAATGTTACTGATTTTTCACTTCAAATTGTACTTATTTTCATTTTTGTATCGAACGGTATATTAATAAGAGATTCCAAGCCGTTCGGTATATTAGTGTGCTGTGCGGGTTTCTGACCGAATCTATCGGCACGCCGGGATTGGTTGAAAATGTGTATCCGGATTTTTGGTTCCGGCGTCGCGATATGACCGAGAGAAGGCCCACGGCTTATAAAAAGGTCCGGTAGGACAGGGATCGAGGCGGAGTACCATCAACCCGCAGCCAGGCTAATTTTCATCGGAGCCGCCAAGTAGGCTTCCTTCGACAGAGCTGCAGTAAAGGCTCATAACAACAATCATGAGAGCTAAATAAAGCACAAGTTTTTTAACGAAAAGCCGTAGTGGGCTCTCTAAGTGTTTACTAGAAAAGTGTGAAATCGGTTGTGTTCCATCGAAGCCGAAATAAAAACAGTAAGTTACCAAAACATCCTTCCATAGACTTATCCCTGAGTAGTGCCCTAACAGCAATTTGAACTGACTAAATCGGGAGTAGTCAGAGTTTAGAATTTAAATGTCATAACTACCAGTTAGGCTAAAATTTTTTGTAATCCTGTAAAACTGCAAAGGTTAGAACTTTTCATTTTTTAAAAAACATGAATAAATTTTCTTTTTGTTGATTAAAGCTAGTGTCTCACTGAATACCTATCTTACTTTTCAGGATAAGAACGGCTGTACCAAACTGATTTTTTTATTTACCAACAGTACACCCTTTCAGTATTTTTTCATTTTTTTAGCTGAAGCTAGATCCTTTCTATTTTAAAATGAATGGTGCCCAAAAAGTCGTACAGCTGAGGTTTCTTTAAAAACAGAAAATAATTCCAAAAAGACGTACAAAAATTATCTCTTACCCATATCTCTCTACCAAAGAAAACTGAGCTAGTGTGTGTTTAATTTCTTTAGTTCTTTTAAAATCAGGATTCACTCAATTCATTATCAGAAATTAAAGCGGGGCTGCAAGAAAATTGTGCTCAAGCTTGGGGCATCCAAATTTCAAACGGTACAAAATTGCGCTCAAGCGTGGGACAAACAACTTCTCACAGGGTACAAAAAAAAAAAAAAAAGGATGCCTCAAACTGAGGACAGATTAGAAGGGTACAATATATATATATATATATATATATATATATATATATATATATATATATATATATATATATATATATAAATATATATATATATATATATATATATATATATATATATATATATATATATATATATATATATATATATATATATATATATATATATATATATATATATATATATATATATATATATATATAAATAAATATATATATATATATATATATATATATATATATATATATATATACTTATATATATATATATATATATATATATATATATATATATATATATACACATATATATGTAACATTTATTTATTGTTTCTTGGAATTTTTGGTTCGTTTGTTTAAAAGAAACACCTCCTTGAAGTTTCGCCCTGGTGTTTAGGGCCTTTTCAAAAGAATTTTTATTTTACTTTCATTCCTAAAAAACACAATTTTTTTGTAACTCTGTACACACAAATGTTAATTTTTTTAAATTTTAAAACTCAATGATTATTTATAGGAGTTAGAACATAACATACATGTATAATTTTAAAACTATAAAAATTAACTTCATACGCACCTTGAACGTTTGATGGATTTCAAACTATTACTTATTTGATGCATTGGAACTGAGTTGCTATCAATATTTTATTTAGATTTTTTACTTTATGAGTTATTTTGTACGGAATTCTCTTTTTCTTCAGCACCAAAAATAATAAATAAAGTAAAATAAATTTTAACACAAAACAATTTAAAAAAAAAATGAAATAGACAACGCAAAAAGAACACATAAAATATACAATAACCAAAAATATCATCAAAAAGATAAAATTCAAAGTCAAAGTAAATACCTGCCGGTACCATACACGAGGGAACTCTTCAAAAAACTAAAGAATATGACATTGTGGACTACCATAAAACGCATAACAACAACATGTGCCGACTGCCCAAAGAAATACATAGGGATGACCTGTCAATGGTTAAAGAACCGACTAAATGGACACAAATACAACAAAGACTTGTATGTAGTTTTATTATTTACGAATATACGAGTTGGTTGTGGGTATTCTGGATAGGGAATGGGATCAAATAAAAATACACTACATTATCAATAAACAGTTTCTTACAGTTGATTGAATTCATTTTTGAAAGTATGTATTTCAGTTTCAACGATAAATTTTAGACAAAAATTCTGAACACCAATGGGTTCACCCATTAGTCCCATCCTGTTCTACACCATTTTCTAAACTCCGTGTTACCTATGTTGCCATTTCATCTTCCATTCATTTATAAATATGTGGATGATATTGTCTGTTCGGTGCCGGCGGAGTATGTGCAGCTCACATGGACGTTTTCAACTCGTTCAGTGATAGGTTGCAGTTCATTGTCGAAATTGACACAGATGATAGTGTTCTTTTTTTGGATACCAAAATTATAAGAAGCAAAAATAACAAAATTATATTGGATTGGTATCAGAAACCTATAACTTCTGAAGGATTTATAAATTTCTTTTCAAATCATCCACCTAGTCAAAAGTATAATACGGTGGTCGCAAGGAAGAATAGAGTTACTCAAATCAGAGACGATACTTTTTTACAAAACAATTTAAAAAAACTGTTCCATATTTTTCGCAACAGTGGTTATCCTAGCCATATTTTGAATAGATTGATTTTCAATTCCAACATCTTTGATGGTACCACCGAAGAAGTAAGACATGAAGGTCAATACAAAAACTGCCCTGTGGTCTGACGGACAAGATAGTCTCGACCTTTAGAGACTACGCTGACATAAAAATAGCAAGATATAATCAATTATGTAATAGGAATTTATTTAGTCGTGTAAAACAAAAGACGCCACTTATGTATAGCAACAATGTATTATATAAAAGGTCTTGCTTGGACTGCGAGGGCAGTTATATTGGATAAACATTACAATGGTTTAAACAAAGATTAACTCAACATAAAAGTGATTGCGTAATGGAAAAGAAATCTTGCGCTGCAGTGGATCATCACTTAAGAACAGGACACAAATATGACTTTGATAATGTTGTTATCCAAGAATACGTAAATACTTATAAAAAACGCTTGTTTCTTGAAATTTGTCATATCATAAAAGAGAAAAGCTCCATCAATTACAAAATGAACACTAATAATTTATCAACTTGTCTAAATAATTATATTAATCGCTACATCTGACCACTGTACACACACCGATAATAATAAAAAAATACATAAATAAATAAAAGAAATAAAATAATATTCAATATCAGTTCTAAAGAAACACCTTAGATCGAAGTGTGTATAGTTGGTCTAGTCGTGTGATGTTTTATTTTCCTTTTGAGTCTATTTTAATCTAGTTAGTAAGTTCATGTTGTATGTTTTTAGCGACCTATGTGTGCGTGACGGCTTTAACTTTAGTAATACTCCTAATTAAGCCAAGAGATATTAGGGAAATATAGAGTTTTAATCAACAAAAGAATAATTTTACTATTTAGACCGCTATCCCTATACTTTTCACCTCATAATCTTTATTACGGTCAAGTAAAAGAACCACAATATATAATATATATATATATATATATATATATATATATATATATATATATATATATATATATATATATATATATATATATATATATACACGAGTATATACGTTTCGCCTTATTTTTTTTAGGCATTTTCAAATTTTTTTTTTATTTTTCATTATTCATTCTAAAATTAGAAAATACAAGGTTTAAATCTTTTGGGTCAATTTACAGGTTTAAAAACATATAACCTTTTACGCACACTCGGACATTTAAAATATTTACACTATAACAACAATATAAAATAAATTAAACAAGGGTATATACCTTGAAAGTCAACTATTTGTGTATTTGTGAATTTCAAATTCTATATTTCTTATCAACATATCGTGTCTCGTATTTTTCATTGATTTTTTTTAAATTTTATTATCTATAATGGGTGTTATTGATGTTAAGTATATATACCATTTTGTATTATTAAGAGAATATGCAGGCCACCATGTTTATTTTTTAATTAGATTTGTGTAGATATGTCTGACATCAATTGAACAATAAAAAAGAGAATATACAAGTTTTATAATAACTCAAAAAACAACACCAAAAATAGTAAACAAAACCGTGATAAATTTTTACCATTTCCTTATACAAAGGAACATTCTGAGAAGCTGAAATACTAGGAATGCTTCCACTGCCCTTAGTAAACACGAAGCAGAAGAAAAACATGGCTTTAAATTTAATGAAACCTAGATCCTCTGAAAAGACCGGAATTATGCCAAACTACAAATCAAAGCGATGATTGAAATAAAAAAAGATGAAAACACTGTGAATGATAGGACCGACATAAGAGGAATTAGTCATATCTACACAAATCTAATTAAAAAAATAAATATGGTGGCATGCATATCCTCTTAATAATACAAAATGGTATATATACTTAACATCAATAACAGTTTTTTGGTTAAGGCACCCATTATAGATAATAAAATTTTAATTTTTTAATAAATCAATAAAAAATACGAGACACCCTATGTTGATAGGAAATATAGAATTTGAAATTCACAAACACACAAATAGTTGACTTTCAAGGTATATACTCTTGTTTAATTTATTTTATATTTTTGATATAGTGTAAATATTTTAAATGTGTGTGTAAAAGATTATATGTTTTTAAACCTGTAAATTGACCTAAAAGATTTTAACCTTGTATTTTATAATTTTAGAATGAATAATAAAAAATAAAAAAAATTTGAAAATGCCTAAAAAAAAATAAGGCGAAACGTCAAATAAACTAGTTTGTATTTTCCAAAAGAACTTAAGTACCCAAGAAAAACCAATCAAGTTAATATATATATATATATATATATATATATATATATATATATATATATATATATATATATATATATATATTCCCTGTTAGGATGCAGGATAAAATATCATCCTCGGTACGTTTTGTCTGTCGTAGAAGGCGAATAGAAGATGGACGCGTGATGTTTCTTAACGTTTCTGTCCTCGGATTCACTGTGGGAAAAAAAGGAAGATGAAGCTTGCTGAATCAAAAAATTCTGGAGATAAGATACAGATCTCCAGGTGGGGGCTGATTCGATGGCGTCGACATACGAAGATCGTAATTTTAAAATGGATTTTTGTAACATACGAAGATTAAACCCAAACATAAATTGCAACATCTGCAATGAAGTAAGCCTCATGTATTCGCTCTCTGTGAAATCTAGGTCAGTTTATCAACCATATATTAGCTGTTTTAGAAGAAAATGCTGCCTGAGTTTTTGTAGCTTTAATACGTACATGGTACCAAGACAGAACTTCCTCCAGGTCTTTGTTAACTTGAAGAACTTTCTGTTGTCATCTGCAAAGCTATAGATTGGCTTTATCGTTCTTTCCAGCAGATAGTTAATGTAAATGAGAAAGAGAGTAGGAGATAGCATGGAGCTTTGGGGCACACCGACGTTGATAGTGAAGGTATTAGAAAGAAATCCGTCGACTGCCACTCGTAAAGAACGCTCTCTAAAGTAACCCGAGAACCATAAACAAAACCTTTCAGAGTGTAACTGAGCCAGCAATCCGTCATGTCAAACACGGTCTTAGATATGGTATATCAAGTGCAACCGCGCGAGATTCCCCAAAATATTCAATTGCGGTGTTCCAAAGATGTGTTACATATATTAGAAGATCTCCTGATAAACTTTGCTGACGAAAGCCACATTGATAATTGCTAATAAGATTAAATCCTTCAAGATATTTTAAAAAGTACTGGTTGATGGCCTTTTCCATAACTTTCGTTATTATTGAAAGTAGTGCGACTGATCGGTAGTTTTTTGGCAATGTCTTCTTGCCTTTTTTGGGTATTGGCTGAACTGTAGCGCATTCAACAGGAAGGAAATATTCCCTTTGTACAGGATAGGCTGAAAAGTAAGTTGGGTAGCTTGTACATTTTTGAGGACTATGGAAGGTATTCTATCAGCGTCAAAACCTTTTCTGGTGTCTAGCTTCTTTCAAATACCTTCTATGATACGCTGTCTGAAGATAACACTGGGCATCTTTGACTGGACTATGGTGGTATTTTTCTCTAGAAATCAGCAGTAAAATATGGAGCAAAAACTTAAGCCAACAAGTGGCCTTTCTCAACAGGTGTGGCTGCTATAGTATTATCTGGCCATATGAGTAGTGGCATAGTGGATTTGGTGAGATTTTCGCTAATGGCCTTAGTTGTTGTTTAGGGGGCAGAGCGCGTCAACTATAATGGTCATTTGGCGCCCCATTTAGAGTTTTTTTATTTAAATATCATACGGTTATATTCATCTCGTTTAGAGAATTGCGGATGTTATTTTTGATTGTAGGGAATTGATTAATGGTATGCGAAATCGAATGGGGGATTTTGTGTTTTGTTCTCAGCAGGGAGGAGTGATCAGCCTAAAAGATAAGAAAATGGCAATACAGGTTGCGCACATCGGTATAGGTTCTTTTTTTAATATATGAATGTGTTTGATAGATATGCCCTATAGCAAATCTTCTTAATAAAGTGTTTTCAGATCTTGTGTAACTCATAATATGTAAGGGTGGGTATACCACAGGTTATATTGACCATAGTTTGTTGTCATTATTTTCCAGATCCCACTCCAGTTGGAATATATTCCTATTTATTGCTTGAAACAGTTTAAGAAAATCATTTTTGCTGTTTTCACCTGCGAAAGGGTCTCCGTTAGTTGCTGCTATTTTAGCTTCCCTATCAGCCATGTCGTTGCCCTTTATGTCCGTGTGTCCTGGGATCCATAAATATGATATTTTGATGTTTCTCATTTTTGCAATATATAGGAGGTCCATGATTTTTCTTTGATATGTTTTATTAGAATTACTGGATTTAATGACCGTTAATGGACTCAGGGAGTCTGATGCTATTAGTATTTTACTTGTCCCCATGGTTGGAGAAATCGCAAATCTTGTCGCCTCCTTAATGGCTAGTACCTCAGCCGTAAATATGAAATTGTGGGAAAGCAGTTTAAATCGTTTTATGATGTTTCCATTAATGAATGCGGCTCCAACTCCCTTATCGGATTTGGAACCATCAGTATATATAATAGAGTGTGTCGGATAATACCTTACGACTGATCAAAAGGATCTGGAATTATTGGGGTAGGCAAGAAGCTTCTTTCTAATTCGTTAGTTGTGCGCCTTCGTGGTTTCGTCGATAATTTCTTTGCATCCGTTCCGAGCACCAACAAAGATGTTACAATTTTATGACGTTAGGATTTTCACGCCATTGTCGGTAGGCAAGATGTTTGGAAACAACAGCTTCTTTACATTTTCATCGGGCATTTGTTAAAGAGAGATGTAAACTTCTAAACCAACCAAAATGACATCGGAAACCTCCTTAGCGCAGCCAGATGTGTCGTCGGATCTAAAATAAACGTCTAAACAAGGGAAAGTTCTAAAATGTTTCATGAGTCTTCCCATTACCAGATCAGCAGGTGCGCGGTTTAGATGCCTCTCTGCCATCAGGTAGTAGTATAGTCGATGTTGAAAGCAGTTTGTAGTCGGAAGAACCTAACGGCGAATTTATGCTGACAGTGCAAATTGGTGTTTAAAAACAGATCAAGAATACTGGCGTACTCTCCGTCTCGATCAGGGATACGTGTTGGTTCATCCATAAACTCAGTAAAACCACAACTTACTGAGATCGATTCAGCTTGACGACCTCGGTCGTCGGTCATATTTAAATACTTAAGCGAGTTGATGTTGTGGAAATTAAAGTCACCCAGGACGGAAATTTTGGTACTTGGATAATTAATTTCTAAATGATCGATGGTGTCTGCAAGAGAAGTGAGAAGTGTTTTATAGTTGGTATAACTTAGTGGTCCATAGAGGCAGCAAAGAAATCTTGTGATTTGTTAAATCGTAATTTTTAACCACATAACATCAAAGTTTCGGGGGTCCAGAGGCTCCTCTCGTTGGCAAGAGAGATCGCTTCGGAAAGAAAGACAGATTCCAAAGTTACGCCTAAACCGGGAGTAGAAGTCGTACCCAGAATAAATAAAGTTGGCTGTGCTGGTTGGTAAACTGACCTTGATTTCACAAAGAGCGAATACATGAGGCTTATTTGATTGCATTTATGTTTGGGTTTAAGCCTCGTATGTTACAAAAGTCCATTTTAAAATTACGATCTCCGTATGTTGACGCTCTCGAATCGGCCCCCACCTGGAGTTCCGAATTTCAGCAAGCTTCTTTCTTGTTTTCCCACCGTGAATCCGACGACAGACAGAACGTACCGAGGATGATATTTTCTCCTGCACCCTAACAGGGAATATATATATATATATATATATATATATATATATATATATATATATATATATATATATATATATATATATATATATATATATATATATATATATATATATATATATATATATATATATATATATATATATATATATATATATATATATATATATATATATATATATATATATATATATATATATATATATATATATATATATATATATATATATATATATATATATATATATATATATATATATATATATATATATATATATATGTATATAAATATATATATATATATATATATATATATATATATATATATATATATATATATATATATATATATATATATATATATATATATATATATATATATATATATATATATATATATATATATATATATATATATATATATATATATATATATATATATATATATATATATATATATATATATATATATCAGGGGTCGGCAACCTTTTAACTAAGGGGTGCCAGTTTTCATCCATACAACATTTTGCGTGCCGACATAGGTACTTACACTGAACTAAAATTAACAAAAATTAAATTAACTTAAAATATTGCTTTTAGAAGGTTTAATTACAAAAAAATTTTAACATTTAACAAATAATTTTATTATACTAGTCCTAGGACCTAGTGTGAACCCTGTGCTTGAATTTCTTTAGAGAGTTTTCTTATATCCGGTTCATGTCTGGTTATTTTCAGTGTCACACATGCTTCCGAGTTGTCTGTTCTCAGCCTGCTTCGGTACGGGTTTAAAATCACTCTCATATGGGAAAAAAAGTTGTTCACAGATATAGGATGATCCAAAAGCTGTAAGCATGGCAAATGCTATTTTCTTAAGACAAATAAATTTCTCTGGTTAACTCATCCAACAACTGAGTATCTCGTTTGAATGGTTCTGGCAGTCACCTTCTAATACCCTTCTTAATTCTATAAATTTCGTGTTCCATAACTCGGAGCTTTTAAATTCAATGTATTGAAGATCAAAATCATTAATGTCCATCCATGGGAAAAGAGACATGTCAAAGCAACTGCTGGAAAAATCCATTAAATCTGGTTTGATTAAAAAAGCGAACATAGGACCATGTTTAACAAAATCCTGACCCTTTCGATAAACTCCTCTTTTAAATTAGTCATATATTTAAGAATTTCGTCTATTAGTGCACCATCGTCGACACTGGATATATAAGTTTTTAAATTTGGAAAATATTTATATGTGTTTGTAGTAATATCACTGATAAATAAATCTATTTTTAATTTGAATGATTTCCAGGATTCATATAAATCCAGAACTGTTTTGCCTGAACCTTGTAACTTTAAGTTGAGTTCACTGAGATGGTTTGTAATATCAGTAAGAAACATTAACATACAGATCCAGTTCTTATCTTCTAGTTCAGAATAAGCATCCACTGGATTTTTTTCCAACAAGAACGATTTAATTTCTCCCAGACATTGCACAAATCTATAGAGCACTTTACCACGGCTGAGCCAGCGCACATTATTGTGCAATGGTATATCTGAATATGCACTTTCTAATTCCTGCAGAAACGCCTTAAATTGTCTATGGATCAGTGAAGAACGACCGACGATGCAGTTAACTATTTTAACCACCCTATCCATCACGGATTTTAAATTTCCAGCGGAGATTTTAGCACACAAACTCTCTTGGTGAATTATGCAATGAAAATTCAAAACTGATCGGCCCATGCGTTCATTAAGAAAGAAACAAATCCTTTATGTCTCCCAATCATAGCAGGAGCGCCATCTGTCGATACGCAAAATATTTCATTTAAATCAATGTTCCACTTTTCAAAATGTTTAACAAATTCTGAAAACATATCCTCTCCTCTTGTAGTTCCCTGCAATGAAAGTAGACAAATCAGCTCTTCATACACACTGCCATCATCGAAGTATCGCGCAACAATTGCCAGACGGGCAATGTCATTAATATCGACACTTTCATCCAATGCTACACCAAATATAAAACTCCGTTTGATAGCGTCTCTCTGCTGTTTTTGGACATTTTGTGTCATTTCGGTAATTCGTCTCTCGATGGTCCGCGCTGATGTCGGTATATCCCTAATCCTGGCCAATATTGTATCCTTATTGGCCAAGTTGTCGAATAAAATCTCGCCAGTACTCAAAAACGTTTGCTTCATAAATTCTCCGTCAGTGAACGGCTTACCCTTTTGTGCCAACGATTGTGCAATTTTGAAACTGCATTTAGTTACCTGATTTTTTCCTTGGAAAACTTTGCTAAAGAATGTTGACTGTTTCTCGTATTGTTTACTTGCTCTTTGTATTGCCTCCCTTTTATCAGCGTTTCCAGAAAATTCCAATAATCACGTTTATTAAATTTCTTAGAACAAAAATTATTATCTACAACGCGCCCATTGCAATCAGCCTAGAAGTTAAATCTAACAAAAACTAAAGTTCGGCAATATAAAAAGAGTTGCGGCGCGCGTCGGAACGATTAAAGTTAAGTCAAGCGCCTTAGCGGCTCTTTTGATCTGAATTGAGGACGTTTATTTGTGTTTTTGCCTAGGCTTATATTTTGAGGCTTGCCGTGTTTAATACTTGCCGAAATTAAAGCCAAACCAATGCATTCAGGAAAATTATAAATTACAAAATATATATTTTGTAGCTTTTGGTAGTAATACCTAGTGACCTTATATAATATATCGTTTTTGTTTGTATCGTTAATCGTCTTCAATTATTTACTTAATTTCGAAACATGTCACAGATTACAGAATTAATGTGTATGTAAACTTTGAATAGGTACGCGTGCCATTCAAAATTGCTTGGCGTGCCAGAGATGGCACGTGTGTCATAGGTTGCCGACCCCTGATATATATATATATATATATATATATATATATATATATATATATATATATATATATATATATACACACTGGGTGCCCCATATGCATGGAATACTGATTCCACAGCATGTATTAATCAGTGTGTCAAAAAAATGTTTAAATAAAAGTTATAGGGCGTTATACGGCGCACATGCTGACGTTGACAGTAAAATGTTTTGAACTGTCAGTTCGAAAAAATTACGCCATCTTGATTTTTTTAAAACACAAAGACCTATATATTATTTTATTTTTGAGTCCTACTAAAAATTCTAGATATTATTTGTCTAACACACATGTCTAAATTGAACCGTTTTGGAATCATTGATATTTGAAATTAAGGAGAACAAATTAAAAACTTATTTTTAAGCTGGCTTGTGTCAAACATTTACTGTTAGGTAATGACTTAATGCGTCAAAAAATGATTTATTGATGAAAACATTCATTGCTGCATTTTGTGAAACTACAATTTGAGCGTAATATCATAATGGTACATTTAACAAAAACTGGAAGAATCAATTTGTTAATCATGGTTGGTTACGGAGACCATAGGAGAACACAACAGGAGGTGTGTGATATTTTTAATGTAGAATATCCGAATCGAGAACCTATTACCCATCCGTAGTTAGAGAAACATTAAAACGATTTAGACAATCAGGTCATGTTCAGAATCGTTCTAAATCTGGATTTCCAAAAGTTAAAAAAAGCGATGATAAAAAGTTAGATGTTTTATTGGAAATTACAGAAAATCCCCATGCAGCCACTCGTCAGCTTTGTCTAGACTACAACATAAGCAAAGGTATCTTAAGTTTTATAGTAAGTTGGGAATGTGGAATCTTTGGCACAATGATACTACTCAGTATATATCACCACTACACCAAACACTTTATTTTTGCACTCGACGCGCGTTTCGCTAACCATGTTAGCTTCATCAGGAGCGATGATTGACTGAGTTGCCGTTGAGTCAATCATCGCTCCTGATAAAGCTAACATGGTTAGTGAAACGCGCGTCGAGTGCAAAAATAAAGTGTTTGGTGTAGTGGTGATATATACTGAGTAGTATCATTGTGCCAAAGATTCTACATTCCGAACTTAGTTGAGATGGCTTCACGGTCAACGGAATTAAACCTTTATCGTAAGTACAGTAGTAAGATTAGATTAATAGGTGCAGATATTTGGTTTTTAAAGTCTTGCAAGAAATTTAAAGTTTTTCCTAATTTTATTAAGGTTAATTTACCAAAATCAAACCTTTCAGAAAAAGTTTCATTCTAGTCAATCATCGCTCCTGATGAAGCTAACATGGTTAGCGAAACGAGTGCAAAAATAAAGTGTTTGGTGTAGTGGTGATATATTGAGTAGTTAAGTTTTATACTGAATGAAGAAAAATTGCATCCATACAATCCCATTCTATTTCAAAAATTATCTAAAGATGGCTACGATAGGCGCTTTGAATTTTACGAGGTCATGATGGAACGAATCAAATATGGTCCTAACCTAATTAATAATATTGTTTTTTCTGACGAGGTCACATTTTATCTTAACGGAAAAGTTAACAAGCATAACTGCTGGTACTGAGAATCCCTACTGGATAATCGACAGTCATTCTCAAAGACCACAAAAGATAAACGTGTGGGCAGGGATTTGTGGACGTCATATCATTGGTCACTTTTTTATCGATGGAAATCCTACAGGACAGCGGTATTTACAGTTACTCCAAGAACAAATTATTCCAACTTGTGCAGGTCTTTTTCTCGATGAAAATAATTTGGATACTCCTAAAAGGAATCTGTGATATCAACAGGGCGGAGCACCTGTTCAGTATGAAATCAATGTTCGTAGATATTTGGATGCGATTTTTCCTACTCGATGGATAGGCAGAAGAGGTGCTGTAGAATGGCCTGCAAGGAGTCCCGACCTTACGCCACTCGATTTTTTGATGGGGTCATTTGAAAACCAAACTTTACCGAAGTCGCCCTTAAACTGTAGAAGATTTACAACTAAGAGTTCAATATGAAGTAGCACATATCACCTCGGATTCCCTGCAAAACTCTGTTCAGGATGTTTATGATAGATTGGATCATTGCTTCGCTGTTAACGGTAGACATTTTGAGCAATTGTTACCTTAAAAATAAACCTAGAGTATTAATTAAGTAGTTTTTTTTTTTCCTTTTTTTATTTTATATTTCAAATGACAATAATTCCAAAATAGTTCAATTTAAACATATTATAGAAAAATAATACCTAGAATTTTTAGTAGGACTCAAAAATAAAATATTATACAGGACTTTCCATTTAACAAAAATCAAGATGGCGTAATTTTTTCGAACTGACAGTTCAAAACATTTTATCGTCAACGTCAAGATGTGCGTCACATAATACCCTATAACTTTTATTTAAATATTTTTTTGATACACTGGTTAATAAATTCTGTGGAATCATTATTCCATACATATGGGGCACCCAGTATATATATATATATATATATATATATATATATATATATATATATATATATATATATATATATATACATATATATATATATATATATATATATATATATATATATATATATATATATATATATATATATATATATATATACATATATATATATATATATATATACGAGTATATATATATATATATATATATATATATATATATATATATATATATATATATATATATATATATATATATATATATATATATATATATATATATATATATATATATATATGTATATATTATATATATATATATATATATATATATATATATATATATATATATATATATATATATACTCCCTGTGGGGGTGCAGTATAGAATATCACCCCCGCTACGTTCTGCCTGTTGCAGAAAGCGAATAAAAGATGGCTGCGTTAAGTTGCTTAACGTTTAGTGACTATGCCGATGTCTTCGGATTTACTGTGGGGAAAAAAAGGAAGATGAAGGTCCCTATGTCAAAAAACGCAAGGTATATTCATCGACTAGCACATTCAGCTTTCTATATCTAGGGTAGAACTTCTACTCCCGGTTTAGGCATAAGTTTGGAATCAGTTTTTGTTAGAAGCGATCGCTCTTGCCAACGAAAGCAGGCTTTGGAGCTCCAAAACTTTATATGGACTCAACATATCACAAAGCTTATCTGCAGCCTCTATCGACCACCAAGTGATACTAACTTTAGAATATTTCTCGTTTCTCTTGCAGACACCATCGATCATTTAGAGATTAATTATTCAAGTACCGAAATTGCCATCCTGGGCTCCCTTAATGTCTACAACATCAACTGGTTTAAGTATTGAAATGCGACTGACGAAAAAGGTCGTAAAGCTGAATCGTTCTCAATCGGTTGTGGTTTTACTCAGTTTATTAAAGAACCAACACCGATCCCTGTTCGGGACGGAGTGTTCACCAGTCTTTTAGATCTGTTTTTGACCACCAATCCAGAAATTTACACTGTTACCGTAAATCCGACCACAAACTGCTTTCAATATCAAGCATCTTTCCGATCAGTAACAGAGATGTACCTAAAACGCAAAGTATCTGCAACTACAGATGTGCTAAAACGAAGGAATTCATGTAGTATTTCCGAACTTTCTCTTGGATAGATGTTTATTTTAGTTCCGACGACTCATCCGACTGCGCTAAGGAGGTTTCCGATGTCATTTTGGCTAGTATGGAAGATTACATCCCTTTTTCGAAGATATGCCCTTCTAACGGCAAGCCTTACTTCGACCGAAAATGCAAGAACCTGTTGCTTCTAAACGGCTTGCTTATCGATAATGAAGTGAAAATCGTAAAGACATCGTTCTTCGTGCCCAGAACAGATATAAAGAAATTATCTACGAAACCACGAAGACACACAATTAACGAATTAGAAACAAACTTCTTACAGGGCCTAATAATCCCAGGTCCTTTTAAACAGTCGCTAAGGCCATTAGCCAAAACTTCAGTCAAGGATGCCCAATATTATCTTCAAGCAGCATGTCATAAAATGTATTTTAAAGAAGTTAAACACCAAAAAAGCTTCTGGCGCTGATAGAGTTCCCACCATAGTCCTCAAAAAATTTGGAAGCTATACCCAAAAAGTAGTACTTTTAATAATATCGAAAGTTTATTATTAGCGATCATCAACATGGCTTTCGTATGCCAAGATTAACAGGAGATCTTCTATCTATCAATCAGCATCTTCTAAAATATCTTGAAGGGTTGAATATTATTAGCGACCATCTATATGGCTTTAATCAGCAAATGTCAAGGTGATCTTCTAACTTGCGTAACACATATTTGGAACAACGCAATTGAACATCTTGGAGAATCTCGAGCGGTTGCACTTGATATATCCAAGACCGGGTTTCGCATGACGGATGGAAGTTCAGCTCTTAAGGTATGTTTTGTTTATGACTCTCGGATTCCCCAGAGAGCGTTCTTTCCGAGTTGCAGTCGACGGTTTTCTTTCTAATATCTTCTCCCTTTCTCATTTACATTAACGATCTGCTGGAATGGGCCAGAAATCCAATTTACAGCTTTGCAGATTACTGCAGGAAGTCATTCAGCTTAACAGAGACCTGGAAAATATTCTATCTTAGAGTGACAGTAACCAAGTAGAATTTAACAGGCGACAGTTTTTCTAAAAAAGTCAACGTTGCTGAACCCGACATAATTATGTCGGGGAACTCCATTCTTCTCACATCGGCGTTAACTTGGGAGTCTTGGCACAAACATGTCACATTCAGAGCAAAGAGAGCTTCTGAAAATCTAGGAATACTATTTCAAACTAAAAAATCTTATACTCCACAACACCTCCTAATTCTGTATAAAGCTCAAATTCGACAAAGTACGGAATACTGTTCTCATGTTTGTTGTTGGATTCTGTTCAGAAGAGAGCTGTTCTCCTGACTGGAGATCCAGAACTGTCTAGAAATCCTGGTACCGTGGAACATCGTAGGACGGTTGGCGATTTGAGTTTATTCTACAAGTATTTTCATGAAAAGTGTGCGATGGATATAGGCCGCTTAATTCCTCCCAAAGCGATGCATGTTATTGTTATACATCGCGCTAATACATCACATCCGTATAGGGTTCAGCTTGTTACTGAACATCCAACACTTTTCAAGCAGTATCTTATAAGGAGAATATCACCCCTTTGAAATGATTTGTCCAGGACTGTTTCCTACCGAGTACAACTTATAGCGATTCAAGACTGACGTGAATCGCTTTTTCCGCACACGGGTCGCTTCTGTAGTGCTTTAGAGATTTCCCTGCAGCACGTGTACTACGCCCATTAAAAAAAATTACATTTATAAAGAAAAAATTTAGTTAATTGGAAGATTTTAAATTTGATTGAAAGTTAAATTGATTTTTGTTATAATATTTTAACTTTCGAAACTAGAACACTATAGTTTAAGATAATGTCTATTTCAAGGACTTAAACAGATTGTAAGCGTGATCCAAGCCAGACTGTATCAAAATAAATACTACTGCCTCTAAGCGGGCATGGTGGATGAATTTTTAAATTATAGAATAGAAGTTAATGCTAAATACGGTACATAAGACATGTGTATCTTCTATTATTTTCTCATTTTCCTTTCAGACTATATCGCACGTGGTTTATGCCAATATCAATGCTCAGCTAAAGTAAATAAATTTATTTAAACTAAGGATAAACAGCCTTATTTCTTTGTAAAGTCCTGGGATGGTTCAGCAAATGCGAAGAGCACAACACTTTGGTAACTTCTAAGAATTACGATTTTTTCGTTTATTTTTAATTGTTATACCAATGCGCCATCTAAGCCTTATTTCTTTGTAAAGGAAATTCATAAATCATTTAAAATATATAATTTTAATAATATTTATTTTATCTCTGCCCTATCCAAGTTAGGAGAATGGTACATATCAGCGCTTTCCTGTCAAATGTCAAATAATATAACGGTTTACGTCTTCGCTTAGATAGATTTCTATTTTACACGTAATACCACTCATGAGGTCAAGGTTTAAGCAAAAGCGCTTTTTATCTATTAACTTTTTAGGTATAATTTCAAGACTCATTCATATAATTCCAACTAATTATTCCAATATTAACCGGCAGACTCTACTTACATGGAACTCGCATTTCGCATCGAGACAGAATGTGAAGTATAACACGATGATTTTTTTTATCGTTCACTTCCCCGCCTGAGTAGGGATTTTACCCTTTTCTATATCCTGAGGATATCGGCGAGAATGTCGTAATAACCGTCAACGTTGTCCAAGTGCTGAAACAAACATTTTCGTATTTCACAGGACCTTTTAGATAACGCGGTAGTGCTGCCATGACGTTATTGCATTTCTGCAAACAATTACTACCTATGGCCAAACCAAATATACTTAAATATAAGTAAATCGACTTGCCGGGATTGGAACCCAAAACCTTCTGCACCGCAAGCAAATACTACGCCACGGAGCCACGAACCGCCAGAAATTGATGATATAAAAATAAGTATCACAATTTGTTCAGACAAACTAGTATTAACTTTAATATGAACTAAGCTCACTTAAATCGAACATATAATCTCTTTTAATATAAACATATTTTTTACCTATAGTTTTTCCAGTATCTAACTCGAGAAACCCAAATGAACAATTTAATTTATAATTAAAATCAAAAATTCAAAAAGGACGAAATGATATTTCTTTATAAGCAAGTTATTTTTGTATGCCAGTTTTTATTTGTCGGATACGCGTTTATTTTATAAGTGAGCTAATTAAAAATTAAAAGTTTAAAACAACTCAATTATATGAACGTCAATAAATTAACTCATTAAAAGTTTACAAACAGATTTTATTTCTAGAGATTGTTTATTTATTACTTTTTGTTTCTGCAGAAGCCAATTATTTTTTTAATTGTAATTTGACTTGCGCATATTGCATAAATCCATTGTTTTTTTTTAAGTTTTTATTTTTCGGGTCAAATGATTTTATTATTTTCCATTTTTTTAAGCGACAAGTGACTTCTGCCATGTGTATTTTTTCTGGACCGCCTGGTAAGTTTGTTTGAGATTAAGACATTTTACTAAAAATGTTACCATACAATTAACTTAAAAACACATACGTCATTTTATGATAGAAAACACTAAAAGCGAAATTGTAGACGGGAGCGCCAATTGATAACCTGATGAGAGAAAGCTCCCATGCATTAGAACTTAGATTCTTTTCAACACATTATACTCAAAATGGATGATCAAGAGGGGGAAGATGAGATTTTTCCTAGAAACGAACCCGTTCATACAGTTGAAATTTATAAACATAAACCCAATGTTAAAATAACCGGCCAAGTGCAAGTCAGACTTGCGCAATTAGTGTTCCGTACGTTGTTACGGAGATACAAAATAATCAGTAACTTCACAAAACACACCCAAAATGAGTTTTCAACAAAGTTTTTTTCGGAACTTTACTAAAAACTGATGACCTCGAATTTTTTTTGATTTTTTTTTTATATACCAGATAAATTATTAAAGGTACTCGTTATAACATTCGTTCAATCTACATCCTGTGGAGAATATTCCAGAATTTTTTCAAAATTTTTTGATCAGTACTTTTCGAGATAAGGGGTGGGGGTAGCAATTTTTCGCAATTCTTTAAAAATAATACAAAGAAAAGTGTGCGCAAGTATTACATTATATATATTTTGTACTCGTGTTTTTACCAGCTTTTATTTGACACCCCACTTGATGACCAGGTAAAAAAATTTTTCTTCACTTCCGATTTCATCTCCCGAAACTAACTGCTTAAGTCAAAATTTAACCTTTAAAACTACACGGCCCTGATGAGGTTATCAATTCCTATATTAGCACCAAATCCCATGTTAAATAGTTTTGGAGAAAATCGGGTGTGACAAACGGACAGACATACATTGAAGTGACCTTATAAGTGTTCCGTACGAAACATTTCAAAGAAGATTGGCGGAGTAGAGATTTTTCAAAAAATACACCCATCTCATATAGTATTTTTTGAAAAGATTAAACCAAATTTAAAAGTAGATGACCGGGGAGGAGACTGATTTTTTAGAGAAGGGAAGCCTACCATACAGTGGAACTTTTGTAAACTAAATGGAACTAAATGTAAAAAATTGAAACAAGAAATATAGTAGAGAAACTCAGGGGTAACCGTATGGGAAAATCAGGCCTTAGTTTTCAAGAGGTCACGTGGCAATCCGTCTTGTTAAAAAAGGGATAATTTATGACACGTTTGTTTGCTGTAGGCCAAACCTTTGCTCTTCTCAGAATTATTCTATTTATCCGCGTACGATTTCTTACGCAATTGATATTCTTTAATTAAACTTTTAGACCTTTCAACATCTTTGGGGAACAAGAAGAAATTCACTCCTGGCGTACTTTTTAAATTATTTTTACAATTGTCAACGGCACAACAATAATCTTCTTTCCCCATAATTACATAAGTTGTTTGTCAAGCTTTTCGAATCTCTTCCCTTACAAACGTTTTTAATTCTCTTTTTAGAAAAACTCTCTCTTCCTTCTGTCTTTAAATTCATATAAACTAGAGTCACATCAAGAAACGATCGAAAATGCATTTCAAAAAACAGAGATCAGATGTAAACATTGAGCGGCCATTGCGAAAGAGGGACTTGTCGACGCACGCGCCGTCAATATTTCGTGACCAACCTGGAGCTCACTTTCGCTACTGTATTGAGTTGACTGTGATTATATCGTGAATTAAATCAGGTGACGGATGAGGACCTATCATTAAAAAGAAAATAGATTATCATTTATATGCCTTTTCTAAGTAATCTACAATCTTGTAGATTACTTAGAACGTAATGTAAAAAAAATTACCCAGAGGCAAATATTTTTCACAAAAAAAGAAGCATCTTACACAGTGGAACTTTATAAGCATAAGCTCGTTGCAGCCTAATTTATAAAATCAATGAATGAGGGACAACCTTTTCAAAAAAAAATTAATAATAATTATTAATAAAGAAACTATAACTATATCCCTTCCCCTAATAAAAAAAGGCCTATTTTTAAGTATGCATTATTTTGTACTCTCATAGAGGCTACGTCACTATACCTAAACCATACAGAAGTATTACGTGCCAACTTTTCTAAACATTAGGTTAATACTATCATCAATATTTGTATGTGCAAATGGTTTGGTAAAGCAATGTATATATACAGTTATTTTCTTGATATACATTATGTATTAGCGAAATATGAAATAATTCCTTCATTAATTTATATGCTAAAAGATCTCTAATAGAATTCTTTTGTCATCAGAAAATTAATATAAAAATACTTTAATACATGACAGGGTAACATATTTTTCAAAACAACATTTTAATTTGGGTGGGTCAGCAGCAAATAATACACGTAACAATTTGCTCTGTTTCACATCAAAAAGTATCGTTGAATGCTCTACACACATCCATACATAGTCCAACGCAGCTTTTATATTAAATGTTTGGTATATTCAAAGAATGATATAATATACTGAATAAAGCAGATGTTAAAGCTCTATTGGTTTGCAAAATAATAGCGCCTCCAAAATCTGATTTTTTTTCAGAAAGTTTAAGGCGTGATTTAACAGAAACTAAAAAATGAAAAATTAAAATAGGAATTTGCAAACCATTCTGTTGTATCATTTAGAAAAATACAGGCTATCAGAGTGTAAGATATCCATATTTCAAAACAGTTTTATTCGAGAATACATGACGCGAACATATAACTGAAATATTTAAAAATATACCTATTAGCACAATATTTAATAATCTTTGGTTCATTTTCACAAACATTGGCTAAATACTCACTCCAGGAAGCGAAGTTATACCTTAGATGACATAAGCCTAGTGCCAAAACATTAAAAACAGGACATCAAACCTAACAGTTAAACAGCTGTATATTATTTAAAATTTTAGAACTCACGTGATTTTTTTGAAATTTTGACAGTTTTTATTTGCGATAGCATTCATAATATTTATTTTGCATAGAAATAGGTGCCTAATATGCCAATTAAAAAATTAAAAATAATAATAGTGGATATCTCAAACACGAAAATCCTAACTGCTCTCCTGAAAGGAGATTATAGTCACCCAGGAAAGAACAATTGATAAGTCCAGTAAACCTTCCTTATTAGTAAGTAGTTAGTGTTCGATGTTTCTTTTCTTCGGCGTGGAAACATGTTTATTTTCATTTATAGAAGAAACAGTTTATATAGGAAACGTAACTCATTTCATTTTGCTTATTCTTTATGTAAAAAAAAATTAACTCAAGCAGATTGATACAGCGCTGCAAAGATAAGTATAATACGTATCAAAAGTCGAAAAATCACTAAAAACAGTAATAAAATGAATATCAGAGGAGAGCATAATTATTCTGGGCACTCAGAAGAGCTGGAAGCGAAGAAAATCCTGAATGCAATGAAAAGACAAGTAGCAACATCTATAGAAGCTTTTCAGAGTATAACTACGAATGCTTTTAAAAATGAAACATTGCTAATTTGTTACCGTCAGGATAAACATGAGAAGAAAAATTCGCTTGAATCATAGTAAGGTTTTCTCTATATTTCAGGCACTACTTTGAATAGTAAAATTCATGACACAAAGAAAATAAACTCTAATTTTAATAGCTGATAATAATTTATAGATATTTTCTGAATTTTTACAATGGTTCATAAACGGAACTTTTCTGAAAGTTTCGAAAATATTTTGTCAGATTTACACTACTCATGGATATGTTAATAATCTGATTGTATATATTTTGCTGTACAATAAATAGAACGAAATCTATAACGCTGCTTTTAGAAAAGTTATGGGCTTTTTACTCAATTTGAATAAGGTAAATCTGACTATTATGGATTCCAGATATTCCGTTTTAAATCTAATAAAAAACTTACCCTGTGTAGCTAAACAACTTGACAATCATTTCAGCCTTGATCAGTAGGAAGCTTTAATCTTTAGGTTTAAAGGAGAAATATGATTCACATGCTTTCCTCGCAAATTCAGTGAAATTGTAAAGCTATCATTTAAGGGCGGGTCAAAAAAAATCGACTTTTTAGAAAGTATCCTATTGGAAAGTATTATATTTCAATAATATTCTCTGAAAATTTCAGAGGAAAATTTCAAATATTTTCGAAGTTATAAACGATTATAGCGCCAAGTGTAAGGCAGGCCAAATCGACCGCGCGGCGTGCGAACCTACCTTTCGGCCGACTTTTAGTTACTGTATAGTACAACTGAATACTTGAGAATGAGGAGTCGGAAGGAATTTTGTATGTAGAAGGCATAGTTGATTGAATGTAAGTAGATTTTATATGTGAAAATTCATTTGCCAAAACTTTAAACGCGTTTTTCTCAAGACAACGTTTTTGTGACGATAGATAACTTAAAAACCATTTAACCGATCGGTCCGAAATTTTAATATGTTCTTCTACACAACAATAGCCCTTGTATAAATTAGAATAAAAAAGATTGGTTAATTTTTTCCTCAATTTTTAATATTTCTTTTTTACGAAAAAAAAATGCTATTTTTGAGGCCACCAACTTTGGAGGTCCACCATTATGTGAATTTTTGCTCAAACAAAATAATCGTAGTCTGTACTGGGGCCATAGTCATACTTTTCCTAAGGATATTTTTTCTTCAGACGTTCCAGTGAACCGAAATCGTGCACGCCAGCAGATCAAAATTTTTAAAATGGCTTCCATTAGGCTGCAAAAAAACCCTATAAGAAATCATCTAAAAAATTAGGTAAACATTTTTTTCTTATATTTGAAGACTTAAAATATATGTCAGAAAAATTACAGTCTCAAAAAATGTTTTTTTTTATTAATTTATCAGTCCCATAAAAATTATTAAAACTTTAATTTACCTTAATACTAGAAAAAAATATATTCATAAGAATTGCCGTCCTTCATTAAAATATTTTGAAAATACTCGAATAGAAAAAACGAAAGCGGATAATAAGAGATCAACTATTTGGTATCGAATCGTGAAATTATTTTACAGATATTAAAGAACGAAAACCAAAAAGAAATATTTTAATTGATGATTATCATCGACAAATTTTGTTCAAGTTACTGCAAGATTAGTATCAATTTCGAACTTTTTCAATTCAAAATAGAACAAAACTAAACCGAATTAAAAATAATTAAAATTATGACCAGTGAAAATTAAAAAAAAAACTTGAAAAAGAAAATAACAGTAAATCATTTTGACAATATATTACAAATGTTTTTAAGAAGAATAGTATATATAAAATAATTTATTAGTTGTAGGATTTAATATCAAATGTTGTCGGCTTCCTTCAAAGTTATATTTTGAAAATAACATTGCCATTCCATTTATACCTTCCTTGCCCAAAGAAAGTATCGTATTCATGAAAAAAATCACAATCCAAGATGTTTGCTTATCTTCACGCTCTAGGGTTCCAGATTATGAAAAACATTGTCACTCATTTCTGACAGTAACAATTTCAAACTATATATATATATAATACCTACTGAGGGAATAAAGCCTGTAGTTTTTGGGTGATGTCTCTCCAGGCAAAGCGGGGTAGAAAAATGTTGAATTTTTTGGTAGTAATAAATAAATATATAATAAACAAATATTTTGCATACATATTTAAGGTATTTTGAGAGTTTTTGCAGGTTTTTTGGTTAATGGAATTGACAAATATTAAACCGATTATTTACACTAAAGGTGTTAATGGGGTGGGGAAAGGGGTAAGGGGGTTGCTGCATATATCTCGTTTCATGTGACCTTTTCAGGATTCTTGGACTAAAGGAATATGAAAATTAAGTTATTTTTTTGTTACTATTAATTTTAGCAGGAAAAGATGGTGAAAGAGGTGGGGAACCTTGTATAGTTAATAGTATCATGAGGATTTTCCAGGTCTTTTTATATGGGAAATGAGAAATAATCATTTATAATAAAAGACCCTTATATGTTTTACTATAATCTTGCCAAAGGGGTGAAAAAAAGCAGGACTTCATATTTCGCTTTTTATACCTCTTCTTCGGAGTTCTTTTAGTTAAGAAATGAAAAGATTTCATATATTTCGTCATTTCCATTGTTAACCTAGGAAGAGGGTAAAAGGGATGGGGGTCGATGTACTTATGGAGCACCAGGTAAATTATAGTATTTACTTTTTCTGCTAATGAGAATTATTTTATTTGTGAAAAAGTTTCACTCCGTAATTTTTCTTGTTTTCAGGTCTTAGGGTTTTTAGATCGCGAGAAACTTATTTTTTAACTGCCAACATCACAATAAATAATATTAAATATTGCAAAAATAATAATCTAGCCACACATCGCAAGGGAGTTTATTTTTACTTCCACATTAAGAGGTTTTTTTAGCAAATCTAATAATTTTTTTTTACCTGTATCGTCCACATTTGAATTTTATTCTTTACTGTAAGGTCATATTTTGTTGGCATGCAACATATATTTTGTCCAATGCAAAGAAAGGATTGTAGTGTGTTTTTCATTTTTTTTTTGATTTTTTAGACAATTTTTGTTAATATTTCATCATCTTTTGTGTGAGATAGTCCAATTTATAGTTTATATAGACCTGCATGTTTGCAAGAAAAGTACAGGGTAAATCATTTTACCATTTTTTTTTTATAAACAGCTGTCTTTTGAAAATTTGAGTTTTCGAAAATTTATGCGTCTTTTCTGCTGACTATGGAGCTGATACTATTCTTCGAGACCAAATAATAAAATATTTTCGAAAAGGCTACCGATATTAATCTTACGTTCACCAATGGAGCTCCTACTTTACAATATATAAAAGTCTCTAAACCTTAATTTAGAATTAAAACATAATATTGTTGTCATGGTTGCTGTATTACCACTGCCTTCACTTGGAATAGATTTCATTACATATTTTGGTTTTCTATTATCTTTTTATTTTTTTATCATTCACCTCCCCGTCAACGTTGTCCAAGTGCCGAAAAGTACATTTTTGTATTTCACGGCACTTTATAGACAACGTGGTAGTGTTGCCACGGACGTTATTGCATTTCTGCAAACAACTACTACCTATGTACGTGGCCAGATCATATATACTTAAATAAAAGTATACCGACCTTTCGGGATTAGACCCGAGACCTTCAAGCAGCAAGTACTGCGCCACAAAGCCACAGGCAGCAACACAAAATCTATTAGAAGCCTGTCTAAGCATCTAATAGATACCAAGTTTCTTATATGTGCGGATAATATAAGTATTTCTTATAGGATGTCTAGCCAGAAATTATAAGGATAACAAATATTTAGAATTCAAGACAAAAATTCCTTCTTTACTGAACTTCATTTTCCTTTACATATAAAATATATTATTCAGCATCATATTACCTCAAATGCTACAATACCTTTTCCATTTTACTCGTTTCATCTCTACCTCATATTGTATTATAAAAAGAGCAAAATGACTGTAAATATTGTGCCCATTACTGTTGTCTAAATGTAATAACTCCTGATAGATACTCACGTTATTGTACTATTTTTTGAAAAATTACTTGGCACGTGAATAACAGAAAAACATTCCGCTGAGACTGTTTAGATGTTAAGGATGCCACTTTGCTTACAAAATTTTACTTTTTTTATGGTTATAGTATACGTGCTGCAAGGAGATCCCTACACCTCCACTGGATCCACATTGGTCTTGAATCGCTATAAATTGTACTCTGTGGAAAACTGAACAACAAGCTGAACCTCATAGGGAGGTGAATTATTAACGCGACGTGTATACCCAGCATGCACCGTTATAGGAGAAATTAAGCGGGCTACATTTATCGAAAACTGTCCATGAAAATATTTGTAGAATAGACCCAAGTCTCTAACCAAGGAACCACGGTTACTGGTGAGTTCTGGGTGTCAAGTGAATAGATCTTTTCTGAATAGAATCCAGGAAATGCAGAACTCCGAACATGGGAGCAGTATTCCATCCACACCGCCAACACTTGTAAAGTGTAAAACTTTCTAGTTCGCAATAATATTTCTTGCTTTTCAGAAGCTGAATTTGCTATGTATACAACATGTTCATGCCAAGACATATGTGCTACAAAATTAACGCCCAGCAACTTGAGTCACGATGCTAAAGAACTGAAGTGTCTCAACATAATTATGTCGGGTTTAGCAACGTTAAATTTTTTAGAAAAAAACTGCCGCCTGGATTCTTGTAAATCTTTTCCAGGTCTTTGTTGAGTTGAACGACTTCCTGCGCATGCATACTGTCATTTGCAAAGCCGTAGATTGGATGCTTGGTCCTTTTCAGCAGATGATTGATGATAGGAGACAGTACGAAGACTTTTGGCACACCGACGTTAATATTAAAGGTATTGGAAAGAAATCAGTCGACTCACTAATTAAAAATGCTTTTTGAGGAAACACAAGAGCCGATAACAAAACTTTTCGAACATACCATGAGAGCATAGCTTAGCCAACAATCCATCATGTTAAACACGCTCAAATTCCTTGGATATGTCAAGGGCAACAGCTCGAGATTCTCCAGAATGTTCCATTGCTTTGTTTCAAACATAAGTTGGAAGACCTCCTGTTGACCTTTGCGTTCGAGAGCCATATTGATGGTGGATAATAATATTGAATCCTTCCATACGGAACACTTACAAGATCACTTCGGTGTCTGTCCGTCCGTCCGTCTATCGACATGTCACACCCGATTTTCTCCGAAACTATTTGACATAAAAAGTTGAAATTTGGTACTAACTTAGGAATTGACGCCTCATCAGAGCCGTGTAGTTATGAAAGTTAAATTTTGACTCAAGGGGTTGGTTTGGGGGGGGGGGTGAAATTAGAAACAATTTTTTACTAGGTCATCGAGTGGGGTGTCAAATGAAAACTTGTAAAAACGCGAGTTCAAAAATATATAATGTAATACTTGCGTATACTTTTATTTGTATTATTTTTAAAAAATCGGGAAAAATCACTGTCTCCCTCCTTATTTCCAAAAGTACTGATCAAAAAATTTTGAAAAAATTCTGGAATGTTCTCCACGGGATATAGATTGAATTAAAATTATCACGAGTGCATTACCTTTAATAATTTATCTGGTACATAAAAAAAAATAAAAATTTCAACGTTATCAGTTTTCAGTAAAGATCGGAAACAAACTTTGTTGAAAACTCATTTGGGGTGTATTTTCTGAAGTCACTGATCATTTTATACCTCCGTAACCAAAATTTTTATTTTAAAAGCAATAAAGGTATGAAACACTAATGACGCAAGGTCAACTTGCACTTGACCAGTTATTTAGATATCGGCATTTCCAGCAGAAAGAATAGGTTGAAAAGTCTGCAGAAAATTGGTAATAGTTCACTACCACATTTTTCTAGTACTACAGCGCCAGAAGCTTTTTGGTGTCCAGTTTCATTAAAAAAATTCTTATGATATCCTGATCGAAAATAATATCGGGCATCCCTGACTGCCCTATAAGAATAGTTGGTGGTCTTTTTCCTTGGAACTTAGACATTTCAATCGTTTATGAATAAGGTATTTAAAATATTAGGTTTTCTATTTTATGATTTGAATAAGTGGAATTTACTAAGTCAAACCATTCTCTTCTAAAGGTGTTGTACCGTCAAGTATAAGGTAAAAGCTACACTTTAGTATGCCATAAAATAAAAAAAAAATATAACAATGTACAAGTATGTTAATTACGACCACTTTTTCATTGTTTCATATTTAAATAATACGCCGACAATAATAGGAAAGATCATTAGGGCTTTAAAATTGAAAATTTTTTCTAATCATGCCCAAGTTTATTTTACTTTATTTTGACAATCGGCTCATCAAATATTGCTCTAGATATGTCATTTGTGCCACATCATTTTCTAAGGCATTAACTGTCATAAAAGTAAACTACTCTGCTTTGATCGATAACTTTCAAGAGTCTAACTTTTACAATTATAAGTAAGTTTTAAGACACCTAGCAAAATATATTGAACTATGCAATTTAATTAGTCAAAAAAAAAATTAATATATCGTTATCAAACACGAAAATATGTTTCGAAATTTCCACTTTCAACTCATCCTGGAATTATGAATATCAAAACTATTTAATATGGGATATAATTTGTCTCTTTTTAAGAGGTACGTTCCATGCGGTCTAAGAAAGGAGTGAGTCAGTTTGGTCTTGAATCGTTGCAGGTTGTTTCACAAGAAAACAGTCCTGGGCAGTTCAGTAAAACAATGGATACTACTTCTTTTCATAGTTTGTTCAATTAAGGTCAATTAAATTAGATAGGCATCAGCAGAATATACTTTTTTCAACAAAATTCACTCAATTCACACAATTCAATGAATTAGACATATATAAATAGAAGAAACAAAAAAGTCGGTCAATTACCGTCATTATTTCGTTGTTATTTTTAGCGGGTGTAATTTAGCATTGTGATTATCCCCAATTTGTGCGTGTACAGTATTATCATATGAAACGAGAATTTCAAAAATTGTCGTCTTTTTCAAAATCTAAATTAAAGTTTTTTGAGGTAGCTTAAATTAACTTATTGAGTTTAGTAGACGGTGTATATTCAAGTCAAAAAAAATAAATATTTTTCAGAAAAAAAATGCGCTAATAACTAAAGAAGAGACTCCAATTAAATATATCTAAAAAAACGGAACAGTTAACATCCTGTCTGCTTAGAAAGGTAACGCCACGATGCTACTGTATACGACTAAATATGGTGTTCCAAGAAAAACAAACAAGTTCAATTAGACAAGATATATAAAATGTTGTGAAAGCACAAAAACTACCTGGTAGCAAGGCGCAAGGTCACTTTCACGGCACAATAGACCACCAAAATGTAAAATGCATCAAAATTTACAACCACATAAATCAAAAATTCTACAACCTATGAATCCGAATCGTCAACGCATTGCAGAGAATTCTCTTAATCGTTACGAGAGTATGAAAGTGGCTACTTATGTTAGTTTATTCCAAAGAGATTAGGTACTTGATGGTAGAAACCGAGAAAATCACATCCATAAAACATTTTCCGTCAAAGTATTTATAAAATAGACTAAAGTCGTCAACTTGCTACAATGTTATAGATTTTTCTATAGTTACTTTTTTAATAATCGTTATAATCGTCACAAAAAGTGGAACCGTATAAATAGTAATTCTTGTAAGGTATAGTACAAAGCATTTACAACTACATTATGCTAATCTTCAAAATAAAGGACACATTCATTACATTTTTCATGTAAATTGGAGATCCACAATTTTTTCTATCATTAAATAGTATGCTAGCTTATATAGTTCCTACTTAGTTTCATGAGAAGTTATGTGAAATGCTTTATCGCTCAAATTCTCATGTGCTAGGAGTTCTAAATATTCTTAGCCTGACACCAATTCTGAACCTTATAAAATTTGATGCCAAATCATTCTTCTAAAAATATCTTTGTTTCTTTATATTATTCCATAAACTAAATGTCACCTCCCTCTCTGACACTATGAACCCCTGTCAGTATTGTAGGGATAAGTATGTATTTTCAATTGGGAAAGAATACTCCTTTATGCTCTGTAAAGCACTTGAGATTTTATCTAACCACTAATTTAATGTATTGGAAATTTTTGGAAACTGCTCTATCTTTTTATGAGACTATTTTCTGCTCTAAACTTTTAATATGTGAAAATTGAATGAAAAAATTGATATATAATAAACTTGTGGAAAATGTAGAAAGCAGTAAGCAAATTATTACTACGAAAGATGTTATTTTTAGAAATCTTCAGTTCCATTATTTAATTACTTCCACAATTTTAATGGTGTTTTTTTTCAAAGCATAATTCTAGTGTCAACTGTAAAAAGCCAACGCATATTCCAAGTAATTTTTTTAGTAGCTGTATATAGTAAGTAGGTTGTACTGAACATTTATAAAAATAATACAACAAAAATAGATTCGTTATTATATTATTATTATTTGAATATTGATTTCACAGAGTTCTTTGAACTCAGATGATATAAAAAAAATTGCCAAAATAGACAAACATTTTTACTATGTTAAAGAAATTACTAATTGGTTAAGGAATCTCTTTAAAATGCATTTAATTTATTTTTACGTGATTAGGAAACTAGAATAAAGAAAGAATAAATCAGCTGCAACGGCTTAATGACCCATCTTCAAAGAGATTTTAAAGTTTTTTTTTTAATATAACTATTTAAACTTTTGAATTTAAGTATAAAATTTGTTCTTATTTCGGTTGTCTACTAGAAACGGAGCAACTTAGTTTTTTTGATCTAGAGACAGACCCTGAAGGAATCAAAAACTCGAAGGATAATTTCTTTACGAATACAATACTTGCCTTTAGCTTGGGCAATAAAAAGGGTGATATAAATTATTATTTTTATATGGTACTCGTTAAGAAGTCTTAATAGCCTTAAAATTAATTGTTCTTTATCCTTGGCAACACCACTATGTGTAACAAAGCTAAATATAAATTTTAATTGTTACGTTACTAAACCACTTAAAATAATGTTGTTAGAATTTGACTCAATTATTAATAGTTTGATTTAATAGCCAAGCAGGACTAATTACCGCTACTTTTTTGCTGGGGAAACTTGTGTTAGATTTAAGCTTTACTGTTTTTGTTCAATTTTTTCGCAACATGATTTTCAGTAAAATTACTACCAAATAATTTTGTCGTTTTTACTTGTCACTAAAACTATTTTAAGATCTTAGCAGGTATTTGTAACAGATTTATATGTTTTTGAGTGTCATTGTGTAAGGCTGATGTATACAATAAATGTATGGTGTTTTATAGATCAGCCCAAAGAAATTAAAGGGTTTAATAATATCAAAAAAATTGAAATATATGGTTCAATATTAAATCAAAAAGTACTTCAGTTGTTTTTTGTGTATGTTTATTTAATAGTATAGATAAAATATAATCTCTAGAGATACTTGATTCCTTTAACAATATTTTCTGACTTCCTTACAACGTCAAGAACAAATTCTGTCCTGTTTGGAACATTTTGATCTGAAATATCGCCCAATGCATTCTAAATATTTAAGTAAATAAGTAGCGCAGCTTGCTACTCTGGTTCATGCCTGGTTTCTGTCTGAACAACGTTCCATTGATTTAGAGTTCAACCTTGATCGGGAAAGGATTGTGTCATATATAGCTATTATCAATCATACTTTCGCATGCGTTCAACAGTCTCCTATTAGATATGTTTTTAATTAATCTTAGATCGTCTGCCATTCGTAAATAACTCTCTTGGGGGAAACATGAGAGCCACAAATAGAACTTTTCAGACATACCAGAAGACCGTAGCTTAGCCAACAATTCATCGTGCCAAACACGGCACGCAAACGCTAAGGCAGTTAGTCAAAATTTCACCAAATCCACCATACCACCATTCACACGGCCAGATAGTTCTATTGCAACGACACCTGTTGAGAAAGCAAACTTGTTAGCAGAACTGTTTGCTTCACATTCTACTGCCGATTTCCAAGGAAAAACACCACCTACTATTCCCTCAGTGCAGTCAAGGATGCTCGATGTTGTCTTCAGACAGCGTATCATAAAACGTATTTTAATGAAGCTAGACACCAAAAAAGCTTCTGGCGCTGACGGAATACTGTGCAAGGGAACTAACACCAGTTTTCTGTAGACTTTTCAACCTATCCCACAGAAAGGGAATATTTCCTTTCTGCTGGAAATGTGCCACAGTTCAGCCGATACCTAAAAAAGGCAAGAAGACCCTGCCAAACAACTACCGACCAGTCGTACTGCTTTCAATAATATCGAAAGTCATGGAAAAGGCTTTCAATCAGCAGCTTCTAAAATACCTTAAAGGATTCAACATTATCAGCGATCACCAATATGGCTTTCATAAACATAGATCAACAGGAGATCTTCTGACTTACGTAACACATGTTTGGAACAACGCAATTGAACACTTTGGAGAATCTCGAGCGGTTGCTCTTGACATATCCAAGGTATTCGACCGTTTGGCACGATGGACTGTTGGCTAAGCTACGCTCTTATGGTATGTCTGAAAAGTTCTGTTTGTGGCTCTCATGTTTCCTCAGAGAACGTTCTTTACGAGTCACACTTGGATTTCTTTCTAACACCTTTACTGTTAACGCCGGTGTGCCCAAGGCTCCATACTGTCTCCTACTCTCTTTCTCATTTACATTAAACATCTGCTGGAAAGGACCGGGATTCCAATCTACAGCTTTGTTGATACAGTACGCTTATCTCTTCATTCACTTTGAACGCTCGGACATCGGCTGCTCAGGCGAATATCCGCAGACAGCAGGAAGTCATTCAACTTAACAAAGACCTGGAAGAAATTCTATCTTGGGGTGACAGTAACCAAGTGGAATTTAATGTTACAAAAACCCAGGCGGCAGTTTTTTCTAAAAAAGTTAACGTTGCTGAACTCGACATAGTTATGTCGGGGCACTCAATTCCCCTAGCATCGTCACTCAATTTGTTGAGCGTTAATTTTGGAGCAGATATGTCCTGGCATGAACATGTTGCAGGCATAGCAAGGAGAGCTTCTCAAAAGTTGGGAATATTATTTCGAACCAGAAAGCTTTATACTCCACAACAACTGTTAATTCTTTACAAAGCTCAAATTCGACCAACTATGGAATACTGCTCCCATGTTTGGAGCTCCGCTCCCAAACATAGACTGCATTTGTTGGATTCTGTTCAGAGAAGGGCTGTTCGTCTGATTGGAGACCCAGAACTGACGCCTTAATTCGCTGGAACATCGAAGAACTGTTGGTGACTTGAGTCTATTCTACAAGTATTTTCATGGAGAGTGTTCGAAGGATGTAGCCCGCTTAATTCCTCCCAGAGCGGTGCATGTTAGAAGTACACGTCGCGCTGATACTTCACATCCGTATGAGGTTCAGCTTGTTACTTCTCGTACAAGCTTTTCAAGCAGTCTTTTATATGGAGAACATCATCCCTTTGGAATGGCTTACCCAGGTCTGTGTTTCCCACCGAGTACAATTTACAGCGATTCATGAACAACGTGATTCTCTTTTTCCGCACACATGTCGCTCCTGTAGCGCTTTAGGGACTTCCCTTCAGCACGTATGCTAGACCCATAAAAAAAAACACGGTCAAATGCCCTGGATATGTCAAGAGCAACCGCTAGAAATTATCCAAAGTGCTCAATTGCGTTGTTCCAAATAAGTGTTACATAAGTTAGAAGATCTCCTTTGATCTATTGTTTACGAAAGCCATATTGATGGTCGCTAATAATGTTGAATCCTTCAAGATATTTTAGAAGATGCTGATTGATAGCCTTTTCCATGACTTTCGATATTATTGAAAACAGCGCGACTGGCCGGTAGTTATTTGGCAAGGTCTTCTTGCCTTTTTTAGGTATCGGCTGAACTGTGGTTCCTTTCTAGCAGGAAGGAAATATTTCGTTTCTGTAGGATAGGTTGAAAAGCCTACAGAAAACTGGCGTTAGTTCCCTCGCACAATTTTTGAGAGAAGCTTTTTTGGTGTCTAGCTTCATTAAAATACGTTTATGATACGCTGTCTGAAGACAATATCGGGTACCCTTGACTGCACTATGGAAATAGTAGGTGGTGTTTTTCCTTGGAAATCTACAGTAGAATGTGAAGCAAAGAGTTATTAGTGATTAGAATTAAATTAAAATATATTATTTATCCGACCCATCCTCTCATAGTTGCCTTTTCGAATCCGTCATCCCAAAATGATTACACTAATGAAGCATATTTAATACTGGTCGTACTACTATATTAGATACATCAATATAATAACTCTTCATATCTACTTCAATATTTTCATTAACAGTAATATTAATTATAACACAAGATATTTCTAAAAATAGTTACTTTGAACGGCATTCTAGTATTTGATCTCAATAATGACTAATGTAATAAATTTTAATAAATGGTTAAATAGAAATGAAATGTGCTTGAAGTGTTCACAAATATAGCTTACCGGAAATTAAAATTGTTTAGGGTGAGGACAATTTAACAGAACCTCGTTAGTCCAATACGATTATTTTGAAGACACATTTACGACTTTGTGTTTATATTTTCTTTAATGTTATTTTAGGAAATGAATATTTGTTGGCAAACATAACTGTATAGTTTACAGAGCACCATGAGAAAATGGGCAAATAATTTCATTAATGAAAAGAATGATAAATTTTATTTGGACATAAAATTAAACTTTTGATCAAAGAGACTTTCATTAAAAAAACATTATTCACCAAAAGTAATACGTTAACATGAAAAATACGTCCTATGAAAATTAATGACAGAACTTCAAAAATAATATCGAACATCGATAATTACCATGTGATATAAATAACCTTATTTTAAGTAATTTAATTATAAGAACATTGCCTCTTTCAATAATTGTCATTACTTTTATCATTACAGCGTTACTGTTTATTTGATCACATACTTTAATTTTAATATATTTAAATAGAATAGAATAATAGAAAGATAGCTTAGATTTAGGTTCAATTTCAGTTAGTCAGTTACAAGGTAGCAAAAAGAAGAAAGATTAGTTTTTCTTAACTCACTATACCGATCAACATAAATTTTGAGCTTGGATTCTGCATATTTGATTTTTATTTCTTCTACATTATTAATTAAAGAAAAAATAATTTTCCTTGTAAAGTTTGCTTCTCTAGCCACCAGAACTAAATTAGAGATTTTAAAAAGATTTTATATTATCATACCGTTATTGTATATACATACAAATAAAATAAACTTTTGTTATGAATTTAAATCACTTTGTTTCACAAAAAAAATTGAATATAAACAAATAGTCTAAGAGAATACATAAAAATATTTAAAATTTAAAATTTTTGATGTTTCTTCTTCTATGCATGTATAGACTTTCTCGCATTAGTCCCCAAATATAATCTCTCATCATATTCTTATTGTACTGTTCCTCATAACTCCGTACAAAGACCATCACATCTTAACGAAAACGTTCCCCTTGCTCTTCTGAATAGGCACCCATGTTATCTTTAAATTAGTTTAAATAAGTATGTAACATATGCACTTTAAAGTACATTCTGCAACCCATGAGTTTAAAGTTATCAAGCATACTTGAAATAACCTCATAGTAATTTTCGGCTTTGTTGTTTCCTAGAAAACCACGGACTACTGCTTTTTTTATTTATTTTATTATGGGCCCAGCACACGTGCTGCAGGGAAGTCCCTAAAGCGCTCCAGAAGCGGCATGAGTGCGGAAAAAGCGATTCACGTTGTTCTTCAATCGCTGTAAATTGTACTCGGTGGGAAAACACAGCGCTGGGCAAATTATTCCAAAGGGATGACGTGCTCCATATAAAAGTTTGCTTGAAAAGCATTGCGGAGTAACAAGCTGAACCTCATACGGATGTGAAACACCAGCGCGACGTGTATTTCTAACATGCACCGCTTTGGGAGGAATTAAGCGGGCTACATCCTTCGAACACTTTCCATGAAAATACTTGTAGAACAGACTCAAGTCGCCAACCGTTCTTCGATGTTCCAGCGAATCAAGGCCGCCGGTCAATTCCGGGTCCCCAATCAGACGGACCGCTCTTCTCTGAACAGAATCCAACAAATGCAGTGTATGTTTGGGAACGGAGCCCCAAACGTGGGAGCAGTATTCCATAGTTGGTCGAATTTGGGCTTTTTAAAGAATTAACAGTTGTTGTGGGGTGTAAAGCTTTCTGGTTCTAAATAATATTCCCAACTTTTGAGAAGCTCTCCTTGATATGCCAGCAACATGTTCATGCCAGGACATATTTGCTCCCAAACTAACGCCCAACAAATTGAGCGACGTTGCTAGGGGAATGGAGTGCCCCGACATAACTATGTCGGGTTCAGCAACGTTAACTTTTTTAGAAAAAACTGCCGCCTGGGTTTTCGTAGCGTTGAATTCCACTTGGTTACTGTCACCCCAAGATAGAATTTCTTCCACGTCTTTGTTAAGTTGAACGACCTCCTCCTGTCTGCGGATATTCACCAGAGCAACCGATGTCCGAGAGTTCAAGGTGAATGAAGAGATAAGCGTACTGTCATCTGCAAAGCTGCAGATTGGATTCCCGGTCTTTTTCAGCATATCGTTAATGTAAATGAGAAAGAGAGTAGGAGACAGTATGGAGCCTTGGGGCACACCGGCGTTGATAGTGAAGGTGTTAGAAAGAAATCCGTCGACCGCCACTCGTAAAGAACGCTCTCTGAGGAAACATGAGAGCCACAAACAGAACCTTTCAGACATACCATAAGAGCGTAACTTAGCCAACAGTCCATCGTGCCAAACACGGTCGAATGCCTTGGATATGTCAAGAGCAACCGCTCGAGATTCTCCAAACTGTTCAATTGCATTGTTCCAAATATGTGTTACATAAGTCAGAAGATCTCCTGTTGATCTATGTTTACGAAAACCATATTGGTGATCGCTAATAATATTGAATCGTTCAAGATATTTTAGAAGATGTTCATTGATAACCTTTTCTATGACTTTCGATATTATTGAAAGCAATGCAACTGGTCGGTAGTTATTTGGCAAGGTCTTCTTGCCTTTTTTAGATATCGGCTGAACCGTCGCACTTTTCCAGCAGGACGGAAATATTCCCTTTCTGTAGGATAGGTTAAAAAGTCTACAGAAAACTGGTGTTAGTTCCCTTGCACAGTTTTTGAGAACTATGGCCGGTATTCCGTCAACGCCAGAAGCCTTCTTCATTAAAATATGCTTTATGATGCGCTGTCTGCAGACAAAATCGGGCATCCTTGACTGCAATATGGGAATAGTAGGTGGTGTTTTTCCTTGGAAATCGACAGTAGAATGTGAAGCAAAGAATTCAGCCAACAAGTTCGCTCTCTCAACAGGTGTAGTTGCAATGGAATTATCTGGCCATGTGAGTGGTGATATGGTGGATTTGGTAAAATTTTGACTAACTGCCTTACCGACTGACCAAAAGGACCTGGAATCGTTGGGACAAGCGAGAAGTTTGTTTCTAATTCGTTGATTGTGTGCCTCCTTGGTTTCGTCGATAATTCCCTTGCATCTGTTCCGGGCACGAACAAAGATGTTACGATTTACGGTGTTAGGATTTTCACGCCATTGTCGGTAGGCAATATGTTTAGAAGTAACAGCTTCTTTGCATTTTCGGTCAAACCAAGTCTTGCCGTTGCAGGAGCATTTCTTCGAAAAAGGGATGTAAGCTTCCATACCAGCCAAAATAACATCGGAGACCTCCCTGGAGCAGTCAGATGGGTTATCGGATCGAAAAAAACAAACGTCCATCCAAGGGAAAGTTCGAAAGTATTCCATGAGATCTTCCCATTTAGCAGATTTGTAATGAAAAACCTTGCGCGGCCTAGGCGCCTCTCTGTCACTGATTGGCAGGATACTCGATGTCGAAAGCAGTTTATGGTCGGAAGAACCCAACGGCGGATTCACGGTGACTGTGTAAATCTCCGGATTGGTGGTTAAAAACAGATCAAGAAGACTGGCGAACTTCCCGTCTCGATCAGGGATCCGCGTTGGTTCGTCAATAAGCTGAGTTAAGCCATAACTGATTGAAAATTTCAGGTTAGGTATACTTGCCTCCACAACATTGCTGCAGGAAGGCAAGCAGGCACCTCAAAAGGATCAAAAGCTTTAAGGTGAACAGTCTTGTTCTTCGTAATTGGTGAAAAGTTGTGGAAATTCATCACTGGCCATTATTTTCTTTATTTAAGCGACGAAAATAGTGGCTTTAATTCCACTTCCGATAACATAAATTCTTTAAATATTAAGAAGTTTTAGAATCTTGGCGAAAATCCTTTAGGAATTACTTCATACGGTCTAATGTTACGTCCAATGGAGGCACAAATGGTGTCGCTTTGACATTATGTTGTCCTATCTGGCATTCGGTCCGCTTAGGCCATGAATGCTCTTGGTCATGCGTTCTGTCTGCTCTACTGTTCCATAAGCAAAGGTAGCAAGGACAGTTAGTATACCCGCCTGGCATTCCCATCAGAAAGTCAACTATTTTAAAGTCCGACCAGGGGTATTTTTATGCTTTAATGTCTCAAGCATCATCTTTACAGTCTCTTAATTTTCTTTAATCATTACGGAATCGGCCAAAGGAAGAGATGGAAATTTATTTTCATTTAGAAGAAGGAACCGCAGAACCGTCTGTAAACAGACGCCAGTCAGCAGGATTCCGATTTCTTTAAACCAGTCCTTCTTATCATTACAATAATACAGTGCTTCATGACGATCACTTATTTTAACGTTTGTTGCAAGCAAATTCCACTATTTCGAGCAAGAAGCTAGGATTGCTGCCTTACTTTTGGGCAGGTCTAGATCTCTAACGAAGTTGTTTAGCTCTTTTGTGTTAATGAGGTGTGGTTTAAAACTCACTGATTTGATGATGAAGTCTTCGCTTTCATCGGTGCTATTAAAAATTTGTGATGCATACTCTTGGGAATCCATCAGCTATGGACGAGAAGGTACAGGACGATTTTCATCATGGGGTACTAGAGAGGAAGATAGATATAGTTAAAATATATTTTTGGCATTCTTGCCAGCCCGACGTTAACTATATAAAAATAGCAATTTTAAACATGATCAGTGGGTTTCCTCCATATTCTTGGTACCCAAATCTTCATATATTTTTTCTTCCCGGTATCAGGCTAAAAATAATAAAAAAAAAACTATCAAAAGCAATGAAACAATATTTTAAATTTCCTTAAAGTTATATTGTGTCGTACCTTCTAAACTGTTTTTGCACTTCTTATAAAAGAAATGAGGTAGCCAATTTTTATCTGGACTTATTAAATTCAATATAGAGAGTCAGAAAATAGTCATTTAAATATAGATAATTTTTTGTGGACCGATGTTATTTGTGGGTAATACTAAATTAAAATTTGCTGACCATAGATATAGATATATATATATATATATATATATATATATATATATATATATATATATATATATATATATATATATATAAATATATATATATATATATATATATATATATATATATATATATATATATACATATATACATATATATATATATATATATATATATATATATATATATATATATATATATATATATATATATATATATATATATATATATATATATATATATATATATACATATATACATATATATATATATATATATATATATATATATATATATATATATATATATATATATATATATATATGTATATGTATATATATATATATATGTATATGTATATATATATATATATATATATATATATATATATATATATATATATATATATATATATATATACAGTCGACACTGTTTATAGTGAAACTCAATATAGTGAAATTTCGGTCAACATTTTGGTCTTTCACTATATAGAGTGTCGACTGTATATATATAATATATAATAATATATATATATATATATATATATATATAATAAAATATATATATTATATATATATATATATATATATATATATATATATATATATATATATATATATATATACATTATTGTCAGAAAAACATTACTTAACTGATTTGTTACAAACTAAATACTTTACCCACAATATGAGCTAAAACAGTACTAGGTATCTGTCTTCCAACGCTACGTACAAAAAAAAATCAATGTGTATGCAATTTTACAATGAAACATGAAAATTGAAATTTCAAAATTAGATTATTATATCGATTTTTCAAAAGTAACAGTTTTTAGATTTATATGTAATGAATATCCTTCATTTGATGTTAATTAACCATGAAATTACGTTAACATTGATGAGTTTATTTTTTTTAATTATTTATTATTATTATTATTTATTATTATATTAAATCTGTTAATCTGATCGAAAAATATTGTGGTGTTATAAGCATATTTTTGACAAAGTAGAGAAAATTTCATTCTCTATTCTTTTCTCAAAATTAATTTACAAGTTTAAAACGGAATTGCGACATTTTCTACCGATTTCATTTTATATTAAGGAAGACTGACCGGATGTACTGAATTTGTGATTATTGTAAAACCAATTACGTCTATTATTAAAATTAAAAAATATTTAATTCAGACGTACAGGCGATCTTAATTCCTGTGTATTTTTAACAGAACTTACATAACTAATTATAACATTTTCAACTTTAAAAACTCGTAAAGGATTGTCTAATTTTAAAAGTCTTTCATATCTCAATATCGTCAATATTTTGTGTCAATTTGATGGAATTATTAACTATAGTAACTTTAACGTTAATGTCATAATACTTTCCTACGACAAATTATGATATCATTTATTATTAATTAATATTTACATACTATAAGTTTAATGAAATAACGTATTTGCTTATTACATTATTGCTCATTTAATATATGGTCTGCATTTTTACATAAAGATGTTCAACAAATAAACGTTTAAATTAAACTTGATAATACCTCTAATATACCCAAGTACCTACTTGCATTGACTCTTCAAGTATAAGCTATGTGCTAGACGAAAATGAAAGCACACATCAAACAGAGAAGGATAAAGGTTTGTGTGGCCTTCTCAAGTGTTAGCAAATAGACCAAGGAGCGATTCCATTACGGCCCCTATTTAATGCTGATTGAAATGAAATTGACACATCTGCTACTTAAAATCATTGATCCACTAGTTCCACTTATGTAATTTAAACTCTCAGTGACGTTTATGTACGGGTGTAGTTCAAAAATTTCATGGAACTAAGAAAAAGAGGAGAAATGAGAGATATTGGCACATATCTGCTTCTATAGAGATTAACCTTTTCTATATTATGAAAACAATGGCGAACATGTCATGATATTTATCAATATTTTTTAAGTTTTGAAACGGCATATTTTCGGCGTTATTGTATTCATATTTTTGCAACAATTACTACCAATATATAAACTGTCAGTCTTACAAAAAAACAAACAATGAAGCAGTTAAAACTGTTGATAATTATTTTATTTCATACTTTTTAAATTTTTTAAATAAGTTTAGTTTTTAAAATTTCGAAATATGCCTGGCTATAGTTTGATCTAAAATATTGAGTAAAATGAATGTTAACAAGGAGTAGAAAATATAAAATCCTATAGTTTACTTCAATAAAAACACATTGTATATGTAGAAATAAGTACACGCCAAAGTATGACAATATTTTCATCACAAAAAAGTGCTAATTGACTATTAACAGTGATTTAATATAGAATGTTTGGCAAATACAAGTCGTCACGTGATATGAAGGGCTAATGATGTTTACGACACTGCCATGGGGTATGATCAGATAATGATGATCACGCTTTATGTTGGTTTTGTTAGTAATCATCGACTAAACTCATCTGCCTGAGCAGTCTGAAAGAACCAAGAATAACGGCTCTCTGTAAATTAATATATAATAATATTAATAGTCTAGAAACAGCAAACTGGTATCTTCTTCAGGATTTCTAGGAATGTGTTCATAATTCCTCCTAAAATTCCGATGACTAGTACTCCCATTATTACTGATTGTCGTGGAAACAGAACCTTCGCAGTTTAAATGATGGAACTTTTTTACTCCTCTTTGATTGCTATATTTCGTTCAGCGGGTGCCGAAAACTCAATTACAAAACACTTTTTTTGATTTATCGGGAAGTACTATATTAGGTTTATTGGCTTGAAAACGCCTTGTGATCGAAAAAGCAAGATTCCAGTAAGTTTAATACCTATTTTTCACAATCGATTCTATCTTTTCCGGAAGATATAGCAGCCTGGGTACACCATCCATACCGTAGAAATATCCAAGAAGGCAAAAAATTGGCGTAAGGGGATATAACGTGAAGTGGGCACGCAGAAGATAATCTAACAAGCGTCTCTGATTTTTTGCTGCAAGCCTTACACTTAACATTATCAGCAGTATAAAGTTTAAGATCATCTGTGTGTATATTAGATGAATGACCTTATGTCTGTGATTTCCTGATGGACCACAGTTATACCCATTGGTTTGACGTAGAACAATTGAAAGAGACAGTGGCGAAATACAGAATAAAGTTAGGACAAAGAGTTACCTTAAAAGATTCCCACTCTAAAACTCAACGGCTCAGAATTTTTTTTTTTAAACATCCGATGTAATGATAAATTTAGTATTCCGAAGAGGCAGATTGTATACGCTCATCATCATCAGGAAGAGTCGCTTTAAATCTTCCTAACTGGTGAAAGATCAATATGTGTATAATGAGATGTTTTGAAGAAACAACCAAAGGATTCTCATTGCAACCTTCAGATCCTTTCTTCCTTCCACATTGCTCCTCGAAGTCTTGAAGACCCTGTTCAATCGTGCTTAGTAGTGGGCTGTAGATAATACGAATTAATATTTTCTAACAAGGCTTTAAGCACGTTTTTAGTATTGACTACGTCACTATTTTTTTTTGGCATAAGTACCGTTTTGCCCTGGACAAACCACTTGGCTAAAAGGAGGACAATTGGTTGTCCTCCTTTTAGCCAAGTATTAAATATTTTAGCTAGATGTTCGTGGACGCTACAAAACGCTTCCACAAAAGTCATTGATGGCATCAGGTTCTGGGGCAGCAAGGCTCTTGGTGTATTTGAAACATTATCCTTTATGAGTGCTTGATTAGCTTTGTTCTGTTGTGGAACTGTGCGCCGTTATTTTTCAAGCAGTGTAGGAAGGAAGGAGTTATGTGTCAGGATTTAAGGATTTTTTCGCCTGATAAATATTCTTCAAGAGTGTAGTTACTCTTTCTACGGATAGCGGTCTTTAAATTTTAATGTTTTCCTTGAGTAAGCGAGATCGTTGGGTGAGGAAAATCTTGATCTCTGGAAAATGTTGTTTAATGGAGTTCAATGAGCTATGAGCTATTTTTCCCACCTTGGTTGTGATTGGCCATCCATCAATCAATTATTTAATGGGAAAAGCATGTTCCCGGTCAACTGAATTTTTCTTGACTGCTCACCTGCTGCTGTTGAAAATTTTTTCATAACAGATTAGTTCATAGTCATGGTCCATTTTATGCACTGTCTCACCTGACCGAGCCCTAGACTAAGTTCTTGCGTGACACCCTCGGCACTTGGACCTTTATTAATATCCAACATTGACTCATCCCAGATATGCATAGATATTATGAGGATTGAGCTCGGAAGAGGCCCTTTTAGTGTTTTTGAACCCTGCATGAAGTAGCGCGTTTCTCGTTTATTTTCTGTATGTCCATGCGATCACGAGAAACACTACTTTTGGGATTATGTTGAAAATGTGAAATCTTTGGCACAGTGACACTACTCAGTATATATCACACTACATCAAACACTTAATTTTAGCAATCGACACTCGTTTCACTAACCATGTTAGCTTCATCAGGAGCGATGATTTACTCAATCATCGTTCCTGATGAAGCTAACATGGTTAGCGAAACGGGCGTCTATTGCAAAAATAAAGTGTTTGGTGTAGTGGTGATATATACTGAGTAGTACTTTTGGGATGGCCTTCTACAAATGTTCATTAACGTTATTGAGGCTAGATGATTTCTATGAGATTCTTTGGTGCAACATCCGCTATTGACCGGATTATAGAAGTCATTTAGTCGTTATTTATTTCCTATATATTATGGGCATAGCATATATACTGCAGTGAAATCCCTAAATTGGGTTGGTTCACGTTGGTCTTGAATCGCTGTAAATTGCACTCGGTGAGAAACATAGTCATGAGCAAATCATTGCAAAGGGATGAAGTTTTCCATATAAAAGACGGCTTGAAAAGGGGTGTATGAGGAACGACCAGCATTCATACGGATGTGATGTATTAACACGACATGTATTCCTAGCATACACCGCTCTGAACGGAATTAAGCAGGCTACATACTTCGAACCGTTTCCATGAAAGTACTGGTAGAATAGACTCAAGTGGCTAATCGCTCTCCAGTTTTCCAAAGAATCAAGGTTGCTGGTGAGTTTTGAGTCTAACATCAAGTGGACAGCTCTCGTCTGAATAGGTTCCAACAAATGCAACGTATGCTTGGGAAAAAAGCCCCAACCACCGGAGATATAAAATTAAAAGTTGTGAGGATTAGAACTTTCTAGTGTGAAATTATATCCTCAGCTTTTGAGAAACTCTTTTTGGTACACATCTTCATATCAGGACATATTTTGTCCTCGCAAATTGAGTGACTGTCCTAGAGGAATGGAGTGTCCCGACATAACTATGTCGAGCTCCATACTGTAAACCTTTCTAGAAAAAAATGCCACATGGTTTTTTGTAGCGTTAAATTCTACTTGGTTACGGTCACCCCAAGATAAAATTTTTCTTTGTTAAGTTGAACGACTTCCTGCAGATATTTGCATGAGTAGTCGATGTTTGAGCGTTCAAGGTAAATAAAGAAGTAAGCGTACTGCCATGTGCAAAGCTATGAGTTGGATTTCTGGTTGTTTCCAATGGATTGTTAATGTAAAGAGAAAAAGAGTATGAGACAGTAAGAACTTTGGGACACACCAGCGTTGCTAGTGAAGGTATTAGAAAGAAAGCCTGCAACCGCCACTTGTAAAGAACGCTCTTTGAGGAAACACTAGAGCCCTAACCAGACCATTCAGTCATACCATAAGAGCGTAGCTTAAGCAACAATCCGTCATGCCAAACACGGTTAAATGGCTTGGATATATCAAGCGAAATTGCCCAATATTTTCCAAAATGTTTAATTACATTTTTTGAAACATATGTGCCATAATTTAGAAGATTTCTTGTTGATTTTTGCTTATGAGAGTGATATTGACGGTCGCTAATAATATCGAATCCTTCTAGATAGTTTAGGCGATGTTGATTAAAGCAATGTGATAGATCGATAGTTGTTTGGCAAGGCTTTCTTGCATTTCTTTTGTATCAGCTGAACTCTATCGTATTTTCAGCAGGAAAATATAAAATAAAATACTCCTTTTCTGCTAGATAGGTTGAAATGTCTACAGAAAACTTATGTTCGTTCGCTTCGCATTTTTTGAATACCACATATTCCATCAGCGCCAGGAGCTTTTTTGTCGTCTAGCGTCATTAAAATATGTTTTGTGATTTCCATTTATTACTTGTACATCTTTGTTACCATACTACTTGTAACTTGTTGGATACTCTGCGCACTATTTTATTTTTTTGAAATAATTCTTCATTTTTCTCATCTATAATATAGTTTCTTTTGTTTTTGATTTATTTTAATGAAACGGATATTTAGTATATTTGCTTCTGTCTTAACCAAAAGCGATCAGCGGAGAAGCACAGCTTACTGAAAAAAAAGAGTTGAAATAGAAATATATCTTGGGGAGTATCGCAGTCAATCTTAGGGGGTCTCTAAGGAGATCAGAGTGATATACGGGTCTGGTATTAAGCTGTTTTGTTGGACTGGAGACGCGTTGTCATTAATGCAATTAGTCTTATTATCTAAGGGAAGATAGTATTTAATAATAGTAAATTGAAAAAAAGGGCAACAGGGTGAATAATTTTTGATGAAGATCATTTCTGTCATATTGGGTGATATCGTCTGGTCCTATGTGCCTTTCGAGTTCTTGAACTGGCTTTCATTGACTAGTACATTTTTGTCTACAGCCTTAAGCTCATTATTGATTTCAAGTTCAATGTTCATTCTGATTATATTAAGCCGCTTTCCTGGTATAAGGTTGTTCGCGAATGTTATCAGATCTTAACTTATCACCCTCTGTTCCGTTATATATAGATCTAGTTACCCCTTGTAAAATTCGGTAACAAGTCTGTATGTATAACCGGTTGCATATCATTCCAGTTGAGTTAACTAGTAGAAAATGCATATAATTGATTCATTCGTAGCTTCAATCTCATATGTTCTCTTGGCACTCCTACCTAAATGCGCCTACACTTTTTCAATAGAGAATTCTTTGGCCTTGTACGACAAAGACCTAACTCGTCAGTATCCTACCACCGACGTCCCGCGTGTCCTCATGCTCAGCTCCATCTCCGGACAATGCCTTCGGCATAACTCTGTGCAGGGTGGTCCAAATTGAACATTTATAAAGGTAAACTTCTTTATCTAAAGGAGTCGGTGTCTGGAGCTCAATTTTTATAATAAACTCAATGGTGAAAACCGAATATCGCTATCTAATACCGTTTCAGATATCAAATTTTCAAAAATCTGCATTTCGGAAAAATATTTGTAATTATTTCCTATTAAAAATTTTTGATTTCTGTAAAAACATTCTCAAAGCACTTTTTCATGTGGATTTGTATAAGTTACATTTTTTTACAACTAATATTTTAATAGTTCTTAACGCAAAAATATATTTTTTAAACGGGATACCCTGTATATTTTTCCTTATCGAATCCTTTATATTACCATTCTAAAAATATAGCACACTTTATATTTTGCTTAAATCTACTTCAAAATATAAAGGTTTTCAGTTTTTACGCGAGTTTTAAACGCACATTTTGTGAAGTAGGCTTTGGACAGAGCGGCCATATGGTTTAATTCAATTGTTTACTCGTTGTTGTCAAATTTTACTTCAGGATCAGTTACTGAATTGTCAAATAAATCGCAATGAAGTTTGAAAATTATGAAAAATGTGATATGATAGTGTATTTTATACAAACCGGAGAAAATTCGGAAGCGGCAAGTAATTTGTACCACGAACGGTATCCAGAGAGGCGTCACCCCTCAAAGGATATATTCGCTCGATTGCGACATACTTTAGTTAATAGTGGCCAGTTTGAAAAGAAACGACCCAAAAATTATGCATCAAATAGGGATAACGAATTAGAAGAAATAGTAGTTTTAAGAACTATCGGAAATAATCCCAACACTTTAACCCGACAGTTAAAAGAATCCACTGGACTACCAAGAAACCAAGAACTAACGTAAATTGTATTTTGAAGAAGCACAAATTCAGGCCATATAGGACAAGAAAAGTTCATTACCTTAGAGGCGGAGATTTTCAACGGCGTATGGATTTTTGCAAATAGTTTCTGGAGAATTGTAACCATGTTCCGAATTTTTCATTAAATTGCATTTGGACAGACGAAGCTTATGTAAGTAAAGCAGGTATTTTTAACCGTTACAATTCTTATACGTGGGCACAAGAAAATACTCATTTAGTTTTGGAGCAAAGAATTTAAGACAGATTTGGATTTAATGTGTGGGCAGAAATTTTTAGAGGCAGGGTTATAGGTCCATTTATTTACGAAGAAACACTCACCTCTCAGAGATATTTCGAAATTTTAAGGCAGCAAATAGACCTCTTGTTGATGAACTGCCGTTAATGGACCTTAGAAATATATTTTTTCAACACGACGGGGCACCCCATCATAACGCTGCAGTTATCAGTAATTTTTTATCGGCCAATTTCGATAATAACTGGATAGCCAACCAAGATCCAAACCGTTGGCCGGCAAGGTTCACCGGATTTAACACCCATGGACTTCTATCTCTGGGAAAGATTAAAAGACCTAATTTTTAAATTTCCGACAAACACCAGGCAAGAGTTAGAAGTCGCAGTGATACAAAGTTTTGCAGCTTTCACCCCACTAATCAACTCGGTAAGAAGTGTCCAGAAAAGGTGCCGCCTATGTGTAAATAAAACTGATCGAGATTTCGAACATCTCTTATAGAAAAATTTTGTTTTAGTTTGCTCTACTCTGAATAAATTGTTTTATTGTTGTTTTGTTTTATTTTCTACATAGTTTAAAGTACTATAGCATTAAGTAAATTTCATTGTAGTTATAACTCTTAGAGTTACTTCTGGGATTTTTTTTACGATTTGACTGCTCTCAGTAAACAATTAATATTGCCGCTCCGTCCAAAGCCTAATTTAAAAGTCGCGTAAAAACTGAAAACCTTTATATTTTGAAGTAGATTTAAGCAAAATATAAAGTGTGCTATATTTTTAGAATGGTAATTTAAAGCTCTATTCGGACAAGGAAAAATATACAGGGTATCACATTTAAAAAATATATTTTTGCGTTAATAACTATTAAAATGTTAGTTGTAAAAAATGTAACACACACGTGAAAAAGTGCTTCGAGAACGTTTTTACAGAAATCAAAAATTTTCAATAGGAAAAGAATTACATTTTTCCAAAATGCAGATTTTTGAAAAACACCCTGTATATCCGAAACGGTACTAGATATCGATATGCAGTTTTCAGCATTCCATTTATCATAAAAATTGAGCCTCAGACACCGACATCAGTTTTCGTCTATCTCCTTTAGATATAGGGGTTTCCCTTTAAAAGTGTCCAATTTGGACCACCCTGTACATGTTCACGCTTTATGTTTTGTATAAGATTCCTTGGTATAACACCCGTTGTTGAAAGAATTATGGGAATCATTTGACTGCCGTCTATTATCCATTTTCTTGTTATTTGTGTTTCTAAGATCCTGTATTTGGCAATTTTCTCATTGCCCATGTAAATTGTCATTGTTTGCTATCGATCTACTCTGACATCGACCAGTAATTTGATGTAGCGTTTTCGACATTTTCCTGATTGAGTTTACTGGGTTGTCGTTCATAAAGAGACTTGACTAATCATTCTTGTAGCTTTATTTGGTCTGTTTGGTGGTGGTAAGGCAATTTCGCCAACAGTTCTGAATCATAAACTTCGCATATTACCGGATGTAGTACGTAGGTAAGCCCTCGGAAAAATGAGTGCAGGTTCAATATTTGTTGGTTCAGTTGCTTACTTATATCTGCCAGTCAACTTCCTCGTTGATATCTAGGTAACGTTGTTCTTTCAGTAGCACTCCAAGGGTAGTGTTCTAATTTTTTTCTGCAAATTTTTAATTCCAAATTCCAATTCACAATCTCAAATAAGTACTAAACAGTTATTTAATAAAGTGATTTTTCCTTTTTGTAGTTCATCTTGAAGAAAACTGTAATGTTTGGAAGGTAGGAAATGTTACTCGAAATTGTTGTACGAAAAGCCTTTTTTTTTGGTACCTAAAAAGGTATTTGTTATACTTTAGGATGCGTTCTAGAGGATATATTGGTTTTAACAGAAAAAAGAGTATTTGCAGTATTCAAATATATAAATATTTGCCGTGATTTCCCATGAAATCGAGGTTTTCATGGTCTTTAAATCAGAAGATAAAAACCACGTGGTATGTTGTATTTATTTATTTTTTTAATTTAAACAGTTTTTATTTTATTCTAGGATACGAGAGTACTTCAGGTGCTCAAGTAGTAACGCGTAGACTACTTTTTTACAAAATGCAGGAACAAAACTTGTCAAATTTTAAAGAAAAATTGATATATATCTTGAGAGTTATGTTTCATCGTAAGATGAATATTGTGATGAGCAAAGGAAGGAAACAAAGCATAAGTTCTCCTGTTTGAAGTCACAATTCAAAAAAAAAATGAACAGAAGCGCATAAAAAAGCAAATGTGTTTTTCTTAAAAAGAATGACGAATGGTTACAAGAAACATTTGGAATACTTAGGGTAAAACGCTGTTCTTCTAGTCGATCAACAAAGTCATTTGAAGAATCAAGTGAGAGGATCAAACGTAGAAAAACAGAGGAAGTACGCAGTGCTGTAGATACAGAAGTAATAATGCGTGCTGGTCAAACATCCATTCAAAGTTCTGGAGAGAGATTTGCAACCAGTATTCTAAAAGACATAACTAACTCTCACCAAACAGCCCAATCTTACCAAAAAGCATACAAAACGTCAAGGCAGCATGAAAAACAGTTACAACTAAATCCAATAGTCACCCCCTCAATGCTTGTAGAAACTGACCTCTCAAGGAGACAGTATGAAATAATAAGGAATAGTAACAAGAAGTATTATCCGAGTTACACCGTGTTACAGCAAGCAAAATGGACTTGTTATCTGACGAAAGAATCTTATCGGGTAACTGAAACATGTGCTGAAATTAACTTACAACATTTATTGGATCACACGGCTAAACGGTTGGCCACATATTTGGAAGATGTACTAAAAGAATTAAATGTGGAAGAGCGTCAATCATTGACTCATTTTGAAATGGGGATGTGATGGATCGCAACAAGCACAATTTAAGCAAAAAATGCAAGAAGGAGATGCAGTTCACAGCAAAATTTTTCAAAGTTGCCTTGTTCTACTACAATTGATTTGTAGGACAAACAAGAAAGTTATTTGGCAGAATCCAACTCCCTCTTCGCCACGATACTGTCGGCCAACGAGGATTAGATTTGTTAAAGAAACAGTGGATACTGCAAACTCTGAAATTACACACATAGAAAATACAATAAACGCTTTGGTAAACAGCGAATTCGTACAAGGAGACATCTTTTTTTCCATGAAACATATAATGACTCTAACTATGGTCGATGTAAAAGTGTGCAATACTGCTACTTCAACTACTTCAACAATAAGATGTTACATTTGTGGTGCTAGTTCAAAACAGTTTAGTGACCTCAATGTCAAAAATAACGTCGACACAGATGCATTACAATTTGGTCTGTCTATATTGCACGCTAGAATCCGATTATTTGAAAGTATTCTGCATTTGTCATACAAGGTTCCTGTGCAAAAGTGGAAGCTAAGATCAGACAGAGACCAAAAAATTTTCAAGCAAAAGAAGGGAGAAATACAGGCAAAATTCAGAGAGCAAACGGGTTTAATCATAGATGTGCCTGAAGCTGGATTTGGTAACACCAATGATGACAATACAAGTAGGAGATTTTTTGCCAATCCAAAGGTGGCCACTGAAATTACGAGTGCCGACTTCAATCTCATAAATTGCTTGAAAGTGTTTTTGGAAGTAATATCGAGTGAGCATAAAGTCGACTTGAAAAAATTTGCAGACTATGAATATGAGAGCGCCAAAATTTATTTGCAGTTGTATCCCTGACATCCATGACTTCTACGATGCATAAAATATTAATTTACGGTGTAACATTAATGGAAAAGACACTTTTGACCATTGGATTACTCTCCGAAGAAGAAGCAAAGGCATGAAACAAGCACTTTCACCCGTACTGGCCAAATTGTGCTAGAAAATGCGCAAGAGAAGAATGCAATTTAGATGTTCTCAACAGATTATTGCTCAGCTCAGATCCCTTAATATCTAGTATAAGGTCAAAACCCAAAAAAAGATCTATGTGGTTTAGTAAAGGAGCAATACAAATGCTTGTTTCTGCAGAACCCAATATTAACTATGAAATTTCCGAAGAAGAAGAGAAATCCGCGGAGGAATCTGCAGAGGAAGCCGAGGAATGGAGCTCGGGTGCGGACGAAGAGACGTGGGCTTCTTCTTCGTGAATAATTATTTTCTTTGAATTTTTGTTTAAGCCAACATGTTTTCTTTCTCAATATAAGTTTTTTTTATATATTAGAATGCATTTTTCTTCAAAATATGCACTCCGAAAAGCTTTCACTACTATATTTAGAAATAAAACTCGATTTAAAATATCTAAATACAAAAAAATAATTTTGGCTGCATAAAACTCTGAAATATCCTTATGCTCTATTTTATATTTCTTGTGTAAATTTTCCCCGTTCAATGAACAGGGTGTAACATTTACTTACATCAAGGGTCATGCTCATTTCAGAGCTGATATCATGTATTAAACGCAGTAAGCTCTCTAAATGATTTTTCTTAACATAATAGTTCTTCAGATGGTCCACGTTGAAAGGATGACTGGTTTTGTCTTTCTTTTGTTACCTCAAAGCCATATCTGGTCTCTATGATGGAACAATGGATTTAGTACTAACTAGAATAACAAGACACTAAATTTGTCACTATGATAGATTTCTTGGCTCAGGCTAAGAAGTCTGGTTTGAATTTTATTTCGTGATGCTTGAAAGGCTCCTCTTCTAAAAGAAGAAAGGCTTAGTTTCTATCTTTCAAGTACCTGATATTATGGCCAATTTAGTTTTCCAGGGCGGTACTACACGTTCTATGCAGTTAAGCGAAAGAGGCGCCACTTTTAGTCTTCCTAACAGTTCGTGAGATGTTGTGTCGAAAGCTTTCCGATAGTCAATCCATGCCATGGACAAACCTCTTTTGTAGTGTACGGAGTCTTGGGTGATACATCTATCAATCAGTTATTTCTCCTCTGAACCTTCTGGCAGTACGCCAGATGATTTTGTGAGAAAAATTTTCTTATCGACAATATATTTTATTCGCTTTAAGAGGCATATCCTAACCACCACTCGAGCTCGCATTCATTCTAGACAGCGCTGTTTGATGATATTAAATGAGTTTGACAAAGTTTCTTTGCTATTTTCTTCACCTTGGTTATGAATGGTCGTCCAGTTATTATATACTCAAATCACATACTGAATACGAGAGGCTTTTTGCCTAGCCTCCTAAATGTTTCTTGATATCTGTTCTACATGTTTTCGCTCTTACTTTATTCTATTATCTGCATTCCCATGCTGTTGGTCTGGCATTAATTCTGAGGCAAAACGGTAAACAGCTTTGTTTAGTGTCTCGATCAATAGATTTTCTAAAAGTTCACTTCAAAGAGGTTAGCTGACATTTGCCAGTTTTGTGACTTTTTCTGATATTTTCACCTTTCATTCCTAAAGTCTATCTTCGTTGCTTAGAAAAATGACTTTGACAGGGTAGTTTATTTGATGAGGTACTGCCTCAAGGTGTTCTCGAGGCGTGCGAACATAGCCTGATTTGCGAAGATATGTCATGTAGTCTTGTAAACTTTGGCTGGAGATGTTTTGATGCATACGGCCTATATACCCTCTACACGTCGGTTCGGACACTTGACAGCAATCATACAAGTCTTCGCTTTATCTATCAATCTATTCGAAGAGTTCTTGTTCTCCTATTAATATCATTATTATTATCTGCAGGAGAAGAAAAAATTCAACGTGACAGATGTGGCTCCGATTCTCGTGCTGTGTTGGCCGGAACCAAGCGGTATGGTCTGAAAATCATCACGCCTCAATAGCTAAGTTAACGTGATACTGCAACCGAGGATGGGACCTGTTCGTCGACATCGTCCAAAGATTGGGCGTGTCCCAGTTCTTGTAGAAAGAAATTGACCTTGGGGGACAAATAAGTGATTATCAATGATGCAAGATACTAGAGGCTGTTGACCAGAAGGGTCTTGATGATTGTATAGGGTGTCTGTGTTAAGTATTTACCTGTCTGAAAAAGTAATTACGTGTCTCAAGGAATGATCAATAACGCAAGAGATAAGAGGCTGCTAACCAGAAGAGCTATAATGATTGTGTGGGTGTGCCTGTGTTATGTATGTAGGTATTTACCTGTCTGACGAAGTAGGGCCGCAATAGGACTTAAACGGTGAGTTGGCACGATTAACTCATCTTTAAAAATATTTTCATTTTCATTACTTTTAACAACTCTATTCTTCCACTCTAAACTATGGTATTGTTCTCACCAATTAACCAACTTCTTATCTTCAACAGATAGCATGTCTCTTGTAATTGATGGTTTAAACAAATAATTTGTACTGCGAGTACCATCACGAATTGCTAACTCTTTTGGATCATAACGAGAAGAATAATTATATCCGTCTAGTTTAAGCAAACCCATATTTAATACTGATATCAATTCGACAATATAAATTACAAACCTAGCTGTTAGTGTTTAGTATTTTTAGTACTTTTTTCCTTGAATTGTCGATTGATTTTCCTACAAGGTGATAATCTAATAACATATTTGTTTTTATGCTCCAAGAGTATTGCTTCAAACTGTATACAGTTTTTAAGACTTGCAAACATTTTTGTTTGATCCATCAGCTGTTGTAGATTTATTTGACATAATTTCAAGTCATAGATTTCATTGGTTAGATTGATACAATTATTTTTTAGATTTGTAATTTCAGTTTTATAAGCTGCAGTTAGCAAATCGTAAACAATGTTTTTGTCAAGACATATTTAGAGTATTTTAGTTAATCTTGTTCTCAATAAATGTAAATCTAATTCTAATTTGATATTTGATTTAAATAGAGCAATATGTTTAGTACAATTTAATGAATCAGTTAAATTCTTGGCACTGAGTCCATACTGTTGAATTTTTTCCATACAAATTTCACTCGACATAAGTTCATTATCATAGAATTCAATATAATTATCAAGTGATGTAGCAATTCTTGATACAAGTTTAGGCTTATATTAAAAATTGAGTCATAGTCTGCCAAGATATATTCATAGTTTTCTTTAGATATGTTACATGTATTGCAGATAGTACCAAGGACTATAAGAAGAATACAGTTTAGAAGCAGTTAAAATATTGTTTATCTGTAATTTATATGCTGGTTTTTAAACTATTAAAATCATAGGTTGTTTTATTATGTCATCAGATTAACTGGAGGGGAGTAGTAATATATATATATATATATATATATATATATATATATATATATATATATATATATATATATATATATATATATATATATATATATATATATATATATATATATATATATATATATATATATATATATATATATATATACATATTATATATATATATATATATATATATATATATACATATATATTTTTATATATATATATATATATATATATATATATATATATATATATATATATATATATATATATATATATATATATATATATATATATATATATATATATATATATATATATATATATATATATATATATATATATATATATATATATATATATATATATATATATATATATATATATATATATATATATATATATTAAAATTCCGGGTTTCAATCCGTTCGTCTAACAATGGGTTTGCACGACGTTTAGCCAAAATCTCATTTAGAATTTTCAAGTGCTCTTGCTGCTGCTGCCACTTGATACTGCGATCCTGCTGCTGCTGCCGCTCTAAGCTAACTCGCCTACGTCATCATTTTCGTTTTCAGCGGACGGAAGAGAACTTTTTGAAGAAGGGAACTCTAGTTCTTTAATTGGTATCTTATTTTTCTCAATTATGTTTATCTTGGATGCTGATAGTTGTTGATGGTGTTGGTAATAGTGGTGAAGAAACAACAACAGTCCTCATATTTCTGCCGTTCAGTTGGGTTTATTTTATTTTATTTTCGAAAACACGAAATGAAGGATCGATCTGTACCGAACTTAAGAAACGCATTGGATTAAATTAAGCTAAAGTTTGCTTTTGTTCTTGTGAATCAAGTAAGGATAGATATACATATTTCATATGCCTTTTTTAACCAGCAATATTTTTTATGTACACCATCACCCACTAGGTGCTGGCCAACAGCTAATCGATAATATTGAATTTTGAAGAAATTATGTGGTACCTGCCTATTCTAAATAATTCATGATACTGAACCAATTCGTATTTCAAGTTTTCAAGCTTCCGGTTCTAAAATAAAAATTCAGCACCATTAATAAGACTTAAATGTGGATAACTAACCTGAATCTGAAAATAACTATGAAAATATTCTCTTTGAGCTACAGCAAATAGTTAAAATGAAGTCATAATTAATAAGAAATACAAACTTTCTTAAGATACTAATGTTTGTTTAAAAATGTGGACACGCTACTATCAATCAACTCATAACAGTACCAAGTTAAAGTCATAGGCTGTTTACATTTACATGGACTATTGGCGGATTTATAGATTGTATCATCTAAATGTTACATTAGAGAATTACGCTAATATGGAAGGACCAGGTCACCACCTCCACCAACAAAACCAATCAACTCCTCGGTAAGCTATACCCTATTCGAAATAAGTCCAGTAAACTGTCAACCCGTGTGGGAGCGGGATAGAATATCTCCCCTGGTACGTTCTGCCTGTCGTAGGAGGCGACTTAAAGAACAACCTAGATGGTAGATGCCCAGATTCCACCAGCATCGCCCGGTGTGATACCGTCGCATCGGCTTAGGCTGCGTGAAGTTGCTTAACGTTTCGTGGCTGTGCCGATGTCCCGGACTGTGGGACCAAATAGCATGATGAAGCACCTGGATACAAAAAATTTCGGAGGTAAAATAGCCCCCCGTTCGGATCTCCGGGTGGAGGCTGGTTCAGGTGCGTCAACATGCAGAGATCAGAATTTTAAAGTGGATTTTTGCAACATACGAGGTTTAAACTCGAACATAAATTCAGTGCACCAACACCTGCAATCAAATAAACCTCTCTGTGAAACCAAGGTCAGTTCATCGACCAGCGCAGTCAATTATCTTTATCCTGGGTACGACTTCTATTTCCGATTTAGGCGTAACTTTGGAATCTGTCTTTTTTGTCAGAAGCGACCTCTCTTGCCAACGAGAAGAGGCTCTGGAGCCCACAAATTTTGATGTTATGTGGTTGAAATTAACGACTCAACCAACCACAAGGTTCATCTGTATCCTCTATCGACCACCAAGTGATACTAACTCTAGAACACTTTTCGTTTCCCTGGCAGACACCATCGATCATTTACAAATTAACTATCCAAATGCCGAAATTGCCATCCTGGGTGACTTTAATGTACACAACATCAACAGGCTCAAATATTCAAACACTACCGACGAGCAAGGTCGTGAAGTCGAATCATTTTCATTCAGTTGTGGTTTAACTCAGCTTATTGACGAACCAACACGGATCCCTGATAGAGATGGGGAGTTCGCCAGTCTTCTTGGTCTGTTTTTAACCACCAATCCGGAGATTTACACGGTCAGCGTAAATCCGCCGTTAGGTTCTTCTGATCATAAACTACTTTCGACATCGAGTATACTACCAATCAGAGACAGAGAGGCGCCTAAACCGCGCAAGATTTGGCACTACAAATCTGCTAAATGGGAAGATCTCCCTTGGTTAGACGTTTGTTTTCGATCCGACGACCCATCTGACTGCGCCAAGGAGGTTTCCGATGTTATTTTGGCCAGTATGGTGGCTTACATCTCTTTTTCGAAGAAATGCCCTTTCAACGACAAGCCTTGGTTTGACCGAAAATGCAAAGAAGCTGTTGCTTCTAAACATCTTGCCTCTCTCGACAATGGCGTGAAAATCCTAACACCATACCACCACTCACACGGCCAGATAACTCTATTGCAAAGACACCTGTTGAGAAAGCGAACTTCTTGGCTGAACTCTTTGCTTCACATTATACTGTCGATTTCCACAACACCACCTACTATTCCCATAGTGCAGTCAAGGATGCGGGATATTGTCTTCAGACAGCGTATCATAAAACGTATTTTAACGAAGCTAGACACCAAAAAAGCTTCTGGCGCTGACGGAATACCTGCCATAGTTCTCAAAAACTGTGCGAGGGAACTAACACCAGTTTTCTGTAGACTTTTCAACCTATCCTAATATTTCCTTCCTGCTGGAAATGTGCCACAGTTTAGCCGATACCTAAAAAAGGCAAGAAGACCTTGCCAAATAACTACCGACCAATCGCACTGCTTTCAATAATATCGAAAGTTATGGCTATCAATCAGCATCTTCTAAAATATCTTGAAGAATTCAACATTATTAGCGATCATCAATATGGCTTTCGTAAAAATAGATCAACAGGAGACCTTCTGACTTATGTAACACACGTTTGGAACAACGCAATTGAACACTTTGGAGAATCTCAAGCGGTTGCTCTTGACATATCCAAGGCATTCGACCGTATTTGGCACGATGGGCTGTTGGCTAAGCTACGCTCTTATGGTATGTCTGAAAAGTTGTGTTTGTGGCTCTCATGTTTCCTCAGAGAGCGTTCTTTACGAGTGGCAGTCGACAGATTTCTTTCTAACACCTTCACTATCAACGCCGGTGTACCTCAAGGCTCCACACTGTCTCCTACTCTCTTTCTCATTTACATTAACGATCTGCTCGAAAGGACCGAGAATCCAATCTACAGCTTTGTTGATGACAGTACGCTTATCTTTTCATTCACTTTGAACGCTCGGACATCGGCTACTTAGACGAATATCCGCAGACAGCAGGAAGTCATTCAACTTAACAAAGACCTGGAAGAGATTTTATCTTGGGGTGAGCGTAACCAAGTGGAATTTAACGCTACAAAAACCCAAGCGGCAGTTTGTTCTAAAAAAGTTAACGTTGCTGAACCCGACATAGTTATGTCGGGACACTCCATTCCTCTAACATCGTCACTCAATTTGTTGGGCGTTAATTTGGGAGCAAATATGTCCTGGCATGAACATGTTGCAGGCATAGCAAGGAGAGCTTCTCAAAAGTTGAGAATATTATTTCGAACCAGAAAGCTCCACAACAACTGTTAATTCTTTACAAAGCTCAAATTCGACCAACTATGGAATACTGCTCCCATGTTTGGGGCTTCGCTCCCAAACATACACTACATTTGTTGGATTCTATTCAGAGAGGAGCTATTCGTCTGATTGGAGACCCGGAACTGACCGGCGGCCTTGATTCGCTGGAACATCGAAGAGCGGTTGGCAACTTGAGCATATTCTATGGAAAGTGTTCGAAGAATGTGGCCCGCTTAATTCCTCCCAGAGCGGGGCATGTTAGAAGTACACGTCGCGCTATTACTTCACATCCGTATGAGGTTCAGCTTGTTACTCCTCGTACAACGCTTTTCAAGCAGTCTTTTATATGGAGAAACATCATCCCTTTGGAATAATTTGCCCAGGACTGTGTTTCCCACCAAGTACAATTTACAGCGATTCAAGAGCAACGTGAATCGCTTTTTGCGCACACGTGTCCCTCCTGTAGCGCTTTAGGGACTTCTTCCCTGCAGAACGTGTGCTAGACCCATAAAAAAAAAACATGCAACAAGCGGACAATTTACAAAATAATCATCAGAGCCAGCCTTACCTAATCCAGTCCTGCATGGTGTCCATTCGATTTAAAACAAAGCCCTTCGAATCATACCCAAAGCCCCATTGTTCGTCCGTAATACCCAAATTCTTTGAGCACTCCAAATACCTACAATCCGGAAATTCATGACCAACGCTCAGCTCAAATTTCTGGATAAAGCCATTGACCACCCCATGGGCAGAAACATCTTTGGACCTCCACCCAACGCCAGACGTCACTATCTAAATCTCCTACACCCTACCTCAGGATTAGCTCTAAGTTAATCTTAAGTTAATTTTAAGTATATACTTATGGAATATCTTAATTTTTTATATCTTAAGTTCTCTTTCGCCACATTTTTATAAAACCCATTACCTAGGCAAAGTTATTTAGGTTACTGACATGTAAATATCTTAAGACCCAAATATATAATCGTGATTAGTTCACTTTATTTAATAATAGTTTTAGGTCTAACGTATCTAATTGTCAATAGAAGATTCTAGATAAAATTACACAAAAAGCATCGATATTTTACGTAATTTTAATCAACTTTATGCTATAATATACAGATATATGTAATTTTCACGCTTAAATACTAGTTTTTTAAATTTCTCTAGGTAAATGAATACTTATCTAAAATCCATTGGAAAATAAGCTAATTTTTTTCAGGAATGTAGTGTTAAATTAATTTTTTACAGTAAAAAGCTAATTTTTTCCAGGATTGTATATGTAGTATCAGGTGCATTTTTTACATTAAAATGAAAATTGAATAAAAAACTCTTTTATAAATAATTGAAGGTTTGTTTTGAATCACTTGAAATGAATTTGTGTATCAAATTCAAAATAACGAAGAAGAAATTAAAGATAAAAACGATACAAATGCATTTATAACATTTATAAGAAATTGAAGTTAAAACTTTAGAATAATATGTTGGATTTAACATGATTAAGATATTATGTTGTTCTTAATTATTGCAATATGCAAATCATTGCTTGACTCAGTCGCACCAATCTTATCATTCCGTGTAATACTGTGTGGATAATGCACATATAATGTTCTGTTTATACTAAAATGTAAAAGAATGTAATGGATTGGACACGTTGGAAAAAATTATATCTTTGGATGTGTTTATTAAAAAATATTAGATACTAAATTTTTCATACAGCCTATATCACCGACATTTCTGCTCTATTTGAAAACTTATTGGAAGAAAAGAATTGGTTAGAATTATAAACGCTATTACAGAAACATCTATCTTTACTTGAAATTTTCACATTTATACTGGAAAAACTCTATATACTCGATTTAGCACAATTTATCCAAGGGCTATAATCTACAATAATAAAAACATTTACATATATATAAATCAATTCAATATCTATCTTTACTTGGAATTTTCACAATTATATTTAAAAAACTCTAGAGACTTGATTTAGCAAAATTTGTTTAAAAACGAAGACCCACAACAATAAAAACTGGTACAAATATTTCTATGAGAAGTTACAATAAATGTTATTTTTTTTTATTGTTTGATTGAAAAAAAAAATGCTTTTAGTAATTTCGCAAAGAGATATAATCAATAGCTTGCCCATATGTGCCTCAAAAGTTACTGTGGTGACTGAAAAATGTTATACTTGGAAGTTTATAATTACAGAATATTTAAAGATAATTTTAATCTAAAATGAAGGGAAAATTATGAGGCATCTTAATGTGTCAGAAACTATTTATATACATGTCCTGGTAATCTCAAAATAATATGCCAAACCTTTTGAGAATTTTAGACAATTATTGTCTGACGAAGTTAAAGTTAATTTGTTTACCAATTTAATATACGAGTACATATGATTAATCGCGACCCATACAAATATATCTTTACAATATAAAATCTACCTGATTTTCAATGCTGCTTTTGTAATATCCTTGACTTTCTTAAATAAATTATTTTCTGGTTTAAAGCAATAAGCTTTTGTTTCCATGCTATAAAAATTTTCTATCGGCATATTCATTCCCAAATTTTCAAACGATGCTAAGTTATTGATGTTTTATGAATCCTACTAATTTTATACTTTAAAGTATCAAAAATATCTGTGAACGAATGATATTTTCACAAACATTTTTGGTTGTAATTTCTAAATGGAAAAAATTTGTATTGACCTGTAAGAGTTAAACTTGTTAATATAAATCTTTTAAAAAGCCTTACAAGAAGTAACAAATTATTGTCTTAGGTATAAATATGTGTATTATATTTTAATAAAACTTCTTGCAGGAATAATAACGATGTTGTAACATCGTAAAACAAAGATACTTAATGTAGAAAACTAAATTTATGATAATATCAAAAAACCAAAGAGTAAATGGAAGACGTCTCATTCATAATGATGAAAGGGTACATCAATATGATTATTTATATATATATATATATATATATATATATATATATATATATATATATATATATATATATATATATATATATATATATATATATATATATATATATATATATATATATATATATATATATATATATATATATATATATATGTATGTATATATATATATATATATATATATATATATATATATATATATATATATATATATGACCTTAAAAGAGAAAGATGAACTAACGGATCTCGAGGCAAAACAATTGACCACAAATAGTTTAACCTGACCAAAACTATATTGTCTACCAATAGTACACAAACCAGGAGTTCCGTTAAGACCTATGGTTAGCTCGATGAATACTACCACTTATAATGTATCCAAGTTCTCGTCTAATATCTTAAGCAATGCTCTAGTGGATAATACTAATTACAATATTAAAGAGACCTTTTTTTGTTAATGATATTAACAACGTTCTGCTACCACAAAATTACATATTAATCTTCTTGGATGTAGTTTCTTTATTTACGAATATACCTCTAGAGTTGGTTGTGAGTATTCTGGATAAGAAATGAGATCAAATAAAAATATACACTACATTATCAAAAAACAGTATCTTACAGTTGATTGAATTCATTTTTGAAAATATGTATTTCAGTTTCAATGATAAATTTTAGAGATAAATATTCGGAACACCAGTGGGTTCACCCATCAGTCTCATCCTGGCTAAAATTGTTTTAGACCATCTTCTAAACTTCGTGTTACCTATGTTGCCATTTGATCTTCCATTCATTTATAAATATGTAGATGATATTGTCTGCTCGGTACCGGCAGAGTATGTGCAGCTCACGTTGGACGTTTTTAACTCATTCAGTGATAAGTTGCAGTTCACTGTTGAAATTGAGAGGGATGATAGTGTTCCTTTTCTGGATACCAAAACCATAAGAAGCAAAAACATCAACATTATATTAGATTGGTATCAGAAACCTACAAGTTCTCATAGATGTATAAATTTCTTTTCAAATTACCCAGCGAGTCAAAAGTATAATACGGTGGTGGCAATGAGGAATAGGGTTACTCACATCAGTGACGATACTTTTTTACAAAACAATTTAAAAAAGCTGTTCCATATTTTTCGCAACAATGGTTATCCTAGGCATATTTTGAAGAAGTAAGACATGAAGTCCAATACAAAAAACTACCCTACGTACGTGGTCTGACGAACAAGATAGTCTCGACCTTCAAAAACTACGCTGCCATAAAAATAGCAAGATATAATGAATTTGTAACAGGAATTTATTTAGTCGTATAAAACAAAAGACGCGACTTATGTATAACAACTATGTAATATATAAAATGTCTTGCTTGGACTGCGAGGGCAGTTAAATTGGTTAAACAAAGATTAACTCAACATAAAAGTGATTGCGCAACGGGAAAGAAATCTTGCGCTGCAGTGAATCATCACTTGAGAACAGGACACAAATTTGACTTTGATAATGTTATGATCCTAGAATACGAAAATAACCATAAAAAACGCTTGTTTCTTGAAATATGTCATATCATAAATGAGAAAAGCTGCATCAATTTCAAAATGGATACTAATAATTTAAACAACATATACTGTAATATTCTAAATATTTATATTACTTGCTACACCTGACCACTGTACACACACAGATAATAAACAAAAAATAAAAGAAATAAAATAATATTCAATATCAGCTCTAAAGAAACACCTCAGATCGAAGTGTGCACAGTTAATTCAGTGGTTTTGTTTTCCTTTTGTTTCTATTTTATTCTAATTGGTAAGTTCATGTTGTTTGTCCTTAGCGACCTATGTGTGCATGACGGTTTTAATTTTAGTAATACTCTTGTTGAAGCCGGGAAGGATTGGCGAAATATAGAGTTTTAAATAACAAAAGAATAATTCTTTCACCTCATTATTATATATATATTTATATATATATATATATATATATATATATATATATATATATATATATATATATATACAGTCCCTGGCCAAATTATTAGACGCACTGCAAGATTTCATGTAAAATATTAATTACCGAGTGATATTGTACCGTTTTATTATTTTAAATTGATTTGTTTTTTATTTTTATATTATCCAATCAATTACCTATTTATTTGACATAAATAAAACAGCATTAATTTAGAAAAGCATAAGTTTATTAAGTTTTAAAGAAAAGTGAAATTAATGTTAGTAAAAGTCAGTATTTAGTTGAGCCACCTTTAGCCGCTATCAAAGCTTTAATTCTGCGCGGCATGCTATCAATGCAAGATTGTACTGTCTCCTGCATTTGAGGATGATGATTCCACACATGAATAATCTTTTCTAGGAGCTGGGTTTTGTTGGTAATCACATCTTTAGCCACTTCTCTTTTCATCAGCTCCCACACATTTTCAATGGGGTTCATACCCGGCCAATCCAACAGAGGGATATTTTTTTCTGCCAAAAAAGCTTTAACAGACCGAGCAGTGTGGCAGGGAGCTCCATCTTGCATGAAAGTGAATGGTTCCCCATTTGGAAACCATTCTCTAAGCTGCGGAATCAATCGATTTTGTAATACTTCTTTGTACTGATCTTGCCTCATTATTCCTTTGACGACGTACAGACGTCCAGTGCCCTTGCCGCTGATGACTGACCAAATCATCACTTTGGTGGGATGTTTAACCGCCGGGACGACACAATCAGGATGAAACTTTTCTCCATGACCACGACGCACATACTGAGCTTTATTCTGCAAAATTTCGAATGTGCTTTCGTCACTGAAGCAGACCTGTCAAAAATAGGAAAAATATATAAACTTCCATGTTTATTTGCTTTATTTAACTGAAAATGATAATAATGTATCAATTATTGATTAAATTGCTGTATCTTACCATTCTCCAGAAGTCCACATCTTTGTCTGGCCATTGTTTGGCCCACTTCAGGCGCTTTGTTTTCATTGCAGCTGTTAACTTGGGCTTCCTGGCGGGGCGACAGGCCTTAAAATCTAATTCTTTCAATTTTCTTCGAACAGTGCGCTCAGAAGCATTTACGCTAGTATCCTGGAGTTGTGATTTTATTACCTTTGTGGTAGCAAATCCGTTTTCTACACAAATTTTCTCTCTGACCGTGGAGTGAAAATTGGTTTTCTACAGCATCTTTTCTTTCTTTTCGGGCTTAATTCCTTCCCTGACTCAATTTTCTTTTTTACGCGTCGTACACTAGCTTCAGAAACCTCCAATCTTCGTGATATTTCTCGGTTTGTAAATGTTTTCGCAATCACAAGGGCCTTCACTTCAGCTTTTTTACTTGGTGAAAGATCGCCTTTTCTACCCATAATGAAAATAGTCCAATTACTTTTTTAAAACACTGCATACAAAATAAACTAATAACTGAGTAGTATAAAACTGTTAAACAAACAATCACAGTCCATAAAGCCACAGAAACACGTCCGTACCTGACTCGATTCCGATCGCGACTGATACAGATTTGTACTTGTTTACGTTCATGTATCACTTTGTCAACACAGTGTAACCATATGTTAAAAATAAATACAAATATGTAGTCTACAAATACCATTATTGCATAAAAACTCTTAAGAAACATAAAATTACTAAAAAAAAATACAGTGCGTCTAATAATTTGGCCAGTGACTGTAAATATGTATATATATATATATATATATATATATATATATATATATATATATATATATATATATATATATATATTTACATATTTATTATATATATATATATATATATATATATATATATATATATATATATATATATATATATATTTACATATTTATATATATATATATATATATATATATATATATATACATATATGTATATATATATATATATATATATATATATATATATATATATATATATATATATGATAACAACATTCATTCATGTTAAATGCTACATTCTCTCGGTTCTGGTCTACGGGGTAGATGCGTGGACGCTGAACAACAATAACAACATCAATAAACTCGAGGCACCCGATATGTGGGTATATAGAAGGATACTTAGAATACCATGGGCCGATAAAGTATTGAACGTTGAAGTGTTGAAAAAAATGAACAATGATTGAAAAAAGGGAGGTAGCTTCTCATATATCGTGCTATATATCTTTTTTCAGGTTTTTGAAGTCTAGGCAACTGAAAAGTAGGTTATTTTTTCATTGCTCTTAACTTTAACGCAGGATGGGGCTGAAGGGGCTGGGGTAATTTGTATAATTTTAATAACATTTTGGGATATAGACAGATTCTTTGGTTGATATACTGGATACATTTTTGGCATACTATTTATAGTAAAATCAATAAGGAGTTAAAGTTTTTGGTAGACTCTTAGTAGAATTGATTCCTATATAATGTTTTATAGGTCTTCTCTGGGGTTTGTGGAGTCGGAGAATCTAAAATTGAGTTATTTGTTCATTACCTTCTATTTTAATTGAGAAAGGGGTGAACGAGATGGATCGGACAAATATGGTTTCTAAAATTTTTCCAGGTTTTTGGCTGAGATAATGAACAAGTTTTAATCGTAATTATTTATCTGCTATATAATTATGCAACGTATAGGAGGTGAGAGAGGGAGTTAGAAGGGCGATTATGTATTTATTGTGCTATAGTTATAATTCAGAGCTCATTGAGTCTAGGGAATTAGGCATTATATTATTTTTTTGATAATATTATTTGGAGTAAAGGGTAAAAGGGGTGGGAATCATTAAATATTGTATTGGTCCAATAATATTATTAGAATTTTGCTTGACTTTTGGTTCTAATGTTAAAAAAAAATTAACTAATCATTTATAGTAAAAGATATATAAGATGAAAGAAATGGGGTAGATGGCTAGAAGGGTGGTTGCGCATATATCGTAACATACTTCTATTTGTATTAGTATGTAGAAAGTATTAAAATCTGGTTACAGAATAACCTAAAAAATATTAAGTTGATTATAGAAAAAAATTACTAAAGGCAAACCTCTGTGCGATAGGTAGATTATTGTTTTTACGTCCTTCGCTAAAAGGAAAAAATTACCCAACGGATTTTTTCGCTTTCTCAACGTTTGATTTTTCGTAAATATCGAAAAATATATATTCCATTTTCCATCGGTCTGTCTTTCCGACTGTCAGGCTGTTGGTCTGTTGGCATCATAATATTCAAACGAAATAATGTTATAATTTTTTTCTTTTATTGGAAAAAACTATATGAACATACTACATATATATATATATATATATATATATATATATATATATATATATATATATATATAAATGTATATATAAATATATACATATATATATATATATATATATATATATATATATATATATATATATATATATATATATATATATATATATATATATATATATATATATATATATATATATATATATATATATATATATATATATATATATATATGTATACATATATATGTATATATATATATATATATATATATATATATATATATATATATATATATATATATATATATATACATATATATAAATTTTTTTAGGTGGATGCTACTATTAGATAAATTATTTATTATTAATGATATTTATTTTTCAGTTTTAATTACTGTTAATAGTAGCATCCATCTAAAAAAATTTACCATATCCCTAACTTTAATGCTTTTATGGTTTTTTGTCGACCTGATGACGACATAGACTATCAACAATATCCGGTCCGGACTCAAATATCACTAAATAGTTACTAAACTCGACGTCAAAAAAATTTTAAAATGGAGTACCATTTCAACATCATGTTTCTTGCAGTTGTGTTTCTGTCTTCCTAAAAAAGTGTTTTTGACTAATGTTTTATTGACATAGTTTAATTTTTAATATTTGTGTAACTCTCTAAGTGTCCTTTAATCATGTTTTTGTAATCGTACCTATTACCTGGCCAACAAAAATGCAAATTTCATTGTCTTCACCAGAGATGAATTAACTGCTAAATTTTTCTAAGTAATTTCTCATACAGTCTTACAATTCATTGAATCACATTTTAAAAAAACGAACGTTTTTGTTTATTTTCTGTACCTCGTTTGCATTTTTAGAATCCAGAAGAAGCTAAGAAGCGAAAGCTCGATAACAAAAATAAAAAGCAGATACTAGAGCTTTTAGATCTTTGATTGCTCATCTCTTCTCCTTATAAGGGCGTTTCCCAGTAGTTAAACTTAGGATTGTTTGTTGCCAGTGCCCTGTTACTGTCCTTCCTCTTTCTTATTATAGTATTTCGAATAATGGGAACCTTCTACAGACGAATATCTGAGACGTTCGGGCCAAATGTGGTAAAAAGTATGAAATTATGTGATAATATTAATAGAAAATTGGCATCTCAAAGAAACAGACGAATATTTCTATTGGAATGTCGTCGTACAAAAGTAACACCCCATTTTCTTGAAGACAACATAAAGAGACTGTGGAGAATTCCACAAACTATATCAAACAATAATATAACCAGGCTGGAAAACATAACACAACAGGTAACAACCAATTTCCATAAGTTATGTACTTCTGACACTAATCGGTACATAGAAAGAATCGAGAGATCATTGGATGAGCTATTACAGGACCTTAGGACTCAATTACCATTTCATATTTTGGATGATTTCATTTTTATTCAACATAATATATAAATTTTTATTCAATAAAATTTAAAAAAAAAACAATATTAAAAAAATAGAATTTTTAAAAAAGAAATTTCATGAATTTAATATAGGCAAAGACAAGTGGATAAAAAATATTTCCGATGTAGAAATACCACCTAATGTAAAAGGGTTTCTAGCCCTTGGTCCCAAGTTTAGTCTCACTATATCTAACAAAGATATAAACATGTTTAGTCTACTGTCTGAGATAAAGGGATTAATTCACCATGTTCCCCCACAAAAACAAGACTACATTGGTGCAAGGGCTGTAAACCTAATTACTAACTATGTAATATCACATAAAGACAAAACTTCTATCACTCATAAATTAGAGAAGGAAACAAAAAATTTCTTAAAAAACCATCCCGATTTACTGATCACGAGGTCTGATAAAGGCAATGTTACTGTTGCTATGTCAAAAACTTTCTATCTTGAGATATCACACTCCCTACTCCAAGATGACAATACCTATGAAATAATTCATCACGATCCCACTTCAAAAGTAGAAACTAAATGCAATAAATTAATTAAATCATTAAAAGATAGTAAGTTTTTAGATGAAGCACCTGCTCGGACATAATGGGATTTGTCCCAAATATTATGGTCTACCAAAAATATATAAACCAGATATACCTCTAAGACCAATAGTTTCCTGTGTAGGAGCATCTACACAACCACTTGCTAAATATATAGCCTCTATTTTAGAAACAGCTTTTTCTACTTTTAATAAATTCAGAATTAAAAGTACCTTCGAATTTGCAGAGAAGGTTAATGGCTTCATTTTGTCAGAGGGTTTCGTACTTGCTTCTTTCGATGTAGTTTCACTGTTTACTAACATTTCTCTAGACCTTATTATATCAATATTAAATGAACATTTCACATCAATAGAAGAAACATGTAATATTCCTAAAGAACAGTTTCTACTAATCATTACTTTTTTATATGAACATACATTTTTCTCCTTCAATAGTACATTCTACAGACAAAAAATTGGCGTCCCAATGGGAAGTGCTATTTCGCCAATTCTGGCCGAAATCGTTATGAATAAACTAACTCCTTATTTTGTCACTTCAAAGGTGGAATTTGAATTTCCCCTTCTGTTTCAATATGTAGATGACTTACTGGTCGCTTTACCTGCCGAAAGTGTACATAACACTCTTTAACATTTACAATTCTTTCGATCATAAATTAGTATTTACTGTTGAGGAGGAGACTGACTGTGCTATTCCGTTTTTGGATACTAGGGTTGTACGCTCTGAAAATAATTCAGTCAAACTTGACTGGTATAGGAAAAAATCAAGTTCGGGTAGATATATCCTATTCTATTCTTAACACCCTATGAAACAGAAACTGAACATCATCAGAGGATTAAAAAATAGAATAGATAAGATTTGCCACCCCTCATTTAAAGAAAAAAATGTAAAACTGTTAGAAAACATCTTGTTGGACAATTTCTATCCTAAAGCTCTAATTAAAAAGAGTTTTCAAAGACCCCCCCTTCATGTCAATCCAACTGTCACCACTAATGTCGACATTAGTGTGTTACATAAAAACTTATAAAAATAATCTCAATCACAAAAAAGACATAGAAGGATTGAGCTCCATGTATACCTATTTACTAACACAAAACCATACCAAACCAATGAAAAAGAATGATTTTTACGAAAAAATTAGTTTCTAGTAAAGTTGACGTTTCTTTTCTCTTTCTGTTATTTCTGCTGTTTATTACCAGTTACTTTTCTGTGTCTTCTTGTTAAAATTAAATAATTAAAAAATCAAATATGACAAATCATAAATAACGTCCAGTATTAATATTCTCTTTCAAATTTTTTAAATTAGCCTATGAATCTCTTTGTTATAAAATTAAAGAATTAATATAATTAATATAATTAATATAAATAATAATAAATAACTCATCTAAGAGTAACATTCATCAAATTTAAGTCCCTTTATGATAAAATTAAAACTGAAAAATAAATATAATTAATAATAAATAATTTTTCTAATAGTAGCATCCACCTAAAAAAATTTACCACATCCCTAACTTTAATGCTTTTATGGTTTTCTGTCGTCCTGATGACGATATACACTACCAACCATATCCGGTCCGGACTCAAATATCACTAAATAGTTACTAAACTCGACGTCAAAAAATTTTTAAAATGGAGTACCATTTCAACATCATGTTTCTTGCAGTTGTGTTTCTGTCGTCTTAAAAAAGTGTTTTTGACTAATGTTTTATTGACAAAGTTTTATTTTTAATATTTGTGTAACTCTCTAAGTGTCCTTTAAACATGTTTTTGTAATCATACCTGGCCAACAAAAATGCAAATTTCATTGTCTTCACCAGAGATGAATTAACTGCTAAATTTTCGTAAGTAATTTCTCATACAGTCTTACAATTCATTGAATCACATTTTAAAAAACGAACGTTTTGGTTTATTTTCTGTACCTCGTTTGAATTTTTAGAATCCAAAAGAAGCTACCATTAGGCAGTGAAAGCTCGATAACAAAAATAAAAAGCAGATACTAGAGCCTTTAGATCTTTGATTGCTCATCTCTTCTCCTTATAAGGGCGTTTCCCAGTAGTTAAACTTAGGATTATATATATATATATATAATATATATATATATATATATATATATATATATATATATATATATATATATACATATATATATATATATATATATATATATATATATATATATATATATATATATATATATATATATATATATATATATATATATATATATATATATATATATATATATATATATATATACGAGTATAGTCAAAAAATTGTAAAGTGATCGACACATAAGTCGGTCGAAAAAGTCTCCATACACCACCTTCTTTCTATACTATTTTCCGATTATGTTTAATTAATTAACTGGAACTATGAGAAAACATGTTTAAATTAATATTTGACACTTAACCATCGAGGATTAGTATTAAAAACAACTACGGAATACTTTATTTAGAAGTTACATCATTGTTATAAAAATGTAAACAAAATTAATGTCAAAAAAGTCTCTATACACTTAAAAATTACCAGTAGTTTGACGGAGTTTAACGGAAAATAACAACTTCGTTTAATTTAATATTTAGTGGGACCGCCGTTGGCCTTGATAATCTCTTGTAACTTTTTTGTCATGCTTGCAACCAGCTGTCTAGTAACTTCTGTTGTCATGTTCTCCCATTCGTTTAATATTCTGTTTTTTAATTCTTCTCTATTTAAAACATTATGTTTGCTAACGGGCCGTTTAAGTTTCTACCATAAATGCTCGATGGGGTTAACATCGGGTGATTACGGAGGTGTATGAAGCTTCTGTCGCACATTACAAATCATCCATTCTCGCATTAAGTTTGCGGTATTTTTTCGGATCATTGTCACTATTGGAAAATATATCTTTTTTTCGAGTGCTAATTTTTGGACACTTTCTCTTAAATTGTCTCTCAAAATGTTCAGATAAACATGCTGATCCTATGCATCCCCAAAGTTAATTTTACTTTTATCACTAAAGATTACGAATTCCCAATAGTAATGTATTCCGTAGCCTGCCCTGTGTAAACAATTTCTCACTGTCTGTGAACAAACATTTTTTGAAAATAATTCCCGTACTTCTTCTTTTAATCTTGATGCACTTTTCTTTTGATCTATTTGTCTAACAATACTGGCCTCTTCACGTGGAGTCAGTTTCTTGAGACGACCGATGCGTGGTCGAATTCTATAGGAACTTGTTGATTTATACTGGTTTACAATGTACTGAACAGTAGCATGCGATTTTTATAACAATTATGATCTTTCAAACTTGAAATGGAATTTCACAATTTCTCTCGCTTATTTTTAATACTACTTTGAAAATCCACTGCAAAATTAATAGCAGTGAGAGATTATAAAATATGACAGAAAATTATTAATTTGTTTTCAGTTTAGCGAGCAATAGACAGCTTGATAAATTGCGGCTGATTGTAGCCTGTTTTTTTCAATGCAGTTCTTGAGTGTATGAAGAATTTTTTGACATTAGTTTTGTTTACATTTTTATAACAATGATATAATTTCTAAATAAAATTTTCCGTAACAACTTTCCTTGCAAACATGTAGTTCTAAAATTATTACTAAATTTGATTTCTCCAATAAACAGAAAGTAAATCACATATCGACGCCTATCACTTTACTTGAAACAATAGTGCTCAAAAATTATAGGGTTGATTCATATTCCAAACATTATATTATTTTGTTCTAGTACTATGGTGCCAATAGACCAACACCCTGACAGTGGGGGTAGAGAGACCAATGGAAATGGGAATATATATTTTTCGCGACCTAAAAACACTAAAACGGAAAGAAAAGCAAAAATTACAGGGAGTAATTCTCTCCCTTGAGCAAAGGAGGCAGAAATAAAAATCTACATACTGTGCCACAGGTAAGCGAGTTTGAGCCAACTTTTTTTATAATCAACTTAACATATACTACATACTATTTCTGTTGGAATTGGAAGTAATGAAAAAGCAAAAACACTTAGATAGAAGTATATTATGATATATGCGCAGCCATCTTTTTAATCTTCTACCCCATTCCTTTTACCTTATACGTCTTTTACTATAAATAATTCGTTAAAACTTCTAAAAATATCCCAACAAAGAACCAGGCAAAATTTTTCTAATAATAGTAAAACTTTACAATATTTAATGGTTCCCACCCCATTCACCCTCTATTGCAAATATCAAAAAAATAACGGATTGCTTCGTTCCCTTGACTCAAAGAACTTGGAATAATACGCATAGCACAATAAAAACGAAATCATTCTTCTAACTCCCTTCCTCAACTCTTATACGTTGCATAATTATACATAGTCAATAAATAACAATGCCTTAACGTAGTTAATGTTTTACATAGTATTTGCAGAAATACTTAAATTTTGGTTTTGGTCAGATTAAAGTTACATTTCTTCTGTATGTAAAAGACACACTTCATATAAGTGTTTGAAATATTGTTTTAAATGATATATTTGCACAAATATATTATTTTAAATATAGTACTTATCCGAAATTAGTAGAAGCCCTGGTGTAAATTAGCAATTTAATGCTTATACATATTCCAGTGATCCAAATCGAAATATTTTGACAGCCTTCGTAGTAGGGATGAATTTCCGTTTAATTTATTGGTTTTTATAATAATAACAGTTAAATTTAAATTTCAGTTTAGAATACGTAAAAATCCTTTTAAATATTTATCTTTTAAAAATACTTAAAAACATGTTTACATTCTTCGCGATAAGGTAGTAAACTTGCAACAGGTGTCGTTTAAGATTACATTCTACTTGGCGTTGAATTCAACTTTTTGACATGAGGGCTAGTTATTTCTTTAAACAACAAATATTAAAAGAAAGGAAACTTCTTCATCCATCACAGAATAATAAAGTATGTTCGTTTTAGATCTTCAAGTATTTCGTCTACGTTGCCAGACTGCGTTAATTTCAACTTGTCATTGATTTGTTGTTGCTTTTAAGCTTTTTTGTTTTCAGCAATAAGTAGCACTATTTTTTTTTATTAATGTATAAGATTTTTCCTAAATCAAATAACATTGTAAAAAATAAAAAGAAACATTGACAATAATTTTACAGTGACAGGCGACCGGCTATTTAGCTAACCAAAATATCCCGGCCACAAATCAGTTGCCCCGTTGCCAAGTGTATCTAGAATGATATAAATAATAGCTTTCGCTTGAGAGGAAAATTGAAAAACTAGTTTTCACTTCTTCGTATATCAGAAAATTTACTGAAGGGCCTGTTGTTTTCCAAAATAAAAATATAATAAAAAAAGGAGGAAATAAGATTCAAAAACCAGAACCAATACTATATTAGAATAGAATTAGGACAACGGTTCATAAATTTGACAATGTCTATACCATCTGATTTAATTAATTTCTCTTAACAGTTTAATAGTCCTATTCTAGAAATGTAGTTAGTAACAGCCAAATCGTAAAAACCTATAAATATATATAATTTATATTTTTTGGAGCATTTAATTTTTTTAAAATTTTAATTCAATTATGACATTAAATTATTTATAACGAAGCAAAATGGCAATCTTAGTAATCAAAACGTTAGTTTCCATAACATTATATATATATATATATATATATATATATATATATATATACCTATTATATATATATATATATATATATATATATATATATATATATATATATATATATATATGCCTATTATATATATATATATATATATATATATATATATATATATATATATATATATATACCTATTATATATATATATATATATATATATATATATATATATATATATATATATATATATATATATATATATATGTATATAAGTTGTTCCTGTATGGTCTACGTTTATTTGACTGAACTTTACTGAAATTTACAAGATAAAATTTTACTACTCATTAATACAGTGTTTTTTGAAATATTGCAGTTATTCTGCACTAAAATTTTACTCAGTAACAATACGTCGTATTATTTGAATCATTAAGGTATGAAGAAACTAGTTTAATTTACTTTCGTTTAGTAAATTGTTACAACTAACATATTAAGATGTATTTTGAGAATCCGCACTTTTAGAAATTGTTTATTTTTAAATTTTACATTTAAAATTACAAAATTGAGCTCTCGCATAACCAAAATTACCAAATAATAGGAAAAAAATGTTTTCATAAAAACATTTATATTTTTTGGGGCGCAAATATTGTTTCGAAATTCATTTTTTAGTAAAGTAGCCTGCGCTGTCAAATAACTTACAGAAAGAAACAAAACTTTGACAAAGAGTGTTTGTTATACTATTTTTTTTACTGGCTTCTGATCAGTGTAAACATGAGGCTTATGGTGGAACAGATAGTTACTAGATGACGCAGCATTTAGTGGTCGGGGGCGCTTATAGAATACTGAGGGTATAGAAGAAAAAAATACGAAACCTTTTCCCTCACCTACTTTAATGTAGGTGTAAAAAATAATCCTCTTGCCATGAAACTTTAAAAGCTTTACCCAATACAGCAAAATCAAGATCGATGACCGGGGGAAGACTTGTGCAAAAAAAAACTATTTCCACAGTGAAACTTTAAAAAACTAACCTCAATTAACGTAAAGCGAGGGGAACTTTTCACTAAAAAAGGAATTTTACTTATATTGAAAATTTAAAAGCTCATCGATGATTGGGAAAAGTACCTTCTACAAAAAAAAAAAACATTTTCTGCACTATTGTAAGACCAAGAACAAAAATCAATAAACTGGAAGGAAAGTGCTTTTCAAAGGAAAATGAACATATTACAGTGACACTTTACAGGTTTAAACCATTTTCCCAAAATATCCATTCTAATCAATCAAAACAATAGTTGCCAAATTTAGGTCTCTGAGTACATTGATAATGAGATTTTATCTATCTGCTATATATATATATATATATATATATATATATATATATATATATATATATATATATATATATATATATATATATGTATATATATATATATATATATATATATATATATATATATATATATATATATACAAACGATTTCCAAATTGAATAAAATATCAGTGTACAAATTCACAAAAGTATAAAAATTTTATTTGTCATTAGACGGACCTACCAAATAAAAATCTAACGTGAAAGCACTTACCCCGCGCATTTATTCCTCTGAGGAACTGAACATTTTTTTTTTATTAAACGACTAAGCTGTATTCAAAAACATTCTTTTACATTATCGAGTGAATTTCATACCAACAAAATACTCTGTACATCTTCAAAATATAAAAACAAAAAAACCTTTATTTTGTTAAAAATTTAAATATAAAAAACATCTTTCTTTTAAACTTTAAAAAGTAAAAACAATGTTTTCATGATAATTAAATGACTGGTCAAGTGCAAGTTGAACTTGCGCCATTAATGTTCCGTGCGTTGATTGCTTTTAAAATAAAAATTTTTGTTACGGAGGTATAAAATGATCAGTGACTTCACAAAACATACCCCAAATGAGTTTTCAACAATGTTTGTTTCCGATCTTTATTGAAAACTTAAATTTTTGTTGTTTTTTTTATATACCAGATAAATTATTAAAGTTGATAAATTTCGTTCAATCTACACCTTGTGGATAATATCCCAGAGTTTTTTCAAAATTTTTTGATTAGCACTCTTCGAGATAAGGGAGTGGACAGCCATTTTTCGCAAATTTTTAAAAATAATTCAAAGAAAAGTGTGCGCAACTATTACATATATATATATATATATATATATATATATATATATATATATATATATATATATATATATATACGTATATATATATATATATATATATATATATATATATATATATATTTGAACTGAGGTTTTTACAAGCTTTCATTTGACACCCCACTGGATGACCTGATAAATTTTTTTTTTCACTTCCGATTTCACCCCCATCCTTAGTCAAAATTTAACATTCAAAACTACACGGCTCTGATGAGGCCATCAATTCCTATATTAGTACCAAATTTCAACTTTTAATATCAAATAGTTTTGGAGAAAATCGGGCGTGACGGACAGACAGACCGACAGACACCGAAGTGATCTTCAAAGTGTTCCGTACGGATCATTAAAAAAGTAGTTTCTGGTATTTTGCAGTTAATTTTTCAAATAAAGTCGTTCTCTTAGATTCTGACAGACACTCCTTCTGCTGCGAAATCTCTGCAGCTTTTATATCTTACTTCAGCACCTGAGCATACGTTCTATAATTTGTAGGTTTTTTATGAGAAGTTGGAAGTGACACGCTCCAGGAAAATTTCCTCAAATTACTTGCCGGGCTTTGAACTGTCTAGTTCCTGTGGAACTTCGTTTCTGTCTGTCCTCGAAATGTTGATTTTGAGCTTATAAACGCATCGTTATAACTGCAATGGCGCTGCAATCTTATAAGCGTCCCAGTCTCGAATTTACCTTCTGGTACAACTTGCTCACAAAAAGAATAATTCCATACCTTCTGCATACAAGAGCTGATAATCGATAGGATCACATTTGTATAAAGTGGCTAGAATGAGGTGGGTGCTTCAAAATTACTATGTTTTCTCACAGTGCTATCTCAACTAAATCGAGGGAAATGTGAGAGGAATATCCATCATAAATAACAATAATAGACTTGTTTTTTTCTTTAACACTCTTTATAAGAATTTTTCAAAATATCCAGCAAACGTATCACACTCCATCTACTCGACGTTTAAAGTTCATAAAATAATCATCTCCGGGGATAGAATCTTTAACAGACGCACAGTGGGCCAGGAAACTTATTTATAGGTCAAAATTATCTAGAACCTTCAATTACTAACGAAATCAGATATTTTTTTAAATACTCTTAAGTAATTCCGAATAAACGTAAGGAAGCTGATTTGCAAAATATAACTTCAAATTTTTTTAAAATTGCACAAGGCAGCACGGAATTGGGAGGTGAAATTTCGAAGTTTACTTATTTCAAGTTTACGCGTTCAAAACTGGTTCCTCGGGGCTTTCTGCAGTCGCTGAATATTTCCGAGGTAATTTTGATCGTATGAGGGGGAAAGATGGGGGTTGGAAAGGGGGAGAAATTTCGATATACACATGAATCTTTTTTTTTTCGTTAAAAATATCGTTGGAAAATCGATCAGAATAGATTTCCTGCACAATAGCGATCTGTTCCTTTAATGACATATTTGGTTCTAAATGTTGGAGTACGTTTTGTTTTGACATTTATGAAACGTATTGTGGTGTCAAGTGAACCGTAATATGAACATGTTACTTTTCTTTTCTAAAAGCATCAATTCATACAAAAAAATGTCTATCAATGCGTGTAATAAAGAAATCAGGAACGAGAGTACATTCTTATAAGTTGTGCCTAGTTCAAACATTTTAAAATTTTTGGGTTACTCTCTTGACTACTATTTTCCATTTAAAAATATTATCGATAATAAATATAAAAGTACCTTGTTATTTGTGATTCTATTAAAAATTAATCTTCACAAATAAATAAAATTTTTCATAAAAAATAAAGTTTCACTTTATAAATATATTTGGATTGACTGCAATAAAAATATTTCATTGCGCTTATCATTAAAATATTATGCATAAAATTTCTGATGGGTATTACTACGTAAAAAACTCACCATAATCTATCATTTAGTCGAAATTGTCTGGATTTTTGATATATTTTAGCTCTTGTCATCCTGAACAAAAGACTTCCGGGGAGAAACATCCATATTGGGTATTTTGGCTGCTACAGCTCACCAAATCACCATTAAAAAAAATTGAAAAATTCAGGAAAATCGAGATTTTAATATTGAAACGGTTATAGTTTGCTATAGTAAAAGTTCTCTGCCGCATTTAAATTAACTTTTTTCTAGTTATATGAATGGCTCGAAAGGTTCAAAAGCTATTTAGAATACAATTCTATGGCACAGATTTGAAAAATAAATTTATTGTCAGAAAAAAAGATACAAACAAAGGAAAATCGAGATTTTAAGATTAAGAAAGTTAAGTTTTGCTATAGTAAATTTCCTTTGTAGTCTTAATTTATTTTTTCCATATATATGAAGGGTTAAGAAGGTATCGAAGCTATTTAGAATCACATTTCTATGAAATATATTTGAAAGAGAAAGTTTGTGAAAACAAAGATACAAAAATACAAGAAAATCGAGATTTTAATATAAAATAAGTTTTACTATAGCAAAAGTCAATTGCAGTATTCAAATTAATTTTTTTCTAGCTATATGAAGGGCTAGAAAAGTACAAAAGCTATTTAAAATACAATCCTATGGCAATTCTGTATTTGTATAAATTTTCTGTAACATTAATTTTTCTAACAATAACAAAAACTAAATTAAAGTAAATTAAATTGATTATTTAAATCAATTTTAAAAAATAACAAAACTGAGAAAAAAAAAATAAAATCTTATAAAATTTTAATTAAATAAGTATAAATATATAATATGAAAGTTTTTGGTTGAAATCGAAATAATTTAACAAACTTTAGTGAAATTTTATATAATTTTATAATAATAGGTATATTAGTTGAATTAATAATTAACGTACATATATATATATATATATATATATATATATATATATATATATATATATATATATACATATATATATATATATATATATATATATATATATATATATATATATATATATATATATATATAATATTCCCTGGTACCGTGTTGAAATTAATGTAAAACTCAAAAAATAAGTTAAGAATTCATCTTTCAGTTTATATTCCTTATTTTATTCTTTAGTATCAGCATTAGTTTCTCCCCCTCCAACCCCCATTTTCACCTCTCAAAAGCGTGCCTATGATCAAAATTACCCCGAAAATAGATTTAGCGACCCCAGAAGGTTATGTTTTGTAGTCGTTACGTTTGTCCGAAATTCGCTTACGAATATTTAGATAAAGAAAATGACTGATGTTGTTAATAATTAAGGGCTCTAGATAATGTTGAACGAAAAATCGGATTCCTGGCCCACCGTGAGACATCTCAATATTATCACGCTTCACATATTGATCTAAGTCAAGAAGAAATTTTTTGTTTTGACAGTCCGAAACCTCCACTTTTGTTGTTTAAGATGATCAGCCAAACATCATAAGGTATTGCTAGAAGTCCTTATCCTGTTGTACTCTCCCATCTCGCAAACCATGAAGACTATTAAATAATGTTTATTTTGGGATATCGAAGTACTTCTGAGCTTTGTTCATAGACATCAGTTTGCAATTAACAGCCTCTAGTCTTGCTTTTCTTCAATTTAAGTTATACGTCTTTTTCTCATATAATTGCAGACCATTTTTTTTCTGAAAAGAAAAGCAATTGAATATTAACATTTCACTGACTTATTTATAAACAATTCAGCGCATGCGCATAAGCCCATTTAATTCTTTGACAATGACATTTTTATTACGTAACTAACATTTACTAAAAAAATACGCCGACTAAAATTCTCGTGTATAAGGACAAATGAGTTCTTTGTTTGTAAAATTACTTGCCACAACTCACACGGAAACAAGTATGAAATAAAAAAGGCAATTGAAGGTGAAACAGCTAGGTTTCTAGCACACTGGAGCAAGTGAAACCTAGGTTCCATTTATCCCGGTCTTTCTGGCTCCAATCGCCTAGACGTGCTAGAGAATGGGAAAATTAGGGTTTAAGCTTTTCCCGCCAAGATGCATTGAAACACAAGATATCCTACTCATACATGGAGTCACTAAACATTAAACTTTTACTTACTAAATTATCGATTATCAATCGCTCAGCCCCTTACAACCTCTAATAGAAACCTTTTTTAACGGAGACTGCCCCATTCTCAAGTAAACTCAGGTTATGATGTTAAGTGTGTTGCCCGTACCAGTAACAACAATGAAAAATTTCCACTAATATGCTTTAGTTTTTCATATAGTACTGAAACAAAACGTTTGCCCTTAGGTAGCGTTAATCTACTGAACTTAAACTGATATTTGTAATGCGTTGTCCCTACTTACCCCGTGACCATACTTGCCACGGTGTAAAAATTTCTCTTAGGTTCATTTATTAGCAAGCTACAGCACCTCACTACTTTACCTACTGTCTTAAACCGCTTTCACGGATTCGAATCGTAATACTACAATTGTCGCTTTTTACAGAAATTTCAGAAATTAGGGGAAGGCAGTGTCAAAATAGTCTCAACTTTTTTGTAAAATTAATCTAGTTTAATAAAAAATATCAACAATTTCGCCTAAAATTTAATATTACGTTCAACCCTTTTGTAATATATTAGTTGTATCTTTTCTATTATTTATTCATAACTAGGTGAGGAATGTTTCAAATATAGTAGTAAGTAACCTATTAATAAAAGAAAACCAAATAAAGTTAAAATTTAAGAAGAGCTCTTAATTTGCAAAAATTGAAAATTCATAATTGTATAGTGTTAATTGGTAATGTTAATGTCACTTACTGAAAAACCAATTTTAAAAACTCATGTCTTTCTTATAACATTGTGTTTGCAAGATTTTAGGTTTTCGATAAAAATACTGGGTAAAACTTCGTTGCGCGGGCTTTTCAGAGAAATGAGTTTTTTTGGAATAGGCTTAAAATGGTCTAATTTACTACTTACCAGAAAATATTGGGAGAAAGCCGTTTTTGCACTTTTTTTTTGGTAAATAAAAAATAGCCTTTATCACTGACAACTGTTGATAAACACTGATCGAAACTGTCAGTTATTTTCGGAAGAATAGGCTCTGTTCACAATAATGGGCGAAATATAGAGGTCAACATAATCTTTTCAAAAAATTATTAAATTTTTTTCAATTATAATCTAATCTTATCACAAAAATGTTTATTGTCATTTTTTTGGTAAAATTTCGGTACGCGGGCTTTTCAGAAAAAGGATTTTTTTTCCAAATAGGCTTTAAATGGCCTAAATTTGAAAAATATATGAGAAAGAATCGGGAGGTAACCGTTTTTGTTAACTTGAACTAACTGAAACTAACCTGAATTAAATAATCAGCAATTACAAAATACATTAAATAATGAAAAAAGAATGTCCTACCTTAATGTGAAAAAATGATATACGTGCTATATTAGTGACTGGAGACCAAAGTTAGTTCAGGTTAGCAAAAATAGCCTTATCTCGATTTTTTCTCGTCAATTTTTCAAAATTATACCATTTTAGTCCTATTCCCAAAAAAAAAAACCTTGGGATTTGTTCTTTTCGGGTTGTTTTTCGCAAAGAAAATTCCCAGCAAAGTTTCCTATTGGTTGGAATTTTACTATGACTGTAATCATCTTGGCGCATGCGTATAAACGAAGCGAGTTCTCCCGAGCAGTTTCGATCAGTGGTTGTTAATAGCATAGTAGAGTTTCGTACACTTACGTATCAATGTTTATATGCAAAAAAAAAGGTGCTAAAACGGCCTCCTACTGATATTTTCTCGTAAGTCTTTCAAAATCAAACCATTTTAAGCCCATTCCAAAGAAAAAACCCTTTTTCTGAAAAGCCCGCGTAACGAAGTTTTACCAATTACTGATATACTGAGTCTATTGTACACCTGCGACGACATTTTTGGCCTGACTAAATGTCACTAAATGTCACCAAATTAGTTTCAATTTTAGATACAATCAATCTATCGTGGATGATTGTGGCATCTAAAAATTGTTAAATTTTGTAGTTTGAAACTCTAAGCCCTATCTGAAAGAAATTTTTCTGACTTGAAACGTAAACTTTTTTGGTAAAAATATCTGACAGTGTTATTACCTTTTTAATCTAGGGGTAGAGAAATAGGTAGTTAGATATTTATTTAGTACTTCACACAGGACTTGAAGCAAGGATAAATATATTTATGTAAAAGAGATTTTTTTAATACATATTATATACATACAAATTATAAAGTATATAATACCTAAAACATTAAGTATAAGGAGATATAATATTTAAAAGATATTACTTAGCCAAGTACTTTTTATTAAAAATCATTTAAAATTATTTCATGGTGTTAAATTTCTTGCATGTATAATAAATTATGCGAAAATATCGAACACTGAATTTTTGGAATTTAAAAATTGAGAGTTATGCTTAGATTTGTTTATTTTGAAGCATCTATCTACCAACTGATTAGAGCTGTACGTACGTCAGCACGGTTCTTCAGGCTGCCTTTTCTTCAGTGAACTTCCAGGACGATCTATATATATATATATATATATATATATATATATATATATATATATATATATATAAATTCCACCACCTCTTCTCTAGCACAACATGCACACAATACCGGCCACAAAATCGATTTTGACAAAACCAGAACCCTACAAAAAAGTGATAACCTATCCACTAGGGTAATCAAAGAAGCCACAGAAATAGAAAAGAGGACCAACAACTTAAATAATCGGGATGATAGCCAACGTTTACCGAACTCTTGGAAACATATTCTATCCCAGTACCAAGTTCAACAATAATTCAGCCATATGTTACTTCACCAACACAAACATTACCGACACACACAGCAAAAGCCGAGCCTCTATTGGCCAGATCCGTCCGACCAATAGAGCCACCCCCCGAGCACATAAAACCGGCGCACTCGGAGTCAGTCTCGACATTCAACGTCAAGACACCGACCAGTGATCAACGCTTTGAAAAAGTTGGATGAGATTCCATCGAAACGTCAGCGAAACCTTCCATCAAGGGACTTCAAGCTAACACGGGATACCCGAAAAACCACTACCACCACTCGCTGCACCCATACATGCCTACAGAATAGTTAACAGACTGCCAACACATCCCCGCAGTTAGCGCGATTTTTCGTAGGATTCTCCCCTTAGTCGTGGATCAATGTAAAACAACTAAAAACAGAGGGAGACCCATATTTCAGCTGTCTACTAAGAAACAAGAGAACAGAATTTTTTGTTACTTAAGCCAGTACTGACGGTCAATATTGGTAAGATGTAACGCATATCTCATACTTGGTACTCCATAGGAAGACATAGTACCAATGACGAGATATGGGTGTATATATATATATATATATATATATATATATATATATATATATATATATATATATATACATGGATGGAACAGGATGTTTTGAAAATCGTGTAATAGATTGAAAATGTTAATCCTTATCGAAAAATGATTTCACAAAAATACTAATAAATAGCGAGTCTGCTTTATTATGGAAAAATTCGATCCTAAAGAAATTATGTATATAATATATTCGAGATGTCAGCGAATTTCCATTTTATATAGGCTATACATAAGTTCACAGGTTGATGCTTAATCACTATTTGATTCAAATTTTACACGCAGAAGGGTTTTGATTTAGAAAATTTAGTTATGAATTTTTGCTGACTCTTGTTAAGGAGCTAAGACAGTCAGGAAGCAAAGGTTAAATATGAAATCAGACAAAGTTGAAAATTATTATATTTTAAAATAATTGCACTGTACAATGAATTATTACACAATATTATAATAAGAAAAATTTTTTAACAGGTAATTCACGAAAATTTTATTTGCTTCGTTGTAAAAAAGATAATAAAATATACGTTGAGATGGATTGTTCCCCGTTGTTACACACTTGAAATAATTTTTTTGTCAGACGTCGGTCGGAATGGTTTCTTTAAAATCGCCGACTTCTGCTGTCGGAGAGGCACGTGTATATTATACGATACATCTTTTTATTGATTTTTTCAACACATTTTTTAAAAACTTGATGTAAGTAACAATTTTTTTGTTCAGTATTTTTCGTAGTATTGGACAAAAAGATTTTACAATTTTTTTAAGGCTGCAGCGTTAAATTCCGAAATAGTTGGTTCACTATTTAAATATGGCTTTTCAATATTGATAATAGAAGCGTCTTAAAAGATCGATGTGCTGTTATTACTTGAGTTTGTTTGAGAGAGAGAGCATTTATATTTTCAGCTGCTTTAAACAAAGGTTCAGAAAAGACGTTTTTGTCCTTGGGTTAAACTTCACCCGTTTGAAATCTGTTCTCTTTGGTGAGATTCTGCAAATAAACTTGCAACTTGATATTGCGTTCCTTGACGACCTGGATTTGTCTTCAATCATTGTTCTGTTGCTTAAATATAATAAGCGCTCATAGGTTTAAAAAGATAAAAACGTCGAGTGGCAGAAGCCGGTGAGTAGTAAAGCCCGGCTGTTGTAACATTAGTCTTTGCTATGTTCAGCGCTTCCAATTGTTTCGAATTTCTTCCACCTTGAGTTGGACAAATGTAATATCTCTAGAGATAACTCTGTTATAATTTTTTCCACGATCATTTCATAAAACAAAGCAGGAGATTCGAACATAAAATCGCCCAGTAAAACTATATTAAAACCACTCGCCGACGTCTGACACAACTCAAGATTGTGTAAAGAGTATTAATACCTCCAACAGACAAGCGGTAGGTAAAGATAATACTTTCAATAAGTAAAGTTGCTTACAAAAAGAATCAACTGGAATTCTTGGGCAAGAAACACCACCCTAAAGAAAGATAGAAGGTCGTTGATGTTTAATCTTTTAGATTTGGTTCCGAAAGCCAATGTTTAGATAAACATATGATACTTAGATTAAATTCAGCCAATATGATACCTTATTTTCTATACATGTTGATATGAAACAAACAGGCTACATCTTTCCTGCTTACATATTTTACTAAGCTTTTTGATGGCTTATCTTCGTAACAGAGATACGTAATAATAATTATCTAATATTTGTTCTTATCCAAAATGTCGCTATATACTAATGAGTCCATTAGTATATAGCGAGGGTATAAAATGAATCGTTTCCATTAGTATTTTAAATACAGTTTGCATTACAGTGCAACTCGCTCTACATTTTTGTTTGTGGTGTCTTTGAAAATTTTAGTGTATTTTCGACTTTATTTGCATCCACAGGCTTCACAGAAAAATAACCAAATATAGAAGGGTCTAGAATTGAAGATTTCGGAAGAATGTTCTGTGAGTCATCATAGCACAGAACATATTTAGGAATAGTTTTACATAATTTTATCTTTTTAAAACAATGTCAACACTTATCAGCCAGAATATAAAGCAACGTAATTGAGACATTTCTATTTATTAAAGAATTATCTGAATAAGAAATAAGTCTCTTTTATTTAGCCATCGTACAAGAAATATTACACTTCAGACACACAAAGATCATCATTATTATATGAGTGGGTTTTTGGTAACATCTGTTACATAACTAATATCTGAGTTTTTATAGTCAAAGTCATACTAAAAATAAAATCAACTAGAGCTCATAGCTCTCAACTTCACTCATCGTCAACCAAACAAGATAACTGTTTAAATGTTTTTTACCATTGTAGCGCAGTTTAATGTAGACTTGTCTTCATAAATCCATATTCTTTTAGGTTTACTTTTATGAGTGTCTAAGCTCCTAAGTAGCTTATCGAAATTTCAATTTTTAGCAGTACTATTTTCGGGATTGCCATCTTTTAAAAAATCGATTTTATTCTTCAACGTAGTTTCCTTTATGAGCAATATACTTATTTCAGTGATCTTCCAGCATTTGAATACCTTTCATACGACGATTTGTCGAGCTCATTAAAATAAGCCTGTTTCCAACTTGACTTCTTCATTTGAGCCAAATCTCTTTACCTGAAGCCACCGTTTCAAATTTGGAAAGAGGTAATAATCGCTTGGGGTCAGATCAAGGCTAAGGAATCAATTCATAGTTTAATTGATCCAATTTCACCATCGATTTTATAGAATTATGAGCTGGTGCATTATCTTGGTGAAGCATTACTTTTTTTTTCGCTGAATGCGGCCTTTTTTTTTTCTTGAATGAATCATTCAAACGATCCAATAGACCAACGTACTAATCTCCAGTGATTGTTCGGTCCCTTTTCAAGATATCCGATCAATTTTATTCCATGCGCAAAAATATTTGCTAAAATTTTTTCAGCTGATGTTAGTGTTTTTAGATGATTCGATCGGCTTTCATGCAGTTCTAGCTCCTCTGGCGACTACCTGTTGGACTCAGGCGTCTAGTAGTGGATACACGTTTCGTCTGTTGTTACGATTCGACGCGCATATTCCTTTGAATTATGCCGAAAGAGTGCCAAACAACGTTCTGAATCTTCGGTACTTTACTGTTTTTGATCAATAGTAATGGTGCGTGGCACCCCTCGGGCATATAGCTTTTCATGCAAATATTCGTGCAAAATATGCCTCACGCATTCTTCTGATATCTTCAGGATGTCAGTTATCTCTCTCACTTTCAATTCGTTAGGTTGTTTGGTAGAGCGGCCCATAATAATGCCAATTTTTCCAAAGTAGGAAAGAGGGGCATATTATTTAAAGGACATTTTCTGTTCTTGTACATACCTCATGTTTTATCAAAGGGATTCTCTGAGCTGTTTGTGAAATATATATTTTACAGCGGGTTTTGGAAAATCTGGATAATTCTATTTTTTGCCAATTAAAATCTTCTTTGTTTACATGAATTGAGAAAAAACAATAAAAATATGTGTTTATAACATCCAGTTTTTCGAAAACATGCTAACATGAGTTCCAGTAGCCACGAGTGAGTTTCCTAAAAATGTTTAAATTAAACTGGTTATTTACATACATTTCAGGAAAAACTAGGAAAATTCCTTTTCTACTCGTATAAGTCTTAAATGAGCGATACATACGACAAAAAAGTTCTGTAAATAATTCGTCTCTCTTCCTCATTTCGAAAAAAAATTCACTACTTTGTGTCGACGCCTCAAAACCATATTTATTTTTAACAATTAAAGAGGCATTTCCAAATATTCTACCACTTACGAGACAAGTTAGAGAACCTGATAATGGCGTATATTCTCTCCTATAATTCTAGCCTAGCTGAACATGTGGGAAAAACCGTACGCACCTTTCTAGCCAGGATTAAAAAATAACTTAGATCAAGTAGACGAGGACAAGATAACAAATTTGCCTTTCGTATGAAACTACCAAATACTCTTTGATATAAAATTTTACTTCAAGGTTTCACACCCTTTTAGTAAACGGAAAACGATTTGATGTATTCATAAATCTAGAAATTGCTCTTACCCAGTCGCGTTTACCACAGAGTTTTAACCATCTGTCTGATTTACTAGAGCTATATACAACCCTTAAATTTGTTTAGCGAATGACTTCTACTTGTGTGTATTTGCTCCAACATTTTCAATAATAATTGGATAAAGTTTTGAAATTTATGTTTTTACTATTAATAAATTTAGAAAGTTTATTTATTTATTTATATATATGTATCTCTGTCTTTCCGTCTTTTATCTCTATCCTATTCGAGTTCAAAGTTTGTTTGGTAGCTCTGATGGTAAGGTTTCAAAATAAATAACGTTTGCCTATTGTTTTCATTTTATGCTAAGCATAGTTAGGAACAATACAAATATAATAGATTACAATAATTTCTAAGTTTATTTGTAATTTATTTAAATTTATGTGAAAAACAACCTCATTCCTTACAATAGTGTGCTCAGAAAATAAAAATAGGCGCAATTCTATACTATACTAAGTTAAAAAAAATGGTCAAATGATTTACTTTCCTTGCAAAAATGGAGTTCTAAAGTAAACACTAAAATTGACTATCTCATACCATAGAATATCTAAATACAACCCCCTTTATGGTGAAATGTTGACAAAAAAAATTACGTTGTTTGGATAATCAAAAAAAGTATTTAATGAATAAAACTACAAACCCCTCTTGTAAAATCACGTCTAGCCAAATATATACTCTGTGTTAACAAAATAAGTGCCTAAATTAAAGAATAAAATTCAAAAGGGTGCTAAGAAAAATCTGTTGATGGGTAAATAAAAACAAACCTTTTTATAATATAAGGCTAGATTATTATTTTTGTAATATATAATATTATTTATTATGATATAAGTCAAAAAATATATTTTTCCTGGTCTAAAACTCTAAGACATGAAAAAAAAAAATTTTAGAGGGTATTTTTTTCACAAATAAGATAATAGAAATATAAAAACATTGAAATAGAAGTTTATTACAACAAAACACGCGATCATTCTTTTAGCCTCTTACCTCAACCCTTTCACCTCATATACATTTTACTAGAGAGAAATAATTTTATATTGAATATCAATCAAAAACCAGGAAAAATTCTCATATTGCTATTGAAAGGATACAATGACCACCACCTCTTTAACCCTTTTCCCATGTAAACAATAAAAATAATGAAAGAAAGTAATGTCTCGATTCTTTCATTGACAGAACTCCAACAAACACCTATAATAAGACAAATACGAAGTCATTTTTCTTTCACCTCTTTGGCACGTTCTATTGCGTTATAAATATATTTTTCCTATCCAAAAAAATCTGGAATAATTTTCATAATACTATCGAAACTACATAAATTACCCTACCTCTTTCACTACTATCTCCTTTTAAATTGACAGTAACAAAAAAATCGCTTAATTTTCAAATTCCTATAGTCCAAAAACCCTAAAAATGGGATATAGCACGACATGTCTGAAGCTAACCCCCTAGCATATCCCATTAACCCCTTATAAATTTTACTATAAACAATATTCTTAAAATTTTTTAATTACACTACAAAAAAACTTGCCAAAATTCTCAAAATACCCACCACTGAAACTATACAATATTTAACTCTTCTTTCTTAAGTTAAAATTGGAAATAATCAAAAAGGAAGCTAATTCTTAAATTTTTCGATTTCAAAAACCTTGAATAGAATTTATAATGCTATATATATATATATATATATATATATATATATATATATATATATATATATATATATATATATATATATATATAAAAACAACCTCTCTAATCTTCTCCCCTCCCCATTCGCCTCTTTTATGTTTTGCCAAGAAATATTACCATAGTACTATTTAAAACTATAAGCTTCATCCCATCATTGGGTATTACATATATATATATATATATATATATATATATATATATATATATATATATATATATATATATATATATGAAGGTTTTAAAGTTACAGTAACTTTGAAGATGATTTTCTCAAAACTTAAGCAATATCACATGCATCCCTTGACTTCTAACCCCCTCATATATATATATATATATATATATATATATATATATATATATATATATATATATATATTTATTATATATATATATATATATATATATATATATATATATGTATACATAAATAAAATTTGAGATGGATATCTCATGTCGTTCGAGAATTATCATGCCAATAAACAGACCGACCGACGGAAATAAGTAACTATGTCTTTCGTGATCTAGAAACCCAGAAACGTGAAGAAAAGTAAAAAATCTCAGAACGTAATGTTCCACAACACAATAGTTTCCTTTAGCAGAAATAGTTATAATATGCTAGTAATAACGAACACTTAGCGCTGTGAATTTTTTACATATTATTACTAGACACCATTACATATATATATATATATATATATATATATATATATATATATATATATATATATAATGTACGTACTTAGGTAGTAGCTATTCGCAGAAATGCTATAACGTCCGAGGCAGCGCTACCGCGTTGTCTAAAAAGGTGCTGTGAAATACAGAAATGTATGTTTCAACATATATATATATATATATATATATATATATATATATATATATATATATATATATATATATATATATATATATATATATATATATATATACCTGAGATATGAGAGCACACCGAACAAACTTAATAAGAGAAACTATAGGGAACAATATGAGAGTTTTCGCCAGGTAAAAAAATGCCCATTGCCCAAATTACAAACAATATGGACGAAATTACTCAAACAGTGCATAATTTCTACAATCAACTCTTCACTTTACATACATCAAAACAAGCCCACTATATTAGAAAACTCGTGACAAATACAAGATTAGAAGAACTACCTGAAATAACAAACTCCGAAATAAAAAAAATCTTTAAAACAAATGAAGAATGGAACATGTCCACGAGAAGACCTAATAACGTCGGAGGTACTTAAACTAAAAGGAAACACTATTATCAACCCTACAAGACTACTTATGAACAGATGTCTAGAAGAAGGGAAAACATTCACAGCTTGGAATAATGCAGTAGTGGTGCAGATATTATAAAAAGGGGACATAACAAATATAAAGAACTATAGATCCATCAGCTTGTTATCCCATCTTTACAAATTATTTACAAGGATACTAACTAACCAGCTACCAAAGAAACTCGACTACCACTAACCTGTAGAACAGGTCAAATTCCGAAAAGAATGTAGTACCATCGACCATCTCGTTACTGTGAAACAAACTATTGAAAAGGCAAATGAATACAACACCCGTATCCATTTTACATTTATTGGTTTTTACAAGGTGTTTGGCAGTATCGAAATATGTGCAATACTCAAATCACTACAAAATGCCAGGATAGACTCCAGATATACTGAAATTATTGAAAATATCTATCAAAATGCTACTTTAAACGTAAAAATTAATAAAAACTAAAATCCGATAAAATCCAGGTAGGAAGAGGAATCCGACAGAACGTCACGATCTCGTCAAAACTCTTCACTATGGCTATAGTAGATTTTTTAATTCACTATCGAGGGAAAGTAAGGGCATAAATATTGATGAAACGTATTTGAATCAACTACGTTTTGCAGAGGACATAGTTTTAATCTCCTCTGACATCAAAGAAGTAGAACAGAGGCTAATAGAACTAAGCTTAGCGTCAAGGAAGTTTGGTCTTAGAATGAACTTTATTAAGACAAAAATAATGGGCGAGGACAGTCCCCAAATCAAAGTGGATGGTAACAACATAGAAAACGTAAATAAATACACGTACCTGGGACATAATATTACAGTCGGAAAAGAAAACCAAACTGTAGAAATTTCCCGCAGAATCTTGGACTGCCTTCGGGAGATTGAACTATATATTAAAGGATGGGGAAATTATTTATATATAATCTTGGGCAAGATATGTTGGTAGTAAATGGACATCATAAATAACCATTTGGCGACCTAGGCAAATAACACGAGGATGAAGAAGACCGTCATCGCCTGTGGGATGGGTAGACGACGTACGAAGAACTGGTGGTGTCAAAGGGTTCAGAAAAGGGACGAATGGAGAAGCTTGCGAGAGGTTTGTGTTCAGGAGTGGCCGAAAAATGGCTGCTGATATGTATATATATATATATATATATATATATATATATATATATATATATATATATATATATATATATATATACGAGGCTGGTTTGAAAAGTCCGTGCAAAGTCCGAGAGATGGCACCACCGGCGCGTATCGAGGTCTTGTTTAGTTAGTAGCATCTCTTGAATGAACGCACACCAAGTTTCAGCCATATTGGTCTATTTCTTTGTGTTTGGCATTCGTGTGAATCAAGGAAGTCGAGTGATTTTCAAGAAATGGACGTGTGGTGATTAAACATTACTTTATGAAAGGCAAAACGCCTCAGGAGACTAAAGAGAAGCTTGATAAACATTATGGTGACTCTGCACCTTCGATTAGAACAGTTTATAAGTGGTTTCAAAATTTTCGGACTGGCCATATGGGCACAAGTGACGCTGAACGTTCTGGACGGCCTGTGGAGGTCTTTTTTTTTTTTTGATGGGTGCCGCGATTACTCACGCTTGATCAAAAACGGAATCGTGTGAAGTGTTGCAAGGATGGTTTGCAGCTGTTCCAGAAGAATCCGGAGGACTTTAAGCGTCGTTTCGTCACTGTGGATGAAACATGGATACATTACTATACTCCTGAGACCAAACAACAATCTAAACAATGGGTTACCAAGGGGGAATCTGCACCAAAAAAGGCGAAGACCGTTCCTTCGGCCGGAAAGGTTATGGCGACTGTCTTTTGATATTCGCAAGGGATAATCCTCATCGACTATCTGGAAAAGGGTAAAACTATTACAGGTGAATATTATTCATCGTTATTGGACCGTTTGAAAACCGAGCTGCAAGAAAAACGCCCGCGATTGGCCCACAATAAAGTCCTTTTCCATCACGACAACGCACCAGCACACACCTCAGCAGTTGTGGTCGCAAAATTAATGGAAATAGGATTCCAACTCGTTTCACATCCCCCTATTCTCCAGACTTGGCTCCCTCGGACTACTATTTGTTCCCCAATTTGAAGAAATGGCTGGCGGGACAAAGATTTTATTCAAACGAGGAGGTGATTGCAGACACTAATGGATATTTTGCAGACTTGGACAAATCCTATTATTCGGAAGGGATCAACAAACTAGAACATCGTTGGACGAAGTGTATAAGCCTAAAAGGAGACTATGTCGAAAAATAAAAAAGGTTTACTCCAAACACATAAGTAGTTTTTATTTTTGCACGGACTTTTCAAACCAGCCTCGTATATACATACACACTTCTAACGATACGTGTCAAATTTTGATAACATTTCGACGATTAGTACAGTTTACAAGTTACAGCGGTTTTAGTGACGCTACTTTTTTTAATTTCAAAACAATGGAAAAAAATCGAATTTTGTGTGTTGATTAAACACTGTTTTTTGATGGGAAAAAATACTTTTCAAGCAAACAATGGCTTGATAAGTGTTACGGGAACTCTGCCCCTAGAAAATCACTACCGCATTTACTGGTATGCTGAATTTAAATGTGGACGTACAGACACAAATGATGCTGAACGCACAGTCCACAAAATTGTTTTGGTTGACCGTAAAGTGAAATTGTGTGAGATAACTGACACCATAAAGATATCAAAAGAACGTGTCATATTTTGCATGAACATTTGGGCATGAGAAAGTTCTGTTCGAAATACGTTACTCACAGTGGACAAAAAACAACAACGTTTTGATGATTCTGGGCGCTGTTTGGACCTGTTTAAGCACAATAAAAAGGATTTTTTCAAGCGATATGTGACAATGGATGAAACATGGATCCACCACTACACACCGGAATCAAATCGGCAGTCAGTTGAGTGGACAACAGCCGGTGAAAGCCGCCCGAAGCGACCAAAGACATAGCAGTCGGCTGGGAAGGTTTTGGCGTCTTTATTTTGGGATGCGCATGGAATAATTTTCATCAGCTATGCTGAGAAGGGAAAAACCATCAATAGCGAATATTATATAAAGTGATGGGTGCGTTTGAAGGCAGAAATCGCAAAGAAACTGCCCCAAATGAAAAAGAGAAAAGTGCTCTTTCATCAAGACAATGCACCGTGTCACAAGTCAATGGTTATGATGTTTGGCCCCAGGTGCCTATTATTTATTCGCAGACCTCAAAAAAATGCTCGCGGGAAAGAGATTTGGCTCCAATGAAGAAGTTATCACCGAAACTGAGGCCTATTTTGAAGGCAAAGACAAATCCTTCTATAAGAAAGGTATAGAAATGTTAGAAAAGCATTGGACTAATTGTATCGCTCTTGAAGGAAACTATGTTGATGAATCAAGTCAAATTTTGCCAAAAAAATATGTTTTAAGTAGCTAGACCAAAAACTTTTCAGCTGTTTTAGACCATATCTTCACGTTTTTTTCTAGAAACAAAACCACTTGCTTATGCCTATTAACTTAAAAATACCAGTAATAAGTTCAGAATACCTTAATCATAGCACAATTTTGTTTTTTAAAGAAAATATTTTGGAACATGTTAGTTTTGATTTTGAACTTAGGAATTCGTGAGTTCTAAAGATAATTGGATCAAAACATATGGGGTTTGATCTCAATAATGAGCATTAATTTCTTAGCAGTAAGACTAATGATTTAGGTGGCACGGTTGATTTTCGTTGGGAATTCATATTATTAAAAAAAAAAAAACATAACAAAAGTTGTATTACTTTTTTTGGTTATGACAAAAAAATGAAATGATGAATTCCTTGTCAAAAAATTAAAATTAAAAGACAACATAAAAATTATTTTTTGTTAAAAGAAAAAGAGTTAAACCGTATAATAAATATCTTGGTCATCGTTTTCCACCGGCCCACAAAAATCAGGGCCGTTTTCTAGCTGTTGAACGTCGTCAGTAGTTTGCATCAGGTTTATATAAAATTTCAAGTCTGGCACGGTTTTCTAGTCAGGTCTAAAATGGGCAAGCAGCAAGGCGACGATGTCCTTCAACTTTTGGGCAGGAAGTACATTTTTTAACAATCAGGGAAAGGTTTAGGGGACTCATTCGCTCACATTTTGGTTTTAGAATTGATTTACAACTGTTGGTTGGTATGTAGGCGCATTCCCATAGAACCAAAATTTCGTTCCGAACTTGCTTGATAAAAATCTACTTTGCTTTAGAAATTTGAAAATACCAATTACTTGGCGTTTTCAGTAATTAACTCGTGGAAATCATCAACTTCAGAGTCCGTGCCAACGAATTTAGCTATTGCATGTTTGGCCATGTTATTGTATACAGTTTTTGGCATAGAAATGGTTTCTAGTCGCTTATATCTTTCTCAATGTTTCTAAACACATGGTCTACAGATGGAAAACTATGTCCTGTAACTGAAAAAACTATTTAAATTTCATTTATTCGACTATTGCCCGTCGACAATCATGTGTCCGACATCACCACAACTGATCAATTGTGGCGATGTTGGCGATTGAGATGATTCTCCTTTGCTCACCCATCAGAGACGAGTTAAATTTTTTCAAAGCTTGAGAAGTCGATTTTATTAAGGTGATGAAGGATGCATGATGCAATTAGATTCGAGTCTTTGCTATACTTATTTTCGGTCCAGCAGTACAAAGTCATATTTGATGGGCCTAATGGTAATTTGCTGTGACCCTGGATTGTGATGAAATTTTGGACGTACACTGACGTACGTGACTGTAATATATTTTTTGTTCGGGAACCTTGGGCAGTGGTAGGTTTTTTTGGCAGTCCTAGGAGATTATTAGTAGTTCATGATTATCTTTCTTTAGTAGCCTATGAAACGATTTGTAACCATCTGGTTCGTTTTTTAACCGTTCACCAACATTTAAACATGTTGAACAAACATCAGTTCCAGGTGAAATCAAGATTGTATTTTGTTTGAAGATGTTATGAAAAGTAATAACTTCATAGGAGGGTAAGCTTCTTCATTTGAGTAGAATCCCCACAACTTTTTCTTATTTAAGTCACTGGGTAAATATTTTCTAGAAGTTGAGCCTGTACAGTAGTGCGATTCGATACGCTTTAGCTTATGAATAAATTCTATTACGCTTTCACGTTTCTGCAAAAAACTGACTTCTTATCGGAATCCTACTCTAGTTTCGTTCAAGAAAGCGTTTAAGTGAAATTGTTTGGTCAGGTGGTTAACCCTGAACCGAGATACGTTTAGAACTTTTATGTATGTTTCCATGCAAACAGGAACCCTCTCTTTTTCACTATTTCAAATGTACTATTTGGTTAGTTTCGATTCGGTAAAAGCATTTTTCTTTTCCTTATGTTCTTGACGTCTCTTTACGTTTGCTGGTCTCCACGAATGTCAGTATAAGTTCGTCCTGGTTCTCCTTCTAAGGTTTCTTGTAAAATAATGCGTGGAAATCATAAACGACTTTCATAGTCAAGGTTTTGCACCTGAAAATCCCTTCCGTATGATGGGTAAACTCTTGATTTTGTGCCTATAACATATTAGTACAACTATTAAATTAATAAAAAATTCTTACACTTGAAACGAGTTAATAAGGTGTTGTTACCTGGTACATTCTTCTTTTTCTTTCTTCCACTCGTTTTGGTTGCGCGGGCGTTTTCTAGGGCGTTCAGCATGTGAAATTGGAGATACTTGACTTAACTTTTATCTTAAATTCACAATAAATAACACTTCGAACAGTTTTAAAATAAAATTTTTACTGAATCAATAAGGTTATTAATTTAAAAACAATCAATAAATTCAATGTATAACCTTACTATTTGAAATCTACCGCCTGTCAGAATGGTGTATGGTGATTGGCTAAAAGCAGCTAGAATTATAACTCAGAAGATCCTAAGGAACTTGTTAGTTCTGAGACGAACCCTCGGCTTTGGGCTTAATTTTAATACATATCTAGTTAGTTTTGGCAACAATTAATACTATCACTGATTCCCTCGAGATGAGTTCTAGTAGAAACCATTGCTACCTCGATATAGAATTTTTTGGAACATGTGAGTTTTGATTCTGGACCCCTCATCATTATCATCATTAGCTTATTCCATCCATAGTCGGATGTAAGACTCTCCAATTTGTCTCCAATGAAATTTGTGGTTTGTTATAGGGGGTGTCCATATGTTATCATTCAGCCTTGCGCTATGCCCCACCCAATTCATCCTTAATATACATATTCGTTGTATTATATCTGTTACTTTTGATCTTCTTCGAATCTCGATGTTAGAAATACGATCTTGGATATTTAGCATTCTCCTCTCCATTGCTCTTTGGATTACCTGGAGTTTATTTATTATACTTTTATTTAAAGCCCACGTTTCAGTACCATATATTAATACCGGCAGTACATATTGATCGAATACTCTGGCTTTTATTCTATTTGGGATGTCCAATTTAAATATAGATTGTAACCTTCCGGACGTAGATCAAGCTAACGAGACTCTTCTATCAAAGTCAGCCTTTAAATTAGTTTTCGATATTTCGATTTTTTTTTCCTAAATATATGAATGTTTGTACTTTTTCAATTCTTTCAACCGTCTATTAATAGTTCTTGGCTGTTATCTTTACTTTCGTTGCTCAAATATTTGGTTTTGCTGAAGTTTATTTTTAAGCCTATTTCTCGAGATTTGGTATTTAATTCCATCAACATTTCTTGTAATTCTTCTTTTGTATTGGCGATCAGAGTGATATCATCTGCGAACTTTAAGTGATTTAATCGTTTACCGTCTATTAGCATTCCCACTATTTTCCCATTATTTTCCCACTTTAATGATTTAAACAGCTTTGGAGATATCGAGTAGCCTTGTCTAATTTCTTTTAATTTTGATTTTATTTGTTTTTCTTCAACCATTATTTGTAAAGTGGCACTTTTGTATATATATTTAAGAAGAGTTGTGTATTTTCCATCGACTCTGCGGCTAATTAAGGCGATGAGGACTGCCCATATCTCTATCAAATCAAATGCTTTTTCGTAGTCAACCATTGCTAACCGCAAGGTAACCTTGTAGTCATTTACTTTTTCTATTAGTTATCTAATTGTTTGAAGATCGTCCAAAGTGCTGTATTCTGCGTGCGGGCGTCTAAATTCTGCTTGTTCACGTAGTTGACAACTGCCTAATTTGTTCGTTAATCTATATGTTACAATTCTAGTGAGTATTTTGTATAGTACCGATAATAGGCTGATGGGTCTGTAATTCTCCAAATTTGTTCCCCTTTTTAAAAATAAGCACAATCAAGGCGTTTACCCAACGTGTTGGTATTTTACTTTCTATAAGGCACCTGTTAAATAAAGCTTGAAGAGATTGTATTATCGATGCCTCTCCATATCTTATAATTTCTATAATTATTTCATCGTCTTCTGGTTCTTTGTTGTTCTGCATATGTTGTAGGGCGTTCATTATTTCATCCGTTGTTACATCGGGAAGTTCTTCAGATCCCACATTTCTTACTATCACTCTATTTCCTTTTTCTTTCCCGGACCCCTTATATATATATATATATATATATATATATATATATATATATATATATATATATATATATATATATATATATATATATATATATATATATATATATATATATATATATATATATATATATATATATATATATATATATATATATATATATATATATATATATATATATATATATATATATATATATATATATATATATATATATATATATATATATATATATATATATATATATATATATATATGTATATATATTAGGATCGTCATCCAGAACTTCAAATAAGTAATTTTAATGAACTCTAGGTTGTAATGTTTAATAATAACTAGAAATGCCTGAAACAAAAATTTAGTAATGTAACTTAGCGCCACTAAATTCCCGAATTAAACCGATCAGGAAAATATATAGTTACCGTTAGCTATTTATTTGTTGTGTCACAAAAATACATCTATCGCTACAAGAAGACAAATACGTGAAACAAAGCGTCGCTGTGAAACAAAACCATTTGGCCACCGCAGGATCGTTAAAATGTGCTTTGTTAAGTTTCTTAGAGATGCCGTAAACATTTTTTCCGATTATTGTTACATATGATAAAACTTTTACTGGCGCAGCGTCTCTGAGAAACTAGACGAGCCACATTTTAAGGATCTGTTGGTAGCCAGCCAACTCCGTTTTTCTGCGACTTTTTGTTCCCTCTGTTTGTCTTTCTGTAACGATAGCTATATTTTCTATGGTTTTGTGTTTATGAGCTACACTAGCTAGTCGCTTGAAATAGAGCTCTGTGTTATACATACTATTCTTTGTTGAGATTAAAAGCAATGTCGACAGTCTAATCGAGTTGTTAGCTATATATTAAATGTACTACTAATTTACTCATATATACATATTTAGGCAACAATGCCTGAACAGACGTGTCGTATTACCAGCAAAAATGATAAAATTTTGTAGATAAATTACGCTGACAATAATTTTAAAACAGCTTAAAATACCAATTGTACTTCTACTAAATCGGAGAATCTATTTTTCTTGTTTCTAAATGGATACTATATATAGTATATCGATTTTATTTTTATTTTATTAACATTCGGTAGTAAATTGACTAACTGGACTGGACAACTTCATATATTGATGAAAGATGTATCTAAAAAATATATGAAAAGTTTGATTTTTTATTATATACCAATAAGTGCTTTTTTCAAAGCTTTGTTTTCAATTTTTAAGAAAATTTTAAGCCATTTAGTCAAAATGAGTTAACTTAAAATAGCTACGACTAAATTAAAGCATTGTTTCATTTAGCTCAATGTCTAAAAGGCCGCTGATAAATTTTATCGCTCTACCCCGCGCGAATAAGAACAAATAACAACACAATCGCTTTCTAATTAAACGCTGACCATAACATTTTCACCGCTACTAAATTTAAATTGTTTCATCAGCTCACTCTGAATAAGTGCTTTTGTTACCGAAATCACGACCGGCTAATTTCCACTGGCTTCTTCTGTTATTACAAATCATATTCATAATTACAAAGCAAATAAAGCCACTCTCCCCCATTTCCAGTTTAAGACACGCCTTCGTGAAATTTCAGGCCAATCGATTTTCGTTTTCATAAAGCGCCACTCCAATAACATGGCTCCAATCCCTTCCGACGTAGCGCAGCTTCCATTCCGAATGGAGCTTTCAGGAATTCTTCTCGCTTCTGGCAAAGTTTAGTGCTCTAATATCGTCCTAATAAGAAAGTGAACAGTAGATAATTTGACTATGCCCTAGTGTTTAAACAAAATGACAATGTTAAAAATGGAACGCATAATAACGACTCCTCATAAAGTGCAAGAACTTGTTTTACCAGAAAAAGAACGATCTGTGCAATTAGAACCACAAATGTACCTACAACCAAAGAGAATATCTGATGACTCACGTGACGTTGAAATGTGCGAAGAAAAATCCGATGAGGACGAAGATCTTAACGTAGACGTTGAAAATGACGAAACCTCGTTATGTCCAGTTGATCTTACCAGAAGAGAAAAATTTTCTTTTGAAACGAACTTTAATTGTAGCAAGACTGACTCAAGTAGTGATTTTACTAGTTTAAAAAATGAACTTAAAAGTTCTGAAAGTGTTTGTAGTGATGGCAGTCGAAGTCGAAGTCCAAGAGACTCAAGTCCTTCGGTAGTGCCCCATCAACATAGACGTTTAGCGTTTTCTGTCGAAAATATTTTAGACCCAAATAAATTTACGGGTAGGCAGGCTATTTTTAGTGACGGTGTTTGTTGTTGGAAACCCTTAGAAACATCTAGAGATTCACCGGATTATGATGAAAGTGAAACAGGTGAGAAATTTACATATTTATTAATTAAAAAATATATGTATTAACCTATCAGAGACCGTTATGATTATACAAATAGTCAAGAACTGCAGTAGAAAAGAGCATTAAAAAGGCCTTATTATATATACACTGTATTCCAGAATGGAATTAGGTCCTAGAAAATTTTAAACTTTTAAAAAGATATATTTTAATGATCTAAAAAGTGCGAATAAATGTTTGAGAAAAAATCTCTTAAGAAAATAAAAGAAACCTGGAAACGTTCTAACATCGCTTTTTAAACAAAGGATTTCCCAAATTAAACAGACTATGTTTATAGTTTGTATGTAGTTACGACTATCAGAACCATCAAATATGTGTTTAAATAAAATTATTAAAAACACTTAAACCACCAAATTTTAAATAATTGGTATCGGAACGTAAATCTTCATATATGTCCACCTATTTGATATTATAGTAAATTTTTTCTAGCGATTTTTGGAAATAAAAGCAGATTCAAACAAACGCAGTAAATTAGGAAGTTTTATAACTATAGTATAAGCTTTCTTTTCATTATTTCAAGTTATGGAATAATAATATTTTATTTACCGTTTTCTGACTAGTCACTGAACAAAATTTCTATACCTCAGCAATTTTATACACCAATGATATTACTGATAAAAAAAAACACTTGTATCAAGGGTTCTAAAAAAATAATACTCTCAGAACCATATTGTCTATGAGATAGGATTTGCCGCACGAAATCTACACTATTTGCGTTATTAAAGTCATATAGGGAGTATGATATTTCCTGTATTACTGAACAAATTTTGACCAAATGTAGTGAAAATTTTACCAGATTACGGTAGTACCTACATGAATTGCATGAAAAGTAGAATATTTTTTAGGTAAATATACTAACATATACATACATATATGCATATGCTCATACAAACATAAATACATACCACTGGCTTAACCAGTTTTCTTTAAGGAATAAAAGAAAACATCCAAAACTTATACAGAGGGGCGCCAACAGAGAAATGGGGAGTGCCACACGATAACTGGGAAGCAGAACACCTTAAAAGAACTCTTTTGCACTAGAATTCCAAAAGTTTAAGTTTTTCCAAAATTTTAGATTAAAAATCGATGACTAGGGTGGAGATTTTTTACAAAATAGAACATTTTTCATACTTGGAACCTTCAAAATATCAACAACATGATTAGTGAAACGTGCATCGAGGGTAAAAAGAAAGTGTTTGATGTAGTGGGGACGTCTGTTGTGCCATATTTCAAATTTCCAACATAGTCTCTTTACAGATACAGACAAATGAATTTTTTACACACTATTTATAAAAAGACTTAGTTATAAAAAAGAATTGTAACATAAAAAGTCAAAATGTATAGTAAAACGAACAGTAAACTGTTTGCTTTTCTTTACTTACCTTTCCGCATGAATGAACAAAAGTTTTTACTTTGTTTTTATACTGCTATGTTAAATATTTTTTAGTAATGCAATCGTTTGCAAAAAAAATGTGGAAGCAAAGCCGTTTTGTAAAATATACTATTCGATTTGCCATCCGTGTTGCCCCCATAACCGATCATCGAATAAGTGTGGGGTGGATTTTCCGAAAAGACTATCAATTTCATAAAATACGTTCATATATAAATCTATCTAACTCTTAATATTTAAAGCAGTATTAGATTGGTTTAGATCAGTTTTCATTCCTTTACCAAAAAGGAACAATGCTAAATCCTGTGATGAATATCGGATGATCAGTTTAATAAGTCACACATAGCATTTCCAGGTGTCCCGATTTGTGCGGGACATCCCGATTTTCAGGGGTCTGTGGACACATCCCGATTCACCCTTGATCGGGACGCCGAATATCCCGATTTTAGGTCAAATGGTTATTATAAAAGGTTCAAACTTCGCGCGTATCGTTTTGTGACTACGAATAGCGCCATAGAGGTATCAAGTGTTTGTTATATTTAAAAAAAAAGTTTTAGAAGTTAGTTACCAAATAGGTACTGCCAGTTGTACTACCCTAACATTATTTTCACCAATTAATGATAAAAATAAAGCTTGTTGTCCCGATTGGACAACCAAAATCTCGATTTTTTTAACATTTCGCCCCGAAATTTGGCGTACTGGACCTGGCAACACTAGTCACATATTAAAAGTTCTTTTAAAAATAATCCAACAGAAAATATACCGAAAATGCGAAGAACAACTTGAAGAGGCACAGTTTGATTTTAGAGGAGGATTAGAAACAAGAGAGGCTATATTCGCTATCACGGTATTGCTACAGAAGTGTAGAGAGTACAACAAAAATACGTACGTCTGTTTCATCGACTTTTAAAAAGCCTTTGATAAAATCAAACACGGGAAACTTATAAAGAACCTAAAAAGTATTAATTTAGATAAAAATGATATGATATAGAATTAATTAAAAGTATCTACTACAACCAAACAGCAGTAGTGCGTATAGACGACACAGAAATGGATGAAATCCCATTTCAAAAAGGAGTTCAGCAGAGCTCTGTTTCTCCAACTCTTCAACGTATATTCTCAGTTCGTGTTTTGGAAAGCACTGGACGAATGATGTGAGGGAGGGAGCATTGGAGGAACATTAATTAACAACCTACGATTGGCCGATGATACTGCTATAATATCCTAGAGTGTAAAAGCTCTACAGATCCTCTAAGAAGGAGTGCGAAGCAGTAGCGTTCACTATAAACATCGAGAAAAGAAAATTTATGCTTGTGAGTAAAAACTTAAACATTAACATTGTTCTCAAGCTGAATGGAAAACAGATAGAACAGGTTCAAAAATATAAGTACCTCGGTTCAGTCATAAATGCACAACTAGATCCAGATGAAGAAATCAAAATCAGAATAGAAATAGCTCGAAAGGCAAAGTACTCTTCAGTGATTACCAATAAAAATTTAAATCTTCGCATCAGACTGAGGTGCATGGAATGCTATGTGTAGTCGGTGTTACTGTGCGTGGTGGAGACTTAGACCTTGAAAGCTCAAATTACCAAGAAGCTAGAATCGTTATAAATATGGCTGTATATATACATACTAAAGATACCCTGGACACATAGAGTCACTAACGACGAAGTACTGAAACGTATTGGAAGTAAAAGAGAACTCCTAACAACCATCAAAATACAAAAAAAATCTCACATAGGACACATCCTACGCAACAACAAGTACTTGTTGCTACAAAACATAATGCAGAGAAAAGTGAAGGGAAGGAATAGTATTGGTAGGAAGAAAAATTCTTGGCTCCGAAACATAAGGAATCTCAGCATTGAAGAACTGTTTCATGTGGCGAGAGATAGAGATGCATTTAGAGATGTAGTCACCAACCTTCAATATAAGACGGCATGAGAAGAAGAACAAAATTTAGAGAGAGAAGCGAGAGAACCACTTTTTAAAAACCTTGTCTAGCTGATTCGCATTTTTAAGATGAGTAATAAGTTTAATTAGTAAACTGACAGCTACCAACAGTCTGAGCAACCAGGATTTCGTAAAGGCTATGGCACCATTGAACAGACACAAAATATCAAAATGTTAATTGAAAAATTCAAAGAATACAATATTTCACTATGTTTCAAGCGATGATTAACACGAGAATAGATAGTAGATAAAATGATCTTATTCAGCATATATATGACAAGGCAGTACTACAAATAAAGTTATGAGAAAAGTTAATAGCTGGCAGATAGCAACACATCGAGGAGTGAGACAAGGAAACACAATTTCCCCGAAGCTATTCACAATGATGTTAGAGGATGTCTTTAAACAACTTAACTGGGAATATATTTAAACCACGCTTTACGGATCATATCGTCTTGATTAGTAGTGACCAAAATGAACTAAAAGAAATGACATCAAATACTAACAATGAAATCTTAACCCAAGGAACAGCACCAATACCTATCGGGGACCAAGTAATCGATATAGTTAGTGCGGTCTCCCCGTTTTAACTTATAGATTGGAAATACCTATACTGACGGTCAAAGCAGTAAATAAACTTCGAACAACACAGCGCTTAATGAAAAGATTTTTGATGATAGTCTCAAAGATCATATTTGCATTCGCACGAACAAAAGTTGAGGATGTTATAAAACAGACAGCAACTCAGAAATGGGCTTGGGCAGGGCATATGGCCAGACGAGATGATACAAGATAAGCAAAGCGTATCATACAATGGTGGCCAAGATTACAGAAAAGAAGCATTAGGCGACCTCCAAAACGATGGTTGGGGAACATCGAAGGAACGACGGACACAAATTGCTATCGGAGGGCAATTTGGAGAGGTTTATGTTCAGTAGTGGAGAGAATTATTAAGATAAATATCGGCTGCTAATTGTGTACTTATTATGTAAAAATAATAAATAAAACGGTCAATTATGCTTCATTTAATATCCTCCTCCATAAAGTAGGAAGAAACTTATTTTGAGATAGATACCAATATATTGGGGAACTGACACAATCAAGACGAATATCTTAAGATCTAAATACCAATAACAACTAAAATTTCTAGTTAACCAAGATTATACAAAATTGGTTTCTGGCACTGTACTATTTCATATTATATCCTAAGGTGGGATATTATCAAAGAAACGTTTTTATAAAAATTTAAAATTAAATTAATTTCAATTTCAAAATGGTGTTGATTATGTAACTTCTTATAAGGTTTATTCTTTAACTTAGTTACTAAACTCAATATTAAAAAATGTAATTTATAAATAATAAATACATTTCTTAATGCACGCTTTACGGCGCGGGTTGGTAGATTCGGAAACTAGATTGTGTACTAGTCAAATATATCCAGAATTCTTACGTGGCTATACTTTTTGTAAAATTTTAATTTATTATTCAGCAGAAAAACTTACGTAAAAGCAAACCTAATTTGTATGTTTACTATTAAGTTCTTGTTCTTGCCAATAAAGATTTATTTTAGGACAAAACTACACATCTTTCATGCGATCATTAAGTTATTTAATTTTAAAAAATATCTATTTTTTGTTAAATATAAGGAGTGTAGCATGAATACCTGATACATTTGGGAGAAAACTGTATATGTTGGCTATTTATAAATATATTCTATTCTCGGTTTAGGTGTAACTTTGGAATCGGTCTTTTTGTCAGAAGCGACCTCTCTTGCCAATGAAAGGAGGCATTGGAGCCTTGAAACTTCGATGTTATGTGGTTAAAAATAATAACTCAACAAACCACAAAGTTTATCTGCAGCCGCTATCAACCACCCAGTGATAATAACTTTAGAATACTTTTCGCTTCTCTTGCAGATACCATCGATCATTTACAGAATAACTATCCAAATGCCTACATTGCCATCCTGGGCGACTTTAATGTCCACAACATCACTGACTTCAGTATTCAAATACTACCGACGAACAAGGTGGTGAAGCTGAATCATTCATGGTCAGTTACAGCTTAACTCAGCTTATTGACGAGCTAACACGGATCCCTGATCGAGATGAAGAGTTCGCCAGTCTTCTTGACTTGTTTTTAACCACCAATCCAGGGATTTACACTGTCACCGTAAATTCGCTGTTAGGTTCTTCCGACCATAAACTGCTTTCGACATCGAGTATCCTACCAATAAGTGACAAAGAGGCCCCTAAACCGCGTAAGATTTGGCACTATGGGCTGGCTAAATGGGAGGAACAAACAAATATTTTCGAACTTTCCCTTGGTTAGCGGTTAATTTTCGATTCGACCACACATCTGACTGCGCTAAGGAGGCTTGCGATGTTATTTTGGCTGGTATGGACAGTTATATCCCTTTTTGAAAGAAATGTCCTTCTAACGGCAAGCCTTGGTTTGACCAAAAATGTTGTTGCTTCCAAACATTTGGCCTACAGACAATGGCATGAAAATCCTAACATCATAAATCGTAACATCTTTGTTCGTGCCCGGAACAGATGAAAAGAAATTATCGACGAAACCAAGGAGGCACAATCAATGAATTAGAAACAAACTTCTTGCTTGCCCCAACAATTTCAGGTCCTTTCGTTCAGTCGGTAAGGCAGTTAATCAAAATTGTATTGCAACAACACCTGTTGAGAAAGCGAACTTGGCTGAACTCTTAGCTTCACTTTCTACTGTTAATTTCCAAGGGAAAACACCACCTACTATTCCCATAGTGCAGTCAATATGCCCAATATGGTCTTCAGACATCATATCATATTTTGATGAAGTTAGACATCAAAAAGGCTTCTGGCGCTGACGGAATACCTACCATAGTACTTAAAAACTGCTAGAAAGAACTAACACCAGTTTTCTGTAAACTTTTCAACCTATCCTACAGAAAGCAAATATTTCCTTCCTGTTGAAAATGCACCACAGTTCAGCCGATACCCAAAAAAGGCAAAAAGACCCAGTAGTTGCCTGGCAACCGACCAGTTGCACTGCTTTCAATAATATCGAAAGTCATGGAGAAGGCTATTAATCAGCATCTTCTAAAGTACCTCGAAAGATTCAGTATTATTAGCGACCATAAATATGGCTTTCGGAAACATAGATCAACAGGAGATCTTCTAACTTATGTACGCATGTTTCGAACAACACAATTGAACAGTTTGGAGACTCTCTATGGGTGGCTCTTGATATATTCAAGGCATTTGACAGTGTTTGGCACGATGGATTGTTGGCTAAGCTACGCTCTTCTGATATGTCTAAAAAGTACTGTTTATGGCTATCATATTTCCTCAAAGAGCGTTTTTTACGGATGGCTGTGGACGGATTTCTTTCTAACACCTTCACTCTCAACGCCGGTTTGCTCCAGGGCTCTATACTGTCGCCTACTCTCTTTATGACAGTTCCCAAACAAAAACCCAGGCTGTAGTTTTTTGTGAAAAAGTTAACATTGTTGGACCTGACATAGTTATATTTGGGCACTCAATTCCTCCAGCATCCTCACTCAATTTGCTGGATGTTAACTTAAAAGCAAATATATCTTGACATGAACATGTTACAAATTTGACCGAGAAAGCTTTAAACTCCACAACTGTTAATTCTGTACAAAGCTCAAATTACACCGACGATGGAATACTGTTCCCATGTTCGGGGCTCTGCTCCCAATCATACACTGCATTTATTAGATTCTATTCAGAAGTTCACCGGAATGGAGACCCGGAATTGGCCAGCAACCTTTATTCATTGGAACATCGAAGAACAGTTGGCGACTTGAGTCTATTCTATAAGTATTTTCATGAAAAAAAAAAAAATATATAGTTTCTACAAATATATTTTTGATTCTTCTTTTGAAAATATCTATGACAATTCAATTTGTTATATCTTAGAAATATTATCGTAGTCTTCGATAGATTTAAACTTATTTTTTTTTTATGGGTCTAGCACACGTGCTACAGGGAAATCCCTAAAGCGCTACAGGAGCGACACGTGTGCGGAGAAAGCGATTCACGTTATTCTTGAATCGCTGTAGATTGGACTATGTGTATGTAATATCAAACCAACGTAGTTCGGTTTACTGTTTTACAGAAAAATGGTAATTATAAATTATTACTGTATTTCAACTTGGAAAAAAGCACGATAAGTACGTAGTACCACACGAAATATAGCTATCTCTATAAAGTTAAACACGTGGTACAAATCGTCGCCGCAAAACAAAGCTGGCTGGCTATAGTCGAATCGTTAAAATGTGCCTCGTCGAGTTTCTTGGAGATTCCGCTCATATTTGTTACATATAATATATAATACAATTTATACTTGCACGGCTTCTCGACGAGGCACTTTTTAACGATCCGGCGATAACCAACCGGCTTCGTTTTGAGACGACGTATTATTTAACCTGTTTGTCTTCCTGTAGCTATAACTATATTTTCTGTGCTAGTACTTAGTAGTCATAGGTGGTTATATTTTATTATCAAGTAAAAAATAAGAGAGGAATTTTGTAAAGTAAAGTTATATAAAAAGCAATAACTGTGGATATAGTTAAAAAAGTTTTAACTTCCAGAAAATAACAAAAACAATAAAACATTTATAAATCTCCCTAAATCTGAAGATTACAATGTCTAACGAGGAAACATACTATTTTTGGTACTGCCGTTTATATATATATATATATATATATATATATATATATATATATATATATATACATACATATATATATACATATATATATATATATATATATATATATATATATATATATATATATATATATATATATATATATATATATATATATATATATATATATATATATATATATATATATATATATATATATATATATATATATATATATATATATATATATATATATATATATATATATAAATACATATATATCACGGGTAATTTCCAGTAAAACGGAATTGTAGAAAAAAACACACCCCGCATTTTTATACATAATAGCCATAGTACATATGTTTTTTTATGGGTGTAGCACCGTGCTGCAGGGAAATCCCTAAAGTGCTACAGGAGCGACTGGTGTGCGGAAAAAAAAAAAAAAAGCGATTCACGTTGGTCTTGAATCGCTGTAAATTGTACTCGGTGGGAAACATAGTCCTGGGCAAATTATTATAAAGGGATGAAGTTCTCCATTTAAAAGAATGCTTGAAAAGGGTTGTACAAGGAGTAATAAGCTGAACCTCATACGGATGTGAAGTATTAGCGCGACGTGTCGTGTTTTTAACAACTTTAATAATACCTTTTTTAAAGTCTTAGCGAATTTTATTATCCGATATATCGTTAGTGAATATTTATTTTGTCATCTCTTGAATTTCTCAATATCATCATATCACTGATTTTTTTTCTATAGTAAATGACTATATAACTGAAGGAGTAACCTAAGTATTATTGGTTAAAATTATGACGTGGTTGTTTAATATAGACGTTTAATAATGGTAACATTTTTGGAAAATCGTTATTATATACGTTAAAAATAAAAACTAAACAATTTCACTTTAATCAATAATTCTAATATTATATCTTTTTTGGAAATATTAATATTTTAAAAATTATTTGCGTTGAAAATTGATAGCGACAGTGAATGTAAGAAAGAACATCTTGCATGTTAATATCTCAGTTTTTCATCCTCTGCCTAACACAAATTTAGATATATGGTAAGATTGAAGGTAGGTTATACAAACTCTAATTCGAATGTCACGTAGAGTTTCAAAATATGTTATATTTTAAGAGCTTTTGGCTTGATTCATGCAACAAGATATGAATCCAGATTTAGTAATTAAAATATTGTTGCAACCACTGCATTTGATAAAACCATTGTTATCAGGCAGCTCCCTGATTTTTTGGTGCGGTATCGTTTTTCTCGGTATGCCTGACTTGCGCGGGCGTTTAGCAAGTGGGTTTCATTGGCGTCCGGCATGTTTTCGTTTCCGAATCGGTACTAAATACACTGAGAAAAACGATACCACACCGACAAATCAGGGAGCGGCCTTATGGTGATATAAAACCTGTACTTTTCGTACGTGAATAAATGCTTAGATTCAGGTAACATTATATAGGCTACAATGCCCATTTCTCTACCCGAAATAAATAACGATTTAGCGCAGTGTAAAAGAAATCAAGGTTAAAGATTAGCTTTTCTAGGAAAAATTAGTAAATATTTAAACTTAAACCGACTTATGCTCATCTAAATACGGCATGGGGATATACCAATTTACAAGAGTAAATAGTTCTCTACAGAAGCTCATTGTACATACAAATCTGTTTATAATTACATTTTTTATGGGCATAGCACATATGATGCATAGAAATTCCTAACGCGGTACAGAAGAGATATGTGTATGCACGAAGCGATTCATGTTAGTCTTGAATCACTGTTAACAGCACTTGGTGGAAAGCACAGTCCTCAAGGGTTGAGGTTCTTCATATAAGAGACTGTTTGAAAAAGGTTGTACGGGGAATGACCTCACATTGATGTGATTGATATACTACGTGTATTCCTAGCATGCCCCACTCTGGGAGGAATTAAGCGGGCTACATCCATCGAATACTTTCCATGAAAATACTTGTAGAATAGACTCAAGTCGCCAACCGTTCTTGGATATTCCAAAGAATCCAGGTTGCTGGTCAGCTCTGGATATTCAATCAGACGAACAGCTCAATTCTGAATAGAATCGAACAAATACAATGTATGTTTGAGAGCAGAGCCCCAAATATGGGAGCAGTATTTCAACGTTTGTCGAATTTGAGCTTTGTACTGAATTAACAGTTGTTGTGTTCTGTCTATGCAACATATTCATGCCAAGACATATTTGCTTCCAAGTTAACCCCGAGCGAATTGAGTGACGATGCTAGCGGAATGGAGTGTCCCTACTTAGCTATGTTGGGTTTACCAGCATTATTAACTCATAAAAAATGCTCTCTGAGGAAATACGAGAGCCATAACAGAATTTTTCAGAGATACTAAGAGTGTAGCTTAGCTAACAATCGGTTGCCTTGTATATATCAAATGCAACAGCTCGAGATTTTCCACAGGATTCCACTGCGTTGCTCCAGTTATATAAGTTAATAGATCTTTTATTGATCTTTTATTGCGAAAGCCATATCGATGGGCGCTAACAACATGGAATCCTTCTAGATATTTTAGAAGATGCTGATTTATAGCCCTTTCCATAATTTTCTGTGTTACTGAAAGCAGTGTGACTGGTCGGTAGTTGTTTGGCAAAGTCTTGTTGCCTGTTTTTTTGGTATTTGCTTAATTGTAGCGCATCCTTGACTGCGCTATGGGAATAATTGAGGGTGTTTGTCCTTGGAAATCGACAATAGAATGTGAAGCAAAAAATGAGCTAACAAGTTGATGTTCAACTGGTTTTGTTGCAATAATATTTTATTTACGTTCAGTACTATTATTGACATTTAATTGAACCACTAAGCTAGTCACGAACTCAAAAATGGGTAAATTAACCAATAACAATAATTTTTGTCCACTTATTTTTTATGTCAATTTTCTTAGTTTGCTTTGATAGTGATTTGTAAATAAGGAGGATCACATTTCTACATACTATAAATTAAAAAGTTCAAAAAGGATACAGAATTTGAAGGGATTAATTTGCACGGTATTGTTAATATAGCTAAATTACAGTTGAGATGAACGTCTTCCTTTGCTTTGCAGTGTTGTGAGATGGTGTTCCTCTTGATTACTAATTCTTATGGGACTTAGTTTACAACGTTATAGTCAAAATTCTCTAAAAGAGTTTAAAACTTAAACCCAATCTACTTGTCATAAAATTTAAATTTAAGTTAGTTGGCTTTTGTTTTTGACACTGTTACATTTCTTATCGCAAATATCAACAAAGAAATATTTTTGCAAGTAAATTTAACACAAAAATCGAGAAATAAGACCTTGAAACAGGTACGAACGTTAATATCTTTCAGAATTTTAAAAAGAACTTTTCACTTTTATCAGATTTATTATAAATAAAAAGGACTGTTTGTGTGCTGAACTTGCATTTTCCATTTTTACGATTTTTTTTCTGAAAATTGGGCGTAAGTAATTTGTGGCGTCGCGCAGATAAACTCATAATAAAATATAATAAATTAATCATTAAAGAATAACCCAGGTATATGGCAATGATGGCCCATATTATTTGCAAATAAAATTTCTGTCTATTTAGTTGAGTTAGATTTAGTTAGAGTTAGATGACCCCAGATCAGGAACATTGGTTGAGGTAAGTCCTGCTTGCTAAAAAGAGAGATTGTGCACGAAGATTTAGGGTCGAAAAAGGTTTGTGCGGAGGAGATAATGGCGAGGAAAGAAACTTCTTAAAAATATTTGGCAGCTTTAGAAAACGATAAGAATTATTTTCCGCAAATTGTCACAGGTGACGAGACTTAAGTCCTCTCACGAAGAAGGAGTTGATGCGATGAGCTTATAAGGGCGTCCCACTTCCAAAAAAGTGAAAACTCAGTAGGCTTCTGGAAAGATGGAGACCATTTTTGAGGAATACGAAGAAGAGTACTGATTATCTAGAAAAAAGGGTTACGACGCTCCAAAACCTGAAGCAGCTCATTAGAAAAACATGTCTAAATTCAAGGAGAACCAAAACCTTGCTGTTGTACAACTGAGATGTTTACCGGGTCTCACAGTTCAAACCACTACCGAAAGGAAAGTTATGGATTCGCCGCATTGCAATAACCCGTTTATGGTCCTGGTTTAGTGCCCTGCTACTTTTTTTTCAGGTATCTAAAAAAGACGTTATGGACTGAAAATTTTAAAATTCAAATACCGAGACTCCAAGTTTCGAGTGGTTGCTTATTAACCTTCATATTTATTTTAATACGTTGCATATTTAACTGGGCTGGCTTCTGTCAATTTGAACTCCTAATTACCAAACTAGAACAGTTTCCAAATTAAATTTTTTTAGTGAATACGGCAGTTAAAAACCATTAGTTAATTTAACGTAAACTGACATAATACCATTTAAGCGATTACTAAATACCAAGTGACCTTGGAAAACTAAGTAGTGTTCCCTCTATTCGTACGTAAACGATACGACTAAATTGCGCAGGGTTTACTATAAACGGTTTGAAACAACCTTCTTCAGATACGTTTAGAATATAATTTAATCCTCCTTTGATCTTTTGTATCTAATGTAAATCATTTTGGGCCCACCAAACTTTCTCATGCAACATTTGAATTAACCCGTTGCAATTTTTTAGATCCATTCTGATTTGGGTCAAATTGTTGTACTTAGAAGAATATAAGATTTAGACTTGGTGTAGTTGTCGGGGAATCTAAAACCTCTAATCGTCCGGGTGACTTTTGTTTTTAATAATGTAGTATTCTGTTTTGTAAATATCACCAAACAATTGTTTTTAAAAGCAAATTAACAAATAGTATTCAAGTTCTGCAATAGGTAGGGAATGAAAGAATATTCAGAATTTTAACAAAATATTTTACTCTTCCGCTTTAATCAGCAGTGATTTGACTCATTTGAAATTTCATCAATTTAAACTTCTAACTGAGAAACTGGACCAATTTAAAATTAGAACTTTTTAGTAAATTAAGCAGTTACTGTTCTTGGATGTAGATTGAGAAGTATTACTGCACTACTTTAAAAATACCGTGTAAACCGAATGATATAGTAAATATGTTCACACGTTATTTTAAGTGGCCAACGTTTGGCGACTTATAAACTGTTTAAGACAATTTTAAATTTTCTTGTAAAAAAGCGGTTAGGGCAACAAACTTAAGGCCCAAATAGGTTACTGTAAAAGATAATAAAATGTATGATTAAAGGATGGACTGATATTTTTTATTAAGCCATTAGTTTTAATTTTTAATTTACCACTAAAAATCAACGTTTTCTAAATAGACGGAAAGAATCAGTTACGTCAATGTACCAATTTTTAACAGTAATTAGCTCATCAACAAAGTGGATTTGTGGCTGCTAACTCTTCAGTTACCAATTTATGTACAAACTGGACAGAAGAAACAGTGAATGCTAACTCTCTATTGAATGCAATTATATACTTTATTATTCATAAATTCGGCCATTCAGAGGTACTCTAGGAATTAATTTGGTGCTACTGTTCCTTTCATTTTTTATAAATAATTTACGTAGCTTATGTATTTTATACTCTAGTATTTATAAATTATTTTAGAACTATTATTCCTCCACAATTTTGCTTTCTGTTACAAGATGATTAACATTCTATTACTAGGTAGTTTAATGAAAAAAAGATAATTCTTAACTTTGATAAATGTGCTGTAATACTTAAAATTAATTTTATAAAATAAGTTTCTTAATTTGGTCACATTTTTTAAATTTATTCTCTTATAAAATTGGCTCGCATCTTAGAACAATACTAGGAAATACTTAAAATTATTTTTCCATTCAGAGAGGATGCTGGGCAGGAAAGCTGACCATTTTTATTTCATTTTTAGTGTTCCGTACGGAACACTTATAACATCACTTCGGTGTCTGTCTGTCCGTCTGTCTGTCCATCTGTCACACCCGATTTTCTCTGAAACTATTTAACGTAGAAAGTTGAAATTTGGTACTAACATCGAAATTGATGGCCCCATCAGAGCGGTGTAGTTTTTAAAGTTAAATTTTAACTTAAGGGGTTAGTTTTGGGTGGTGAAATCGGAAGTGAAAAAAAATTTACTAGGTCATCGAGTGGGGTGTCAAATGAAAGCTTGTAAAAACGCGAATTTAAAAATATATATAATGTCTCACATGCGCACACTTTTCTTTGTATTATTTTGAAAAAATCGCTGCCCCCCTCTATCTCGAAAAGTACTGATCCAAAAATTTTAAAAAAAGTCTGGAATATTCTCCACGGGATGTAGATTTAATTAAAATGATCTTACCTTTAATAATCTATCTGGTATATAAAAAAAAATTTCAAGGTCATCAGTTTTCAGTTGAAAACTCATTTGGGGTGTGTTTTGTGAAGTTACTGATCATTTTATACCTCTGTAACAAAAATTTTTATTTCCGAAGCAATCAACGTACGGAACATCAATTGCGCAACTTCAACTTGCACTTAACCGGTTATTTAAAGTGGATTGAGCAAAAATGAAGCAAAATATTAAAATTTTCTGAAAGCATTTTGAAAGTTGACAATTACACGAGTGTGCGAAAGTTATTTTTATTTGCAATATCTCATAAAAAAATATGGGCCGCCAAAATCTCATAAAAAGAGTAAAGTTTGATAATTTATTATTCATTATCGCTTTTTTTCAATAAAAATAACTTCCGGACCCTTTCACATTCATATTAAATCTAATTTTAAAAAGATCATTTAATTTAATTAATAAATACGATCAGGATTTACTTCCAGATGTGTCCATGTTTACGAATAATTTTGGTGTTTAAAATCAACTAATTTTTTTTTATCCTTTTATATTGTTAGTACTTGGCTTTTAGTAGGAGCTTGTTCAGGGAAACTAAAACTAGAAAAATATAACAAATAATATTAATATAAGGGCCCTTAGGTTAGCTGAACTTAAGTGTAACATTAGCGTGAATAATACAAACTTTTTCCAAGAGCACCGGATCTTGAGTGATCCCTATAATTACAAGTACATACTTTAAAATAAGCTTTACAAAAGCTATATAAATTTTGAACACTTCAGAAATGTAATTAGAAATATATGAATTACGTGAAAGTGTGAAATAGTAAAAAAATCTCATAAAGTCATGTAAACAAATACAACCAACCAAAAAGCTTAGTAAAAGATAATAAAATGTATTATTTAAGCATTCATTTTAATTTTTTTACTTTCCTTGCTAAAGGGAAGTATCGTATTTGTTAAAAAAATATCCTATGGGATATTTGCATTTCTTTATGTTTTAGGCTCCCCAGATCACGACAGATATAGTCCCGTATTACTGTCGTTCTGTCGGTCAATGTCAAATTTGATACACATTTAAAGTAGGGATGGATTCTATAGTTTTTAGACAATATCGCATGGCATTTCTGTTTAAATCAGTCAGTCGAAAACTGGCCGTAGGGCATTTTTCTCAAGCAAGACTAAATTTTAACTATTATTGTGATATTTATTATTATACTAACGTACTTCTACCGTGAACGAAGGTGGAAAAGAAAATATTCTCATAACATACAATTTTTAGAATGCTCCTCTTAAAATTTCGTAGAATTCTGCGTTAACAGATACTTATCAATAATCTAACGTATTAAAATACAGAAGCAATAGACAAGACCACGTGGAGAGAGAATAAAATCCTGGCGAGTGACGAACGAGACCTCCAATTTTTTTACCTGTCACTAATAAAGTTTGCTGCACTTCACTCTGATTCGTCAAAATATTGTAAATTCTAACTCGGAATTTAGAAATCTTAGGCGGCTGCTCATATTTAAATGTAAATAAGCCAGTTATTAGTGTTCCGTACGGAATCCTTATAAGATCACTTCGGTGTCATCTGTCCGTCTATCCGTCTGTCCGCCTGTCTGTCATACACGATTTTCTCCGAAACTATTTGACGTAGAAAGTTGAAATTTGGCCCTAATATAGGAATTGATAGCATCATTAGATTAGTGGTTTTGAAAATTAAATTTTGACTTGAGGGGTTAATTTTGGGGGGTAAAATCTGAAATGAAAAAAAAAATTAACAGCTCATCGAGTGGGATGTTAAATGAAAGCTTGTAAAAACACAAGTTCAAAAATATGTATAATGTATTACATACATACACTTTTCTTTGTATTATTTTTAAAAAATTGCGAAAAATCGCTGTCCCCTCCACTTATCTCGAAAAGTACTCATCAAAAAACTTGGGAAAAACTCTGGAATATTCTTCATAGAATGTAGATTGAATAAAAATTATCACAAGTTTAACCACCTTTAATAATTTATCTGGTATATAAAAAAAAACATATATTTTAAGGTCACCAGTTTTCAGTAAAGACAGGAAAAAAACTTTATTGAAAACTCATTTGGGGTATGTTTTTGTGAAATCATTGATCATTTTATACCTTCGTAACAATTTTTTTTATATTAAGAGGATATATACGTATGTATATTTAAAAAAAATTAAAGATTATTAAACGAATAATACAAAAGAATGGCGATTATATATTTTCACTGTAGTTTAAATTATAAGATTTTTTTTTAAAATATGTTTTAAAGGTTAACATTACTTTTTATCAGCTTGGACCACTGATGAAAACTATGGGGCCTCCTTGTCTGCTGTACAACTTCACAAAAAATAATCCAATCCGCAAATAAAAATTAATCTTGTAAAATAATGTAATAGTTAAAAATTGTTGAAGGGTTTTATTTAAATAAAAAATTTACGGTGTTTTAAACTTTGTTATGCAATTTTCAATCAAAAAATTTATGTTTAATTATTTATAAAAAAATTGTCTATCAGAAAAATTAAAAAAAAAACACACAAAAAAATTTTGTTGAAGGAATAATTATTAAGATTTAAAAAAAAAGAAGTTAAAATATATTAAAAATTGACTGACTAATATTGCAGATTGAGACAGGTAGCGGTCCCAATCCGACACCAGGTGACATTGAATGTTAGATCTTTCTTATGGAATGGAATTTTCATAAATTTTTTTTTTTGAATAATTCTTAGAAGTATAAAGAATAAGAATCCTAAAAAAAAATGAATTTTTAAAAATTCCAGGTGTATGTAATTCCCTAAAAGCAATCAACGTACGGAACACTAATTGAACACGGCTTGCACTTAGCCGGTTATTTTTAAATGACATAAATTGTCTATTACTCTATATAGTCCTACATAGAAATATTAAACATATTTAGAATTGTTATATTAAAACTAGCTTTCTCACTAGGATGTATTTTAAGATATTTTTGTTTTTTAGTGTTCCGGACGGAACACTTATAAGATCACTTCGGTGTCTGCCTGTCTGTCTGTCTGTCACACCCGATTTTCTCCGAAACTATTTGACATAGAAAGTTGAAATTTGGTGCTAATAGAGGAATTGTTGGCCTCATCAGAGCCGTGTAGTTTTGAAAGTTAAATTTTGACTTAAGGGGTTAGTTTTGGGGGATGAAATCGGAAGTGAAAAAAAATTCATCATCGAGTGTGTTGTCAAATGAAAGCTTGTGAAAACACGAGTAAAATATATATATATATATATATATATATATATATATATATATATATATATATATATATATATATATATATATACATATATATAATGTAATACTTGCGTACACTTTTCTTTGTATTATTTTTTAAAAATCACGAAAAATCGCTGTCCCAACACACTATCTCGAAAAGTACTGGTCAAAAAATTTTGAAAAAATTCTGGAATATTCTCCACGGAATGTAGATTGAACGAAAATGATCATGAGTGCATTACCTTTAATAGTTTATCTGGTATATAAAAAAAAAAATTCAAGGTCATCAGTTTTTAATAGAGATTGGAAGCAAACTTTGTTGAAAACTCATTTGGGGTGTGTTTTGTGAAGTCACTGATCATTTTATACCACCGTAACAATTTTTTTTATTTTAAAAGCAATCAACGTACGAAACACTAATTGTGCAAGTTCAACTTGCACTTGACCGGTTATTTTAACCATGTTGGATAAATCTTTAGTGGAACCGAATGTGCATAAAATGATGTTTAAAATACTTTTATGTAGGAAAGCATAATGTTTTCTAGTATATGAACTTATAAAAAAGTTGTAGTTAATATTAAATACAAAAATATACTTCTAATTAATTTTATAAAAGTATTAGAGCTTATAATTAACTTAAAAATGAACTGTAAAATTTACGTAATACTAGTTCAATATGGAAAAAGTAATAATATTTCTTTTCGTCTAACTTTAGACCAAATAAATCGGGTCCACTACCTACCTTCTGCCTGTCGTAGAGAGCCATTAAAAGAACAAGTTAGATGGCAGATGCCTAGATCTCATCAGGAATCACCCGGTGTGATACGATCGCATTGACTTGGTTGTTTAACGTTTTACTGTAAGAAAAATAGTATCATAAAGTTCTCAGGATCAAAAAATTCTAGAGGTAAAATAGTTCGGATGTCTCGGTGGCGGCGTCCATATGCATCGCAATTTTAAAATGGATTTTTGTAACACAAGAGGTTTAAAGTCTAATATAAATTCAGTGTCCTAACACCTGCATCAAATGAGCCTCTTGTACTCGCTCTCTGCGAGATAATCATCTACTTACCATTCATCAACCAGCACAATCAACTTTCTCTCTCCTGGGCACGACTTTTATTCACGGTTTAGGCGTAACTGTGGAATCTGTCTTTTTGTAAGGAGCTATCTTTCACCAACGAGAGGAAGCTCTGGAGCCTCGAAACTTTGATGTCATTTGGCTAAAAATGACGATTCAGCAAGATTTATCTGTTGCCTCTATCGAACACCAAGTAATATTATCTTCAGAACATTTCTCTTGCGGACACTATCTATCATTTAAAGACTAATAATCCAAATGCCGAAATTGCGATATTGAGCGACTTTAATGGCCACAATAATTGGCTTAAGTATTCCAATACGACCGACTAACAAGGTCGGAGAGGTCACCAGCCTTCATGGTCTGTTTTTAACCACCAATACAGAGATTTACACCGTAAATCCATCGTTTAGTTCCTCCGATCATAAGCTGCTTTAGACATTGAGTATCCTACCAATTAGTGGTAGAGAGGCGCCTAAACCGTGCAAGATTTGGCACTACAAATCTGTTAAATGGGAAAAATTCATGGAATATTTTCTAATTTCCAATTGGTTAGAAGTTCGTTAGATCCGAAGATGTCATTTTGTCTTGAATGGAATCTTACACCCCTTTCTTGAAGACATACCCTTCCGACAGCCAGCCTTTGTATAACGGAAAATGCAAAGAAGCTGTTGCTTCTGAACAACTTGCCTACAGAAAAGAGCGTGAAAGTCCTCACGTCATAAATCGCAACATCTTTATTCGTGCCCGGAACAGTGGCAAAGAAATTATCGACGACACCAAGAAAGCACACAATCAACGATTTAAAAATAAACTTCTTACCTACCCCAACAATTCCAGTTCCTTTTGGTCAGTCCCTAAGGCCATTAGTTAAGATTTTACTAAATTTACTATGCCACCACTCACACGGCCAGGGAATATTATTGCAACAATATCTGCTGAGAAAACCAATTTCTTGGCTGAACTCTAAGCTTCACATTCTACTATCAATTTTAAAAGGAAAAACACCACCCACTCTTCCGATAAGGATGTCCGATATTGTCTTCAGACATCGAGTCATAAAATGTATTTTAATGAAACCATACACCAAAAAAACTTCTGACACTGATGGAATACCTGCCATAGTGCTCATCGCACTGCTTTCAGTAACATTGATAGTTATGGAATAGGCTATTAATCAGCTTTTTTTTTTAATATCTAGACAGATTTAACATTACTAGCGATCATCAATATGGCTTTCGTAGGCAAAGATCAGCAGAAGCTTTTCTAGCATATATGGAACAACGCAAATAAATATTTGGGAGAATTTCCAGAAGTGGCAGTTGAAATATCCAAGGCATACTGTATTTGGCATGCTGGATTGTTGGTTCAGTTACGCTCTTATGATATGTATGAAAAGTTTTGTTTATGGTTCCCGGGTTTTCTCAGAACGCGTTCTTTACTAGTAGTGGTCGACGGATTTCTTTCTAATACCTGTATTATCGACGCTAGTGTACCCTAAGGTGCCATACTGTCTGCTATTCTTTTTCTCAGTTACATTAATGTTCGGTTGGAGAGGACCAGAAATCCAGCTTCGTAGATGACAGTATGATTCTTTCTTTATTTACTTTGAACGTTCGAACATCGGCTACTCATGCGAATATCCACAGGAGGAAGTCGTTTAAGATCTGGAAGAAATTCTATCATGGGCTGAGAGTAATCAAGTAGAATTTAACTCTTCAAAAACTCAGGCGGCAGTTTTTTTTTTTGTAAATATTAACTTTGCGGAACCCGACAGAGTTATATCGGGACACCCTATTACTCTAATATCGTCACTTAAGTTGCTGGGCGTTAACTTGGGACCAAATACGTCTATATATATATATATATATATATATATATATATATATATATATATATATATATATATATATATATATATATATATATATATATATATACATAAAGCTTTCTGGCTCGAAATAATATTCCCAACTTTTGAGAAGCTCTCCTTGCTATGCCTGCAACATGTTCATGCCAGGATATATTTGCTCCCAAAACAACGCCCAACAAATTGAGTGACGATGCTAGAGAAATGGAGTGCCCCGACATAACTATGTCGGGTTCAGCAACGTTAACTTTTTTAGAAAAAACTGCCGCCTGGTTTTTGTAGCAATAAATTCCACTTGGTTACTGTCACCCTAAGAATTTCTTCCAGGTCTTTGTTAAGTTGAACGACTTCCCGCTGTCTGCGGATATTCGTCTGAGCAGCCGATGTCCGAGCGTTCAAAGTGAATGAAGAGATAAGCATACTGTAATCTGTAAAGCTGCAGATTGGATTCCCGGTCTTTTCCAGCAGACCTTTAATGTAAATGAGAAAGAGAGCAGGAGACAGTATGGAGCCTTGGGGTACACCGGCCTTGATAGTGAACGTGTTAGAAAGAAATCCGTCGACCGCCACTCGTAAAGAACGCTCTCTGAGGAAACATGAAAGCCACAAACAGAACTTTTCAGACATACCACAAGAGCGTAGCTTAGCCAACAGTCCATCGTGCCAAACACGGTCGAATGCCTTGAATATGTCAAGAGCAACCGCTCGAGATTCTCCAAAGTGTTCAATTACGTTGTTCCAAAGATGGGTTACGTAAGTTAGATGAGGTGATCGCTAATAATGCTGAAAGATATTTTAGAAGATGCTGATTGATAACCTTTTCCATTAAGATGGGAATGTGGAATCTTTGGCACAATGATACTACTCAGTATATATCACCACTACACCAAACACTTTATTTTTGCACTCGACGCGCGTTTCGCTAACCACGTTAGCTTCATCAGGAGCGATGATTGCACGAGTGCAAAAATAAAGTGTTTGGTGTAGTGGTGATATATACTGAGTAGAACCTTTTCCGTGACTTTCAATATTATTGAAAGCAGTGCGACTGGTCGGTAGTTATTTGGCAAGGTCTTCTTGCCTTTTTTAGGTATCGGCTGAACTGTGGCACATTTCCAGCAGGAAGGAAATATTCCCTTTCTGTAGGATAGGTTGAAAAGTCTACAGAAAACTGGTGTTAGTTCCCTCGCACAGTTTTTGAGAACTATGGCAGGTATTCTGTCAGCGCCAGAAGCTGTTTTTGGTGTCTAGCTTCATTAAAATACGCTTTATGATACGCTGTCTGAAGACAACATCGGGCATCCTTGACTGCAATATGGGAATAGTAGGTAGTGTTTTTCCTTGGAAATCGACAGTAGAATGTGAAGCAAAGAGTTCAACCCACAAGCTCGCTTTCTCAACAGGTGTCGTTACAATAGAATTATCTGGCCGTATGAGTGGTGATAAGGCGGATTTGGTGAAATTTTGACTAACTGCCTTAGCGACTGACCAAAAGGACCTGGAATTGTCGGGGCAAGCAAGAAGTTTGTTTCTAATTCGTTGATTGTGTGCTTCCTTGGTTTCATCGATAATTCCTTTGCATCTGTTTCGGGCACGAACAAAGGTGTTACGATTTATGGATTTTCACGCCGTTGTCGGTAGGAAAGATGTTTAGAAGTAACAGTTTCTTTGCATTTTCGGTTAAACCAAGGCCTGCCGTCGGAGGGGCGTTTCTTTGAAAAAGGGATGTAAGCTTCCATACCAGCCAAAATAACATCGGAGACCTCCCTGGCGTGTCAGATGTGTTGTCGGATCGAAAACAAACGTCCATCCAAGGGAAAGTTCGAACATATTCCATGAGATCTTCCCATTTAGCAGATTTGTAATGCCAAATCTTGCGTGGCTTAGGCGCCTCTCTGTCACTGATTGGTAGGATACTCGATGTCGAAAGGAGTTTATGGTCGGAAGAACCTAACGGCGAATTTATAGTGACCGTGTAAATCTTCGGATTGGTGGTTAAAAACAGATCAAGAAGACTGGTGATCTCCCCATCTCGATCAGGGATCCGTGTTGGTTCGTCAATAAGCTGAGTTAAGCCACAATTGATTGAGAATGATTCAGCATTTTTGTTTGATGTTATAATCTTGATATAGGTTTTAGTATCTGTTGTTTACCTTTAATTGTTGTTTTGTTTCTTTTCGTTTTAGTCTTCCAATTTCTCATGTATTTAATACTTAATTTTGCCCAATTGTGTGAGGCTAAAAGTAGGGGGAGTTTTAGTTTCTTTAAAACTATTTTATTTATAAATTATGTTTGTAAGAGAATCATTGGTGAATTAACTTAATCTACCTTTCTATATTTAGTTATTCATTTACGATAGTAGCTTATGTAAAACTGTATAAGCGTTCAATAACAGTGACACACAAAAAAAATTGTCTTATACTGGACATGCGGTAGGTCGTTTCCTATGTATTTTTGTTTGCTGAATCCAAAATTGATATTAGTTTTATCAGATTAGTTTTAAAAAGTGGATGTAATCCAAAAAACTATCAAAGAGTGACCGCAAAATTAGCCCGTTTTTGCAACCTCCATAAATTTGAGACAAAAAAAACAAACTTAACGTAAAAGGTCGTAAATTAAAGCCAATTAAAAATCCAGGACATATTTTAATTTACACATTATAAATATTATTTTTATTTTCTGTTAAAAACTTATTTATTTTCATACTTTTAACCCCCAAAATAGGGGGAGTTACCCCCAAATAAAAAATTTAAAAATACGTCCTTCTTGATTTTTAATAGCTTTAATTTAAGACCTTTTACGTTAAGTTTGCTTTTTTTGTCTCCAAGTTATGGAGGTTGCAAAAACGAGCTAATTTTGCAGACACTCTTTATAGGTTGAAAGAAAATTTAATTTCCACACTGAAGATCAAATTTTTACGATTCATCACTTAGAAGATTTTAAAGCACTAAAAAACTTAATTTTCTTTCTTTTCCGAACTCATCCCTCTCCTTTGCGACTAGGACACCTCCACGTGCTGACGGCGGGAAACGAACTTGTTCCAGCAAAATTCGTAGGTGAGGTTGATATGCCGTTATGACAAATAGAGGTAAGAATTTTACGATGCAGGATATCAGAAATCCAGGATCGGCGGCTGATCAGGGTGAGCAAGCGGGCCCGCAGGCGTCGTCATCATGCGACCGCAGCTCTATATTGATGGTTAATTTGGCTAATGCGACAAGGAATGAGATCTGTAATGCTTCAACTTCAGGTCATATTTGTGATAAAGATTCATGTTCATTTTGCTATATTTGCGCCAAATATGAAGGTGCGAGCAACCGTAGAAATATCACAGAAACTATAAAAGATCTTTATAAAATGTGCTTTGGATTTGAAATGGCCAATTTAAATATCTCCTGGGTACTAAAGGAAAGATGTGGCTCTTGTTATACAATGTTGAGGCGTAGTAAGACTAATCGATCGAGTCTTGGCATAGTTGTACCCGCTATATTGAAGGAATTACAGAGTAAAGCAGATTATTAAAAAAAAAGTCCGTGCAAAGTCCGAGAGATGGCACCACCGGCGCGTATCGAGGTCATGTTTAGTTAATAGCATCTCTTGAACGAACGCACACCAAGTTTCAGCCATATTGGTCTATTTCTTTGTGTTTGGCATTCGTGTGAATCAAGAAAGTCGAGTGATTTTCAAGAAATGGACGAAAAAGAATTTTGTGTGGTGATTAAACATTACTTTTTGAAAGGCAAAACACCTCAGGAGACTAAAGAGAAGCTTGATAAACATTATGGTGACTATGCACATTCGATTAGAACAGTTTATAAGTGATTTCAAAATTTTCGGACTGGCCATATGGGCACAAGTGACGCGAACGTTCTGGACGGCCTGTGGAGGTTACGACTCCAGAAATCATTGATCAAATCCATGATATGGTGATGGATGACAGAAGAGTTAAGGTGCGTGAGATTGCTAGTGCCGTGGGCATCTCGACTGAATGGGTACATAATATTTTGCATAAATATTTGGAGATGAGAAAGCTATCCGCAAGATGGGTGCCGCGATTGCTCACGCTTGATCAAAAACGGAATCGTGTGAAGTGCTGCAAGGATGGTTTGCAGCTGTTCCAGAAGAATCCGGAGGACTTTAAGCGTCGTTTCGTCACTGTGGATGAAACATGGATACATTACTATACTCCTGAGACCAAACGACAATCTAAACAGTGGGTTACCAAGGGGGAATCTGCACCAAAAAAGGCGAAGACCGTTCCTTCGGCCGGAAAGGTTATGGCGACTGTCTTTTGGGATTCGCAAGGGATAATCCTCATCGACTATCTGGAAAAGGGTAAAACTATTACAGGTGAATATTATTCATCGTTATTGGACCGTTTGAAAACCGAGCTGCAAGAAAAACGCCCGCGATTGTCCCACAAGTCCTTTTTGTGGTCGCAAAATTAATGGAAATAGGATTCCAACTCGTTTCACATCCCCCCTATTCTCCAGACTTGGCTCCCTCGGACTACTACTTGTTCCCCAATTTGAAGAAATGGCTGGCGGGACAAAGATTTTATTCAAACGAGGAGGTGATTGCAGACACTAATGGATATTTTGCAGACTTGGACAAATCCTATTATTCGGAAGGGATCAACAAACTAGAACATCGTTGGACGAAGTGTATAAGCCTAAAAGGAGACTATGTCGAAAAATAAAAAAGGTTTACCCCAAACACATAAGTAGTTTTTATTTTTGCACGGACTTTTCAAACCAGCCTCGTAATTTTAGTGGAATAAACAACTATTAAAAGGTCCCTGTCTCATATGTTGATGTTTCAACTTTAACGAAACCTGTGATATCAACATCACTTGATGACGGAAATAATGACCATATTTTCTCCGAAAAAATCGAGATCTATAAGAATTTAGAAGAAGCTGCTGAGGATTAGACGTTGAGGATTATATTGACCAAACTGATGAAGAGTTCAAGTAATGCTAAGATTAAAAGAGTTCCGAAAGGTGTTACACAAGCAGAGTTGAATGATCTTGTGCGAGATTTGGGGTTGCATAAAGATGGTGCCGAGTATCTTGCATTGTGGTTGAAGGAAAGGGACCTCATAAATCATAAAGTTAAGGTTACTCATTATCATTATAGAATTTCGAAAGAATGTTACCAACGATAAAAACTGTTCACTTGTGTATCATCACAACTTTGACGGATTAATGGATGCCTTGAAACCTGATCGTTACAAACGTGATGATTGGTGGTTGTTTATTAACTTCTTTATTAGAAGCCTCAAGGCAGTTATCCTCCACAATACAAACGTATATGCATCGATTCCCATTGCACAGTCTATTGTTACCGATAAAGAATATAACAAACTTGCGATTTTATTCGAGATAATCAATTATATGTAAGTACCATAATTGGCAAATTTGTGAAGACCTGAAAATCTTTACAATATTACTCGGGCAACAATCAGGTTTCACAAGATATTCTTGCTTTTTGTGTTAGTGGGGCAGCAGTGACCGAGCAAAACCATTACAAGAGGAAAAATTGGCCTCAAAGAACGTTTTTACAATCAGAGGATAAGAATGTTTTAAGAGCTCCGTTAGTTGAACCATTAAAAGTTCTTCTTTCTCCTTTGCACATTAATTTGGGTTTGATTAAACAATTCGTCAAGGCTTTCAATAAAGAAGGCGAATGTTTCAAATATATTAGAGTGAAATTTCCAAAAGTTTCGGACCCAAAGTTGAAGGAGCAAATTTTTGACGGTCCTCAAATAAGGACTCTGTTGATGGACTGTAATTTCATCAACACAATTACTGATATCGAGAAAAAGCCTGGTGCAGTTTTAAAGATGTCGTCGAGAACTTCTTGGGAAATCATATGAGTCTAAATTATAAAGGAATAGTATCTGGTATCGTAAATAACTTTAAGAACATGGGATGTAAAATAAACTTAAATATACACTTTTAAAACTCCCATGTTGATTACTTCCACCAAGACATTCGGGAAATGGAAAGCCGTTATGGCAGACTTTTGTTGGATACTCAAAAGGGAGATGCCGCAATGAAAAAAGAAACGTAAAAGGATTAGTTTGCATAGAACATTTCAAAATAAACGAGTTCGTTACAGCAGAAAGAAATAATTTTAGAACAACAGGGAAAGATTTTCCATCAAGATTTAAAAAAAATAGAACGCCGAAAAAAATGCAAAATAATCTAAAAAAGACCTCTTACATTATAGTAACATATTACGATAGCACTATCTTTTGGACCGATTTAAAAAAAAATTGCATAAAACACAATTATCATCATTTAGATTCTTTTTCTGAGAAACCAATGTATAGGGCGCATTTTTTCATGTCAAATTTGAATTTAGCAGACTAAAAAACATAGGAAATGCCCACTCCCGACATAATTTAGTAATACATTAAATTAGCGCCATTTTTTAGGCTCATTAAAAGTAAATAATTCTAATAAAACATTATCTTCACAATTTAAAATGGGTTTTTAAAAAATCTACGCTATAAAACCTTTTTTTTTCTTAAGCGCACCAAAATCTATGAGAAATGATAGGTTTGGTCAATAGAACAAAATATATTTTTTTAGACCGGTGTTATTATTAAAGAGTAACTGCAACAATGTTTGCAACCTTCATAACTTGGAGACAAAAAAAGCCAACTTAACGTAAAAGATCGTCGATTAAAGCTAATTAAAAACCTAGAAGGACATATTTTTTCAATTTTTTTATTTAGGGGTAACTACCCCCTATTTTGAGGGTTAAAATTGTGAAAATAAATCTTTTTAACAGGAAATAAAAAAAAATATATTTATGATGTGTAATTCATGAAAATAGGTCAAGAATTTCAAGTATTTACTTATTTTCAACCTAATACCGAAGGAGGGTATAGTACTATTTATATATCCAGCTAAAAAAATCCAGAAAGTTAATGAAAATAATACTAATAAGATACCATGGAATGTAATTCCATATCTTTAAAAGTTATATCTGAGCGGTAGTCGATAAGGCCACCTCCGAAATTAAGGCCATGCAAGCCGCAGGCCTCCCAAGGCTTCTTTCTTTCCCTCCACTTATTTAATATCATTATCACCGACATAATTCTATACCCATGTATGTTGATGACACTGCCATCACCGTCACGATCAAGTCCACCATCAGTTACCTCCAAGGCCACTTAGTCCCTTTATTTGAACACTGGAAAATCTAACTAAACCCAGTCAAGACACAAGCTATCATATTCACCAGATCCGCTAGACCCATTCTGTACCGCCTCACCCTCCATAGCACCAGGCTCCAATGGACCAACAACATCAAGTACTTGGGCCTCCACTACGACAAGCGGTTACTATGTAAGGACGAGTCACAGCATCCACCAAAATGGCTAACCCTCTCTTCAACAAGCCTAGTAAATTGTCAACACGTACCAGATTCATAATTTACAAAATGATCATCAGGCCCGGCCTCAATTACTCCATGATGGTGGCAGATGTCACGTACCCACAGATTTACCCTCTAAACCATTCAAAACAAGGCCCCCCGAATCATCGAGACAAAAATCCACCGTGACCTCCACATGTCAACCATTTTGGAATTCAAGAGCAACGCTCAGCGCAGATTTCTGGAAAAGCCACCCGCCACCCCAACTCTACCGTCAGAAATGTTTATGGATCTGGAAGTTCATAAATATTTTTGTGGAGCCAAAGATAGGGTTGGCTACCCAAGACCCTCGGATCCCCTCTCTCCTGACCCCTAACAATGGAACTAGCCTAGGTTTATTTTTAAGTTAGTAATACGTCATAAAATATCTTAAGTTTCAAATATCTTAAGTTTTATATTGTAATATTGTATATCTTAAGTCTAAGATACCTTAAGTTTTCATTTTATTTATATAAAATCCTTTCCTAGACAAGTTAATTAGGTTACTAACATGTATATATCTGAAGACCAAAACTTTACATCCATGTATTTCAGCTCATTTCAGACAAGCCGCTATTGTTTACAAAGGAAATTACAAAAAAAAATCGGCATATTTAATAGGCATTTAATATTGTCTCGATAAACAGGAGCATCTCTAAGATCGGTATCATTAGAAATTTCCATTACGTTATTTTTTTTACAGTAATCATCCGATATAATCTATTATTGCTCTGATATAGGGAAGTGAAGTTCAAGGTTTGTCTTCAGATGGTTCTTAAGGATTTATCTGTTTACTCTTCTATTATTCTATTGTTTTTTGATTGTCTCTGTACTGTACCAGTTTGGTTTGAGTATTTTTGCGATACTGTTTTCCTTCTCTTGCCTGTTAGTGTTATTGATTAGGCGGAAAGGCCTTGCTATTAAGCTGTTGACTACTGCTTGTAGTTGCAATGGGTGTTGATGTGAATTGATGGTCTATTGGTTAGGTGTAAGCTGGGTCACTATGCACCGTTTTGTAGAAGATATTTTTTTAAGTTCAAAAACAGTTTTAAAAAGTTACTCTAAGACTATCTGGGAATGATCAGCTGTATAAGAATATCGCCACCAATTGAATACATTTACCTTTTCGTTTCCAAGATTAGATTACCGTATTCTACTGAAAAAAGTCAGATTGATCTAAATCATAATATTATTTTATCTTTTGCTGTTACCTTTCTTCTTTCGCCGGCCTACGTCTAAGCAAAAATTTAAATATAGAAATCTAAACAAAACTTAAAAGTAAA
>CM032456.1:123428588-123498588 GCA_019049505.1 Pachyrhynchus sulphureomaculatus
GTAAAATCATTTTTGGGGTTTCAAATAATGCAAAATCCGCTATAAACTCAGTTTTCTTCTAAATTTAATAATGAAGAAAAATTCCCTCCTTCCTTCCCGTCACTGTATAAGCAAATGTTGAAAGTGATGGCAATAACCCCAGTTTGTTAATAATTTTTCTCCAATATATAATGATTGACTTAGGTAATCTAAAAATGTCTAGCGTTCTTCAATAATTAACTTCTACAAATATTATATTTAAAAACAGAACTTTTATAACACTTTACCGACGAGCAATTTATTTATATATACTAAAATAATATATATATATATTCTATTATTCATTAGACTTCTGTTTTACTTTCAATCCTGTAAGTGATTCTTGAAAATGTCACTCGGTGTGCGGTTAATGTGGAGAATATTGGATAATGACGAAACCTAGCGAGTATTTCGACCACTACCAGTCATCTGCTTAGACAAGCGGCAACACAACCAAAGGATTAATTACAAAGTTCACGGCTTGCTAACGAGCCTGGAAGGCAATTATGCTAAGGTTGTTAATTACATACCCCGCTTCCGTTGTTCCGCACGAAGTATTGTTTCCTTCTCCTTGCTGATTTTCTTTTAAGGAAACAGCCACCGTAAAAGACTACTGAGATTACGGACTTAGACTTAATAGCACTGTGTTCCAGTTTGAATGCTATGTGGAAATAAACATTGTAGTTTGAGGAGGAAGTTAATCGACAATTTGTTTTAATGATTATTGTTAATTAAATGTATTTATTAATGCTTGAGTTACATTATAGAAATTCATATTTCTGAAAGTCTTCAAGTTTGTTGTTCAATGTACGGGGTGATGATTTTTGGTTACCCGGCCCCGATTTATAGAAAATTGATGAATATTTTTTTAAACGTACGATGATAGACCGCATGTCAAGAAGTATACTGACCTATTTGATATTTGGTAGTGAAAACAAAGCAGAGCGCCGCAACACCAAACAACTTTTTTTTTCCATTCACATACCTTTCGTAAAACGGTATTGGAAAGCCCTAATTTCTTTTTCATTCATTCATTTTTTTCCTTAAACTGATTTTTTTAAATTTGTTTTGCTCATCGCGGTTGCCATGGATCGTATACAACGTTTGGCGGTTTTCAAACAATTTATCTAGTATGCGGCTGTCATACTTTAATCTGACAGTAATTTTAATAATAGTAGTTACTATGCTGTTGAGGTTTTCCTTTAATAAAATATCTTTGAACAATAAAAAAAAAGAATACATTATTATTAAAACCACAGAATAAACTATATACCTTTTAATATTACATAACTTATTACATATTTATAAAATTAAATGTTTGGAACTTAAAAACTAATAAAAAACATCAAAAGAATTTTTTTATATGTCTTCCTCCTTCTATCATGCATATTTACATTCCTTTCATTAACGTTTGATGAGTGGCTTTGTGTAAATAATTTCTCCATATATACTATTTCACGCATCTGATATTTTTACCTTTAAATGCTCACTATCTTTAAGAGTCTCACCAGAAGAAATCTAACGGCGTGAGGTGTACTCACTTAGGTGCCTATTGATTAACTATCCTATCCATTTTCGTTGAAACCGTTCATTCCAATACTCTCTAACAGCAGCAGTTGTATGAGGTGGTTCTACGTCGTGTATTAAACAAGAACTTAAGGTATCGATTTCCAGTTAGTGTTTCCTGAAAAAAGTATCGTCCAACCAAATATCTCCCAATTATCCCACACCATATATTAACGCCATCATGGCCTTGATTCTGAATTTGATTAAAGTTGTATGGATTCTCGTCAGCCCAGTAATGATAATTTTTTTGTACTGCATAACTTTTTTGTAAAATAAATTAAAATAAAACAGTTTAAGGAAAAAATGTTGAAAAAAATTAGAGCTTTCCAATGTCATTTTACAAAATGTATGACGATGGAAAAAAAAAAGTTGTTTGGCGTCGCGACGCCCAGCGGCAATTCCACTACCTCCTTGAGATGCACTATACCAATCTAGATTTTTTTAAAAAAAATAAATATCCAATAATTTTCCATAAATCGTGGCCTGATGTTTAAAACTGATCACTTTATACGTCACTTCACACAACAGATATAAATTTGTATAGGAACAGGTTTTTTTGTGACCTCAAAAGAGTATTTTTTTTAATATCTTAGCTATAGTTATAAAAATATTAGAAATATTTAAGAACGTTCCCAAGGAGCAGTCGTGCTCAACTTACAGAAAGATTCCTTCTATGTAAACTACCATGCGTACAATAAAAAATAGTTTAGCGCAGTGCGCTCTTTCTCCCCGTCTCATATGCGCAGAAATACAAAAATAATCCTGTGTCGTTTTTCGGATCTGGCAACGTTACATTCTTACTATGATCGAGACACGAGTTGGTCCAGTCGGTATAGGCTTTCGCGGTGAAATGCCGTTAAACAGACTTTTTTTTAAATGTAAGTTTTGATGTATATTTTCCGGAAAAAATAATGCGGACAATAGCCAAGTAGTGCAACAATTTTAAATATTACAAAATTCAAACATTTTCGACATTCTTAGTGGTTTTTTAAAGATTTCTCGCCTTCTATCCGACCGATTTGAAAATTCTAACGAAAGAAAACATCAAGACTTTTTATTTGAGGGATTGTATGTTCAATTTAATCTAATATAGACCAAGATTTAGTCGATTTTTCGACAAAATTTTAATTCGTTTAAAAAAAATTGATTTTTTATAAATAAATTGGTATATCTTTGAACAGAAATAAGATATTGACCAAAGTCCAACGGGGTTATCTTCGGTTCATGTCCCTTGATTATTAAGTGTGCAATTTTTCATGTTTTTCAAATAGATTTTCCTCTATGAACTTATAATAAATTTTCAGAAAACGCAAAAAATTGTCTCTCTTTTTGCAAAAATAATTTAATATTTTTTTACTCTTACCATTAAGGTCAGGCTATCTTCTAGAGATACAGAGCTAATTTTTTCCGTTCTATAAAGTTTAATTTGACCTCACAGAATCTGAGAAATCGACCATTTTTCTCGAATTTTATAAATTTCCGTAAAAAAGTCACTTTTTGCACGTATCTCCCTTTGTAAAATTACTTTGATTGAATTATAGAGTTGCTACCAGAATATATTACTGAGATGACCAGCTAAATTTTCCGCCTAATAGCTTTTAATTTGGCCACATAGAAGCTGAGAAATCGACCATTTTTTTCGAATTTTCTGTGAAAAATGACGTTTTTGCAGATATTTCTGTCTGAAAACTACATTAATTAAGTTTTTTTTTTTGTCATCATTATCTGAGTATATTTCAGAGATGTCACTATCATCGGTATCACTTTATATTTTCGCAGCTCCGATAGTCTCTCTACCTGAATTTTACACTCCGTGGTTGTACAGGGTGAGTCAACGATAGAGTAAAGTTCATTATCTCATTTGTTTCGGGAATGACGAAAAAATGTTAAATACAATAGTTTTAGGGAATATTAAGGTGCACAGTTTAAAATTATTTTTGAGTATACAGGGTACTTAAAAAAAGTGTGGCCGATATAACATATGTTTTGTATTTGTATTTTCTAATATATTTTTAAATTCTGCGTAAAATTTTATCACTTTTTTATTAATAATATAAATAATAATTAAAATACCTAAACTTAGTAGTTTTTCTAATATTTCAATTTTTTTAAAAAATACTAGTTTTCAGTTTTGTAAAAAATTGCCAGTAGCGCCATTGTTTCTGAAGGTGGAATACATAATTGGTACGAGCGTTCTATAGAGATAAAAAAAAGATAAATGTAAAGAAATTTGAGTTAGATGCTACAGGGTATTCAAAATAAATTTATACATTTCGACTATTTTAAATTGAAAGATCTCAAATTTTTTAAACGACACACCCTGTATATTATTATTTTCTCTGATAGATTTTACAAAAACCCTCCAACTTTTTATTAAGTATGTCATATACCTATTTCTAATAGTTTTCGATTTATTTTGAATTTTTCAATTTTTACCCTTATTTTTAATACACTAAAAGAAGGAGTTGAAAGTCCTTCTTTCAGCGTCCAAGATTCCACACCGTAAAGAAGGACACTGAAGACATAACATCTTATTTTTGTACTTAATTTTTTGCTGAGCTGTTGAAAAGTGATGTTATTTTGAGAAACACTGCTCTAGGTTTTTCAATAAGGCAACGAATTTGATGCGAGTGATCCCACTGTTCGTTTATCATGGTACCTAGATATAAATATTCTGGAGTTCTTTGTATTTGTTGATTGTTAACCATGTACTTTGTTGTGCTGATATTAAATTCGAGGCCGTATCGATTAGTGACTTCGTTTATTTTTCTCATAAGTTATTGTAGACCCTTTAAGTTATCAGCCATAACTGCCGTATCGTCAGCATAACGAATATTATTTATTCGCGCTCCATTAAGCAGTATTCCTTCATCAGCCTCTTCCAATATCTCTGTGAAGATTTGCTCAGAGTATATATTAAACAATATTGGAGACAAGACACAACCCTGCCTTAATCCATGCTCAATCGATATTGCTTCTAAACGCTCCCCTTCTGTCTTAATAAATTCCGTCGGGTTCCAGTAGAGATTGCTAATAATCTGCAGATCCTTTCCATCTAGCCCAGAGGTTGCTAATAATCCGCAGATCCTTTCCATCTAGCCCAAGATCTTTCAGAAATCCGACCATTTTGTGATGTTGGACTCTATCAAAGGACTTTTGGTAGTCGTCAGGCACAGATATACGTCACAATTGACATCTTTACATCGCTGAATCAAAACCCACATAGAAAATAAGGCCTCTCTGGTTCCCATACCATCACGAAAGCCGAATTGTGTAGCTAACATGTTTTTTTCACACAACTTGTATATTCTTCTGTGAATGATTTTCAGAAATGTTTTTACAAGATGGCTTATGAGACTAATTGTGCGATATTCTCAGCATTTTTAGCGCCTGCATTTTTTTGGATCGTTATTAACTTAGACTTTAATCAGCTTTCTGGTATTCTGCTTAAATCATAAATTTTATTGTAGATCACCCTAAGTCACTTAATCCCATTCTCATCTAAGAGCTTAAGGAACTTCCCATGGAATTCATAGAGACCAGTGACTTTTCCATTTTTTAGTTAATTTATTGCAATGCGCACTTGGTAATATAGGGCCCAAACAAGTCCATTAACCATTTTGGTTGATCTGGTATTGAATCAGAAAATAACTCTATGATATAGTCCTGCCATATCTTCAGTTTCTCCTTCTTATCGATAACAACGTTCCCTTGATGATCTATTAAACGTGCATTTGATTTCGTTCTCCGTCCACCAGTTAAGTCTTTTCGATAGATGTTAAAGCTTTCTTACTTTTCTTGCAACTCCTCTATCTCTTTACATCTTTCACCATTTCACATACGAGTATCTTTAGCTGTTCGAATTTCTTGCTGTATTTGTGTGTGTAGTCTGCTATATTCTCTCTTGTTACTTCTGTTTTTGTGTAACCGTCTTTCCTCCATTAGAATTAAAATGTCATCTCTTATCCATTCCTTCCTTTTATGTGTTTGTACCATAGTCAGATATTTATTCTTTAGCCCCCTTGTATATTTTTGTTATTCTAGTTAAACTACAGTCAGATACCGTATAGCAAACATGGATACTCTAAGCCAGAAAAAATATATATATATATATATATATATATATATATATATATATATATATATATATATATATATATATATATACATATATATATATATGTAATATACCTAGAAAGGGGAATGAAAAATGTATAGGCTTTTAACTTTTTGGTAAGGTCTAGATTCAAATACAAAAATATAAAATTACAAACCATATATACGAGGCATGTTTTTTAAGTAAGTACCGTTTTGGAATTAAAAAAAGACGTGCAAAGATATCGCTATAATTTTATTTTTACATGAAAGCCTGTACCTTAATCTACTTTTCTACATAATTTCCGTGAATATTGAGGCACTTGTCGTAACGTGGCACCAGTTTTTGAATACCCTCCTCATAAAATTCTGCCGCCTGACTTGTTAACCACTGTATCACAAATGTTTTGACTTCGTTATCGTCTTGAAGACGCTGACCACCCAGGTGCTTCTTCAAGTGCAGGAACAAATGGTAGTCGCTGGGCGCCAGATCAGGGCTGTATGGAGGATGATCTAGAGTTTCCCATTTAAAAGATTTGATGAGATCTTTGGTCCGATTAGCCACATGTGGACGGGCATTGTCATGCAGCAAAACGATACCCTTACTCAACTTGCCACGTCTTTTGTTCTGGATTGCACGACGCAGATTGTTCAATGTCTCACAATAAGACGCTGCATTGATTGTCTCATTACGAGGCAGAAACTCCACTAGCAATACTCCTTTTCTGTCCCAAAAAACTGTGCACATGATTTTGCGGGCAGAAATTGTTTGCTTAAACTTCACTTTTTTGGGTGATGATGAATGTCGCCATTCCATGGATTGTTGTTTCGATTCTGGTGTGACGTAGGCCACCCATGTTTCGTCACCAGTAACAATTTGGTCTAAAAAAATGTTCACCTTCATTGTGGTACCGCTCAAGGAAAGTCAATGCACTGCCTAAACGTTGGGTTTTGTGCAAATCCGTCAACATTTTTGGAACCCAACGTGAACACAATTTCCGGTAATTCAAGTTCTCGGTCACAATGCGATACAAAACACTACGAGAATATTGAGGAAAGCAGTCGCACAATGATGAAATTGTAAAGCGTCTGTTTTCTCTCACCTTTTCGCCCACTTTCTGCACCAAATCTTCATTAACGACCGAAGGGACGCCCACTCCGTTCTTCATCATGCACATTTGTGCGGCCATCTTTAAATGTTCTCACCCATTTCCTTACCATTCCATCACTCATAATGTTTTGTCCGTAAACTTCACAGATCTCACGATGAATATCGATCGGTTTTTACGCCTTTAGCACTAAAAAATCGTAAAAACCGTACTTCACAATCGGCGGGACTCACGATTGTCGGAGGCATCTTAAACACTCAGTAAACAACGTATACAATGAAGAATCAGACTGTAATGGCGTCAGTGCGTAGACATGAGATGTAGGTTACCAGCGCGCATGCGCGAAACGCCGACCGTATCGCTGCGGCGGCGGAATCGCAAAACGGTACTTACTTAAAAAACATGCCTCGTATAACAACCTAAATGTAGGATTTTGAAACAGGAAACGGTCGTTTTATCTTCCGAATAGCTGTTGCGCACGTAGTTTTAATCCATATCTACAATGTGTTTATCTGTTCGGGACAGATTACGTATTTCTTTTGAAGGTTCTCAAAATTTTAACCCCTGTTTGCTTGAATTAAAATCTTTTTAACACTACTATTTACTCAGATATAGATTTACTAATATTCAGATAAAAACTAGAAGTTTTCAGCTAGTTTTCTTTTATATTTATCTATGCCTTGCTTACTGCATCACATCACGTCGCATCAATGTTACCACACCAGAATGATATAGCAATGAAAGATGGTCACGTGATTAATATAGAGTTCCCTACTACTAATAAGTAATAAACTGATACAGACCTGAAACTCAACTTTACTCTACTCAACAGTAAAATTCCTAGAACTCGTAAGAATTTCAAGCTCACCTATTTCATTAGTATATCTTGTGGTCAAGCCTACACACTATATTTTGTAACATATCAAAGTTGCCTCTCTTATTGCTGTCCACCCAAGGATGTTTTTGCACACTATTTGGTTGTCTAAAAGTTACTTTAAGTTGCATAGTCTTATAGGAAGCAATTGTTTATTCTGTGTTACTACGCCTCCTAATTAATACCGGCGACAAAAAGAAGAATCCAAGGCAATTCCAGCAATCTGATCATCTTCAGAGAAAGGTTAAGAACCGTTAGTGAGTACAAATATCTAGGCTTGACACTAGACACTAGACCCGAAATTAGCAACAGCAAACAAATTACAACAAACCTCAAAAAGAAAAAATGTGTTTCATGAGATGCAGGAGCTTGTTTGGGAAATCTTGGAGTCTTAAAGCAAAGATGGTGCTTTAGTTATACATGGCGGTCATTAGACTCATGGTTACATTAGCAGCAGTATGATGGTCGAAAACAGGGCTGCAGAAGTTGGCTTGCTTATGTTTCGCTGAGGCTATGAGTAGCACCCCTATCTATGGAAATAATTCTAGGGCTATCGAATGAGAACAAATGAGAAATGGAGACAGCACCTGTACAATTTGGACACAAGAGTTATGGATCTAGACGACGACATACTCTAAGATATACAGTCTGAATATTTGACAACGTCGTATAATTTTGGAAAACTATATATAATTGGAGGCGACCCAAATCTATTGATGGAGGTGGAGAATAAGGCAACGGTCTGGTCTATTACCCAGGCGGATGAAAAACTTCAAGTAGAGGAGGCGCTGAGATGTATGCAGAAAAGCCCAAATGTAGCCTCAACGTATCACATGCAACAATATTCTAGGCAGAAATTCACGCAACTATGTGTGTTTACGAGAATAATACAGGGGACTACCGTAACCAAGAAATATATATCCTCTCAGACAGTCAAGCTGTTCTAAAGACTTTAGCTGCCTATTAGCCTAACTGCAAGATCACGAAGGCGCGATCGGTTAGTTATACTATGGCAACAACATAGTTAAACTACTGTTGGTTCCAGGATATTCGGGAGAAAGGTAATAAAAAAGTAAAGCAAAATTCGAAGCTACAAAACCATACAGAAGTCGAGAACCAGCGCTTAGTATACCAAAATAGGTGGTAAAAACCACAATCAACAGATGGTAAAATCAGCAACATGTAGATCGTTGTCTCGCAACAACTGGTTAGCGTTTTTACGCCATTATCGCTAAGCAATATGTTTAGAAGCAGCAGCTTCCTTGCACTCTTCATCAAAACAATGGTTGCCATTGGAAAAGCGTTTCTTCCAAAATAGGAATGTAAGCTTCCATGCCAGCCAAAATACATCGCAAATCTTCTGAATGCAGAAAGATAGTTCGTAGGACCTAAAACTAAACAAACGTCTAACTAAGAAAAAGTTCGAAAATATTCCATGAATTCTTTTCGTTTAGCAGATTTGTAGTGCCAAATCTTGCGCGGTGTGGGCGTCTCTCTGTCGCTTATTGGTAGAATACTCGATGCTGAAACAAGTTGGTGGCAGATTTATGGTGACAGTCTAAACCTCTGGGTCATTTAATTTCATTTTCATTCATTTAGGTCAAGAAATTTAGCAAAATCTCCAGCACCATTACGAATTCGTGTTGGATATTCAATAACCTGACTGGAGCCTTAATTGATTGAGAATGATTCGGCTTCACGGCCTTGTTCTTCGGTGGTATTTGAATGCTAAAGCAAGATGATAGTGTGGACATTAAAGTCGGCCCTGATGGCAACTTAGATAATTAGTCTGTAAATATTTCCAAATTAACCCCTAAACCTGGAAGTTCTTTGTATTAAGGATCGAAAAAGTCACCTGATCTTAGTTTCGCAGGCAGTGAGTATGTGAGCTTCATTTGATTGCAGGTGTTGGTGCGCTGAATTTATGCTCAAGTTTAGACTTTGAATAGTGCAAAAATCGACTATGCAATTTCAATCTCCGCATGATGACGCGCCCGAATCAACTCTCATTCGAAGGTGTAAACGGTAAGCTAATTTAGCACCAAAAAATTCTACTCGAGTAAAATTATCTCAAAATAGAATTTATTCTGGGTAGAGAAAGTTGACTGACTGACCCATCAGTCTGAGTTTCATGCACAGGGTGAGTATATAAATTAATGTTCGAATTTAAATTTCGTATATTGCAAAAATCTACTTTAGAATTTCGATCTCCGTATGATGACGCTCCCGACCAAGTCCGCCTGGAGATCCGAATGGGGGCTGTTACCTCCAAAATTTTTTAATTCCAAGAGTTTCGTCATCCTATTCCTGCTACTAAGCACAATGACACAAATGCGAGAGGAAGAAGCATCTTCAGACAGCGTAAACCGTCGCGATGGTATCACACTGGAAGGTGCCTGATGAAATCTCAATATCTCTAACCTAGTATCATTTGAAAATTTAAATACATAATTTTCAGATAGACCAGTTTTAAAGTTCAATCTTTTTAATAAATTAAGCTGTTAACATTTAGCATTTGTTATAAACTAGTAAAACTGAAAAACGATGAAATATGTCAAAATTTAGTAAATCTAACTAAGCTAAAAACTAAGATAGATATGTAATATTTACTTGCTTTATATACATAGTATTGAACCAAAATTTAATGGAGATTCAAACACTGTCAAAATATGTAAGGCTTTTAAATTAAAAATCGTCTTTCTAAATGTTTATTTATATCTAGGTTTATCATAATTTGAATGATTTAAAAAATGTTAGGGAATAATTCGAGCACTATGGAGGTTTGTTGATATTTATCATAAAAACATGAAATAAATATTGAAAAAATAGGAACCTTCATAAATTTATCTTTACTACATTAGCTGTCTTACTTAATGCATGTTTTTTCTTCAATTTTAGACTGGTTCTTCTGTGGTATTTGATGGCGTGTGTGTTTAAATTCAACACTTGGATGATCGTCGTTTTAAATGATTATTTCAATTCAGGTTTAGTAAAATTTGAACGATCTAAAAAATGTTATGAAGTAATTGGGACACTAAACTAGAGACCATCTTTAAGGTTTAGTTACGAGAAAAAATATAAAGACGTGCTACTATATTAAGTGATGTCAAAAATTAATCTTTAAAAGCATTGTCCATCGTTTCCACCATTCTCTCTCTATATTGATCTGTCTTGAACGAGATGAAATATCAAATTAAGATTTAGTACACACATAATACCTGAAGTAGGAATGGAGCTTAGAGCTTTTCGGCGTTACTGTTTAAGTAGAATAAGGTGAAAAAGGGGTGGAGACAGCAACTTTTATTTATTTGCTATACCATTATGAGAATTTGTCTTAGTTTTTGCTAGGATAAACAACATATTCGAAACAATCATTTCTAGTCAAACAAACAGAGAGCTAAAAGGATGGGGAGGATGTCAGAGGGGTTGTTTCCCATTTGTCGTGTTATATGTCCTTTTTCGACTTTTCTTCATACTTTTTAATTATTTACAATATTAGGACTTAATGAGGGGCGGTAGAGGATTCAAGAAGTTCTTTTGGACGCTATTTTTGGGGAGTCGAGGAGCCTGAAAATTGTGCTATTTTTTTTTATTCTTTTCAATTGTTTATCGTCAAACATCTGAGTTTTTCGGCGTTATCGTTTAAGAGGAGGAGGGTGAAAAAGGGGTGAAGGCAACAAATTTTATTTATTTGCTATACCATTATAAGTATTTTTCTTAGTTTTTGCTGAGATAGCCACCAGATTTGAAACACTTATTTCTGGTCAATCATATAAGGAGTGGAACGGGTGGGGGCGAGTGTCTGAGGGGTTGCTTCGCATTTATCGTATTATACGTCCTTTTTCGGATTCTTAAAATCAGAAAAGAATCAAAAATTCTTTCATAACTTGTAATCATTGAATTGTTGTGGTTGTCACTTGATGGAAATTCATAACGAATGTTATGAAAGACTGATTTTGTCAAATTTCCACTTACATACACACACACATTTGTATCAGACGAAGCTATAGTACCGCGAAACGCGTCATACAGTTTCAGTGAAACTAAATAAAGTGGAAATTTGACAAAATCAGTCTTTCATTACATAACTTGTAATTATTTCTGATTAAGCATATTAGGACTTAAGAACGGGAGATATGGGGTTCAAGAAGTTGTCTTCTCTACGTCATGTAATATGTCTTTTTTGGGAGTCGAAGAGTCTACAAATTGTGCAATTGTTTTATTATTTTCAATTGGTTGTGACCAACATATAAGTTTTTTCTGCGTAATTGTTTAAGGGGAAAAGGATGAAAGAGGGGTGAAGGCAGCAAATCTTATTTACTCGTAATTGTTATACCATTATTAAAATTGTTCTTAGTTTTTGCTGAGGTAGTCAAGAAATTTGAAAAAATTATTTCTTGTCAAACATATAAGGAGTTACAAAGGTGGGAAGGATGTCTGATGGGTTGCTTCCTATTTATGGTGTTATACGTCCTTCTTCGGATTCTTGGAGTCAGAAAAGAATCTAGAATCTTCAGGATTTTTATTATTTATAATTACGCATATTAGGATTTAATGAGGAGCAGTAGGGTTCAAGAAGTTGTTTTGTATAGATCATGTTATACGTCATTCTTAGAGAGTCGAGGAATCTGAAAATTGTGCTATTTTTTTATTATTCTCCATTGTTTATGTTCGAACATGAAAAGAGTTAATGTGGTAAGTAAGGGAGTGGAAGGTGTTGCTTGGTATAGGTAGTATTATATGTCCTTTCTAGGATTCTTGAAATCGATAAATTTGGAAATGGTATTATTATTTCCTATGCTAAAGGGATTTGCAAAAAGTTATCCTTTGAGATCTTTGTGTTTCGTCAGATTCTAGAGTCGATAACTTTAGAAAGAAGTGAGATATTGACTTCAAATTTGGCATACATATAATATTTGATGTAAGGAAGAAATGTTTTTAAAAAATATTATTTCAGGGGAAGTAGCTGAAAGGATAATGGTCGATAAATTTTGTATATGATATTATGAGAACTTTTCCTGATTTATAATTGTAATAGTGAACAAGCTTTTTACTGACTACTGTTTAGTGTGAGAAAATTTAATTCGGTATTTGTTTTAGAACTCTTTCTTGGCAGGGATTAGATACACCACTTTGCCGACAATCACATCGAAAACCCACTCCAATTTAACACTGTCTAATCCCAAAAGCCATGACTTATGTAGTATGAGAAGAATACAATTGACAGTAATAGTAGTACTAATAGGTCAACATTCATCGCATGCTCTAAAGACAGCCGTTTTAGTTTTTAATTTTTACATTTCCTGTTTACCATGAACCTTGATGAAAATATTCGTCTACGTACAGTACGATTAAAGCATGTTTATTGCCCTCAATACATTAAATATCGATCCACTTACTTGAAAGTGGAAACGACACTAGCAATATAGTACTAGCACTATATTGGGAATATAGAATCTTTGGCACTAACACTACTGTATATATTATCACTATATCAAATACTTTATTTTTGCATTCGACGCGCGTTTCGCTAACCATGTTAGTATCATCAGGAGCGATGATTGATTTAGTTCCTGTTGAAGCTATATATATATATATATATATATATATATATATATATATATATATATATATATATATATATATATATATGTATATATATATATATATATATATATATATATATATATATATATATATATATATATATATATATACATATATATATATATATATATAATATATATATATATATATATATATATATATATATATATATATATATATATATGTATATATATATATATATATATATATATATATATATATATATATATATACATATATATGTATATATAACTTCAACAGGAACTAAATTAATCATTGCTCCTGATGATACTAACATGGGGGGTTTTCCATTAGAGATGTCCAACTTTTGACAGCCAATGGCGGCCATGTCGGTTGGCAGATATTTGACATCTGATATCAATTGTATTTCGTAAGGTTTGCCATTCAATCATAAACTTTTTCACGTTAAAAGGATGCTTGGAAATTATCCAAAATTACTCGATTACTCCAAAATAATTCCAAAATAACTCGACTCTGCAGGAATATTTCTTCCCAGAATTTGACAAAATGAACGCAGACGACTTTTATTTCCAACAGAATGGCACACCGCCCCATATTTCCGGCCCAAACATGCCTTTATTGCACGCCAAGTTCAGTTAATCACTAATTTCACGAAATGGCCCTACCGTTTGGCCGCCAAGATCGTGCGATTTAACGCCTTTAGATTATTTTCCTTGGGGCCATGTTAAATCACAAGTTTACAGCAACAAACCAGAAACTCTTGATGCACTCGAAGCCAACATTCGTAGTGCCATAGCTGGCGTAAGGCCGGAAATGCTGGCCCGAGTCATGGAAAATTGCTATAAGCGGATTCGTGTCTGCAAAAAGACCAGCGGCGGCCATTTGAGCGATATCTTGTTTAAATATAAAATATATATATATATATATATATATATATATATATATATATATATATATATATATATATATATATATATATATACAATATAGACTATTAATGCTTCATCCAATGTTCATTGGACGGCAATATTATTTATGATCCAACATATAAGAGGTTAAGGGAGGGGGGGGGGGGGGAGTAAAAATTGAATAATACTCTTATAATACTAACCACACCACTACTAAGAGTTTCTTTAGACAACATTACTTATGATCGTAAAGAACGAAGGATTCCAAAAAATATTTTCTATCGCCGGATTTCTCCGGTTACTCTTTTGTAAAAGAAGACATTTTAACATAAACGATGCTTTTTTATATTTTTAAAACAGTTCGTCGTACATTACGTCTCTTGTTACGGTTTTAACAATTTTAACAGTTACGTCACTTAAAACCGGGTTATCGCAGTAATAGAAAATAAAAAAACCAGACCTTATTATTATATAAAATATATTAGAATTTTTCTAGGAGGTGAAATTTCTTACTGCAAGGAATATTACTAATCAAAATATGAAAACGAACATGGCTTATTTGCTTTCAACTATTAAAACTGAAAAGCGCTCTCTCTCTCTCTCTCTTTTTCTTTCTATCTCTCTGTCTCGCTCTCTAGATCTCTATCTCTCTGACCAAAAATAACACAATTCTCAAGTATAACAACTTCAAGGAATTAAACCGATGTATAATAATATATGCTGGGCAACCTCTCTAATTTTCTCCATCAGCAGCCCTTTAACCTTTTTTATGTTTACTACGTCCCGTCCTTACAATAACAAAGTAATAACCGCATGTATATATTTTTTTTTACAGGTTTCATTGTACTGTGCTCCAAAACTAGATTCATACAGATAATAAATAAGAAATTTTGCTTGTCAATCTTAGAGAAAAATGGCCGACACGTTCAGCTGTTACTGCCACTAATAAACCCACACTTTAAATTTGTATGTGCAATTTAATGTTACTTGTAAGCCTAGTTGAAAATCTCTACTGTAACGTTACTCACTTCCTTTTATACTGTCGAGCGAAAAAACAATTTTTTTTTTGAATAGACAATCTTCTTACAATATTTTATTGTTGATCAATAAATTTAAAATTACCACTTCTATTTTTAATTTATAATGCAATAAAACATATTAATTTTTTTTTGTTTATGTATATTTAAAGCTCTGTTACTGCCCCATGAATAAGAACAATTTTATCTATAATTTATCATTTTCATACTTTCATGCTTACTTTGTTTTTCCGCTCTTAGTTATAAATGTATTAAAGACGAGAAAATCAGAAATCCTTTTAAGGTTAGTTTAAAAATGAACTAGCAAAAATCGAAAAATAACACGATGTATTTTTGTTATCATTAGAGAGATTTTGCAAAGCTTATTTTAGCAGACCACTGTCTTTATATTTATTTGAAGCATGTGCAATAGTAAAGGGAAGAGATTAAATATAGGGACTCAGCTGTTATTGTTATTTGAAGCATGCGCCCACCGTTTGGAGCTTGCGCAGTTTTGAAGCAAAATCAGAGAAACCTTTATTAAGGATAACGATTTCCCTTATTTGAGAACTTATAAGAGAGGTTATTTGAAGTTCGTTATTCTTATTGTCATTATAGTAGGGCCTGTTTTTTTTCCTATTTAGGTATACTAACCACTAAGAAAATGCAGTAAAACTGAAATTATAATATTTTGTTGCAAATAATACTAAAAACAGTTAATTAGTGTTCAGATTATGTTGAGATTTTGCATTCTTGGGCACAAAGGCATTACAGAATAGTTATAACCACTACAACAAACATTTTATTTTTGCACCTGACAAATGTTTCTTTCACCATGATGACTGACTGTGGATTTACTAATCGCTCCTGATGATGCTAATATGGTTAATGTAACACGTGTCGAGTGAAAAAATAAAGTGTTTGGTGCAGTGGTAATAACTGTTGTGTAGTGCTAATCTCAAAGTATATATTTTAATTATTTTGTTGTAAATATTAATTAATTATTTCGATCCGGCCTTCATTTTACTAGAAGCTGACGCAATCTTTAGAAACTACGTGGGCGATCTGAAAAGTTCTCGGTCTAACAATGAAAAGAAATTTTTTTTTTGACGTTTTTCCAGTAATTCAATACCATAATTAAAGTGTGATTCCAGAAGGTCTGCAAAATATCCATTCACGGCTGCAATAGTTTCGTCATTTGATGTAAAACGCCTTCCAGCCAGGATTTTTTCCACGTTTCGAAACAGATAATAGTCAAAGGGAGCCAAATCTAGTGAATAAGCTGGATGTTCAAGTAATTCGTAATTCAATTAGTTAAATTTTGCCATCGTCAAAACACTTGTGTGAACAGATGCATTATCTTGATGAAAAATGATTCTGTTCTTCTTTAAAGCAGGTCTTTTCTCACAACTTTTTACATTCAACTGAACCAAAAGGTTACATTAATATTCAAAGTTAATTGTTTTACTTTTCAAAGGATAATTAATTAGCGAAACACTTTCATAGTCCCAAAAAACTGCTGCCATAAGCTTCCCTGCTGATGAAACGTTTTTGCCTTCTTTGGTGCACTTCCACCGGTTTCAATCCATTGTTTCGACTATTTTTTTTCGCTCTGGTCTATAGTGGTGGATCCAAGTTTGTTCAGCAGATATGAAATGATGCTTAAAATGCATTTTATTTTCCTTAAAAAACGATCCAAGCAGGATTGAGAAATATGCATTCTAATGCGTTGGTCAATTGTTAGCAAATGCGGTACCTATCTTGTACAAAGCATTTCTATATGTAATTCTTAATGCAAAATATTTTGAATTCGTTCTTTTGAGATGCCTATGACCTCAGCTATTTCACGCACTCGACGATCATCTAACACCATATTATGGACTTGTTGACTGATTTGTGGTGTTTTAGTTTTTGGACCACCTTCGCATGGATCATCCTCGAGGCTTGTACGACTAGATTTGAAAAGAGCAGCCCATTTTTTTACAGTGAAAAATGAAGGTGATCTATCCTTATACACTTTTAACGATTTCGGATGAATTTCTGTTGGTGCTCGATCATCCAAAATAAAGAATTTATTGGCTAAACGATATTCAGTTTTTCCTATTTTTAAAAAATCAATGATACGTCAATATTAAACAGCTGTTACTACTCGAATGAATCAACAGATCAAAATAAAATTTTACATGTGTTTATATAAAGGATGGAATTTTCCAATGCAATTATAGTTTTTAAAGCTATCTATGTCTCAGGCCAAGAACTTTTCAGACAGCCTAGATATAATGTAATAAAACGAAAACTAAGGTTCCTAAGCATATAGGGGTATTTTGCTTAATTAATCTATTACTATTATCGAAGGTATAAAATAAAAACCTTCTAGATTTTTATACCTTGGTATATTTCTTCTGAAGAAATCATTATCTACTGCGAGTTACATATTTAAACGGCTGCAATTCAAATTAGGGTAGGAAAATAATGTTTATAACATATACAATATATATCGTTAAGAATTTGCAATTTTACATTTTCGCAGTTTCGTCGTTTCTCTTTGTGCACTCCCGTTCTTTCGTTCAACGTTGTTTCACTTTAGATGTCGTTACATATTCTCGGAAATAATAATAAAAGTTAGGAATTTACCTTTATTTGTCAGAAAGTCTTGTTTATTACTTGCATTACTTGCCTTTTAATAATTTTTAGTATATTGGTATATATCTAGATTCAATTTTTTTTCAAAATTCTTATCACTAACAAATGTCACTGTCAATTACCATTATTGTTAGACGTCCATAGCCAACCCAGGCAAAGTTATTAAAAGCGTTTTTGTTCTTTGTGTTACACGATAATACCATAAAAATAATATTAGCTCTCTAAAAATATAAATACGACGCAGGATAATAATATACAAGATGTTCTTTAAGCTCGTGTTACACGTTAAAATATTTTTTTTTTCTCTTTCAACTTCGTTAAAAACTTCCTTGGAAATGATACAAGCTTATTTTTAAGATTTTTGCCTCTTCAAATCAGAGATTTAAAGAAATGGTCCAATTTTAATCAATAACCCAATACATAAAGGCCAAATCCACAATTTGTAATTTTTTTTTGGTTAAGACTTCGCACAAAATCGGATCTTGATATAATCTGGCTTAAATCTAAAGTAGATTGTGGGACAAAATATAGACCACAGTTTATTCCACAAATTTTATACCAGGAGCGTCACAAAAGTTAAAATTGGGTTCTACTGACTAGAATAGAATATACTGCAAGTATTAAAATTCTTGCTCATATAACTCACATACAGGGTATTTCGTAACAATCTAGCATTACTTGTACTGAAAGAGTTTGAATAGTTTCTTCATCCACATAAAACATTGCTTCATATAAATGACAAAGCATTATATAGATTGTAGCTATTATTTATATAGCTCATGTACCGGATATCTCACCTAAATAAACCATTATTTGTAGTGAAGAAATTTGAAAAATTCTGTTTCCAAAAAAAAAAAACTCTTGCATACATAACTGATATAAAAATATAGGTATTCAATTTTTTTCTACCGAGTATGTCTGGCTGGTAAATCTACCAGCACGTATTATACGTGCTGGTAGATTTCTAGACATGGGATTAATTTAGCTGCATAAATTAAATTAAGAAGTATGTTAATATGATAAACTTTGACGGGCTATAATACAGAACGTTTATATATATATATATATATATATATATATATATATATATATATATATATATATATATATATATATATATATATATATATATATATATATATATATATATATATATATATATATATATATATATATATATATATATATATATATATATATATATATATATATATATATATATATATATATATATATATATATATATTATATATATATATATATATATATATATATATATATGTATGTACATATATATATATATATATATATATATATATATATATATATATATATATATATATATATATATATATATATATATATATATATATATATAGTAGCAAATGTGTTCGGCAATGTCTTGTTTGGTCTTATTCATGCTGATTGGTCAGGTGAGTTAGTTAACAATAAAATCAGTCAACACATACAGACAGTTTACTGACCAATAAGAATCGATAATTTCAAATGAGACGATTGCGAAACACCTGGAACTACCAAATCAAAGTAATATTAACGAACTGGTGTTCTCCGGACCCACAAAGAAATATATTATTTATTTATTTATATATATATATATATATATATATATATATATATATATATATATATATAATTGGAAGAGGAAATGAGACATAATGGGTCTGAGTGAGATTAAATAAAGGAAATATATTATATTACAGGGGAATAGAGGTAGAAATTGAGGAAGAGAACACTGGAGGAGTAGGTTTTATAACAAATAGAAAAATAGTTCCAAACATAATAACATATAACGCAATATTAAGTAGGGTAGCCTATGTTGTACTAAAGATAACAGAACACTGTAAAATAAAAATAATTCAAGTCTATACCCCAACCACATCATACGATGATGATTCGGTAGAAGATTTCTACGACGAAATAAGAAGTGCCATCGAACGGGATTGTTGTCATTATACACTGGGGATGGGCGATTTTAACGCCAAGATACGCAGTCAGGTTGACGCAAGTGAAAATAAAATAGGTAAATTCGCTTTAGGTACGAGGAATGAACGTGGTCAAATGTTAATAAACCTCCTAGAGCAAGAATAATTATTCGCTATGAATACCTTTTACAGCAAAAAAACACACAGAAAATGGATACGGGTAAGTCCAAACGGAGTGGTAAAACACGAAATGGACTACATGTTATCATCAGAAAAAAATATAGTAAAGGACGTGACAGTTATAAATAGGTTAAACATGGGAAGTGACCACAGAATAGTCCGAGGAAGAATAGAAGTAAATGAACGAATAGAAAGACAAAAAGTTATAACAAGAAAGAAACCAAAAATTGATATACATATCTTAAATTGATAACAAAACCATAAATGAAATTAATGATATACTGACGAATATCTTGGTGAAAACAAGAGAGCAAATAGCTAGAAAGAAGAGCAACAAAACGAAAAGATGGAGCATAAAAACGGAAGAACTGTTTGAAGAAAGACGTCAACTACTAGCCCAGGGAAAGATAAATACTATTCAGTTTGTAGAAACTAACAAAAACCCTTAAAAGGTCCATTAAAGAAGATAAAAGGCAACAGTTAGAGACAAATATAGAAAAAACTGTAGAACAGAACAAAAACATGAAAGCACTACGACAAATCCTAGGCAAAACTATAATACGCAACTTAAAGCATGAAAAAATAACACACATGATTCAAAAATACTATCAGAACTTGTATGAACAAAAAAAACTACCCACCAGATGATCTCAAAGAACATCGAAATCAATGTTAACTCAGAAGAAATACCAGAGATAACAGATGAAAAAATAATAGCAACAGTTAAAACTATGAAAAACAATAAAACACCAGGACCTGACGGAGTATTAACAGAATTAATGAAAAAAGGAAGAGACTTGGTATTACAGGTGCTGGAACTCCTATTCAATAAATGTCTAGAAGAAGAGAAGATACCAGAAAATTTGAACACAGCACAATTTTACTTTTTTAAAAAGGTGATAAGATTACCTTCCATTATGATTACTTTCACAAATATACAAATTGTTTACCAAAATAATAATTAATGGTTTGGAAAACAAGCTGGAATTAAGCCAATCTGTAGAACAGGCTGGTTTCAGGAACAGTTTTGGTACTTGTGATAATCTCTTAACTATCAGAACTTTAATAGAGACAGGACGAGAATATAACTTAAAATTGTACCTGGTATTTATAGAATCAAAAGCTGGACCGTCGAAAGGCAGCAGAATAGACTAGAGGTATACTCAGCTCGTAAGAATAATTTACAACAAGGCTCAGATGGTAGTGGGAACGAATAGTAAAACAAATCCAATACCTATAAAACGCGGAGTAAGACAGGGAGGTTCCATGAGCCCAAAACTATTTATAGCAGCATTAGAAGAAGTTTTCAAGGAACTCGAATGAAAAAAAAGGGGATCAGTATAAATGGTTAAAAGTTAAATCATCGGCTTTATGCTAATGATGTAGTGTTAATAGCAGATAATTTTGATGACACAGAGGAAATGATTACAGATTTAGAGGGCAGAACACATGAATACGTAGAGGAATACATCTACCTAGGGCAAATAATAAAGTGTGGAAAAACGAATTAAACAGCAGAAGTGCAGAGAAGAATCAGACTGGCATGGGCAGCATTTGGCAAACAAAGGAAAATACTAACCAACAAAAGAATTTCTCTGACACTAAGAAAGATGGTATTCGATCAATGCATTCTACCGGTTCTCACCTACGCGGCCCAGACATGAACATTGACTATAAAGTTGATGGACCAACTGAGTAAAATATAAAGAGCAATGGAAAGGCAGATGCCGAATATAAGATTACGAGACAAATTGAGAAACCAAAATATAAGACAAAAGACTGAAGTGATAGAAGTAAGAGAACAGGTAGCAGGTTTAAAATGGAGATGGGCAAGGTACACAATCAGATAACAAGATGAGAGATGGAATAAAATTCAAGAATCGAGGCCATGGTTGGGTCAAAGATCCAGAGGAAGGCCCCAAACAAGATGGAAAAATGACTTGAAAAGAACGGCTGGTTTAGGATGGATCAGAAAGACACAGGATCGAGAAGGATGGGAAAAGGAAGGGGAGGCCTATGTCCGATATTGGATGGAAAACGGCTTAGTCGGTAGATATATATATATATATATATATATATATATATATATATATATATATATATATATATATATGTATATATATATATATATATATATATATATACATATATATATATATATATATATATATATATATATATATATATATATATATATATATATATATATATATATATATATATATATATATATATATATATATATATATATATATATATATATATATATATATATATATATATATATATATATATATATATATATATATATAAATATATATATATATATATATATATATATATATATATATATATATATATATATATATATATATATAGATATATATATATATATATATATATATATATATATATATATATATATATATATATATATATATAAATATATATATATATATATATATATATATATATATATATATATATATATATACACGTATATATATATATATATATATATATATATATATATATATATATATATATGTATCTTTGTATAACAATATTATAACGACACGACTGGCTAAAACCTTTAGCTTATAATAAAAATTTGTATTTTGTATTCAAATTTTATCGAAGAGTCGAGTGCCTAATTTAAAACTGTATTATACATATATATATATATATATATATATATATATATATATATATATATATATATATATATATATATGCATATTAAAAAATAAAAACATCAACATATATGCACCTTCATACATCTGATTTGAATCTTTTTTTTAGGTAAAGGGCACCAATCAGATGAAGATGATGAAACTAGAAGTGATATAAGCGAAGATTTAAAAGACCCAAATTCCAAAAAGAAGAAAAGTGACTCCAAGTCTCAAAATACAGGTAAACCGCGCCGGGCGCGAACTGCTTTTACGTATGAACAATTAGTGGCATTAGAAAATAAATTTAAAACTACACGATATTTAAGTGTGTGTGAAAGATTAAATTTAGCATTAAGTTTAAGCTTAACTGAAACTCAAGTTAAAATTTGGTTTCAAAATCGACGAACAAAATGGAAAAAACAAAATCCTGGAATGGACGTCAACTCGCCTACAATACCACCTCCGAATGTTGGTGCTGGAAGCAGTTTCCCGGGGTTTCCAGGCCATCATACTCATTCTGGATTATTATATTCCCATCATGTACCTTATGGAAGTGTTTATCCTTTACAAGCAACAAGTTCAGGAGGGTACACACCTTACTTTCACCTAACAAATCATGGACACAATTTAGGTTCGTGAAATTAGACTGTTCTGTTTTGTAAAAAAGTGTAAATTTGTGTTAAATAATACATATACTTGTAACATATCACAATATTGATAAGTTTATCAAGATAATTAGGAAAAATAGGTTGTATAAGGTAATATTTTAACAACACTTCAGCAGAGTAACAATAATGATTTTTTGTTGCATATTCTTCTTCGTTTTCTGTATGGAAACTTTAAAAATATCAAAATATTTAAGATTAGCCTAGTCCAAGTCTATTATTTTGCATAGAAGCATCTGTAACAGTGCTTGAAAAAAAATGTCCTATGATTAGTAATCTGATTACAGAAGATAAGTTTAATTTCACGCAACTTCTATTCCTATATCTACCATAAAAAATTACATCATGTTCAAATATACTCATTTCTATGAAAATTTAAAATTCTAATATCATTAAATTCAAAAAAAAAGAAGATTCATATATATGAGAGCACTAAAAGTTAATATAGCCAGAAGGCCTCTTTTTCAAGCACGGTCACATCTAATAATAATCATATGTTTTTAAAATTAAATCTTTTTTAATTATGGTTTTCAGTCTAAAGCTGATAAAGACCCGATTTATATAAGTCTAGAAAAAACATTGTCCCGTTTTGTGTAAGGGTATCAAATAATTTTTAAATTAGTAAGTAACAAAAAAATAGCATTACGTGCTGCATGGGCTAAGAGTTAAGGGGTTCAATGTTTGGTATTTTCTTGTAGTTGCGGTTATTACAAACGAAAATTCCTTTTTATATTCAAGGAGTAGCATATTATATATATTTTAACACTCAATATTGTTATATCAAAAGATCCACTTTATTGTTAAGTAAAAAGGTGTCTGCAGTTTAAATGTTATTTTTCAAACATGCTTTTACAATGAACACACAAGCTAGGGCAACGTTCGATTGTGAAATCAGTCACGAGAAACAAGGTGTCATATGTGTTAAAAGCATATTTCAATTGTCATACTGGTAACAGATATTACTTTTATTTTTCCAGTATATATCGACAAAAGGAGAAATTTGATAATCGAGACAATGTCTAGTGAAGCAATAACATCTTTTTGGTTCTCTACTTATGCTGATGGCTTTTCATTTCATTGTAAATGTATTCTTACTACAGTATCTTCGATTAACTGATCCACTGATCTAGGACTACGTTTCCTCGCATTATGTATATGATTAGTTTTACAACGTTATTTATGATTATAGAGAAAATATAAATTAAAAATATCGTAAATCTTCATTATTCAGTTTATAGCCGGCCACATGTAAAATGTATTTTAGTGCCATAATTTTATTATTACACAAATTTTCCCATTCATATATGTATTAATCTAGCTCCAAATTCTTAGAAATTGAGACAATGTTTTTTCACTAAATAATTACTATTTATATTGATTTAAAAAAATATGAAAACTTAATTAAATTAGATGTGCTTCTAGTATCACGTATATTGAAAAAAATAATTTGTTATAATTTTTATGTTAGTAGTAAAGAAACAATACAAAAACTTGGTCCAGAAAAGTTATTTTTTTTATTTCGAATGACTTTTTAACAATTCATTATTTTGTCCTATATGCATCCGCAAATTATTTCAGAACGAAAAAATCGTAAAAAAATAACGAATTGTTTAAAAGTGCTTCAAAAACTCTGAAAAAATTCATGGTGATTTTACGAATAAAAACAAGTATTTTTTGTATTTCGCATAATTTGTCTAAAAAGTTTAGTTTTCTAGTAAAAAATTGTTGAATATGCAAAATACTGCAAATACGCTGTAACAAATATCTCACAAAATTGAGGCCATAAAAAAAAACTTTTCCTACAAAACTTGTAGGGTTTTGAAGTAGAATAAGATTACCACAGAGAACTTTTGATTATATTAGGAAATTTCATTTTTACTTTAGTTTTTCTGAAATTTTTTAAAATTTATTTTCAAATTTGGATCATTATTGAGTCCAAATCAGCACAATTTCTTAATAGGCCACTGAAAATTCAAAACTACATATCATAAGCTTTAATCGGGACCAGATATATATATATATATATATATATATATATATATATATATATATATATATATATATATGTGTATATATATATATATATATATATATATATATATATATATATATATACATATATATATATATATATATATATATATATATATATATATATATATATGTATATATATATATATATATATATATATATATATATATATATATATATATATATATATAGATATATATATATATATGTAACAAATAAAGAGAGAGAAAGCAAAAGTTGCCGTATCTAACAAAATCCTAAGATATGAAACTAGTTGGGGAACTCGGCAAATGGGCAACAACAGATGTTCATTTAGCCAATATTTCGGTCCTAGGTTGGGACCTTCATGAGGGCACAATCTGAAAAAGAGATAACGAAGCAACCAATAAAGAAATTTGGGCACGGAAAATTATTATTGTTAAGTTTAATATTTAATTATTAATTTGTAATTTTCATTTCAATCTTATATTTATTGATAAAAACTTATTGTTGTTTAAAAGTATTGTTATTCTATAGAAACGTAAATTATTATTATTATTATTATTATGAAGAAATGTCAAAACAAAAATTGCAAGTGACTCACATGCAAAGTGCGAATTAATCTAACAAGAATGACCATAACCAATGGGTACTTTTCCTTTTATACCAAAATTCCATTCTATGACGTAGGACCTAATTTGTACCTAACCGGCTCTTTTCTGGTTATTCAACCTTTTTTTCCCTTTTATTTTGAGTGATTCCTTGCATCTATCAGGTAGTCGTCCTTTGTCAGCGCCTTGTCATACTTGTCAATTCTCTTTTCAGATGGCAGGTGGTTAATTAATTTTGATTTTTCAGCATCCAAGGTTTCTAATGGCATCCTTGCTGTAAATGCCATATTTTTAAATTAATATGTTAGTGAATAGTAGCTGTTTTATTTCAGTATTGGTCTTTGTTATGGCAATTGTTATTTATGGTCATTCTTGTTAGATTAATTCGCACACTGCATGTGAGTCACTTGCAATTTTTGTTTCGACATTTCTTCATAAAAATAATAATAATAATTTACGTTTCTATACTTTTAAACAATAGTAAGTTTTTATCAATAATTATAAGATTGAAATTAAAACTACAAATTAATAATTAAATATTAAACTTAACAATAATAAATATCCGTGCCCAACTTTCTTTATTGGTTGCTTCGTTATCTCTTTTTCAGTTTGTCAGAAAGTCCCAACCTAGGACCGAAATATTGGCTAAATGAATATTGTGTGAACATCTGTTGTTGCCCATTTGCCGAGTTCCCCAACTAGTTTTATATCTTAGGTATATATATGTATATATATATATATATATATATATATATATATATATATATATATATATATATATATATATATATATATATATATATATATATATATATATATATATATATATATATATATATATATATATATATATATATATATATATATATATATATATATATATATATATATATATATATATATATATATATATATATGCCATATTTATATAGACCAGACTTCGCGTCTATATAAATCGACCCACATTCACATTTAATCCCATAAACTACACCTGACCTTTGCCAAAGATCAGTTTTATCTTTTTTGTAAGAGTAATAACACTCAAACTTCTTCAAATTGTACTGAGCTAGTTTAACATTGGTGCAATAATTGATTGGGAAAGACCCTCGACGTGCTGTAACTTTCTAAATTTTATCTCAGTTGATATTGAGTTGTTTAAAAAAAATTTCTTTGTCTAGGTCTATTCATAGGTTGAAGGTTTTTTTATAAGAGATTTAGGATATTTGTTAGCAATTAGTATGTTTTCTTAATGATTTTTTTCTTTAAATGTAGAATGATAAATTCTGCCAATTCTGTTCCTTAGTACTGTCATGATGCTTAATTTTTGTTTCAAGGGGTGATAGGAGTGATAAGGTATATTATCGTCCAGAGCTTTGTTTTTCTATACCAGTCTAATTTTATTATGTTATTGTCAGATTGAACTACCCTTGAGTCAAGAAAAGGAACCGAGTTGTCAGATTCAGTATCTACTGTAAATTGTAGTTTTTCATTAAAAGAATTAAAAATGTCGAGATTACCCTGAACTTCGTCCTAGATCATCTACATATTGGAAAAGAAAGGGAATTCAAAATTCATCCTTTCGATGTCATAATAGAGTAACTTGTTCATGATAATCTCGGCAAGCACTGGTGAGGCTGATCCACTCATAGGAACACCAATCTTTTGTCTATAGAAATTATTGTTGAATGAGAAAAAAGCGTTAATATATAAATAGGTGATAAACTTTAGAAATTGTTGTTTTGGTATTTTACAATAGGGCTCAAGGAGAGTAAAGTGTTCAGTAAGAATGGAAATAACTAAATTTAGAGGGATGTTTGTAAATAGGGAGATAACATCGATAGAAGCCAACACAAAACCTCTGGGACAAGAAAGTCATTAATCTGCTCACTGAATTCAAAGGTGTTTTTTATTCGAAATTTGTTAAATGATTTGTCAAGAATTGAACCTATGAACATTGCCAAAGGCTGTGTGGAAGCTTCCGTACAGGAGACGATAGATCGTAAAGGAATGTCGGGTATGTTGACCTTAGGTAGACCATTATACGTAGTAAGTTTTCCGCTGTTATCTCATCTATCTTGACACAAGGGTAGTTCGATCTGACGTAACATAACAAAATTAGACTGGTATAGAAAAAAACACGCTCTGAACGATATATACCTTATCACTTCTCTCATCCCTTGAAACAAAAATTAAACATCATAACAGCACTAAGTAACAGAATTGACAGAATTTGTCATCCTACATTTAAAGAAAAAAATTTCAAATTATTAGAAAGCATACTAATTGCTAACAAATATCCTAAATCTATTGTAAAAAAAAACCCTTTAATGAATAGACCTAGACAAATAAATTTTTTAAACAATTCAATATCAACTGAGATAAAATTTGGAAAGTTACAGCCCATCGAGGGTCTTTCCCAATCAATTATTGCACTTTTTAAAGGCACCAATGTTAAAATAGCTCAGTATAATTTAAAGAAGCTTGGGAGTTATTACTCTTACAAAAAAGATAAAACTGGTCTTTGGCAAAGGTCAGGTGTAGTTTATGGGATTAAATGTGAATGTGGGTACATTTATATAGACCAGACTTCGCAAAAATTATCCAAGAGAGTCGCTCTACATAAAAGCGATTGTAAGCACAAACCAGATTCTACCAGTCTCAGTCAACATGTCAATAAATACGATCATAAAGTCCATTACAACGAAACTTTCATTTTGGACACTGAAAGAAACATGTTCAGACGGAATTTTCTGGAAATGTACTATATAAAAAACTGCCAGAATAGTCTAAACCATAAAAAAGACGTCAAAGGTTTAAGTTCCATCTATACGTATTTATTGTCCCAGGAGCTTACTAAAAAAATAAAAACTCATGATTCCTACATGCCCGACTCAGGGAAAAAAAGCGATCTAGACTCATCAAACAATTTACATGAAAATATTGGTAGAACAGACTTGAATCATCAGCTTTTCTACCATGTTTCAAGGAAACAAAATTTTAGGTGAATTCCGGCTTTGACGATTCTTTTCTAGATAAAGTTGAATAAATGCAGATAATGTTTGGGAGCATATCTCCACAAAATAACATCAAAGCCTCTGGCTTCTAGATCTTCCCTTGTTAGCAAGAGCCCTGATTCTGACAAAGTTACATGTAAGGTGGAAATAACAGTCGTATCCAAAATCTAGACAGTTGACTATACTCATCGATCAACTGACACTGGTTCTACAGAAAGCAAATAAATGAGGTGTTCTGACACATTGAATTAATGTTCGGGTTGTAACCTCGTCTGCTGCTTAATTTAAAATATCGCCCCCGAATCAGTTCTACCAAAAAATCTAAACGGGAGACTATTTTACTATTTGAATTTTTTAATGCCTTGAACAGCGGCTTGGTCAAGAAACTTTACGGTACAATTTTGTCACACCCAGCGTAGCCTGAGAGAACCTAATCATCTTCCAGTTAATGAGAACTATGCCAAATTCATCATACGAATTTATTTTTGTGTAGAGTACCGTATATACTAATACACTAAGTCCAGCGTTTCTCGAATTGTTTCACTACATCCAAAAAAAATGTTTGTGTCTCAAAAAACGTAGCTATAGCCGCATTCGACTCATATTTGAACAAAAGAAGTTGTACTACGCTAAATCAGTACTATAATGTAGATGCTGTAACTCGGTGAATTCATACCTTGCGAGCCATGTAGACCTTAAAGTTGTTATGTAACAGCGAAGTTTTGGTTTACCATGAATTCAAATGTTTTTCACTAATGGTCTGCTTGACGTTTTTGATCGCGCTTCAGCAAACCTATCCATTTATTTTAAATACTTTTTCCTTCTTCTTCAATAAACAACATTATTTCGCAGTCCCACACAACGGTCACCATTAACTCTCTAGAAAACCACTTAATTTTTGCCCAATTGAATATCCAATCTCGTCGTCTGTGACAATCCATGAAAAATAACTCTCCTAGCTTTCTAAGGCGTCCAAGTGTTCTTCAAAAATTTTTTACCTTGCCAGTTTCAGCTTTCGTAAGAAATTGGGGGTGGTGCAGACATTTTTTTTATTCTGATGGTTTTTTGAATACAACATTAACCAGTCTTCGTGACCTGGGGTCATCCTGAATCGATTCTGTGCCACGTCAAAACTCTTTCGACGAAAATATTACTCGAAAACAAGAAGGGCTGTCATTACCGTACATCTGAAATACTCTGTCATGAATAAGTTTTGTCCATTTTCTTTAGTGAGAAATTTTATCACGGCTTAAAACTCGAAATTATTTCCACCTGGTTTATAAAGAAAAGAAAATTCTTAAATTTCCAAATCAACGAATTCCTACTAAATATCATCAAAGTACGATGGTAGAATACAACGAATTGTACTAATTACGCGTACCTATTACTCCATCGAAAGCTGCAGCTTTCGAACCGACAAATTGCTTGACACAGTCAACGCTTAAAAGCAGGTAGCGCTTTTCGCGGGATCCTCCTCAGGCATATATGGTTAACGTAAAATAATTGAAAATGCAAGAAGTCCATATTTCAGCAGTTTACCTACTGTTATCTTATCCGTCAATTCCATCCTGAGACCCGTTTCGCCGTATCATCATCCGTAATACGGCGAATAGACGAATTTTTTTGTCAATCCTAGCCTGACTGAAGAGCCGTAATACGACGAAACGCGTCTCAGGATGGATTTGACGATTAAGAGAACAGTAGGTAAACTGTTGAAATATGGACTCCTTCCGTTTTCAGTTGTTTTACATTAACTATCATCAAAGTACTCAAAACAGCGACACCAATTTCACACCAGAACAATTTTTTTGTTAAATTTTCATAGCTAAGTAGATAACTTAAGAAAACATCTTCATACTCGGACTTCCAAGATAAAAGATTTGAAAACTGATTATGGGTCACTAGTAACGACAACTATAACAATGGAGCTCATTTCAGGGCAAGCATTTTTAGGAGCATTTTAAAATAATAAATGATTAATCATAATAATAAAATTTGAACTGGAAAAATAGTAATTTGAAGATGAACTTACTGATTTATTATAATATTTAGCTTAGCATCAGAAAGCTGTAAGTTTGGTAGTTTATTTCTTAAAAATTGCAGAACTAAATTAAAAACTTTAATGTTGAAAACTGTAGGTTTGTAGTCAAACAAAAGTAAACCTAATGGTCAATGGTATCTTGAAATTTTGACAAGTTGTTGAAGTGCCTGCAACAATGTTAATTTTTGTCTGTATATTGTGGGGACTTAGTTCGGTATTAATTCTGCCAAGATAATGTGATTGCCTTAATTTTTTTCCAATAATTTCGAAAATTTAAGGTAGGTATATTTAACGCTCAATAATGTATTTTAGGATAATGGTATAATTAACAATCATAACAAAACTAGAATATAAAAGATAATAATTCAAAAATGAAGTTATTCATCTAGTGTACCATTTTGCTTAGTATAAGAAAATAATGAATGGTGTTTTTAAGTACAGTAAAACACAGAATTCATTTAAAGGTTTTTTTACACAAAATATAATTTTGCTATGTATATATGTATTAATAACCCATTATCCTAGACCAATTCTCATTATCAAAAACAAATACGGTTGCGATGGACAGTAGTCTTTCTTCTTCTTCTTTTAGCAGTCCTTTGCTATCCACTCATCATTGCACTTTTCGATTAGAATTTTGATGTTTTGTATCTGCTCAATGGTACTGTAACCTTTTCGAAACCCCGCCTGTTCTGGTAGTTGTTAATCTTGTAATTTTTTTTGTGAGTCTGTTGGTTACTATCTTTATTAGTAATTTATATAGGTGTGGGAGGAGACTTATTGGAAGATAGTTTTCTATATTTAGTTTGTCCCTTTTTTTGTATAGAAGAAGAATATTGACAATTTAATCAATTATCGGGAATCGTACTACTTTGTAAACACTCGTTTAAAAGGACTTCCACAGATTTTATTGTGGCAGCTTCTCATAGTTGAATCATTTCACGAGTGATTCCATCTCCTCCTGGGGCTCGGTCTTTCTTCATTTGAGAAAGGGCCAATATAATTTCATCCTCTGTAATATCTGGAATTTCTTCCGAGCCAATATTTGTAAGTTTTTTAACCACTTGTACATTGTCTGGCTTTGGATTTACTGAGGAGTACAACCCTCTCTACTATATCGCTTTTGTCACTTTTTAACTCTCCCTGTGTATTTTCCATTTGCCTTATATGAATTCTTCCAATTGAATTTATACATTTCATTACCCTCATGTTTTCATTGTTTTCAATTATATTCTTGATAAGTTCTGTGTTATACTATCTTACGTCTTCTTTTATCTTCCTCTTGATTTGCTTATTTAGTTCTATGTAACTTGATGTGCCCTTCTCCGCATTTTTTTCGTTCTTTCATTAAGTCTTTAGTATATTATGTTATTTTATAGATCTGAAGCTTATCGGAGTAGAGGTAGACCACCGAGTTGATGGACTGGTAATTTGAAAAGAGTGGTTGAAAATTGGGTAAAAGCGGCCCAAAATAGAAAAAAGTGGCAAGACTTGAGGGAGGCTTTCGTCCAGAAGTGAACAGTATGATGATGATGATTTTAATGTTCAATTAATATTTTTTTAAAAAATAATTTCATCATTCATTAATACTTACGAGTATATTCACATATTCAATCTTGCACATTATCATTTCGGTTTTATGTTCCTTAACGGAATCGGTTTTTCAGAAATTTGTTCGTAAAATTAACTTCTTCATTGATTTCAGTTATTAAGTTATTGTTTGTAATGTCCATAAGACATGGTAAACTTTTATATGAACTTTTGATAGGGATCTTACCATCTTAAAGATAGGTACCGTTCTCTATATTTCAATTTTGAATTTTGTTTTCTTAGTTGTTTTGTTTTTGATTTTTAATCAAATATTTTAAAACCTTTGCACTTTATGCTATTCTTTTGACGTTTGGATCACTTACCCTATGTACTAAGTTTTTGAGGAGTTTTTCTTTATTCCTTGATCTCTCTGTTTTAAGCAACAGAGACAAAGAATGGTATCTAAAACGAAGGAAATGGTCATAACAGATAATTCATAACCAAGGTGACAGATGAGTCAAGAAAAGAAGCTGTCAACCAAATTAAGTAATAGTATCTCTATAACGGAAGAATAAGCAATTTAAATGAAACAATCCAAAAACTGAACGACAAAGACAATATATACACGGTTAAGGTTGCTTACCTGCAACAAATAGACTTAAACGAACTAACGAATATATTATTAATTATAACTGTGACAACAAACGCAAACAAAAAAAGGCATAGACCAAGAATCCAAACAGGCACTTATTCTTCTTTTACGTTAGCCAAAACAGACAAACATAGCGAAGCCCATCCCTCCCCAAAACCAAGAATAATAACTTAACAGTACCTTCATAAAAATAGAACTAAGGGTAAATCACAAAACACAAACATAAATAATAATAACACTCAATGGGCTGTGTAGTCAGTTGATTACGGTCTGTTCTATAATTTATTACCGTTTCAGCAATATGTTGCCTTAATCAGAATAAAGCGTGTATCTAAGGATAAATAAAACACTCTTAATTAGTTAATACAATATATATATATATATATATATATATATATATATATATATATATATATATATATATATATGTATATATATATATATATATATATATATATATATATATATATATATATATATTATTATTACCGTTTCAGCAATATGTTGCCTTAATCAGAATAAAGCAGTGTATCTAAGGATAAATAAAACACTCTTAATTAGTTAATACAATATATATATATATATATATATATATATATATATATATATATATATATATATATATATATATATATATATATATATATGTATATATATGTATATATATATATATATATATATATATATATATATATATATATATATATATATATGTATATATATATATATATATATATATATATATATATATATATATATATATATATATATATATATATATATATATTACCTGAAACAAATATTTAGGAAAACATCTAATTAAGATAAAAGATGAACTGGATCGGTACTATTACATATATAACTGCTTGAAATTTTAGATTTTTCAAAGGGATAAGCAAAGGTTTATTAATTTTGATCTATTTATTTATGTGAGGTAATCGAATCTCTAAAACATTCTCAATGTTTTAGAGATTTGAAAGGTGAAATATATAAAATGTTCTTGTATTTTATTATTTTAATTCGAAAAGGTACTAGTTTTCATTGTAAAATGTGGTAATATATTTTGCAATGTCGTTTAGTATCGTTTTGAATTAATCGAACTTTTCTTTTAATTTTGTTTATCTCGTTCGAATTTCGATATTTTCAGAATAAAATGAGTGCTGGCTATCGTCGCTATGGAGTTTTAGAGCAGTTTTATTTTACTATCGTTTTTGAGACTATTTATTCTATTTTTTTAAATGTTGACTAGTCCATTCAATATATAGTTCATTGCGTTACATGTTTGACATGAAGTGTCATAAATAACGCATGTGTTAATATCTTTGAGTATATTAAATTTTATTTAAAATGTGATTTAGGAGGTTTTATGACTAACAGTTATGGTTTTTAAAAACATTCTGCAGTTTTTCGGGGAGCGTTGGAATGTAAGGCGATAACATATAATCTCTATTTTTGGTTTGGTTCTATTGTGAGTTATTTGGTTGCTCTAATATTCCTATAATTACTGAATTTTTTAGGATAAAGGATGTTGCGAATTAAAATGTAAATATTTACAAAACCATATCTTCTTGATGTGACATTCGGTCCTAATTGCATCGTTTGTGTGCTGTAGTATTAAATCTATAAAGTCAATTTTGTTATATTTTTCTGTTTCTATCGTAAATGCAATTTTGGATAGTAAATATTGAATATATTCAAGATTAAACGACTTTTAGCGTTTGGTACCGCTGTTTCGCCGTAGTCTATAGATCTAAAGAAAAAATTAAAACTTAAATTTAGTATCACTGATTTTTCAAAGTTTTCTAGGACTAGTTCTGCTATAATATTAGAAGTTGGGGCACCCACTTTTGTTATTAAAAGAATAAAATCCCGAAGAATCAGACACCAGAAAAATATATAGCTAAGAAGATCCAAAAAAAATGCCCTAAATATGTGTAATAATTACACATATTTAAGGTACGTGTGAAGATATGAAAATTACTAGAAAGTACGGTCAAATGGTTCTTTCCTACATGAAACTCTTCATAAATACAAATCAAGGTCTCTGCGAAGAACAGAACAGAGGAATCTACCTTCTAAGAAGCAAAAGCACTGATATTTTTAAAATTTAAAACTAAAGATATTATTCCAAATTGAAAGGCTCCAAGTAAACATTTCGAAAAAATTTATTATCAGCGGTTTAAGCCTTTTATCAGACAACCAAAAACATAAATGAGCTTCAAGATAAAAATATTAAAATCGCGACCACTTAAGACCATTGAAAACTAAACAAAAACAAACAAAATATATTTCCAAAAAATTAAATAAAATATTATTTTAAAAAGCAATAACCAATCCATGCCATGCCAATCAGTGACAGAGAGGCGCCTAGGCCGCGCAAGATTTGGCACTACAAATCTGCTAAATGGGAAGATCTTATGGAATACTTTCGAACTTTCCCTTGGATGGACATTTGTTTTCGATCCGATAACCCATCTGACTGTGCCAGGGAGGTCTCCGATGTTATTTTGGCTGGTATGGAAGCTTACATCCCTTTTTCGAAGAAATGCTCCTCCAACGGCAAGCCTTGGTTCGATCGAAAATGCAAAGAAGCTGTTGCTTCTAAACATATTGCCTATCGACAATGGCGTGAAAATCCTAACACCGTAAATCGTAACATCTTTGTTCATGCCCGGAACAGATGCAAGGGAATTATCGACGAAACCAAGGAGGCACACAATCAACGAATTAGAAACAAACTTCTCGCTTGTCCCAACAATTCTAGGTCCTTTTGGGCAGTCGCTAAGGCAGTTAGTCAAAATTTTACCAAATCCACCATACCACCACTCACACGCCTAGATAATTCCATTGCAACCACACCTGTTGAGAGAGCGAACTTGTTGGCTGAACTCTTTGCTTCACATTCTACTGTCGATTTCCAAGGAAAAACACCACCTACTATTCCCATATTGCAGTCAAGGATGCCCGATGTTGTCTTCAGACAGCGCATCATAAAGCGTAATTTAATGAAGCTAGACACCAAGAAGGCTTCTGGCGCTGACGGAATACCTGCCATAGTTCTCAAAAACTGTGCAAGGGAACTAACACCAGTTTTCTGTACACTTTTTAACCTATCCTACAGAAAGGGAATATTTCCGCCCTGCTGGAAATGTGCCACGGTTCAGCCGATACCTAAAAAAGGTAAGAAGACCTTGCCAAATAACTACCGACCAGTCGCACTGCTTTCAATAATATCGAAAGTCATGGAAAAGGTTATCAATGAGCATCTTCTAAAATATCTTGAACGATTCAATATTATTAGCGATCACCAATATGGTTTTCGTAAACATAGGTCAACAGGAGATCTTCTGACTTATGTAACACATGTTTGGAACAACGCAATTGAACATTTTGGAGAATCTCGAGCGGTTGCTCTTGACATATCCAAGGCATTCGACCGTGTTTGGCACGATGGACTGTTGGCTAAGTTACGCTCTTATGGTATGTCTGAAAGGTTCTGTTTGTGGCTCTCATGTTTTCTCAGAGAGCGTTCTTTACGAGTGGCGGTCGACGGATTTCTTTCTAACACCCTCACTATCAACGCCGGTGTGCCCCAGGGCTCCATACTGTCTCCTACTCTCTTTCTCATTTACATTAACGATCTGCTGGAAAAGACCGGGAATCCAGTCTATAGCTTTGCAGATGACAGTACGCTTGTCTCTTCATTCACCTTGAACGCTCGGACATCGGCTGCTCAGGCGAGTATCCGCAGACAGCAGGAGGTCGTTCAACTTAACAAAGACCTGGAAGAAATTCTATCTTGGGGTGACAGTAACCAAGTGGAATTTAACGCTACAAAAACCCAAGCGGCAGTTTTTTCTAAAAAAGTTAACGTTGCTGAACCCGACATAGTTATGTCGGGGCACTCCATTCCCCTAGCATCGTCGCTCAATTTGTTGGGCGTTAGTTTGGGAGCAAATATGTCTTGGCATGAACATGTTGCAGGCATAGCAAGGAGAGCTTCTCAAAAGTTGGGAATATTATTTAGAACCAGAAAGCTTTACACCCCACAGCAACTGTTAATTCTTTACAAAGCCCAACTTCGACCAACTATGGAATACTGCTCCCACGTTTGGGGCTCCGCTCCCAAACATACACTGCATTTGTTGGATTCTGTTCAGAGAAGAGCGGTCCGTCTGATTGGGGACCCGGAATTGACCGGCGGCCTTGATTCGCTGGAACATCGAAGAACGGTTGGCGACTTGAGTCTGTTCTACAAGTATTTTCATGGAAAGTGTTCGAAGGATGTAGCCCGCTTAATTCCTCCCAAAGCGGTGCATGTTAGAAATACACGTCGCGCTGGTGCTTCGCATCCGTATGAGGTTCAGCTTGTTACTCCGCGTACAACGCTTTTCAAGCAATCTTTTATATGGAGAACGTCATCCCTTTGGAATAATTTGCCCAGCGCTGTGTTCCCCCACCGAGTACAATTTACAGCGATTCAAGAACAACGTGAATCGCTTTTTCCGCACTCGTGCCGCTCCTGGAGCGCTTTAGGGACTTCCCTGCAGCACGTGTGCTAGACCCATAAAAAAAAAAAAAAAAAAAAAAAAAAAAAAAAACACACCTTAGTGGATCAATAATTTGACAGATGTAGACGTTCTCAATTACGTCAAAGAAATCCTGTGCTTATGACTCAACTTTTTAATACCACCCAAAAAATCACTTATCATACCAATTTTAGAAATAGTAAGCTATACTGAAACTTCCCTTATAAACCTTATAACTGAAACAGAAGATCTACGGACTGTAACATTATAATAAAGTTCAAAAATAATTATAATGAAATAATAACAAAGATTCACAAAGCACCTTTTAAAAAAGTTAATAAAAAAATCATTTTTGCGAAGATAAATTAAATAAAACTGTTGCGATTTATTCTGCTGAATGTGATGAAAAATGAGTAAGCTTTTATAGGGTCCTACAACATAAAAAGGCTACTCAGTATATATCACCACTACACCAAACACTTTATTTTTGCACTCGACGCGCGTTTCGCTAACCATGTTAGCTTCATCAGGAGCGATGATTGACTAAAGCTAAACTACAAATCTACCCTATTTATATTTAGCCTAACCCTTGAATTACTCAAGCGGAACTAATGACATAGGCAAGGCCATCAATTCCGGTCAAGTAACCAGTAGAGGGGACTATAAGGAATAGGCCCTCTGTCTTTATTTAAACTACTTTTACATTTTATGTTTTCCATACTTTCGTATGCGTTTAACAATCTCCTATCAGATACATTTTTTATCAATTTTAGATTATCTAATGTTACAGTATGATCAGCTTCAAGGGCATGTTCGGCAATGCTAGACTTTTCTGTTCCATTGTATTTTAAGTGTGCTAAATGTTCTTTAAATCGTGTTTTAATTGACCTTTTAGTTTGCCCAACATACTTTTTGTCATAATCATTACAACTAATTTCATAAATTCCACTTTTCTCACAATTAGGAATCTTATCTTTGGGATTTCCTAAGATATTCCTCAGATTGTCTGATGACCTATAGACTAAGGTGAGGCCTACCTTATTAAATACCTTATTGAGTCCCTTGCTATATTTCGGATTATATGGTATGGAGACATACTTGGTGTTATTTTCTTCGCGTGTAAAAAAGGTGGAATTCTGAATATTAAACCTAAACTTATGTCTATTTATTAGCTTATTTACTAAGTCGTCGTCATAACCATTAACTCTAGTTATATTTCTAATACGATTCCTTTCTTTATTAAAGTTTACTCTATTCAGAGGGAAAGTGATTAAACGATGAACTAAAAAATGTAATGAGGCTAATTTATGTTGTTTGCAATGAAATGAATCATTAGGAATATATCTATCTGTTACTGTGTCCTTCCTATAGATATCAAATTCTAATCTATTATTATTTTTAATAATTAAAATATCTAGAAAAGGCAATTGTCCTTTGTTCTCAACTTCGTAAGTGAATTTAATGGAATCATACCGGCTATTTAATTTAGAAACAAAATCATCAATATTTGCTTTATTTGTATCAAAAATCGCGAAAATATCATCCACATACCTATACCATACCCTTGGGAAATATTCGAATTCTTGACTGGCTTCGATTTCAAACTTACTCATGAATAAATTGGCTATGAAGGGTGATAAGCAATTACCCATAGCTGTTCCTTCTTTCTGAACATAAAATTGATTGATATATTGGAAATAATTTTGCTCCATACAAAGTTTAGATAATGTTAAGTATTCACGAATAATTTCGTCTTCAAAGTCATTCATTCTAAGTAATTCTTCGAGATATTGTAAAGTTTGTGGAATTGGCACACTTGGGAACAAAGAACTAACATCAAAAGAAATTAAGACTTCACCTTCATTAAGAACTAGATTTTTTGTTTTATTAATGAATTCTAACAAATTCTTCACTGCGAAAGTATTTAATGGTAACTTCTCAAGTTCTTTCGATAACCATTTGGATATTAAATATGTGGGTGATCCGACCGATGAAACAATGGGTCGCATTGCTTTTCCAGGTTTGTGAATTTTGGGTAAGCAATACAGTTTTGGTATGGTCGCATTACTCACATTTAATTTAAATTTTAGCGAGTCGGAGACAAGGTTCTTATATTTTTTTAAAGAATTTTTAACCTCTGATATCATCTCGGTAATGGATTTCTTGTTACCTTTTCATAAGGGCCAGATTCGATAAGATTATCTACGCGTTCAAAATAATCTTTTTTATCCAATATAACAACCTTATTTCCTTTATCCGCTTTTAAGTAGAAGACATCTTCCTAATTGTGAGAAAAGTGGAATTTATGAAATTAGTTGTAATGATTGTGACAAAAAGTATGTTAGGCAAACTAAAAGGTCAATTAAAACACGATTTAAAGAACATTCAGCACACTTAAAATACAATAGAACAGAAAAGTCTAGCATTGCCGAACATGCCCTTGAAGCTGATCATACTGTAACATTAGATAATCTAAGATTGATAAAAAATGTATCTGATAGGAGATTGTTAAACGCATACGAAAGTATGGAAATCATAAAATGTAAAAGTAGTTTAAATAAAGACAGAGGGCCTATTCTTTATAGTCCCCTCTACTGGTTACTTGACCGGAATTGATGGCCTTGCCTATGTCATTAGTTCCGCTTGAGTAATTCAAGGGTTAGGCTAAGTATAAATAGGGTAGATTTGTAGTTTAGCTTTAGTCAATCATCGCTCCTGATGAAGCTAACATGGTTAGCGAAACGCGCGTCGAGTGCAAAAATAAAGTGTTTGGTGTAGTGGTGATATATACTGAGTAGTATCATTGTGCCAAAGATTCCACATTCCCAACTTAACATAAAAAGGATTAAAATGGACCCAACCAATAACTCTCCAAAAAATAGTAAAAGATGTTTATATCACCAGATATCATAAAACCATTAAAAATTCAAAACGCTTTATCACCTGCGTATATATCGTCTTCTTAAATTGCAGACAAGTTATTTTGAAAAAATTTAAATTTTACAAATAGAAGAATACGCAATGAGTGCCCCAATTTTTGGGGTTATTGCAGAACTAGTCCCGAAAAAGCCTGAAGAATCAGTAATAAAAAATTTAGGTTTTAATCTGCGAAATTTTCCATTTATGATAGAAACAGAAAGGTATAGTCAAATTAACTTTCTAGACTTAACACTACACACATAGTACAGTCACGTAAGCCAAAAAAGAGAATCAACCTCGGAATGAGAGATAATAAGCTGTAAACTTGTATAAACCTTTATCTTGGCATTCTAAAAGTTGTCTCAAAAGTCTCATAAAATCTCATGTCTGCGTCTTAAGATATTCAAGTTCAAAGGTCACAAAAATCGGTTTTTCGCAAATATCTCGTTTCAATGATATTTGCGTTTATTATAAAAATTGTAGAGCATAAAATTCTCTACAAATTTTGTTCTAAACATTTTTTTATACGCTTAACCATTTTTGAGATAGAGCGCGCAGCGGTCAGCCATACATAGCATAATGCAGGGTCAACCGTAAGTCCCGGTAAATAATACGTTGTATAAAGTTAACTAATCACTAAAAAATCCATAATTATGAATAATTTGGATTATTTATTAATTAATATATTATATTTAATAATATTTTTCATTTATCAAATATATTCGTTTAATAATACTTACCTATTTAGTGTAATTAAAAAATTGTTAAGAATACTTTATGTATATCTTAATTATATTTTAATATATCTAATTTTAAGTAGAAAAGTAAATACATTTTAATTATATCTTTATTTAGCAATTATGTATCATACATTTACTACAATTGAAGTTCAAATATGGGGAGGATTTACGTAAACTTTGATAATTAGAAGGATATGAGTCTCAATTTTCTTCTTCTTCATCATCGTCTTCCGGTCGCTCGAAAATTTCCAATTCATTATCATCATCTTCGTTGTCAAGGATATTTGTCTCTAAATCGTCAAGGATTTCGAGGTCAAATGCACTTTCTTCATCGAGATCGCTTTGATACGATGAAGCACTGAGGCAAGCTTGCCCATTACACTGGCCACAAGCTAAAGAACATTGCAACCCCGATTTCCTGCATTCGCAGCGTGAACCACAACCATTCTTACAGTTGCAAAATATTGTGTTCAGTAGTTCATCTGGAGCTGGTGGTAATATTGTCGTTATCGGTTCCAGGAGTTCATTTTGCAGCACCCAACCCCATTTCTGGGATTCTAAATCATTCCTTAACCAAGTTTGAATCTGATAGTATACACGGTCGATATGTTGATGAGCCGCTGCACTTGTTGGTGAAAGATTGGATAACTGCACATGTTTATTAAGGTTGACTTAAGGAATTCCGTGTAGCGAAGATGATCGATATTGCCCTCAGATTTTGGAGAATTATATATTGCCAACAAGATGCGTACTCCATTTTCATACAATGTTTGTACAGGGCAGTTTTCTTGTTGAAATACTCGAGCCAGCTGATCGAAATTGGGAAGTTTCTCTAATGTTCTAATGAAAGTTTTTTCCCTTTTTTAAACAACGCAGAAGTCGTGTCACAGCCACTAAATGCATGCAAATGTGTTTTTTAGAACGGGGATATTTATTGAAACTTTTAGAGGAGTATATTTGTGTTTTAACATTGCCTTTGCCAACTTTTTTTTAAGAAAATTTCTTGTTGATGTAGTTGAGTACGTCCAATTAAAATAACGAGCAAATCTATATCTTCTCCTATGATGACGACAGTCCTCTGACGTTTTTATTCTTCAATAGCTGTTTCGATGATAAGAACATCAGCATCATATCTGGCTTGTTTTGTAGTGATATTAACAGTTTCTAATTTCTCAATAAGCATATCAATAAGTTTTTTTTTATTCCATCGATTTAACAAAAATTTCTCTTGGCTGATTGGTACAATCATTATTTCGTCGAAATAAACTTCATATGATTTTGAAAGAGCAGCAGTTCTTCTTAGCTGTTCCATTGCTTTTATGTTTTTACTATAGTCCGCGTATCCGTTAAATACAATAACAATTCTTGAGCCATAATGTGTTTGTAAATATTTTATGCATTTATCTAAAACAATGTAGAAAGTATCGTCTTTACTCCATACGACGCGATGCATCGATAATGTACGAGGCTGGATTGAAAAGTCCGTGCAAAAATAAAAACTACTTATGTGTTTGGGGTAAACCTTTTTTATTTTTCGACATAGTCTCCTTTTAGGCTTATACACTTCGGCCAACGATGTTCTAGTTTGTTGATCCCTTCCGAATAATAGGATTTGTCCAAGTCTGCAAAATATCCATTAGTGTCTGCAATCACCTCCTCGTTTGAATAAAATCTTTGTCCCGCCAGCCATTTCTTCAAATTGGGGAACAAATAGTAGTCCGAGGGAGCCAAGTCTGGAGAATAGGGGGGATGTGAAACGAGTTAGAATCCTATTTCCATTAATTTTGCGACCACAGCTGCTGAGGTGTGTGCTGAGGACTTTCTTGTCGGCCAATCGCGGGTGTTTTTCTTGCAGCTCGGTTTTCAAACGGTCCAATAACGATGAATAATATTCACCTGTAATAGTTTTACCCTTTTCCAGATAGTCGATGAGGATTATCCCTTGCGAATCCCAAAAGACAGTCGCCATAACCTTTCCGGCCGAAGGAACGGTCTTCGCCTTTTTTGGTGCAGATTCCCCCTTGGTAACCCATTGTTTAGATTGTTGTTTGGTCTCAGGAGTATAGTAATGTATCCATGTTTCATCCACAGTGACGAAACGACGCTTAAAGTCCTCCGGATTCTTCTGGAACAGCTGCAAACCATCCTTGCAACACTTCACACGATTCCGTTTTTGGTCAAGCGTGAGCAATCGCGGCACCCATCTTGCGGATAGCTTTCTCATGTCCAAATGTTTATGCATAATATTATGTACCCGTTTAGTCGAGATGCCCACAGCACTAGCAATCTCACGCACCTTAACTCTTCTGTCATCCATCACCATATCATGGATTTGATCAATGATTTCTGGAGTCGTAACGTCCACAGGCCGTCCAGAACGTTCAGCGTCACTTGTGCCCATATGGCCAGTCCGAAAATTTTGAAACCACTTATAAATTGTTCTAATCGAAGGTGCAGAGTCACCATAATGTTTATCAAGCTTCTCTTTAGTCTTCTGAGGCGTTTTGCCTTTCATAAAGTAATGTTTAATCACCACACGAAATTCTTTTTCGTCCATTTCTTGAAAATCACTCGACGTCTTTGATTCACACGAATGCCAAACACAAAGAAATAGACCAATATGGCTGAAACTTGGTGTGCGTTCATTCAAGAGATGGTACTAACTAAACATGACCTCGATACGCGCCGGTGGTGCCATCTCTCGGACTTTGCACGGACTTTTCAAACCAGCCTCGTATGTTACATTATTTTCATCAAGATTGATATCGACAGGTGTCATATTGTCATATAATGTCGCTTACGTGGTTTTTCTTATGCCATTATTATCAAATAAAGATGTTGGATACGGACTTAGTTCATATTGAAGATATCCTTGAAGATTACTTTCAAACTGTTTGCTTACAGTTATTCTTTGAAAAAGTAGCAATGGATCTACGGTAGTTACAGTAGTTAATCTTGACAGATTTGTTAACAATTGAAAGCGGTAAAACCTTATCGGCGCGTTTTAACTTTATCTCATTAAAGTTCAAACCAGTTATCTTTACCATACATTCTAATCCGATTTCATGGGCATTGTGACAATTAATTTGGTCATTTACAACGATTCCAGAAGCTAAGGATACCAACTGTTTTGTATTTGGAAAGGGATTATGAAGTGTAAACAATTCAACTAATTTACTTACATCAGTATTATCTCTTTTGCCTCTTGAATCCCTACCATCAACGTGTTGTTCGGTAGAGTCTAAAGAAATGTTACAAAACTTCTCAATTTCCTCACAAATTGTATTTGTGGCGTACATAGCATACACCCATTTACATAAAACACTTTCTTGCGTACTTCGACCTCGAGATACTCCCTCTTCTGTCTTTATAGATTTTATAAGACTTTGTTCAATTACCATGTCTGTCCATGTGCCAGAATTAAATTTTTCTGCTCGTTTTACAGTGAAGAAGCCATTTTTAAAGTTCTCAGAAGTCTGTTCATCCATTGTATTTTCGAATTGATCATATCTTGAAGATATAAACGTGCTGATTTCGCATATAAAAAGTTACCACTAGCGAGAAAATACGGTAGCATTTTTAGCACTGCATCAAGATGTTCTTTGAAAAGTCCCAGTCTATCAGCGCGAATAAAGTCTAGTGCTATCCATACCATTTCAAAATATTGTACCCATAACTGTGCTGTAGGGCCTCGAGCTTTTAATTCATTCAGTTTATTCTGAAATTGATCAATAAATGAGTTCGAGTTACCTACATACCCTTCTACATCTTCGTAGGAAACATCACGGCAAGTTATTTGATTAGTTAACTCATCTAACACAAAATCTTCGATCTTCATGTCTTTAAAAATCATCTGTGATACTAACTTTAGAACACTTTTCGCTTCCCTTGCAGACACCATCGATCATTTACAAATTAACTATCCAAATGCCGAAATTGCCATCCTGGGCGACTTTAATGTCCACAACATTAACTGGCTTAAATATTCAAATACTACCGACGAACAAGGTCGTGAAGCCGAATCATTTTCAATCAGTTGTGGCTTAACTCAGCTTATTGATGAACCAACACGGATCCCTGATCGAGACGGAGAGTTTGCCAGTCTTCTTGATCTCTTTTTAACCACCAATCGGGAGATTTACACAGTCAGCGTAAATCCGCCGTTAGGTTCTTCCGACCATAAACTACTTTCGACATCGAGTATTCTACCAATCAATGACAGAGAGGCGCCTAAACCGCGGAAGATTTGGGACTACAAGTCTGCTAAATGGGAAGATCTCATGGAATATTTTCGAACTTTCCCTTGGTTAGACGTTTGTTTTCGATCCGACGACCCATCTGACTGCGCCAGGGAGGTTTCCGATGTTATTTTGGCCGGTATGGAAGCTTACATCCCTTTTTCGAAGAAATGCCCTTCCAACGGCAAGCCTTGGTTTGACCGAAAATGCAAAGAAGCTCTTGCTTCTAAACATCTTGCATACCAACAATGGTTCGAAAATCCTAACACCATAAATCGTAACACATTTGTTCGTGCCAGGAACAGATGCAAAGAAATTATCGACAAAACCAAGGAGGTACACAATCAACGGATTAGAAAGAAACTTCTCGCCTGTCCCGGCAATTCAAGGTCCTTTTGGTCGGTCGCTAAGGAAGTTAGTCAAAATTTCATCAAACCCACCATACCACCACTCACACGGCCAGATAATTCTATTGCAACGACACCTGTTGAGAAAGCGAACTTGTTGGCTGAACTCTTTGCTTCATATTCTACTGTCGATTTCCAAGGAAAAACACCACCTACTATTCCCATAGTGCAGTCAAGGATGCCCGATGTTGTCTTCAGACAGCGTATCATAAAGCGTATTTTAATGAAGCTAGACACCAAAAAGGCTTCTGACGCTGACGGAATACCTGCCATAGTTCTTAAAATCTGTGCGAAAGAACTAACACCAGTTTTCTGTAGACTTTTCAACCTATCCTACAGAAAAGGAATATTTCCTTCCTGCTGGAAAAGACCGAGAATCCAATCTACAGCTTTGCAGATGACAGTACACTTATCTCTTCATTCACTTTGAACGCTCGGACATCGGCTACTCAGACGAATATCCGCAGAGAGCAGGAAGTCATTCAACTTAACAAAGACCTGGAAGAAATTCTATCTTGGGGGTGACAGTAACCAAGTGGAATTTAACGCTACAAAAACCCAGGCGGCAGTTTTTTCTAAAAAAGTTAACGTTGCTGAATCCGACATAGTTATGTCGGGGCACTCCATTCCTCTAACATCGTCACTTAATTTGTTGGGCGTTAATTTGGGAGCAAATATGTCCTGGCATGAACATGTTGCAGGCATAGCAAGGAGAGCTTCTTAAAAGTTGGGGATATTATTTCGAACCAGAAAGCTTTACACTCCACAACAACTGTTAATTCTTTACAAAGCTCAAATTCGACCAACTATGGAATACTGCTCCCATGTTTGGAGCTCCGCTCCCAAACATACACTGCATTTGTTGGATTCTATTCAGAGAAGAGCTGTTCGGCTGATTGGAGACCCGGAACTGACCGTCGGCATTGATTCGCTGGAACATCGAAGAACGGTTGGCGACTTGAGCCTATTCTACAAGTACTTTCATGGAAAGTGTTGGAAGGATGTGGCCCGCTTAATTTCTCCCAGAGCGGTGCATGTTAGAAGTACACGTCGAGCTAATTCTTCACTTCCGTATGAGGTTCAGCTTGTTACTCCTCGTACAACGCTTTTCAAGCAGTCTTTTATATGGAGAATATTATCCCTCTGGAATAATTTGCCCAGGACTGTGTTTCCCACCGAGTACAATCTACAGCGATTCAAGAACAACGTGAATCGCTTTCTCCGCATACGTGTCGCTCCTGTAGCGCTTTAGAGACTTCCCTGTAGCACGTGTGCTAGACCCATAAAAAAAAAAATCATTGATAACACAGCCCCACAAAAAAAAAGTGGGGTATACTTTTGATGCGATATATCAGATCCGTAGTATTTTTGCCCGCTGATCACGAATCTGACGTCAGAATATCGCCATCACATCTCAATTTTTTTCTAACCTCAAAAAATAGGTAAAAATTAAGAAAAATATACTCCTAAAAAATTGATTCAAGCTTTTTCATGAATCCAAAGATGTATTAATATGTATTCGGACACGCTAAGCTAATATTCATCGGTTGGATTGAGCCATACAGTTCTGTTTTCTTTCTAACCTCAATAAATCAGACAGATATAGTGCCTCTCGAATGCAAAAACGAATTCAAATTAAAATTCAACCGATCCTTACCAAATTTGGTACACGGGGATTTTTTGGGCCGCTGATCACAAATCTGAGGTTGGATTTGCAAAATTCAAGATGGCAGATGTTTTCGCGCCATTTTGAACGCCGAGAAAATTCATCGGTCGATTTTTATTCTTCTACCTGCATCCAGGGCACCTCCACGTGGTGACGGTGGGCAACGGTGTTACTCCACTAGCCGGCAGAGTCCCTGGATAACGGCTTAGATGCCGTCATGGCAGGTAGAAGAAAGAGAATTACGATGCAGGGACTCGGAAACCCAGTATCGGCGGTTGGTCAGGGTGGGAAAGCGGGCCCGCAGCCGTCGTCATCCAGCGACCGTAGCTCTTCATGTGTGGGTGACTTGGCTCATGTAGAGTATAATGCTACAAGAAAACGGTCTCACGGTACAAGGACTTTTCATAAGTGCGATAAAAACAGTGATTCATTTTGTTATATTTGCTGTCAACACCTATTGAGTAAAATGGGGTCACCGATAACGGATAAGATTAAAACCTTATATAAGGATTGTTTTAACATTGAAATACAGCACCAGGATACAGATTGGGTTCCCCACATCATTTGCAGTTCTTGCAAAATAATGTTGTACATCAATAAGAAGGCGATTAAATATTCCAGACCAGCAATATGGAATAGACCATACAGTGAAAATGATTGCTACTTTTGTATGAATGTTGTATCTAGGCATAACCGAAAAAATAAAAGCACTATTACTTATAACGATGTTTCGACAGTAACAAGACCAACTAAATTAATTCCGCCTCCTGAACCACTTGATGCTGATGTTATGGAAACAAATGATTTCACCTTATCAGTTCATGCTGAAAACATTGAGACTGTCGAAAAAGATTCAAACACTGTTAGTAATGAATGTTCTAGTGACAACCTATCATATACTAGTGACATAGATAAAGAATTTTTACCATACAACCATAAACCAGAACCAATACTCGTATCACAGTCAGAACTTAGTGATCTAGTCAGAGATTTAGGCTTATCCAAAGATGGTTCAGAGCATCTTGCTTCCTTTTTAAAGAAAAGACATTTACTTAAGCCAGAAGCTACGATTTCTTATTATAGAAACAGAGATGAAGAATTTCGAAAATATTTCACAATGGACGAGGAATTGTCACTTTCATATTGTACCGATGTAAAAGGTCTAATGGATGAATTTCAAAATAACTCATACGATCCTGAAGAATGGAGACTGTTCATTGATTCTTCTAAACGGAGCATTAAGGCAGTTTTGCTGCATAATACCAACGTTTACGCTCCCATTCCGATTGCTCATTCCACAGTTATGGAAGAGCAATATGAAAAAATGAAGCAGCTTTTGATAAAAATAAAATATGCTGATCATAACTGGAAAATTTGTGGAGATCTGAAAATTGTAACAATATTGCTTGGCCAACAGTCAGGGTTTACACTTTATCCCTGTTATAAATGTCTGTGGAATAGCAGAGACAGGGAACGTCATTATAAGAAAAAAATTTGGCCAACAAGAGAATCGTTCACTCCTGGTGAAAATAATGTATTGTTTCCACCATTGGTAGATCCAGGAAAAGTTCTTATTCTCCCGCTTCACATTAAGCTTGGACTTATGAAGCAATTCACGAGAGCATTAGATACAAACGGCCCATGTTTCAAATATTTGCATAAAAAATTTCCGAAATTTTCTGAAGCTAAAATTAAGGCAGGCGTATTTGACGGGCCACAAATAAGAAAATTGTTTCAAGATTCATTATTTGTTACTAAAATGAATAAAGTTGAAAAAGCTGCTTGGCTTAGTTTTAAAGAAGTCGCAACAAACTTTTTGAGAAATAATAAAAGTCCTAAGTACAAAGAAATAGTCGAGAAAATGGTAAAAAAATTTTCAAACATTAGGTTGCTTAATGAATCTAAAATTACATTTCCTGGACTCCCACATCGATGATTTCCCAGATAATCTTGGTGACTACAGTGAGGAGCAAGGGGAACGTTTTCACCAAGATCTGAAAATCATAGAAAATCGGTATCAGGGACGATGGGATGACCATATGCTAGCGGACTATTGCTGGTCGCTAAAAAGAGAAACAAGTCCTCAAAAGCGTTTGGGCAGAAAGCCTTTGAATAGGTCATTCGCGGAAAAAAGAACAAGATACAGCCAAAAAAGGAAAGTTAGGCGCGGGTCTAACCTGCGCAATTCTAGGGCTTAAGGGTCTACTATTTGAAAGTATATGGTTTAAAAGTCCTGGTTTCGAGTTTATTGGGTCTCATTTTTAAAGTTACAGGGTTATTGAGGTCTATTTTTTGAGGTTACAGGGTGTGGGAGTCTAAGGTTTCAGGGTTTAGGGTTTAAGAGCATCAGGTTTGAGGATTCCCCAACTGTATACCAAATTTGGTAGGAATCGGTTGGTTTTCAAAAATTTTGTCCGCCATCTTGGATCCGCCATTTTGAATTTTGAAAATCCAACCTCAGATTCATGATCAGCAACCCAAAAAACCCCCGTGTTCCAAATTTGGTAAGAATCGGTTGAATTTTAATTTGAATTCGTTTTTGCATTCGAGAAGCACTATACCTGTCTGATTTATTGAGGTTAGAAAGAAAACAGAACTGTATGGCTTAATCCAACCGATGAATATTAGCTTAGCGTGTCCGAATACATATTAATACATCTTTGGATTCATGAAAAAGCTTGAATCAATTTTTTAGGAGTACATTTTTCTTAATTTTTACTAATTTTTACATATTTTTTTAGGTTAGAAAAAAATTGAGATGTGATGGCGATATTCTGACGTCAGATTCGTGATCAGCGGGCAAAAAATACTACGGATCTGATATATCGCATCAAAAGTATACCCCACTTTTTTTTTGTGGGGCTGTGTAATGCAAGTCGTAATTGTGTATGACCTCTGATACTTCTTGAACAAGCGTGACCATTCAACATTTTGTCGACAGAATTTGTAGCATATATCTTACCTAGAGCTTCCTTGAGTCCACTTCCGTCCATTATATATCCTATGCATCCAAGAACCAAGACATGAGCATATGAAATCCTCCTAGTTTAACAACTATTCAAAAGTAATTACACACGTTTTTTGTCCATGTGACCTGCCAATATTTATAGCGCAATGTAAAGTGGTATAAATTGTGTCTAAATTACTGGCAGAATGATCAATAAAAGGAAGAAACATAACCCGAGAAGTTGAAAAATTCTTACTAATTTTAGTAAGCTGTTCAAGATAGCCATTCCACCCTGGTAATGGTGAAATATTCCTCCACTTTCCGTATAACCACAAAAATTCTCCATTAAAGTTTTTTCTGTTAGTGCTTGATCATCATGCAGATTTTCGACTTGAATCTTGCTGTATCCAGGTACAACTGGTTTGTCATATGCTAGAGGAGATACATGTGATATTGCTGCCAACTCTTTTGCACTTGGTTTAGTTGTACATTTTTGTATGCGTTCATCGTAAATAACAGCATCTTTTGGAGTAACTATCTTAATCATACCCATAACATGAAGAGTATTATTACCGTCAAGAGTATGGACATTTATATCCGCATTGTCTCCAACATATTGTACTAGCGCACCTGACTCTGATGATAAAATACGAAGCTGCGGATGGTAAACTGCTGAAATTTCATACTGTACAGTATTACCATATGCAGCTGCAAATCCCAAGCTAGATAAAACATCTAATAGTCTTTTAGATCCATATCTTCTATGAAGAAATACAGAAAGGCCTAATAGTAGCTGTGATGAAAATAACCGTTCTCGTATTGAAGCCATTATTGCATGACTTATTGATGTGCATTTCGTTTTTAAATGATCCTTTCTATTTTTTTTATTATGACTTCTTGTAAAAAATGCAATAACGTTTTTGGTATTTCTTCATTAATATCATCTAACATTTTACTCGGAGGTGAATAAGACTTGGTTTCGACTACAGATGATCGAATATCTTCCCTAACAATAGCTGCTGCAGCTTCTACAATCCGTAACCGTTCTTCTTCGGGTTCCTTTTTTTTATTGTCGTACCAAGCTTTTGATAATATATTAGCTTGTGTATCATGAAAAGATATGATATTGAATGATCTTACCTTTCTCGTAAGTCTTGTAATGATAGTCTTATCATCTGGTACATCCTCCGTAAGGACATCTTTAAGCTCTTTCAATGTAAATTGTGAATCGTCATGATTTTCTATATAACAAAAAATCTCTTTCATTGCTCGTGTGACTTGATTATGTTCGCGAGGCTTCTTATCAGTAGATGGTACTCGACTTAAGAAATTAGTATAGCAAATGGTATGGTATTTTGCTTCAGCAGCGATCAAGTCATACTCATAAAGTATACGATCTTTTACTAATTCCCCTAAGGAATCGCTTCGTTCTTCTGTATTTACTTTACTAATCGTGCGTCTGTACTGCTTCATCAGCTGCTTAGCCACAAAATAAGCAGAGTTTTTTGAAACCAAACACTTCATTTCTTTTTTTACGAGGTGCACTTGATGATGGTAAGGGTTTACCTTCTTCTAGGCGTCGTTTCGATGCTGCAATAGAATTTTTACTGATGTACACTTTTCGACACTCGACATGCACATTCACAGAGGTTAAGGTATAGTTTATGTGACCGTCATTTCTTTCAACACTTGCAGTTTTTAAAATTTATAAGCCGCGCTCTACATTAACGGAATCACCTTCTGAAAGTGACTTATCACATATAAAACACAAATCAGCCATAACTCTGAAAAATTGTACGTCCGTCGTTCCCAAGATACAATTTAAAACTAACGAATAAACTTGGTTAGTAGAAAGTGGTCCCTTGAAAAAGAAATCGGTCTTAACTATACAATGGAACATCTGTCCCAACTGACTATAAATAGAAAAGGTCGTATTATAGGGGTCCGTATTCTCAGGTATAATCTTAATAGTAATATAAGTATTTAAGAGTTTACACATTTTAAAGAAAACGTACTTAATTCTTTTTCTACTTAAAATATAATTATGATATATTAGAATATAATTAAAAATATACTTAAAGTATTTCACTTAACAATTTTTTAATTACACAAAATAGGTAAGTATTATTAAACGAATATATTTGATAAATGAAAAATAGTATTAAATATAATGTATTAATTAATAAATAATGCAAATTATTCATAATTATGGATTTTTTTAGTGATTACTTAACTTTATACGACGTATTATTTACCGGGACTCACGGTTGACCTTGCATTATGCTATGTATGGCTAAGCGCTGCGCGCTTTCCGCGCTCTCCGCGCTCTATCTCAAAAACGGTTAAGCGTATAAAAAATGTTTAGGACAAAATTTATAGAGAATTTTATACTCTTCAATGAATGAATGATTTAAAACCCCAGGAGTGGGGTTGGGTGCTGCAAAATGAACTCCTGGAACCGATAACGACAATATTACCACCAGCTCCAGATGAACTACTGAACACAATATTTTGCAACTGCAAGAATGGTTGTGGTTCACGCTGCGGATGCAGGAAGTCAGGGTTGCAATGTTCTTTAGCTTGTGGCCAGTGTAATGGGCAAGCTTGCCTCAATGCTTCATCGTATCAAAGCGATCTCGATGAAGAAAGTGTATTTGACCCCGAAATCCTTGACGATTTAGAGACAAATATCCTTGACAACGAAGATGATAATAATGAATTGGAAATTTTCGAGCAACCGGAAGACGATGATGAAGAAGAAGAAAATTGAGACTCATGTCCTTCTAATTATCAAAGTTTACGTAAATCCTCCCCGCATTTGAACTTCAATTGTAGTAAATGTATGATACATAATTGTTAAATAAAGATATAATTAAAATGTATTTACTCTATTCCTTTTCTACTTAAAATCTAATTTAGATATATTAGAATATAATTAAGATATATATAAAGTATTCTACTTAAAAATTTTTTAATTACGCGAAGTAGGTAAGTATTATTAAACGAATATATTTGATAAATGAAAAATATTATTAAATATAATGTATTAATTAATAAATAATGCAAATTAGTCATAATTATGGATTTTTTAGTGATTAATTAACTTTATACAACGTATTATTTACCGAGACTTACGGTTGACCTTGCATTATGCTATGTATGGCTGAGCGCTGCGCGCTCTCCGCGCTCTATCTCAAAAATGGTTAAGCGTATAAAAAAATATTTAGAACAAAATTTGTAGAGAATTTTATGCTCTACAATTTCTATAATAAATGCAAATATCATTGAAACCATAGGAAGCGAGATATTTGCGAAAAACCGATTTTTGTGACCTTTGACCTTGAATATCTTAAGACGCGGACACGAGATTTTATGAGACTTTTGAGACAACTTATTATCTCTCATTCCGAGGTGAAATCCCTAATGTGACTGGATTATCACAAAGATTACAACCGAACGGTCGACCAAAATGATCTTCTGGATATGTACCTTTTAATTCCCAAAAAAAAACGTAATTATTACCTCAGCTGATTGCGTAACAATGTCGCAAAAAAGCAATTGCCAGACCAAAAATGGTCTTGAAACAAAGTAAATATCTAAACAACCTAGTAAATAACGTTTTCAAGAAACGAACTCACAAATTTTATAACAGAAACCAAACGTTCGACAATAATCAAAACGGCAAGAACAAAAATAGAAACTATATGTCTTCATTCCAACTTGCCAAAAAACTTTTATATTTTTAAAAAACATACCATAACTACTAGCCATTGTTGGTTGGTTGGTTGGTTGTAGGGAGGTAGACGATTGTGCCCGTCTGTGCACTGCAGCTTGATTTATTGTGCGCCCATCGCTGTGTTACAGGAGCGTTATCCCTTTAAGAAGGATGATTAGCTTCTTTCTAAGCCCTCCATGTGATAATTTATACGATGTATATCATATAGGATATGTGTAGAGGTTTTTTCCTCTTCAGCACATAGTACGCATGTCTGGTCCATTGCGGATACCGATTTTCTGTAAATATTTTCTCAAGTGTCGGCCGGTGATCAATCCCAACAGTAGTTTCGTCTGGGCCTTTGTTAAAAAGAGGGCGTCAGTTTATTTGAAGAGCTGTCAGTTACGTCCCTCGCATGTCTTTGGCCAGATGTTACGACCCAACCCAGTCTAGATGTTGCCAATATTAGCATCTGTTTATTGTTGGTTTTACTATCTGTTTTGGAATACCAAACCCTGGTTCTGGAGCCCTGTGTGGTTTTGTTGCTACGAATTTTGCTAATTCGTCCATTTTTTTCTTACCTTTTACTTATTATTTAGTTGTTTTCAGGCATAGTCGTCACAATTTTAGAAAATTAGAACCAAATATAGTCAAGGAGAAAAAAACACACGTTTTTTATGAAATTCTAGATAAAGACCGTAATAGTGTAAATTTAGAACAGTGTAGTCAACATTAAATATAATAAATGGTCGCAAATACAATAATAAAAATAAAGCCTCACTAAAACTCCATAGCGAAGAATACTTTTTGCACAGGAAATCTAAAAACCCTTTACAACATAAACTCAGAATTGAGAATGAGAAAGGGAAGGTTTAAAGAAAAGTCTTTTCCTACAGTGTCACTGTAAAAAATTTCACCAAATTAAAAAATGGATAACTAGAGGGGTATTGACTTTTCACCAATAAGACTTCCTAGTATAATTATAACTGCAGGGTAAGAATTATAAAGGATTGAAGATTTTTCCCAAGAAAGAAAACAATAATAGAAAAGCTCTGTTCCTAAGAGATCGTTTTTTTCTACATCCATAGGGCCGGAGGGAGCATATTCCTCCTTCCACTGGCTACGCCACAGCGTGCAAGAAAGATCAGACAGTCTTTAGAACGTAATTTCCATATACTGGCTGCAACTTTGAACTATAATGTATATTTATCACAAATTTCCGAAGATCTGTTTTGAAATGTGATCTGACTAATCTTGAAATAATTTCGAACTTTAATAATATAAGTATATATATATATATATATATATATATATATATATATATATATATATATATATATATATATATATATATATATATATATATAACTTAGGTTTTACTGAAAACTTTACTACATACTTTTGTCAATAATTTCAAGCAGCTTTGACAATACTAACCCTACTATCAAATAATTTGTTTGTGGATCCAGACTGCTCTTTGTTTTCAACAATAATATTACATCTCGCATTATTAGGAGACAATAATATGTATTTCGTTAGTATAATCTTAACTTATTAAACCACTTTAACTCTCAATTAACCTTGTTAGTTTTTTTTTGCGAACACTTATTTTACTTTGTGGTTGAACCAGTATTCACCGAAATAATTTTAATATATATATATATATATATATATATATATATATATATATATATATATATATATATATATATATATATATATATAAATATATATACATTCCTAAAAACATAATTTTTCTAACAACCCTGTACACACACATGTTAAAATATTTGCTTTATATTTAAAACTTAAAGACTAATAACAAGAGTTACAACATAACCTACAGTTATAATTTTTAAAATCTATAAAAATTAATTTCGTACGCACCTTGAACGTTTAATAAATTTTAAACTATTACTTATTCACTGCATTGGAACTGAGTTGCTATCAATATTTTTTTATAGTTTTTTTTCTGCTTTTTATTTTGTACGGAATTATTTTTAGTGTTCCGTACGGAACACTTATAAGATCATTTCGGTGTCTGTCCGTCTGCCCGTCTGTCACACCCGATTTTCTCCGAAACTATTTGTCATAGAAAGTTGAAATTTGGTAGTAATATAGGAATTGATGGCCTCATCAGAGCCATGTAGTTTTGAAAGTTAAATTTTTATTGACTTAAGGGGTTAGTTTTGGGGGGTGGAATCGGAAGTGAAATAAATTTTTTTTACTAGATAATCGAGTGTGGTGTCAAAGGAAAGCTTGTGAAAACGCGAGTAATATATATATATATATATATATACATATATATATATATATATATATATATATATATATATATATATATATATATATATATATATATATATATATATATATAATATAATACTTGCGCGCACTTTTCTTTGTATTATTTTTAAAAAATCGCGAAAAATCGCTGTCCACCCGCCTTATCTCGGAAAGTACTTAGCAAAAAATTTTGAAAAAATTCTGAAATATTCTCCACGGGGTGTAGATTGAACGAAAATTATCACAAGTGCATTACCTGTAATAATTTATCTGGTATATAAAAAAACAGAAATTTCAAGGTCATCAATTTTCAGTAAAGATTGGAAATAAACTTTGTTGAAAACTTATTTGAGGTGTGTTTCGTGAAGTCACTGATCATTTTATATCACCGTAACATAAATTTTGACTTAAGGGATTCGTTTCGAGGGGTGAAATCGGAAGTGAAAAAAAAATTTTTTTACTAGGTCATCGAGTGTGGTGTCAAATGAAAACTTGTGAAAACACGAGTAAAAAATATATATATAATGTAATACTTGCGCACACTTTTCTTTGTATTACTTTTAAAAAATCGTGAAAAATCGCTGTCCCCTACCTTATCTCGAAAAGTACTGATCAAAAAATTTTGAAAAAACCCTGGAATATTCTCTACGGGGTATAGATTGAACGAAAATTATCATTACCTTTAATAATTTATCTGGTATAGAAAAAAAAAACAAAATTTCAAGGTCACCAGTTTTCAGTAAAGATTGGAAACAAACTTTGTTGAAAACTCATTTGGGTGTCTTTTGTGAAGTCACTGATCATTTTATACCACCCTAACAAAATTTTTTGTTTTAAAAACAATCAACGTACGGAACACTAATTGTGCAAGTTCAACTTGCACTTGACCGGTTTTTTTTATTTATTTTAGATACATGGTAGCTTAATATTTATTTAATAATTTAGTGTAAATGTGGCTAATGTGTGCTATGTCTTTTTATCATTTACATCTTGCTGTTCTTTTTTAATTTCGATCATTTCTTTGATGGTTAACTTTTCGTAATTGTGGTCTTTGTTTATGATTTTGGTCTCATTAAAATTGAAGTTCTGGTTTTGTTCTGTCAGATGTTTGTGTAGGGCAGTTGGGGAGTTTTTAGTGTATTTGTGTCCATTTAGTCGATTCTTTAACCACTGGCTGGTCATCCCTATGTATTTCTTTGGGCAGTCCGGACATGGTATTGAATATATTACGTTTGATTGGTACATGGCTGGTATTTTGCTGTTTAGTTTGGTGTATAGCGCCTTTAGTTTGTTATGCGCTTTATGGCAGACCACAATGCCATATTTCACCAGAGCATTCTATAGTTTTTCGGAGAGTTTCCTTGTGTATGGTAACGGTAGGTATTTACTTTGACTTTGAATTTTATCTTTTTGATGATATTTTTGGTCGTTCATAATTTTATGTCTTCTGTTTTTTATTACATTGTCTATTTCATTTTGAGTGTTCCGTACGGAACACTTATAAGATGACTCCGGTGTCTGTCCGTCTGTCTGTCCATCTGTCTGGCTGTCACACCCGATTTTCTCCAAAACTATTTGTCATAGAAAGTTGAAATTTGATAATAATATAGGAATTGATGGCCTCATCAGAGCCATGTAGTTTTGAAAGTTAAATTTTGACTTAAGGGGTTAGTTTTGGGGGGTGAAATCGGAAGTGAAAAAAAAAAAAAAATTACTAGGTCATTGAGTGTGTTGTCAAATAAAAGCTTGTGAAAACACGAGTAAAATATATATATATATATATATATATATATATATATATATATATATAATGTAATACTTGCGCGCACTTTTTTTGTATTATTTTTAAAAAATCGCGAAAAATCACTGTCCACCCGTTTTATCTCGAAAAGTACTTATCAAAAAATTTTGGAATATTCTCCACCGGGTTAAACGAAAATTATCACGAGTGCATTACCTTTAATAATTTGTCTGATATATCAAAAAAAAACAAAAATTTCAAGGTCATCAGTTTTCATTAAAGATTGGAAATAAACGTTGTTGAAAACTCATTTGGGGTGTGTTTTGTAAAGTCACTGATCATTTTATACCTGCGTAACAATTTTTTTTTATTTTAAAAGCAATCAACGTACGGAACACTAATTGCACAAGTTCAACTTGCACTTGACCGGTTTTTTTTCTACTAAATTGTTTTGTGTTAAAACTTCTTTTACTTTATTTATTACTTTTAATCTTAGTGTTAGAGAGGTTAAGAATAATGCTCGGTCTATCAAACCAATGATGACACTATTTCTATGGATCCTTGCGGGGTTAGAATAATAATTAAGGTATCGCCCCGACCAGGTAGGTTTGGTGTACCATTCTGTAATTATTTTGTGGTCTTTTCGGGTTAACGTCATGTCTAAAAAGTTTATTTTTTTATCCTTTTCTATTTCCATTGTAAATGGTAATTTTTGATGGAAGTTGTTGAACTCTTGTATTGTATTTTTAATTTCTGTGTCTGGCACTACGAGTAAACAGTCGTCGACAAATCTTTTATAGAATATGATCTTGAATTTTAAATTATTTTTTACATTTTCCTCCAAGAATTCCATTACTAGTAGTGTAATTCCTGATGAAATAGGCGAATCCATGGCACATCCGTCTATATGTCGCTAAAAGCTGTTTATATATTGGAAATAATTTGTGCTCATAATTTCATTCCTGCTTCTATGAACCTATTTTTAAATAATGACGTATGCTCTTGTATTTGTTTCCATTTTTGTCTAAGACTGTGAATACCAATTCTATTGGAGTGTTTGTATATAGTGGTTTTACATCCAAAGAATATAAATAAACAAATAAAAAATTCCAAGAAATAAAAAATGTTATAGAAAAATGGTTCAGATATATATATATATATATATATATATATATATATATATATATATATATATATATATAACTTAGTTTTTACTGACAACTTTACTACACACTTTTGTCAATAATTTCCAGCAGTTTTGATAATAATAACTATAGTATCACCTACTTGATTTGTGAATCCAGACCTCTCTTTATTTTCAACAATAATATTATATCGTTAGTAGAAGACAATAATATGTATTTTATTAGTATAATCTTAGCTTACTGAACCACTTACACTATCAAGTAAACTAGTTAGTTAGTTTTTTTAGCTAACACTTATTTGATTTGGTACTTGAACCGGTAGTTCCCCCAAGTAATTTTATTTTTAATTAGAATCGACGGGGCTAGTTGGGCACGTAGTTGCACCTCTGTTCATGTCAGATACTTTGAGTAACACTGAGCTGAAGTATTATGGTTTAATTTTTCATACAAACTTGTTTTTTTTCGGGTAAAAATACCCAATGAAATAAAATATAGTTTTTATTCGAGTTTTAGCTGTACTACGTATAATGCCTTTTTGTAAATAACATATGATATTAGAAGATAGCACAAAACTGATTATGGTTAGGTAAATTGCCGACCTTCTAAATTCATTATCATCAATTATTCAAATAGCACTTTGTGAAAATAACATTTAAAATAATTTTGATTTAAAAAACATACATAACATTAAATAATATAATTTTATTACTTACAAACTTTAACCTATTTTTCTACATAATCACCAATGTCCCGGCACTTTTCATATCGTGTAACCATCTTGTTATTACTCTTCTGAAAGAATGGTCATCATCATCGTTAACAAGGTATCTTAAAACACCGTAAACATGATGTTTCATGTCGAGATATTCGTCTTGAACTTGTGTTTTTTTTTGGAGACTGTGTGTGTCGTCATTCCATTGACAGTTGTTTCGATTCAGAAGTGATGTCGGAAACCCAAGTCTCGTCACTTGTCACAATTTGGCTCAAAAACTTGTCACCTTCATTGTCGTGTCGAGTGAGAAAAGCCTAAGCGCTGTTACGTACACGTTAAAACTGCTATTCAGTACTGCTTATCTTCATTGGCGGCATCGTTCTTCGAGAAGGGTATTAAAAAGTTAGTTATACAACATGAAAAATGCCGTGACATTGGTGGAAATTATGTAGAAAAGTACATTAAAGATTGCTTTTCCTTGTAGAAATAAAATTATTTTATTTAATGTTATGTGTGTTTATATATATATATATATATATATATATATATATATATATATATATATATATATATACGTATATATATGGCAGAGGACGCGAACGTATCTTTATCTACCTCTGGAAGCCACGGAAGTTTGAGGGCTTAGGACTGAATTATTATTTTTTTAATTTCCTACGGCTTATTTTTTATTTTCTTACGGCTTCTTACAATTACCTACCTTTCTTACTCCCTGATGGTGGACTCACGATAATAAAAGCGGAGTTTAGTAGAGATTATTTCATTAAAATATATCCAAGCCACGTAGAATTGGAGGCTTTTCACATATGACTTGTTACACCTATTAACAGTTAAAAGGAAGAGAGAAAAGTTAAGAATAGCAATTGGCTTCTCCATAGGGAACTTCTGTTTCCCATCAACCTGAAAGTGTTAATCGATTGACAAGAAGTTTGAATAGCTAACGTCTAAGGTTGAAGAACTAAATTGGAATGAAGATGAGATTAAAGAATTAAATTGAAAGTATGAGGATAATACTGTAAATAATGAGCTGTCACCATCATCTCGTCGACATTAGGTCCATTTTATAAATACTGATTGGTCTAAAGTGAAGCCGAAGTCGCGAAACTTCACAAATAGTCTTCCAATACCGAAAGATTCTTAACGTTATCGGAATTCTGACAAAGAAGATGAATAATAGCCTACGGCCCTCAACTTGACAACAACTGATGGATTATAGTAATAAATTTTTTTTCTTAGTAATTATTTTATTAACCAAAATTAAACTGAGTTGGTAGCTCTCCACATATTAGTTGTTGCTCTTATTAACAGTCAAAGTCGCTTTATTAAAAGTAAAGAGGAGCAAGCAGCTTCTCCAGAGGGAACTCCTGCATCCTCTCAACCTGAAAGTGCTGATCGATTGACAAGTCGTCTAAATAATTACGCTAGTTCTTGATGAAGATCGTGAACGGCTAACGTCTGAAAAGGTTGAAGAACTAAATTGAAATGGTCAAGATGTTGGTGAAGAAGATGAACTGTCACCATCATTTCGTCCACTTGGACTAAACTTTATAATTAAAGATTAGTGTAGCGTAAAATCGATGTCACCATACTTTACAATTCCTCTTCCGATACCGAAAGATGATTTGTCTGGAATTTTATTAATAAAAATTAAACAATTTTTTAAATTTATATTTTTGGTTTGTTTAACCTACCAGTTCTATAAAAGAACGAGGACCATAGTCCCATTAGAAAAGCATAGTACTGAATAATAGATGAGGCAATGAGAGTTCTGCCGCAAAACTCCCATATCAATAGCATGGGCCCAAAATCCTGCATTTTTGGTGCCATTTTAGGATGCATATTATAGGGAGTGGTTTCAGAGGGTGAAAAGGAAAGTTATAAAAACAGATATTTACTAACTTATGTTTTTATTTTCAGCAGTTTCTATAATTAAACAATAATTTCATATTTGCTGTTGCACAATGCCATCGATTAATATTTTTATAAAAAGACAATTCTATAATCTCCTAAACAGGCTCAGTTTGAGTTCCAAATTAATTGGAATACTGTTTATGTAATGTTCATCCCAGATCTTTTTTCTTCTTTCATTTCTTTTAAAATAAAGTTGTTAAGGAGATCGGTAAACCTACATCTTTTAACATATTATCGATTCTATTAAATTCAACAATTTTAGCATACCAATCTAATCCATCGTACAGTTCTGATTTGATCACCAATTTTTTATCTTCAGTAGATAATATCTTTCTTGTTTAGACAGATAATTGTACCATCATATATTGATAATTTTTTTAGGACATAACCAAAGAAACAAATGTCAATGAATATGTGTAACTCAAGCAGATCCATGTTCGATACTGAAATAAATTAATTGTGTGAATTGACAATAACATAACTCATTTTTCGGTTTTTCTCGTATATACTGGGTTATTATCGTTTTTTCTTTTTTGACTACTATGTTTATTAGGAGGAGGAGCTACTATGATTGTGGGTTGGAAAGAGGAGGCAATATATATTTGAAAGGAGGAAGCATTATGTGTATAGTCGAAGGAGCAGGAGGCATTCCACCAAATAACGTACTTACTTGTACTACCTAGTTCTCAAAATGCGATTCAAAAAAAATAATAACCTATACTGGGTTCTCAAAATCTGATGAAATAAACATAAAAATTTATGTTGTTTTATTTTTGTTTAAAAAACAAACTGTCATGTTCAAATATTTTATGTAGGAATTTATATAAGAAACGTAATATGTAAAAGAAAACTGCGTAAGCGAAACACGGTTATAATAATATGTTTTAAAAAAAAAAACTAGTATATTCTTATGTATTTAAGATTGTTATCAATAGCAAGATACAGTCAAAAAATGTATTAACGAAATTAGGTTCTGCTTGTTTATTTTTTTTCAAATTTTATACCATGTTTTTTCCACTCAACACATAAGTTTTCTCACTGCAGGGAAAGACAAACAATTTCGGAAAAAATAGTGCGAACTATGCACCATATGTTTCTTGTGGGCACTTTAATTTACCAACGGTAAACGAAAACATTTACATAGATTTTAAAAAATTAAATTCAAATTCTGCCTTCCGAAAAAGATACTACTGTTAGTAAAACTATTATTTTTTTTCTAATTTTCTTAAAATCCAAATATACTCACCGTCAGTAAAATGTTATTTATTACTTCATTATAAAACTGACAAATTTCTTAGAGTCAATATTTTATTAATCACTCCCACTTTAAAAATATGAATCAGTTACTGCGTAATGATTTTCTCTATACCCTTTTTAACAATAAACAATAGATTGTCACTAAAAAAAACCAAGTACTAAAATCTAAAGTACTAAAATCAGAATTCCTGATTTTTTCACCTCTTACATGGTGCTAGCTCGTCTAGCTCGGATAATATCAGCTGCTTTCCGACCAGCGGACGTTGAGCTAATGTATGTTACTGGAACTACGAGTATTACAGTATTAACTTTATTTAATAGTATATGATTGGGATATACGAATTATCTGGCTGTGCATGTACCTTAGCCTTGATTCTAGGTTTCAATTATATTTGTAGTAGGGAGGGACTAAAAGCAGTAATATTTGCTGCATTTATAAATGGCAAAGTATATTAACTGTCATTTCATTTAATATTAGTATTATATCTTATTTGGCAGTTATTCAATGGTAACCTTGGAAGACATAACGAAAAAGAATTTTATCGACAGTAGAAAAATATATTTAGTTTAATGGATTATTACTAGCATGGTTTAATGGTTTATTACTATTATTTATCTACTATTATTTTAAGAAAAAAGTTTATTAGCATATAAGTAGAAAAATAAAAAATTACTTCGTTATATACTAGTGCCCACTATAATTTTAGCAGATTCTGGGTCCTGTCATAATTTTCCTTTAATCTTTAAATAAATCTGCATATGTTAAACTTTTTCGAAATATTAGTTACCTTTTATAATGTAATGCTCAAAATAAGGACTTTTACATACTGAATTTTAAAATTGCAAAAAAAATTAACTAAGCTCAGTTCGACGGTTTTCCCCCCACTACAGGCTGCCAGATCACTAAGTTTTAAGCGATCTTCGGTATGATTGCAGCTACGTAGAGTAGACGCATAATTTGGAAGCATAACCCTTAAATATCTCACCAGATAATTTTGAATGTTATTGTGTGTGGTACTCTTTGCCTAATAAGCCCCTGTTTATTTTTGTTTTAATTTTCAATCTGTTTATAATAGTGATGTATATAAAGAATAATTGCTTTATTATGTCGACATACTATATATATATATATATATATATATATATATATATATATATATATATATATATATATATATAGGTAATTAATACAATGTTAAGAAGCTTGATAATTATTCAAATAAAGAATCGAAACGTCACGAAATAAATAGAGCTTTTCTCCGTCCTTATTTTCACAACCTTCTTTCAACGACCGTATGTGTTTCTTTTAATTATTTGGTCATCATCTATTTGAATCTTGTAGTCGATTTTGCCCAGTGTAGAAATAGAAAGCGCTAGGTCTAGTAAACGTTGTTCAATTAAACGAAATGAAAACTAGTACATAAAACAAAAGAGTTGTAATTAAAATGAAGTAAGTAAGTAGTAAATCAACCATTCAAATTTCATTAAAAACCGTTACAAAATAAAGGAGATATAAGCTTATGAATTTTAACAGCTGCTAAGATAAAAAATATTGTGTTGAAAAATAAAGTAGATATAGCGATTTTAATGTTACTACCTATTAATACTAAAACTTTTTAACGAAATTTAATCTATTCCTTAATATTGTAAAAAATAAGAGTTTTATTGATCACAAATGTCAATGTAAAAATTTCGTGCAATAATGTTGCATCTATCAAATTTGATTAAAATTTTGCAGGAAACTAGTTCATATATGAAGAATATGTGTATATATATATATATATATATATATATATATATATATATATATATATATATATATATATATATATACGAGGCTGGTTTGAAAAGTCCGTGCAAAGTACGAGAGATGGCACCACCGGCGCGTATCGAGGTCATGTTTAGTTAGTAGCATCTCTTGAATGAACGCACACCAAGTTTCAGCCATATTGGTCTATTTCTTTGTGTTTGGCATTCGTGTGAATTAAGGAAGTCGAGTGATTTTCAAGAAATGGACGAAAAAGAATTTCGTGTAGTGATTAAACATTACTTTATGAAAGGCAAAACGCCTCAGGAGACTAAAGAGAAGCTTGATAAACATTATGGTGACTCTGCATCTTCGATTAGAACAGTTTATAAGTGGTTTCAAAATTTTCGGACTGGCCATATGGGCACAAGTGACGCTGAACGTTCTGGACGGCCTGTGGAGGTCACGACTCCAGAAATCATTGATCAAATCCATGATATGGTGATGGATGACAGAAGAGTTAAGGTGCGTGAGATTGCTAGTGCTTTGGGCATCTCGACTGAACGGGTACATAATATTTTGCATAAACATTTGGACATGAGAAAGCTATCCGCAAGATGGATGCCGCGATTGCTCACGCTTGACCAAAAACGGAATCATGTGAAGTGTTGCAAGGATGGTTTGCACCGTTCCACAAGAATCCGGAGGACTTTAAGCGTCGTTTCGCCACTGTGGATGAAACATGGATACATTACTATACTCCTGAGACCAAACAACAATCTAAACAATGGGTTACCAAGGGGGAATCTGCACCAAAAAAGGCGAAGACCGTTCCTTCGGCCGGAAAGGTTATGGCGACTGTCTTTTGGGATTCGCAAGGAATAATCCTCATCGACTATCTGGAAAAGGGTAAAACTATTACAGGTGAATATTATTCATCGTTATTGGACCGTTTGAAAACCGAGCTGCAAGAAAAACGCCCGCGATTGGCCCACAAGAAAGTCCTTTTCCATCATGACAACGCACCAGCACACACCTCAGCAGTTGTAGTCGCAAAATTAATGGAAATAGAATTCCAACTCGTTTCATATCCCCCCTATTCTCCAGACTTGGCTCCCTCGGACTACTATTTGTTCCCCAATTTGAAGAAATGGCTGGCGAGACAAAGATTTTATTCAAACGAGGAGGTGATTGCAGACACTAATGGATATTTTGCAGACTTGGACAAATCCTATTATTCGGAAGGGATCAACAAACTAGAACATCGTTGGACGAAGTGTATAAGCCTAAAAGGAGACTATGTCGAAAAATAAAAAAGGTTTACCCCAAACACATAAGTAGTTTTTATTTTTGCACGGAGTTTTCAAACCAGCCTCGTATATATATATATATATATATATATATATATATATATATATATATATATATATATATATATATATATATATATATATATATATATATATATATATATATATATATATATATATATATATATATATATATATATATATTGGTGAGCAAAAAAAATTTTTGGAATCATTAGAATGCTACTATTTCCAATGGTACCAAAAACAATTGGATTTCCAAAAAGTTTTACTGATTAAAACGGTTTTACTCAATAGAACCGTTTTTGATCGCTCAGCAACGTAATCATTGCACGCTATTCATCCCAATAAAAACACATTCATCTGCATTTTTTTATCATTTCTTTATCGGAACTTGAACCGTCAACATCTCTGCTATGCCTGCTCCCTAATTAGGTCATCGGAAAATGGATAGCCCTCCGGAAGAAAGGTCCTATTGCAAGGAGGGTATTGCCAACGTGTAGTCGCTGCACAACTGCTGCAACAACCTGAACTAACCTGAACTAACCTGAGCCAGTCAGCCGTCTCCAGAGTCTACGCATATTACCAAGACTGGCCTCTTTACACGGACACCAAGATCAAGAAAAAGAAGATGTACCTCGAAGTGAGACGATCGCTTCACTCTCAACACAACTCTAAGAAATCGTCACTTGACCGGCGTCGATGTCCAGCAGAAACTCCGACAAGTTCGTGGTCGGGCTTTCAGTCATTGGACAGTCAGAAACAGTCAGAAGCAGACTTAAAGAAGCTAACCTAACTCCGAAGAGCCCAGCTAACGGACCTAAATTGACAGCAGCCCTTGTCGAGGGGCGACTCAGATTTGCCTGAGAACATGGCGACTGGACGTTTTATTCTCCGACGAGTCCCGAATATGCCTACATGGTAATAATGGAAGAAGATGAGACTATAGGAGGCTTGGGGAGCCTTATACGCAGTGCTGCAATGCTGAAACGGTAGCCTATAGAGGAGGTTCTCTCATGGTGTGGGGAGGCATCTTACTGGAGGCCAAAACCGATTTGGTTTTCGTGACCGATGAGACTCGTAACGGTAAATTAACTGCTCACCGGTACATCGAGGAGATCTTGCAGGAACATGTCGTTCCTTACGCTAAGTTTGTAGACAATAGCTTCGTGCTAATGCAAGACAAAGCAAGGCCACATGCTGCTTCGACGGTTCATCAATACCTGTTGGAAATGGGAATATCCACATTAGACTGGCCAATCCGATCAAGCACATGTGGAATCAGCTCAAAAGATGAGTTCGAGCCAGAAGTCTAGACCCTGCATTGCTGAGGGACTTAAAGATTGCGATGACGAAAGACTGAGAAAGAATCTCACAGACAGGCGGAAGAGTGGGGAAGAATCCCACAGACAGGGGGAAGAGCGGGGAAGTATCCCCGCTCCATGAAAAACGGCTGGAAACGGTAATAATGGCTAGGAGGGTTAATATAAAATATTGATTTTGGTTTTTATGAATAAATTTAATCGTCAAACTTAAAATTTGTTTAATTTTTTCTTTCTCTTACCCCTTTCAATCCTTGTTCTCCTTATTTCTCCTTTCAACCATTTTAATCAGTAAAAAGCATGAAGTATGCTACAGAATTTGATATCATTAGAAAGAGAATAGGATGGTCTTTCAAATGATACTAAAATCCGTAAAATTATATACACTAAATTTTAGGATCCGTGTTAAATAAAGCCAAATAGTTTGAGTCGATTTTTTTGCTCACTAGTATATAATATATATATATATATATATATATATATATATATATATATATATATATATATATATATATATATATATATATATATATATATATATATATATATATATATATATATATATATATATATATATATATATATATATATATATATATATATATATATATATATATATAAAGAATGTTAATTTTGTTCCTGCAAAAACAAATCGAAAATTATCGGGAATGCTATCAGAAGTAATGATTGTGCTACACACCAGTTTCGGATTTTCTCGTCCTCGCAGAAGCACACAATGTAGTTGTACGATGAAACGCGCATAATTGTTGTGTAAGTGTGATTTGCTGGTATCATCCGGCATCATCACGGAAAGTAAAATAACAAGTGGCTTGAGATGGGGAGGGAAACTTGTACGGCACTACCATTACTTGTCAATGTAAAAAGTTGTTCCCGAATGGTGCCAGTTTTAACCTTTTTGGGGCGAATTTTACACTTACTATTTAAATTTGATCGAATTCTAATGACAAGTAAAAATTTATGCATTTTAGTTGTGATACTGACAATAATAAAAAAAAATTAAATATGTTCTATTCGAGGTCTTAACCCAATTATGTGTAAAATGGTGTAACCATGCTATAGACCTTTATCAGTAGCCGTGTTATACAATCAACATCTTTATGTGGACATATACTCGTAGATTTACATATTAGTACGAATCATTCATTCTTAATAATTGAACTACCATTCGCGATTATTTACGAGTGTTTTATTTTTAATACCCTCTCGGTACTGTCTCCTACATTCTTTCTACTCTATATTAACATCATATATCAGTTGAAAAAGACCAGGCATACAGTTCACATCTTTGCCGATGACAGTGCACTTGTTTATTCATTTGCATTGCATACTCGAATATCCGCTCTATACATATACATATAGTTACGTCGAGACACTCCTTTTGTATAGCATCGTCACTTAACTTACTGGGAGTTAACTTTGTAAGTAAGTGTAAGTGAGTAAATATGTCTTGGCATAAACGTGTTGCATTCATAACAAAGCAAGTTTTTTAAAATCTGGGATTACTATTTCGTACCAGAAAGCTTTACACTCCCCAACAACTTTTAATCCTGTACAAAATTCACATGTGACCAACGATGGAATACTGCTTCCATATTTAGGACTCTGCTCCAAAGCATACGATGCATTTGTGGTATTCAATTCAAAAAAGAGCTTTAGGTCTATTTGGAGCTCACCAGCAACCTCAATTTCTTGGATCATTAAAAAACGATCGGCTACTTGAGTATTTTCTACAAATAATTTCATGGAAAATGTGTGAGTGATGTAGCTAGGAATACACGTCACGCCAATACTTCACATCCTATTGAAGTTCAGCTTGTCACTTCTCACACAACCCAATATTTTTTTATATGTAGAACCTTGTCCGTTTTGAATAATTTGCCCAGGACAGCTTGACATTTTTTTCCAAATTAATTGATCTCATTCGAAATAGCAACAAAATGAAATAAAAGAAATTTTATGTCACATGCACAGCCTTAACATTTACTGTGTAGATATAGGACTGGGTTTTTCAGCAAGATGTTCATCACTAATATTGGAAAGTATTTCGTCTCTTGAAATCGGTAACACAATTTCTTATAGTGGTGTAGGAAGGACATTGTTCTATTAATATATTAAGAATGTCGTGGTAAATATCTATAGTGGCCAATCTTTTCAAAGAAAAATTTACACCGATCGATATTCGATTTTACTAAATTCACAAATTCTATCGGTCGT
>CM032456.1:123501088-123616088 GCA_019049505.1 Pachyrhynchus sulphureomaculatus
TGTATATTATTTGGGCTGTCATTTTTGCTTATTAAATAATCAAAAATACCGTTTTTTATAGACCTGTCTGTTATACTAATTGTCAATACGTAATATTTTCAAAAGAAATAGCCGATGATCTTTGAACAGCACTTAAATATGTCAACACCTTTTATTGTGTATCTTCGAAAAATGTGCATCTGACTCACTCGTCGGCACTTTTATGTGTAACAGATGCCACCAGTTTTGAGACAACTACTAATTTACTTTGATATTTAATATGTCTTATTTAAAGGGCGTTACTTACAACTATCAGTTGGGTCGCAAAAACCACAATAATAACATATGTCACTTTTAAAAATGACTATTTTTAATTAAGTGTAAGCGGGAGTTAATTAGAATCAGTTCCTGTTAAAGATATGTTTCTTCATCAAATAGTCAATTAGTGCAGTAAAAAAAGGTCAAAATAATGATAAGATAGGCATAGTTTAGATACAGCAATATTATGATTTTAGCCTTTCTGGGGTATCAGCAGGAGTATTGTCCTGAGTTTTGGACCTCGAAGAAGAAAGAAAACCAAACTTTCCGCAATGTTATTTCCAACAAATCTTCGTTGGTTTTAAGTCACTCAAGAACGTAAATAACCTAAAAAATTTAAAAAAACAGGCAAAAACTGTTCTTTTTCATTTTATTGTACAGGTCGACCAAATGAACCGATCGGCTTGAAACTTTCAAAAAATATGCCTTTTGTTATAGCAAAAATACCCTGAAATTTTATTACAAACATATTTAACCTGATGGGCACATTTGAATTTATGATTTAAAATTTGAATATCTGGCCATTTTATGCCTTTTGGTCCAAACGTGTTTTTTTTTTGTCTTTTTGAAATTTCTTTTCTAATTAAAGTCTACCAGATGTGATAAAAATTTTCAATTTTTTTTTTTGCAAAATGACCCAAAAAACGCATTTGTTATTATTAGATTAATAAACAAATGTGAAAAAACGGCTAAAATGACTCCAAAAAAATTTTTTTTTAATAACATCGGAAATCTGGCGTCTAGACCTAAATTTTGAGAAAAAAATCCATTCTGGACCAAAAGGCATAAAATGACGGGCAATTCAAATTTTAAATAACAACTTCAATTGTGCCTACTGAGGTCAATATTTTTGTACTAAAATTTCAGGGTATTTTTGCTATATCAAAAGGCATATCTTCTGAAAATTTCAAGCCGATCACTTAGTCGGCCTGTACAATAAAAATAAAAAAAAAGGTATATATATATATATATATATATATATATATATATATATATATATATATATATATATATATATATATATATATATATATATATATATATATATATATATATATATATATATATATATATATATATATATATATATATATATATATATATATATATATATATATATATATATATATATATATATATATTCCTTAACTGCCTTGACACCATCACTCAAAAAATTATAATTTGATCTGTATTTTTCTTAATTTGTGGCGTACAATATTATGATATTAAATATACAAGAGGAGAAAAACAGCACTTTAATATCTAACAATTTTTAACATTGTATAACCACATTTACCATAGCTTTACATGCATTTGGGTTTAACAAGAAAAATGCACTCTCTTAAATTTGTGCAGGAGTTTATATTATTTTATAAATTTTGTTCACTTAAATTATTTTCTTGTTATTTGATTTACTCCTCGTATTATTTAAAGCTACTGAACATATTCTACAAGAATAAGCATGCCCAAAGTGTAAAAAGGCGAAACTAAATTTTAGTTGGCGCTTCTTTTTTGGAGATTATTATTCAGCTTATTAAAATTTACTTATCAAAAATATTGTATAGACTACTACAAATTGAAAAGAAACTTTAATTACTGAAAGATACAAGTCGCAAAACTAAAAATTATGGATTTTTCTCAACTCCCATTTAAAAGAGCTTTATTTTACAGACCACAGAAAACTTCACGTTTGTACTGAACTGGCTTATGTATATACTATCTAGTTTATTTAACAATTACTTTAATAGTTTTTTTTTTAAATATACGCCTATATGCAAATGCAACTGTCCGAATATGTTGTATTATACGTTCTTTAATCGTTTCTGAAAACTGAATTTGTTTTTTCTTTTTTTTTGAATTTTAATTGAAATAATATACAGAAACAGCGTCTTGTGAATAATATCTTTCCGTAAAGTACATACCTAGTAATAAAATATTTACTTGTCCCTTTGGATTAAGTTATTTTTAGTATGACAAAGTCAAATTTAAGATGTACACTAAGCAAATCACTTTGCCGGTCATTTCATTGGTATTGGTTTAGAGATGTTTACTGAAAAACAGGTAAATTTTGATTTAAAATTGTTCATATTTATACTACTTATACTCTACTAATATATATTCTCGCTATCAAAAATGTTCCTACAGTTCCATTACAGCCTAAGTGAATGTTCAAAGTCAAGATCCGAGCTTTAATGTATGGGGTGTATTGATATATTTTATTTATATCAGAATTTATACATACAACAAATTTTATATCGATCCATAAATAGGGCAAATAGAAGCAGTTTAATTTTAATAATTACTCTTCAATAAACATTTTACATTCTTTAATTTTTTCGGTTGTTAATACCATTGGCGAATTTTGCATATAATGATTAAATTGGATCAGAATAAGGATGTAAAGGATGTTTGGAACAAGCTTGTAATATATAGTACAAATATATAAACGCTTTTTTTTTGTTAAGAATCTCCCCGCCCCTTCTGATCATCGATTATTAAACTTGGTTTAAGCTTTTAAAACTCTATTAAACAAAAGGGTTTTTTTGTTAAAAGTCTATAATCCCGATTAATTTTTAAAATGGGCCTAACTTTTTAAAACTTCTTATATTGAAGGATTTGTTTTTGCTGGAAATACTCCTCCCCGCTTCCGTAATCGATTTTAACTTTGTATTGAGAAGGATTTAATCGTTTAAAGTTCCGACGAAAGAAGGGTTTTTCAATGGTCTATGCCTCTTAGTTATTAATTGGCACCCCCTTTTGGTCTATTGGTCGTCTTCTCTATAAGCGGATTCGCCTTTGGTGCTCTTTTTTTTGCTTTGTACCCATCCCCTTACACCTTGAACGCCCGTTACGAATATAAGTATATCTTAAACTAACCTGAACTAAGCAAAGAGACCATGCAGGTTAGCATTAATAAGTTTAATATAACTGTAGGTTAGGAGCTAGTTCAGGAAGGTATAACACAAACTGATTATTTCAAGACTTTAGTCTATTCTCAAAGGTTGGGTTTTCAAATAGGGTATGAAGAGTGATAACCGCATACGGTTCTGATACATTATCATGATGATTGTTTCTAATATACATCAATTGAACACCTTCTATAAAAATATTCATAAAATAGACTCAAGTCACCACCAATCTCATTTTTTCTGATTATAATCTAGTGAAGCCACTTTAAGGAAAAAATGACCTAAGGACAGTATCACTAGATGATCGATAAAGGTAGCAGTAGATATGTGGAGTTGTCATTTTTACTCTCACAATGTCAAAGTCCCTAGACTCTATAACCTACTCTCGTTGTCACGAGAGATTACTTTTCACAAGATTTCAAAGTTAGGTCCAAGACGAGGATATAAGTCAGGTCATCATATAGAAAATTGACTATATATGTCGACGAACTGATTTTAGTAGCCGACGAAGTATACTAAATTGCAAGTTGGAGTTTTAATCTGTTATATTTCATATTCAGATAGAATTGAGTTGATCTACTAGTAAATTAATTATTTTGGGTTGTTTCGGAATAGTTTAGCATGTTAGATATATCTTAATAAAACTACTGTTGAATTAATTATTTAGTTAGTACAATTCGCACATAGCTGAATCAACCTCTTTTGAGTATAAAAGTTTTGATTCCACAATGTTCATGACCTTAAGAAGTTTTAACTTCTTCCTACTTTTTTTTAGGCGTACGCTTGTTTAATCTTCATCCACCTGCCCACTACTCTGCATTCAGGTCATCGTTCCACCTATTTCGCGGGCGGCCCACGCTCCTATGCCCAACTGGTGACTTATCTCGGGCCACTCTTACCATTCTTCCGTCTTCCATCCTACCAATGTGCTCATTCCTCTCTTTTTTCCTTCTTAATACCCAGTCGTTGATATCGTCGACTCCACACGTATTTTTATATCCCTACTTCTCTATTCAACAGTGTTTCCCAGCTATTCTGCGAAGTACCCCCATCTCTGTTGTTTCCAACAGTCTTTTTGTCTTGAATGTACTTGGTGGAAAACACAGTCCTGGGCAAATTATTCCAAGGGTTGTACAGGGAGTGTCAAGCTGAACTTCATAAGGATGTGAGCTTTATACAGAATTAACAGTTGTTGTGAGTGTAAAACATTCTAGTTCAAAATAATATTCCCAGCTTTTGAGAAGCTGACTTTGGTATGGTTGCAACATGTTCATGCCAAGACATATTTGCTCCCAAATTAACGCCCAGTAAATTTAGTGACGATGCCAGAGGAATAAGGTGCCCCTACATGACTATGTCGGGTTCAGCAACGTTAACTTTTTTAGAAAAAATTGCCTATTAGGTTTTTGTAGCGTTCAATTCTACTTAGTTACTGTCCCCCCATTATAGAATTTCTTCCATGTCTTTACTAAGTTGAACGACCTCCTAGTAGGCAACGTTCGAGCGTTCAAAATGAACGAAGAAACAAGCTTACTTTCAACTACAAAGCTGTAGACACCGGCGTTGATAGTAAAGGTACTTGAAAGAAAGCCTTTAATCCATGGACTGCCACTAGTAAAGAACGGTCCCTGAGTAATCTCAAGAACCATAAACATAACCTTTCAGATATACCATAAGACCGAAGCTTAGCCAAAGATCCATCATGCAAAATACCGTCGAATGCTTTGGATATATCAGGTGCAACTACTCGAGTGTACGATCTCCTGTCGATCTTTTCTTACGAAAGCTATATTAACGGTCGCTACTAATATCCAATCCTTCAAGATATTTTAGAATATGCTGATTGATAACCTTTTCCATGAGTTTCGATATTATTGAAAGCTGTGCGACTGGTCGGTAGTTATTTGGCAAGGTCTTCTTGCCTTTTTTGGGTAACGGCTGAACAGTAGTGCATTTCTGACAAGAAGAAAATACTCCCTTACTGTAAGATAGGTTGAAGAGTCTATAGAAAGCTGGTTTTAGATCTCTTACGCATTTTTTGAATACTATAGCAGGTATTCCAGTAGAGTCAGGAGTTTTTTTGGTGTCTAGTTTCATTAAAATACGTTTTATATTACGCTGTCTGAATACATTATTGGGTATCCTTGATTACACTATCGGAACAATTAGCGGTGTTGTCCTTTGGAAATTGACAGTAAAATGTGAAGCAAAAAGTTCAGCTATCAAGCTGGTTTTCTCAACTGATGTTGCAACAGCATTAATTGACCATGTGAATGGTGGTATAGTGGATTTAATGAAATTTTGACCGAAAGAACCTGGAATTGTTGGAGCAGACCAGAAGTTTGTTTTAATTTTTTGATTGTGTGACTTCTCGGTTTCAGGCTTACCGTTGGAAGGACATTTCTTAGAAAAAGGAATGTGAGCTACCATAGGAGTCGAAATGACATCAGAAACTTCCTTAGCGCAATCAGATGGATCGTCAGATCTAAAAAAACGTCGAATCAAGGAAAAGTTCGAAATTATTCCATCTGTAGATTTGTAGTGCCAAATCTTGTCGGAGAAACTTAACGGAGGATTTACGGTGACAATGTAAATCTCTGGATTGGTGGTTAAAAACAGGTCAAGAATACTGGCGAACTCTCCGCCTCGATCAGGGATCCGTGCTGGTTCATCGCTAAGCTCAGTAAAACCACAACTGATTGAGAATGATTTAGCATCATCACCTTGTTCGTCGGTCGGATTTGAGTACTTAAACCAGTTGATGTTGTGTACATTAAAGTGTCGCAGGATAGCAATTTCGATATTTGAATTAGTGATCTGTAAATGATCGATGATGTCTGTAAGAGAAGTGAAAAGTGTCCTAAAGTTAGTATCACTTGGTGGTCGATAGAGCCAGCAGATAAACCTTGTGGTTTGTTGAATCGTTATTTTTAACAACATAAGATTAAAGTTTCAGGGCTCCACAGCATTCTCTCGTTAGCAAGAGAGATCGCTTTTGACAAAAGGACAGATTCCAAAGTTACGCCTAAACAAGGAATACAAGTCGTACCCCGGAAACAGAAAGTTGACTGTGCTTGTCGATGAATTGACCTTCGTCTCATAGAGAGCGAGCACATGAGGTTTATTTGATTGCACGTGCACTGAATTTATGTTCGAGTTTAAATCTCGTATCATATAAAAATATATTTTGCAATTGGGACCCCGAGATTCGAACTAGGGGCTATTTTACCTCGGGAATTTTTTGATCCTAGGAGCTTCATTATGCTATTTGTTCTCCATTGGTTGTCGGACAACTATTATCTTCTTGTCCCCTCTCTGATACATCTGCACGTTATCAATGTGTAATTAAAAATAATTATTAAAATAAAATTCCCGCAAATTTACTTAGTTTAATCTGAAAATTGTTAGAGTAAAAAATTAAATTTGATGCCGGTGCGTCCATAGTGGAAAGGGAATGGCTTGTAAACATCCTAATAAATAAATTACCTATTGAATTTCATCTGCCTGGGTAGTTCACGTACAAAATTGGATCAACGTTTAGCTAGAAGTGACAAAGTTAAAATGAATTAGAAGAAGTATGTAAAGAACGTGAGATTGCATACTCGAATAATAAAAATTTAAAAATTCGAGATATTGCTGAGAAAATATAAATAAATAACAAGTTAGAGCAAGAGATTCAACCAGAGAAACAACAAAAAAAATGGCTACAGTAGGAGTAGCTGATACTGTGACAGGTTAAACTTGATGTGAGTTATGGACAAAAGGTGAATAATTTCATCAACAGAAAATCTATAAGAGTATTAAAAAGAAGAATAAAACTATTAAAATATAAACTAATATTTTTGAAAAGTGAAAGGGTAAAAGTAAGTAAATCAATAAATACTACGAAATATTCTAAAGTACAGGAAGAACATCACTTTCCTTATATCTATGAACAGAAAATTCGGAAAAAGATTGATAAGGGTAAAAATAAACAACGATCAGCTCAGTAAAGAAAATTAAAACCAGGAATAGTGAAAAACATAAAGATAAAATAAAACATAAATCTTCATGAAAACGTGAAGAGAGTAAATGTATTGAAAATATATTAGACATAAAGAAACCTAACACTAATACAGAATTAACTGAAGATAACCCTACGCTACATGGAGCAGAAAGAGGACCTGATTTAAATAAAAATCTTGAAGAATTTCTCGTTTTCCCACATACGCAAAAAGTATAAAATCAACAAAAAAACATTTTTATAGCAAATATATAACATATAATTCTACTATTAATTAATAGTTGAACAAAAACTGAATAGATTTATTCACATATATCCATCCAATTATATTTATAAATATTTTTAATATTTAAACTTCCCTTTCTCTAAATATACTTCATTATATTAAACATGCCAGTACCAACAAGTTCAAAGTGTCCCAAATGTAAGGGTGATACTGACCAACTACATAATATTTAGCAAGTGAATGCCGTAGGTGTGTTAAAATGAATCTACCGTCACGTTATTTTAGTAGAGCGTCAGCTTCAAATAATTTGTATTAATTGTACCTTAGGATTAAAAAATTAAAAAGTCTAATACTTGTTTACATAGTTTTAAGGATTAAAAATAAAGATCTAATATATGTTTACATAGTTTTATTTCTTAAATAAAAATAAGGAGTAAATATAATTTTTAATAAGTTAACCACTAACGATATTCTTATATATATATATATATATATATATATATATATATATATATATATATATATATATATATATATGTATATTTATATATATATATATATATATATATATATATATATATATATATATATATATATATATATAACCCTTATAGAAAAAGGGATCGCAGAAAAATATTCATAAATAGCGCTTCTGTTATAACGAAATGACGAAACAAATGTAATGAAAATTTTTGCTCTTCCAATTGTACACGAAATAAATGAAGATACAATTTCATTTCTGACAAATACGAGAAATTTACAATGTTGCCGTGGTTTAAGCAGGAATTCCAAAACAAATGTTTTATAAAAAAAAAATAAAAATTATTACCTCTTCAATATAAAAGAAAAAATAGTTGCTGAAACTCCTAGAATTAATTATATTTAAAGTTTTGGGTTTTTAAGTTATAATAACTCTAAAATTCTTTCCAAAGATAAACTGTTGTTATAAAATTCACTATATTGAATTTCATTCATTTGTCCTATTAAAATAATTTTTTTTAACACTTTAATCGGTTTACCATAATAAATATATTACCGTAATGCATCGTGTAAAAAATATTTATTCAAATATAAAAAGCAATTACCGGAACTTTTGCCTTTTACTTTATTTTGTTTATTCTAAAAATGATTAGAGTGGTCTTCGGAAATAAATAACGACTTTTCAAATAAATATGTTTGGCATCGTACGTTTCTAGTAATAATCCAATACTGGTATTTTACGACATCACTTTTTACTTCCATTATTTTTTAATCGCTGTCCGAACTAGCTGACTAAAATTTGGCAGACCATAACTTGCACAGACAAGATATCCCTGACTATGCGATTGCCTAAATAGGGTATTTGAGAGTAATTAGGAAAAAAAGAATGGATAAAACATTTTCTGTTCACAGATATAAGGAAAGTGATGTTCTTCCTGTATTTTAGAATTTTTTGTAGTATTTATTGATTTACTAACTTTTACCCTTTCACTTTTCAAAAACATTAGTTTATTTTTTAATAGTTTTAAATTTTTCACCTTCTGTCCATAACTCACATCAAGTTTAACCTGTCACAGTATCAGCTACTCCTACTGTAGCCATTTTTTTTGTTGTTTCTCTGGTTGAATCTCTTGCTCTAACTTGTTTTTTTATTAATATTTTCTCAGCAATATCTCGATCTTTTAAATCTTTATTATTCGAATATGCAATCTCTGGGAACTTCATTTCCCAGGATCAAAAAATTCCTGAGGTAAAATAGCCTCTAGTTCGAATCTCCGAGTCCTAATTTTTAAAATATATTTTTATATGATACGAGATTTAAACTCGAACATAAATTCAGTGCAAGTGCAATCAAATAAACCTCATGTACCCGCTCTCATATATATATATATATATATATATATATATATATATATATATATATATATATATATATATATATATATATATACAGGGTGTCCCTGTAGTCTGTATACATAAAGTTACTGTGGATTTCTGGGATAAAAATATGACCATTTAACCCAACTTACGTTAGTTCAAAAATTCGTAATTTTTGAGATACAGGGTGCCAAAGTTATACTTATGTTTTAATTTTTCTTAAGTAGCTTTCTTAAAAATTTTACTATTATATAAGATACATCTCCTCTGCTGAGTTTCGAGTAGTTCAGTCGAGCTGAATTTAGTTTTGACATATAGTCTGTTTGTTGACAATTGGTCTGTTCGTTGACAATTAACAGTAAAAAAAATAAAAATAAGTGACATAGTGATAAACTGGTAGCTCAATAAATATGAGATCTCAAGACAATTAATGACAATCTACTACTTAGTGGAATGTTGGCGAATCTGATATAAACAAAGCAGTAATAGAGAATTAAATGTAAATATTATAACAAGTAAGTGGATAAATATAGTATAAACATCACACGTTTTTAAACCAATATCTTCAAATAAGAACATTAACAAAAACATTAATCTCATAAAACCACAAAAACTCTAACTTTGTTAGAAACAGAATAAAATACTAAACCATCCCTAGTTAAGATACAGTTAAGGTATAGTTATCTAACTGGGAAAAAGTAGTAATACAAAGAGGATATTGCCACATTACTCAGATTTTTAAAAGAAAAAAAACAGATACAGTTAAGGTATAGTCGGTAATAATCAATGAGCGATAAATCAAACTTTGCTCAGGCGAAAATATAGTGAGATAGATAACCTCAACTACATAAACGTTGTCTACATCTACAGAAGGCGGCTACATACGATCAAGCATATATAAAGATATGACCAGCAACATTAAATCGTCGATGATTTACGGTGAATGCAATAGTATAATTAGGGCTAATGTCAAATGTGTCGAATGTTCGCTTTGCCATACGTGGTATCATAAGGGCTGTACATCATTAACTGATAAAGAATTTGATAGTGTTTATGTGTCGGGGAAGAAAAATTGTAAGCACAACTGGTGTTGTGTGTCTTGCAAAAAGCCTGATGTCAATAAAAAACGATTGTCAGTAACGATAGTTGACAATAATGACACTAATCCATCCCCTGCCAATCCCACTACTGTTAATAATATGAATAAGGCTAATGATCCAAGTCAAAATTATCAACTACTCTTGGAAAAAGATAAGTAAGTATCAAGGATTTAATTTCTACAATCTCACATCTATATAGGCTGGTTCTAGATCAACAAAGTATTACAAAAAAATTGTTAAAACAAATCCCCCATCTTCATAATAAGAAAAACAACAAAATTGTCCAATTAGAAAATAAGCTGGAAATCCTGAAATAAGAACCGGTGATGCTTCAGATGTGCATGAGAGGCCTTCCATGAGCCATCAAGAGTTGCTTTTTGAAATAAGTGATAGGGCAAGTAAGAAAAATAATATCATAGTATTTAATGCGAAAGAGAGTAGTGCTAAGAACCTTCGTGATAGAATTAAACATGATAAGAACCTACTTCAAGTTATGTTGAACAGGATGCATGTGGAGTTCGACAATGGGGTTAGAATTTCTAGAATCGGTCGTAGGGGAGTCAGGCCCAGACCCAATGAAGGTGTCATTCTCTAACCCTGATAAGGTTATCGAATATCTCAGGAAGAAGAAGAAATTGGAAGGGACTAAATTCAAGATGAGTGCAGACTTGACAAAGCTTCAGAAAGACGAACAAATAGAATTTATGAAGAGCTAAATAGAAGATGGAATGGTGGTGAGGATAATTTGAGTATAAGGTTCATAAATAACTTTCCTCGTATTCTCAAAAATCTGCTAAGCCTCAAAAAAAACGGGGCCCAACCCCTATAAGAGTTTACTGTCAAAATGTTAGTGGGTTGAGTACTAAGCTCAAAGGTTTGAGATATCAAAACCGAAAACACTTCTACAGAACAACTTTTCATCTTTCTTAAACATGGCTATTCCAGGTTTATTATCGGTGAGGTTTATATTCTGCCAAACTCCAATTTTGAGCAATACCAGCAACACTGTAAGTCTGCTGAGATGGTCTGTCATGAATATTCTTCAGCCAACCTACTCTTATATAGGGACTATAACCTTCCCTCTGCTGTATGAAGTAGCCACGAAACAGGCCTAGGTGTTGACTGTACACCTGATTCTCACGCAAACTTTGTTGCAGAGAACTTGGCCTGTCTTAGGTTATATCCATACCTAATAACCGTAATTTATTTCTAGATTTAATGTTTAGTCATGTTTCTGACTTGTCTGTTTCTCGGGCCAGTGACTTGTTATTTCCGAATGGTGAGCATCATATTGCCTACTCTTGGGAGATCAAGGTGGACGATGTAAAACGCTTAAACAAAAAGTATATTTTCATGATTTTAAAAACACAGATTTTACAAACTTCATTCGCGGTGGAGTGGGATGTGATGCTTGCCAACATGAATATACATGATATTTTATGAAATACTTAATAATGCTATCTTATCTTTTGTACCTATTAAGCTGTTTAAAGCCTCAAACTTTCCACATTATTTTAGTGCGGAACTCCAAAGCACTATTATAAATAAAAAAAAGCTCACAAAAACTATATCTCCAGAGGGGTCGCGTGCGGACTATCTCCAGTTTAGTAATTTGAGATCCCTTTGCAAACAACTAGTTAAGCGTGATTATGACGCCTATGTTAGAAATATTGAGGAAGGTATCTTCGAGAACCCTAGAAACTTTTGGAAATTTGTCAATCACCACAGAAAATAATCTGTTTTACCCAGCTGTATAATTTATAACAATAAAGTGGCTGACAGCGGTCAAGACATTGCTGATTTATTTTCGGAGTTTTTTAGTCTGTATTCTGTAAGCCTGATGTATCTTGTGTAGAATATAGATTAGATAACAAAGCGGATATTATAATTAAACCTTTTACCATTTCTGAGATATTTCATGGGATTACTAGGCTGTCCAAAAAAATGTAAAGTGGTCCTGACAATGTACCTGAATATTTGTTAAGTAATCTTGTCTATAGTATTACCAGACCACTATTTATTTTGTTTAATATGTCGCTGGCTGAGGGCGAGCTTCCGAATTTATGGAAAGAGAGTTTCATTGCACCGATCTTCAAGTCGTGTGAAAGAGAGGATGATCAGAATTATAGGGGCACTTCAAAGCAGTCTACAATTCCTAAGTTGTTTGATGGTTTGGTCTATGATCAACTGGACAGTAAAGGTATAGTGATAGAAGAATAGCATGGCTTCATGGGAGGTAGGTCGACGGTCACCAACTTGATTACCTATGAGAATGCTCTGGTGGATGCCTTGGAGAGGAAATGAAAAGTGGACTCGAGCTACACTGAGTTCTCCAAGACATTTGACAGGGTTAGCCATCAAAAACTGTTAGCAAAACTTAGAGCGATGGGGTTTCATGAGCGCTCTGTAAAGTGGCTCGAAGGTATATTGGTGGTACGCTCACAGAGAGTGAGGATAGGAGGTTTTATATCCGGTAGTACCAAGTTGACCTCAGAAGTTCGTGAAGGTGGGCACTGTGCTCCACTACTATTCAACATCTTTATTAATGACATTCGTCAGGCTATTCCTGACTGTAGCTTTCTCTTGTTTGCAGATGATTTAAAATTGTACAGTGAAATTGTGACTGAGGCGGACTGCATGAAGCTGCAGGAGAGCTTCAATATATTTGTGCATTGGTGCAATGATAATGGATTGTTTTTAAACCCTAAGAAGTGTAGTACAATTAGCTTTTGTAGGAAAAAGAATAAAATAGCCTTTCAGTACAAGCTTGGTGATCAGGACTTGTTACCGGTCAGTTCTTTGAAGGATTTGGGAGTCATCATGGATGCTCAGTTGTCATTTAGGGAACACTATTCTTGCATGACTAGAAAGGCATTCCAAATGTTGGGACTTCTTTTTAGAATCCGAAGAGATCTATCTATTGACTCAATGAACAAGCTATACTGTTCTCTGGCAAGATCTCACCTTGAATATGCATAGACGGTGTTCATAGCGCGGGGATCGAACGTGTCCAGAATAAATTTATTAGATATTGCTCTGGGGTTGGTTGGTGACAGTGGAGCCCTTGCTAATATGCTTGGTCTGCGGACATTAGAGGACAGGAGAAGGGTGTCAGATCTTTGCACTATATTTAAATTGCTGAATGGTGTTATTGATTGTCCCCCCCCCCCCTCTTAAGGCAGATACAGTTGAAGGTTCCAGAACGGTGCTTAAGAAGAAATGAGATATTTGTCATCGGTCATCACGGTACTAACTATGGAATTCATTCTCCATTGGCAAGATCCTTGCTCTTCCTAAATAATAATCCTTCCATTGATCCATTTGGAGGCTCGCTGTCTGGCTTTAAAGGGCAAACCATTAAAGTGGTGTGTAACCACTGATACGTTTCCTGTTTATTAGACTAGGTGTTTTGAATTGTGATGATTTATCATTTTTTTTTTCTCTATCTAAAATACTTATCACTGTACTGTTATTATTTATATATTGAATATTGTAACTTTTATAATGGGGTTTCCCGTTTATTGATAATAAATAAATAAATAAAAAGATTCGGTGCTAAAGGGTTTTCTGAGATGAGAAATCGAAATCAGCTCATAGTTTTGTTGTAAATTGTAGGGGTCGCCACTTATTGCACTGTGTATACTTTTAAATTGTCATAACATTTTTGTACCACTCTGTATGATATTTCTAATTAAATATTCGTATTTTCCGCCTTCCCTTCCTAAAAACGCTCTTCTGATAAATGTTGCTCTGAGCAACAGTTTCTGAGATAGTAGGATATTTGCTTCCATTTTTTAATTCCATTGTCAAATTCGCAACAGCGTTCCTTCATAGGTTTCTTCACATAGTATAGTTACTTATCAATGCTCAAAAATCACTTTGGCATTGATGTAAGATATCATATTTTCTATGACTTAACTGGCTTGTAGTAATACTAACAGAAAGTAATTTTTGACAGATATCGAACAAGTTTTACGAGTATTAACGAGAATTAATCCCTTCTCAAGCTCAACAGTGTTTTAAATCTAGATTATTATGGAGTACACTTTTGGTGGTTTTTGTAATGGCAACAGTCGCGTATATCACGAAAGATTTTCGCATCGTCGGACTCCTTACCATCAGACTTTTGCCAATATTGGGAGGCGACTTTGAGAAATTGGACAATTTAAGCTGATCAGGAATAATGCTGGACGACCTTCACAAACTAGAGCACCCGATATTGAAGAAGAAATCCTTGAAATTGTAGACGATAATCCTGGAATCAGCACTCGTTTAATTTAACGTTAAACGGGAATATCAAAAAGTAAAACTAACCAGATCATTAGACAACAAATTATTCACCTCTTTCATATACAGTTCGTCCAGAAACTCTTACCTCCAGATCTTGGATCCCGTTTGCATATTTTAACATATTATTGGAGCACGCGCGGCTTTTCACACCAAAATCCTGTTTACAGACAAAGCACGCTTCACTCGACGTGGTATAATAAATATGCAGTTTCAACGCGAGTTCAGTATTAATGTCTGGATGGGATTTGTCGCTAACTATTTGATCAGGCCGTTTAGATTACTGTATCGACTTGATGGTGACATTTCCTTGAATTTCATCCGTGAAACTATTCCTGAGTTATTGGAAAATTACCCATTAATTTACATGCGCGATGCCGATGGTATACCACCGAATTTTGCGCGTAATGTGAGAATTTTTTTGAATCAAAGTTACCTAGATAAATGGATCGAAAGAGGTGAAGATGCTCCTATTCACTGGCCACCTCGTTCTCCAGACTTAAATCCAATCGATTTTTTCCTTTGAGGTGCATTGAAATCGAAAGTTTATCAAGTTCAAATCGACAACATTGAGCAATTGTGGAATAGGATTCAAAATGCTGCTAACGCTTTACGAGATAAAGACATTTTAAGAAGAGTCCATTTAAATTTCCTACGACGTAATAATTTATGCATTAACGAAGGCGGCGGCCATAATAAACATATTGTGAAACCAATACCTTCTCAGTTGAGCGATTAAACTTTTTCGAACTCACTAATTTGTGAGTAATCTTTTATGCCCTTAGCCAGTTGATTTTTATATTCTTACTGTTGGCCCGTTGGTCTTTAAATTTATTATTGTTGTTAGCCTGTTTGCTTTTAAGCATACTATGTATTTTAAAAACTATTCTTTTGGACCTGTCCTAAGCTTGGATGAAGTGTGAAGGAACGCATTTGCGAATTTCACAATGGAATTAAAAAATGAAAACAAACATCCCATTATCTCAGAAACTGTTGCTCGTAGCAATATTTACCAACAGAGTTTTTTTTAGGGGGGAGAAGGCGGAAAATACGAATATTTAATTAGAAATATCATTTATGACACACATTTCTATCGAAGAAAGTCTTCAATGTTATAGGGGATATATTTAATCAATACATTGGATACATGGCTCTTAAACGCAAATTTATGGTTTTAGCATTTGCCGGCAGCCTGTGATTCCACTTCCATATTTGAAGAATTCAATTTTTTTGTGACTACTTCTCTACTGTCTTGTTCATTTTTTTACCTAGAAATAAGTGGTTCACCTCATTTCTGTATTACTTTGTGTACTAATTATATTTTTCATGCCTTTTAGTATATCTAGAATTATCCACTTGTATATTACATAATAAAAAATAAAAAATTCACAAAATTTTACAAAGAACTGAGACAACGTCTAACCTTCTGTTTTTAGTAAATTTCAAAATAAATACTAGAAATAAGAGTTGTAAGAATTGTAATAAATCCAAAGTTGATAATAAAAGTATTTTTCCTAACGACTAAAGTACTTATAAGTAAAACAAAGCAAAATAGGCGTACTTAGAAGGAAAAAAGAGAAGAACGCTCGGTATAATTTGCCAATGATAATAACTTTTCAGTCAAGATGCACGCGTGACGCTTATCGACATGGACCTCACCAGATGGATAACATAAAAATCAAATAGAGTACGTATTAATGAAGAAGACATGGAGAACTTCGATCACAGATGTTAGAGCGAAACCCAGTGCTGTTTGCGGATCTGATTATAAACTGTTGAGAACAGAATTCAAAATCAAACTACATGCCTCTTTATTAAAAACCAAATTACCAACTGACTCGGCGAAATACTGAGCAACATTCACCAACGGGGTTTCCGAGAGCTCTATGCCAAGGTAAACTACGTAACCAAAAAATTCTCACACCTAGATTATAAAGGACACACAAGGACGAATCATCCGCACCCTTGCAGAAGTATAGAAATCTTATCGTCAATCATTATTTAGTCGCAGGGCTAACGGTTACCTTATACAGCTTACATAAATGAACTTAGGTTTATTTGTGGTAGGTACTTTAAAAATAGACATACGACGCATGAGCGGAAAGTGATTTTTTAGATATTACTCTAATCTTATGGTTAGAATATAAAATAAAACCGGTCAAGTGCAAGTTGAACTTGCGCAATTAGTGTTCCGTACATTGATTGCTTCTGAAATAAAAATTTTTGATACGGAGCTCGGAGGTATAAAATGATCAGTGACTTCATAAAACATACCCCAAATGAGTTTTCAACAAAGTTTGTTTCCGATCCTTACTGAAAACTGATGAACTTGAAATTTTTGTATTTTTTTATATACCAGATAAATTATTAAAGGTAATGCACCCGTGCCAATTTTCGTTCAATCTACACTCCGTGGAGAATATTCCAGAATTTTTTCAAAATTTTTGGATCAGTACTTTTCGAGATATAGGGGGGAAACAGCGATTTTTTGCGATTTTTTCAAAATAATACAAAGAAAAGTGTGCGCATGTAAGACATTATATATATATATATATATATATATATATATATATATATATATATATATATATATATATATATATATTTAAACTAGTGTTTTTACAAGCTTTCATTTGATACCCCACTCGATGACCTAATAAAAAAAAATTTTTTTTCACTTCCGATTTCACCCCCCAAAACTAACTCCTTAAGTCCAAATTTAACTTTCAAAACTACACGGCTCTGATGAGGCCATCAATTTCTATATTAGTACCAAATTTCAACTTTCTACGTCAAATAGTTTCAGAGAAGATCGGGTGTGACAGAAGGACAGACAGACAGACAGACAGACAGACACCGAAGTGATCTTATAAGTGTTCCGTACGGAACACTAAAAAGAACATGCCCGGTAACAACTTTTTTGCGTTTTATTAGAATTAAACTTGTAACACAACGTATAAACTAAAACATCTTTTAATTAAACAAATAAATTTACATAATTATAAGTACTTAAAAACTTCAAATAAAAAGTTCAACGAGGATTTCATTTTAGGTTTGGTCATATTTCATGACACGTTTTCACTAAAAACAGGGCATACCTGTACTTGTACACGATGAATTGTGTCCATGATAATTGCTCTTAGTGAAATAAAATATCTCGTCAAATATTTCTAACTAAAACATACGAGTCCATATAGCCTCGATATTTAATTACAAGAGGCCGTTAGTGAGAAACATTGAAAGATATGTGAAATATTTATGTCTTGAAATAAAAATCACTTCAAACAGAGACAAAAAAAAACAACGTTTATTATAATATTTTTATATAAAATATGAATCTAATTCTTGTAAAGAATCTTGAACTATATCAATAAATGGTGTTTCACGGCAACCGGGACAAAGCTCTGCCCAAAAATTGTAAGCGACGGAAAATAATGCTCAAATTATTTGGAATACAAAGCACTTTCGAATGCGTCGAAAAAAATTATTAAAACTACAAAGCAGCTATGAAGTATTCGAAAAAGTAATCAGATTGCCACTTATGAATTTTACCTATCCACCTTCGTCCGTTTGCGTCACTGTTGAGGAATTCAAAATGACGGAAATAATATGGCGGACCTCAAAATCGATGACATCTCTGGTTCTCATAGAACTTGACATAGTACGTATTCTTGAGGCCTCTAAAGTGCTTATATTTTTAAAATATGTTTAACTTTTGAACGATAAGACATTTCCTAAAAAGGCTGATCCGATATGGCGGCTGCAAGTAAGGTAAGCGTTAACCCTTTTCAGGTTGGAGATTTTAAGTAATTCTGATATGAAATTGTTTGTATTTCAAAGGTTGCCGATGGTTACTGATCACGAATTTAAAGTCATACGTACATAGGTAGTAGTTGTTCGCACAAATGCAATAACGTCCGAGGCAGCACTACCACGTTGTCCAAAAGGCGCTGGAAATAAATAAATTAAATAAATAAATAAATATATATATATATATATATATATATATATATATATATATATATATATATATATATATATATATACATATATATATATATATATATATATATATATATATATATATATAAATATATTTTCACGAATGGTGGAACGTAATATATTAAAATTCCGGGTTTCAATCCGTTCGTCTAACAATGAATTTGCACGACGTTTCGCCAAAATCTCATTCGGCATTTTCAAGTGCTCTTGCTGCCGCTGCTGCTCGATACTGTGATGTTGTTGCTGCTGCCGCTCGAAGCTAACTGAGAAATCGACGTGCGGTAGCCGTCTTTTACAGGTCGGCGTCTAGGCGGATGGTAGATGGGGGGGTCGGAGGTGTTCGTTCGAGTATCGGTGTTTGCCGATTGAGTGGTAATTACGGGTTCCGGTGCTATGCTGACTGTTGCCTTCTCGATGTTTTGGTTATTCCTTGTTTTTTTTTTATGGGTCTAGCACAAGTGCTGCAGGGAAGAAGTCCCTAAAGCACTACAGGAGCGACAGGTGTGCGGAAAAAGCGATTCACGTTGTTCTTGAATCGCTGTAAATTGTACTCGGTGCGAAACACAGTCCTGGGCAAATTGTTCGAAAGGATGATGTTCTCCATATAAAAGACTGCTTGAAAAGCGTTGTATGAGGAGTAACAAGCTGAACCTCATACGGATGTAAAGAATTTGCGCGACGTGTACTTCTAACATGCACCGCTCTGGAAGGAATTAAGCGGGCTACATCCTTCGAACACTTTCCATGAAAATACTTGGAATAGGCTCAAGTCGCCAACCGTTCTTCGATATTCCAGCGAATCAAGGCCGCCGGTCAGTTTCGGGTCTCCAATTAGACGAACAGCTCTTCTCTGAACAGAATCCAACAAATGCAGTGTACGTTTGGGAGTGGAGCCCCAAACATGGGAGCAGTATTCCATAGTTGGTGGAATTTGAGCTTTGTAAATAATTAACAGTTGTTGTGGAGTGTAAAGCTTTCTGGTTCGAAATAATATTCCCAACTTTTGAGAAGCTCTATTTTCTACGCCTGCAACATGCTCATGCCAGGACATATTTGCTCCCAAATTAACGCCCAACAAATTGAGTGACGAAGTGAGAGGAATGGAGTGCCCCGACATAACTATGTCGGGTTCAGCAACGTCAGCCTTTTTAGAAGAAACTGCCGCCTGGGTTTTTGTAGCGTTAAATTCCATTTGATTACTGTCACCCCAAGATAAAATTTCTTCCAGGTCTTTGTTAAGTTGAATGACTTCCTGCTGTCTGCGGATATTCGTCTGAGCAGCCGATGTCCGAGCGTTCAAAATGAATGAAGAGATAAGCGTACTGTCATCTGCAAAGCTGTAGATTGGATTCTCGATCTTTTCCAGCAGATCGTTAATGTAAATGAGAAAAAGAGTAGGAGACAGTATGGAGCCTTGAGGTACACCGGCGTTGATAATGAAGGTGTTAGAAAGAAATCCGTCGACTTCCAATCGTAAAGAACGCTCTCTCGAATGCCTTGGATATGTCAAGAGCAACCGCTCGAGATTCTCCAAAGTGTTCAATTGCGTTGTTCCAAACGTGTGTTACATAAGTCGGAAGATCTCCTGTTGATCTATTTTTACGAAAGCCATATTGATGATCGCTAATAATGTTGAATCCTTCAAGATATTTTAGAAGATGCTGATTGATAGCCTTTTCCATGACTTTCGATATTATTTAAAGCAGTGCGATTGGTCGGTAGTTATTTGGCAAGATATTCTTGACTTTTTTAGGTATCGGCTGAACTGTGGCACATTTCCAGCAGGAATGAGATATTCCCTTTCTGTAGGATAGGTTGAAAAGTCTACAGAAAACTGGTGTTAGTTCCCTCGCACAGTTTTTGAGAACTATGGCAGGTATTTCGTCAGCGCCAGAAGCTTTTTTGGTGTCTAGCTTCATTCATTAAAAATACGTTTTATGATACGCTGTCTGAAGACAATATCGGGCATCCTTGACTGCACTATGGGAATAGTAGGTGGTGTTTTTCCTTGGAAATCGACAGTAGAATGTGAAGCAAAGAGTTCAGCCAACAAGTTCGCTTTCTCAACAGGTGTGGCCGTGTGAGTGATGGTATGGTGGATTTGGTGAAATTTTGACTGACTGCCTTAGCAACTGACCAAAAGGACCTGGAGTTGTTGGGACAAGCGAGAAGTTTGTTTCTAGTTCGTTGATTGTGTGCCTCCTTGGTTTCGTTGATAATTTCTTTGCATCTGTTCCTGGCACGAACAAAGGTGTTACGGTTTATGGTGTTCACGCCATTGTCGGTAGGCAAGATGTTTAGAAGCAACAGCTTCTTTGCATTTTCGGTCAAACCAAGGCTTGTCGTTGGAAGGGTATTTATTCGAAAAAGGGATGCAAGCCTCCATACCGGCCAAAATAACATCGGAAACCTCTCTGGCGCAGTCAGATGGGTCTTCAGATCGAAAACAAACGTCTAATCAAGGGAAAGTTCGAAAATATTTCCTAAGATCTTCCCATTTAGCAGATTCGTCGTGCCAAATCTTGCGAGGTTTAGGCACCTCTCTGTCTCTGATTGGTAGGATACTCGATGTTGAAAGTAGTGTATGGTCAGAAGAACCTAACGGAGGATTTACGCTGACCGTGTACATCTCCGGATTGGTGGTTAAAAACAGATCAAGAAGACTGGCGAACTCCCCTTCGCGATCAGAGATCCATGTTGGCCCTTCCATGTAGTGGGGATATTCAGCGCATCATCTTGCTTATTTAGCTGTCCATTCTTTTCGATTTTCAAGGTTTCTCCGACTATGCGTGTTTTATAATGTGAAATCGAGGCTATTTGTTTAGATCCCTCAAAATTGATGTTGTGACCAATATCATGATGGTGCTTAAAAAGAGCTAGTGTTTGTTTGTTTTTGATACTTATTTTATATTCTTGGATCCGGGTGGAGATTCTTCTGTTTGTTTGTCCTATGTACAATTTGCGGCAGTCTCCGCATGGGATGCTGAAGGCTCCATGGTTTTCTAGTTTTCTCTTGTCCTTGGGGTTACCCAGGATGTTTGCCAGAGTGTTTTGTGGTTTGTATGCTGTGCTTATGTTGTGTTTTCTTAGGATTCTTCCAATCCTACCTGTAATTCCTTTCACATACGGTAATAGGACTCTACTCTGGTTGAGGTCCCGCTTTTCTGTCCTTGTCTGTGGATGGCGCTGCCTTTCTAATGCTCTCCTTATGGACTGGTCTATATATCCATTTTGCTTATGGGCCCTAGTTATTTGTGTAATTTCTTGCTCTCTCATGTCTGGTTCGGTGAGGCGGTATGATCTCGATACGAGGGTGGTAGCTGCCGACTGGATTTGGGATGGATGGTGGTGTGAGCCAGCGTTTAAATATCTATTGGTGTAGGTGGGCTTCCGGTAGAGTGAGTATTGAAGTTGACCGTTGTTTTTCCGCGTTATGAGCACATCAAGAAAAGGGAGGTTTTTTTCTTCTTCTACTTCCAAAGTGAACTGTATCCGGTGGTGAATTCTATTTAAGTAGGTCAGGAAGTTGCCTAATTCATTTCGTCCATGGGGCCAAATTATAAAGATGTCATCGACATATCGTTTCCAGAGTTTGGGTTTGGGTGCTATAGCTATAGAGATTGGCTATTACTGGTGAAAGGGAAGATCCCATGGACGCTCCATCGGTTTGTTTCTATATCTGACTATTGAGGACAAAATAGGTATTTTTTAGACAGTGTTCCGATAATTCTACAACATGAGCTGGGAAATCCTCGTTCATTGCTATTTTGTCTAGTGCTTTATCCACTGTAATACTGGGATAAAGTGAAACAACATCTAGACTAGATTACAAGACAACTACTTGGTAGATCCTGGAGTCTGAGCCCTAAAATGACCTACTGGATATATACCCAAATGGTCAGGCCTACAATACTATACGGCGCTCTAGTATGGTGGGGTAAGACCAAACAGACAAGGGCTATATCGAGGCTACGTAGAGTGCAGAGACTTGCATGCCTATGCGTCACAGAGGCTATGAAATCTACCCCAACGACGGGTATGGAAGCTCTTCTGAACCTAACACTGCTTAACGTGGCTGTGCAAGAGGCGGCAGCAATGTAGGCAATCTCCATTCACAGGAGGGAGAAACTTAAGGCAGGTAACCTTATTGGACATCTTACAATCTTGAAAGGGATCAGGGACATACTTTACATGTCTCAGGCGAGCGATCACATGGATCCTGTTCACAGCTTCGACAGGAAGTACAGGGTTATCTTTCCGACAAGGGAAGAGTGGTGCGCAAACCCAAGGTGGTTACAGGATGGCTCACAAAGTGGTACACGGATGGATCCAAAACGCTCCAAGGAGTGGGAGCAGCAATAGTGGGCCCTAGAGCACGCAGATCAATAACCTTGAGTAAGGACACCACAATTTTCCAAGGGGAACTAAACGCATTATCGGAAACTGTAGGAATCCTATCCGAAAGGGGACACACGGAAGTAAGGATTAAAATACTCTCGGACAGTCAATCAGTCCTCAAGGCCCTAGGCAGTTGTATATTTACGTCCAGGGCAGTATTGGAGTATCACAACATGTTCGACAACCTGGCGATTCAGAATCAGATTACTCTGGTCTGGGTGCCAGGACATGAAGGGCACAGAGGAAACGAGATGGCAGACATCTACGCCAAAAGGGGGGCTGAGGGGACTTTCACTCGACCCACTCCATCATTTGGCTTCAATAAGAGTCTCCTTAAAGGGGAGATTAAGAAATGGACAACATCCATCGTGGGGAAACACTGGAACGATATTAATAGCCTCGAGCATTCCAAAAAGTGTCTGAGCTTCGATGCTAATAGGGCGGACTTTGCTCTGACACTGGATAGGAAAAGCCTAAGGACACTGTCGGAGGCACTCACAGGTCACTATGCCTGTAATAAGCACCTATACAGAATAGGCATTTCAAATATCAGCACTTGCAGATTCTGCGGTTAAGCAGAGGAGTAAATGGAACAGTTGATCACTAACTGTGGGGTACTGGGACACAGGAGATACAGGCTACTACATGCCTATACGCTGGGTGAACAGGACTTGCTAATACTCCCATTGAAGGAGCTGGTCCGGTTTCTTCACGTATTAAACCCGTGAAAGACAAGGGGACGCCAATAGATCAACGATGGTCGCAGTGTAAAGGGCCGTCTTGGGCCAGTCCCCACCTTTATTACATTACATTACAACATCTAGACTTGCCAGAATGTCATTTTCCTCTAGTTGAATGTCTCTGATTATGGTCGTGAGGGGTTCGGAGGTGACTCAATACTTTCAACGGTTGGTTGCATGATCTTTTCCAGATGCTTTTCTAAGTTTTGTGTAGGTGGGGCCACCGCGCTAACAATGGGTCTAAGGGGGACGTTGAGCTTGTGTATCTTTGGTAGGCCATACAACATTGGGCATCGGCTTGATTTTTGATATGAATATCAGAATTATATCATGATATAATAATTTTTTTTGCCTTAGAACATTATCTCATTATCTAAATGATCGATTTCAAAGATTATTATGGCGAAAATTTCTAACATCTGTTATGAAGTATTGTACATGAGAATTGCCTATAATTTTCCATAAAACTTAAAGATGTAAGAATTTATAGATGGTCAGAATCATATTTTCAGCCCAGCAGTATATTAAAACGTATTCATGCAATATAAAACATAATACAGTTCGAATCGAAACACTAAGTCGTTTATATTTTTCAGTGATTTTTGTTCAAATAATATATATTATATTATTTTTGAACATACGTATTTTTATGTAGGTCATATGGATCAAATAAGAACATATAATAAATTAATATTGATTAAAATGGATGAATAGCCTATTAAATAGTTCTATTCTATAGGAAAAAAAATTGAAAATGAAACCGATTCCCCTGAGGCTAGAAACAATATAGTGACCAATAACTTTTCTTATAGTAAAGGCCTAACTTCCTTTATTCCAGTTAATATTTTAGGGATATATATATATATATATATATATATATATATATATATATATATATATATATATAAATATACATATATATATATATATATATATATATATATATATATATATATATATACATATATATATATATATATATATATATATATATATATATATATATATATTATATATATATATATATATATATATATATATATATCCGATAAGAAAAAAATATAAAATATATGTACGTGCAAAGATTTTTAAAATCGTTGTTACTTGAAACGGCGTAAAGTTGTCTAAATTTCTAACTTCCTAATTTAAAATGCGAAGTATCGAACTGATGAGCTAATGGCACAGGATTTACAACAAAGAGGGTGAAGGAGTGTGTCGGTTCACACATCACTCCCAAAAAGGATCAGACGCTAATCTTCTTATAAGGACAAAAACAATCGCAATCCCACCCTACTCTTCTAATCTATTGCTTTTTGGATTATACCTACAAACAATTTACTTATCTAATTGAATAAAATATTTTATCTTTAGAGATATAAAAAAAAATCCATTTTTTATAAGAAGACATACAACTGAATTAAGTATATATGTTATATAAACATTTAAAAAGGGTAGATTTAAAATATTTATTTCAAATATTATTCTCAAAAAAAATATATCGTAATTATCTAAACATATAATGGGTTAACTAGGCATAGAAGGGATTATATATACATATATATATACATATATATATATATATATATATATATATATATATATATATATATATATATATACATATATATATATATATATATATATATATATATATATATATATATATATATATATATATATATGTATATATATATATATATATATATATATATATATATATATATATATATATAATTTAGGCAGTATTTGACCCTAGTAGAATAGGAAAATGAATAAAAATATGTAAATTAAAATAAAATAGTGAGCGCAATGCATATTTTAAGGATTATTTCCTTAAAAAATACTATTATTTCGAAGAGTAAAAGATTATTGTAATTAAGAGAAAAAGAGTTCTTAAAAAGATTTATACAATATTTAAAACTGAACGAGATTTAGTTGTTGAGAGAGTTTGGAAGAGCGCATCTATCTGTATATGATTTAGCAATCTTCAACAGTAAAGCAAACGGAAGTTTGACAATTGAATCTTATTTAGATGAAGGTTTAACTGAAGCCATGTCGAACAGTAAAACATATTATAATCTGAAGAAACAAGAAGTCTCTGTTTAACATAAAAGGTGATACGCCACTGGCTGCGTGTCATATGCCAAGGTTATGTAAGAATGGGTAAGAAAACTTTGTGCTTATACTCGTCTAGAAAGACGATAACTTTATAAATATTTTTTAATGAGTAGGGTGGCTTACACAATTGGCCAGCCAGGGACGCAATGCAGACATCAAAATAGTAGAAAACCGCTATAAACGTACGCTATAAACGATCGGCTTTGCAGCAGGCAAATCGTCATTATATTAAAAAAAAACAGATTATTGTTGCATTGTTAAACTTTTTTTTTTTAAATACAAGATGTTAAGGTATGAAAATATGACAACATCAAAGTACTATTATACGCCTTACCTTTAGACGATATAATTTATGGGCATGGCATACGTGCTATAGAGAAATCCCTAAAGCGGTACAGGAACGACACTTGTGCGGAAAAAGCGATTCGCGTTGGTCTTGAATCTTTGTAAATTATATTCGGTGAGTAAAATAGTCCTGGGCAAATCATGGGATGAAGTTTTCCATATAAAAGGCGGCTTCAAAACAGATGTACGAGGAGTTATAAGCCAAACCTCGTACGCGTCGTTGTTTTAGTGCGATGTATATTTCTGGTATACACCGCTCTGGGAGGAATTAAGCGGGCTATATCCATCAAACACTTTTCAAAAAAGTACTTGTAGAATAGTCTCAAGTCGCTGGTGACTTCTGGGTCTCCAATCCGACGATTAGCTCTCTTTTGAATAGAATCTAACAAATTCAGTGTATATTTGAGAGTAAAGTCCCAAACATGAGAGCAGTATTCCATCATACTAACCAGAACTAACATGAACTTTAGCTTGGTACAAGCGACATGTTCATGTTAAGACAAATTTGCTTCCAAGTTAAGGCCTAGAAAATTAAGTGAAGATGCTAGAGAACTCGAGTGTCCCGATATACCCATGTAGGTGTCAACATTAACTTTTTTAGAAAAAACTGCCGCTTTAGTTTTTTGTAATGTTAAATTTTACTTGGTTACGGTCACAAATATAAAATTTCTTCCAGTTCATTGTTAATGTGAACCATTTCCTGCTGTCTGCGGGTATCTGCATCAGTATGCAATGTTCGTGCATTCAAAGTAAATGAAAAAATAACTGTTATCTGCAAAATAGATTGGATTTCTGGTTATTTCCCGCAGATCGTTAATGTAAAGGAGAAAGAAATTTTATGGATCCTTGGGGTATGTATATAAGCGTTGATAGTAAATGTATTAGAAAGTCAACTACCACTCGCGAAGAGCGCTCTCTGACGAAATGCGAGAGCCATAAACAAAATTATTCCGACATATTATAAAAGTGTAGCTTAGCTAACAATCCGCCAAGACAAAGGATTTCATATACCTTGGATATATCAAGTGCAACCACTCGAAGTTCTCCAAAATATTCAATTGCTTTCTTCCAAATACGTGTGACATAGAATATCTCCTGTTGATCTTTGCTTACGAAAAATATATTGATCTTCGGTAATATTACTAAAGCCTTATAGATATTGTAGAAAATGTTGATTGATCGCCTTTTCCATAATTTTCGATAATATTAAAGGCAATTCGACTGGTCGATATTTATTTGGCTAAGTGTATTGGCTGAACTGAAGCGCATCACCAGTAAGAAGGAAATATTCTCATTCTGGAGGATAGTTTGTCAAGTCTACAGAAAATTGGTTTTTGTTCACACGCGTATTTTTTGAGTACTAGAACAGGTATCCCATCACCACCAGAAGCTTTTTGGTGTATAGCTTCAATAAAATACGTTTTATGGCATGATTTCTGAAAACAATATCGGGCATAATTGACTGCACATTGGTAATAGCTGGTGGTGTTTTTCACTGGAAGTCGACAGTAGAATGTGAAGTAAAGAGTTCAGTTAAAAAGTTTTCCTTTTCAGCAAATGTTATTGCGATGGTATTATCTGGCCGGGTGAGTGGTAGATTGGTGGATTTAGTGAAATTTTGACTTATGACCTTAGCGACCGACAAAAGAACCTGGAATTGTTGCGGCAGGCAAGAGTCGATTTTTAATTCTTGGGTTGTGTACTTCTTTGGTTTCGTCGATAATTCCTTTGCATCTGCCCTAGATACGAAAGAAGATGTTACAATTTCAGAAGTTAGCATTTTTACACCATTTTTGGGAGGCAAGATGTTAAGAAGGAAAAGGGATGTAAGTTGCCATGCCAACCAAAATGACATCGGAAACCTCCTTAGCACAGTCAGAGTGGTCGTTGGCTTTAAAACAAACGTGTAAATAAGGGAAAGTTCAAAAATATTCCATGAGTTGCTTCCATTTAGCTGATTTGTAGTGCTAAATCTTTCAGTTTTGGCGTTTCTCTGGCACTAATAGGTGGCATACTCAATGTTGAAAGCCATTTATGGTCGGAAAAACCTAAAAACGGATTCACGGTGATAGTGTTAATCTCTGGATTAGTGGTTAAAAACAGGTCTAGAATACTGGCGAACACTCCTTCACAATCAGGAATCCGTGTTGACTCATATCCCTAATAAGCTGAATAAAGTTACAATTGTTAAGACCAATTCGACTTCACAGCCTTGTTCATCGATCGTATTTGAATACTTAATTTTTGTAAAATTTATAGAGTTTGTGGTCGGTTCTAGGTGAAATAAATTAATATTTACACTTTTGAAATAAAATACAGTATAACTGTGTTTATTTCATTCATTTCTGAATTTATTCAGATCACTCTGACACGTGTTTCGATGTCTTCGAAAATGGTCGCGGGACCGAAACACATATCAGAGTGATCTGAATAAATTCAGTGAAACAATTATACTGTATTTTATTTCTTAATTTTTGTGATGAATTAATGGTGAGTCGTTTAAATAAATTGTCAGTCAGTGCCTAAAAGTGTCGAATGGGCAGTATTGATGGATTATATACGAGTAATAACGAAATAATGATTATACTATTAATTACAATATATTAACATTTAAAGACGTTTAGAAAGTCCTTAAATTTTAAAACAAATATAAAAACTGAAAATATTTCCTAGAGTTACATAGGGCTACATGTTTTGTACACGTGCGAACTGAGTTTCTAATATAACTGCTAAGATATTTTAACCATATTTAATTATTATTTAAAAATGTAAAAAATTAGCACCTTTGGGATATTATCATTGAGCCCGAAACTGACTCAAGTTCCGCTATTGTGGCTGATTTTTCAAAAATTTTTCCCAAACTAAACATATTAATATTTCTAAGATAAGTCTGGAACTTATTGAACTACAGTTTGCATGCAATGGCATGGACTTGCAGACTGTTTTAATTTCCTGTTATTTCAATTATTAATGTAATTCTTTTAACTTTACAAATGCTAAACTTATAAATAGATTAAAATTTGTAGTGACGACCTTCAGCAGTTTCAGTTTCTCGTAATTTTGACCTGTAAGATATTTGTTTTAAACAATGAAAGAATTAAGAATTTATCTCATGTTCCACGTGAAACACAAGATAATTTCTTTTCACTGTTTCATTATTTATATTGGAGTTGCGTCATTAATTGGTCAAAACATTATCGCAGTATTTGTCTTAATTTTTTTAAAGCTAAACAACTAAATAGCTTAGAATGACTTGTTGATGTGTGTGTGTTGTGATATCAATTGCGAAGCTGTTTCAATTTCTCATTATTATTCTCATTATCAATTTGTATGGTAAATATAAGGTTTATTGGAGCCTACTTTGTAGAGTTAATTTTTGAAAATAACCAAATTTGTATAACGCTACGTGGTTCTTAAATAAATAATATTAAATTATTGGATCTACGATTTACCTCTCAGTTTTATTTTGAAGAACTTTAATGAGCATCAACCTCGTTAAGTCACTTCACTCTTTATTTAATTATAGCCCATAGTTTATACCTAGGAGACGGTCTTGGAATATTACCATTTATTTTTTACATATTTTATTGTCTATAATTTTACCTTAGGTTTTGATTTTTTTGAATATTAAAAATTATCACTTAGATTTTGACATATTTTGGTATTTTAATCTTTTGCGTTTTCTGTTACGAGAGCTGTCTAAGTCCATATTGAAATTAAATGGTTTCGTGTTTACATCTAGAAATAGTAGCAATTTCCGGATTTTCTTGTTTATTTCATAGTCTACGTTTTTAAAACAATGTGGTTCATAGATCTGTCTATATATAATCTTTCCATCCATTCTTTTATTTTTATTTAATTTCAACAGTGGTCATTGTTGGACTTATTTTTAGCTTATATTCACTTTGTTTTCCTTGTTGGCATCAGGACGTCCCTGTTATGTTTTTCACCAGAAAATAGCCATGTAAAAGGTGTTAATGATTGTTTATCTGTTCTTTTTTTATTATTTTAATAAAACGATACAAGATAGCAAAACAACTAAAGAAGTTATTAAAAAGTCACTTGATCCTACAAAATTAGAAGTAGGTATTACCGAGATAAAGGAATTGAAACAAGGAGGAGTAATGATTAAATGTCAAAGTAGATATGAAATAGAAAAAATTCGAAATGTTGCTGAAAAGAAGCTAAAAAGGAATTATGATATCAAATCACCTGGGCATAAAAGGCCAAAGGTAAAAATTGTAGGGATCGAAGAAAATTATGACAAAGATACTTTGGAAGAGGTTATTAGAAAGCAGAATACATATCTAAAGGAATGTCATCTGGATATAAAGATAATAAAGAAGATGAAAACCCGGTATATGGCCATAATCGAGTGTAACCCGGAAAGCTTTCAATTACTCATGAAAAATGGTAAATTGAGCATTGGATGATCAATATGTAGGATCTATGAATATATATCAGTGTTCAGATGTTTTAAGTGCGAAAATTTTGATCATAGGGCTAGTGAATGCCAAGCTGAGGAAAGATGTCTGCCTTGTTCCCAAGTAAGTCATACAACTGATGAATGTGATAATACCTTCTATAAATGCTATAACTGTTTATTTGCAAATGAAAAACTAAAATTGAATCTGAATGTTGACCATAATATTTTCGATGTGAACTGTCCTGCTTACTTAAAAAAAGTGAAGGCTAAAAAGAGAAATATCCAAATGACACCTACAAATACTGATGATGATAGTAAATAGCAATTAAAAAAGGTAAATTATTTCTCTCACAACGGGCATCTCAGAATTATGCATCAAAATATTGATTCCATTCGTAACAAAACAGATATTTGCGAGGTAGAACTAAAAAATGAACGTGTTGATATTTTGTGTTTAACTGAGCATTACCTTACTGATAATGAATATCCAATAATAAATATAAATGGTTATACATTGTGCAGTATCTTTTGTAGAAAAGAGACGTCTTGCGGAGGTAGTGTAATATTTTGTAAAAATGATTTAATTTCTTATGAGCTAAATATGACAAAATTTATTGACTTGTCAGTTGAAGGTGTAATTGAACTATGTGGAGTAAAAATAACTGGACAGGATATTAGTTTAATTGTTGTGTCGGTGTACAGACCTCCAAAAGAAGATTATAAGATTTTTCTAAGAAAGCTCGAAGAGGTACTTAATATAGCTTGCTCCTACAATAAAACTGAATTTATAATATGTGGAGATCTAAACATTGATAACTTGTCTAATACAGCCTCAAAGATAGATCTAATAGATCTGTTCTCATCATATAATATTAGAAATTTAATCAATTCGCCCACGAGAATTTCTAGAACGTCAAAAACCGGTATTGATTACATAAGCACAAACAGTGCTGATAACAACTTGACTGGCACGGTATTGTTTAATCGCTTATCAGATCATCCCGCCCAAACTGTGACATTGGGTATTACAGTGCCAGAAGCTAACAGTATAACTTATCAAAGGTCGTATAATGAAAGAACTTATGAGACGTTTGGGAAGTATCTCGGGCAGGAAACGTGGTATGAGGTTTTTGAATCTGCTGAGGTAAATGAAGCATTTTCCTGTTTTATACAATCTTTAAAGTATTATATTTCTTTGGCATTTCCAGTAAAAAGAAATTGTTTATGTAAAAGTCAGTCACAAAAAAAACCTTGGATTACAAGAGGAATTTGTACATCATCACAAAATCTGAAATGTTGGTATAAATTATTAATAGACAGTAATCATAATACAGTTATCTTAAGCTATTATAAAAGCTACAAGAAAATATATCGAAAAGTAATTTCTGAAGCAAAAAGACTGTATAACGTTAAAACATATTTTGAGTCAGATAATAAATCTAAGATAACGTGGAAAATTATTAATGACAATATACGAAACAAAAAAGAAAAAAATAATAGAATTACCAAAATTGTTAGTAATGATGTAGTTGCTGAGAATCCTTCTGAAATAGCAAATTGCTTTAATGCATATTTTATAAATATTACTAAAAAACTGAACGAGACATCACCTAATGTTAAACCCAGCTGTTCACTGGCCTACTGTCAGGAGCTTCATACCATGTTCCTGACACCAATAAATCAGCAGGATGTGGTGGATGTGATAAATAACCTAAAAAATTCTAATTCCGTTGGAGTTGATGAAGTTCATACTAAAATGCTAAAAACTTGTGTTCATCTTATAGCAGGTCCATTAACATTTTTGATAAATATGACACTGTCTAAGGGTGTGTTTCCTGAGGCGTTTAAAATTGCAAAAATTATTCCGGTATATAAAAAGGGTAAAAAAGATTATATTGAAAATTACCGGCCTATCGCGCTGCTCTCTATATTATCAAAAATTGTGGAAAGAATAATGGTTAATAAGATATTGGCATTTGTAATAAGATACGGCATTTTGCATGGGGCACAAAATGGATTTCTCAAGGGTAAATCCACAATATCAGCAATTTACGAATTTATTAATAAAGTTTACACAAATCTAGATCTGAAAATGAAAACATTAGGCCTATTTATGGACTTAAGTAAGGCGTTTATCCTTGTAAATCACGATCTTTTGCTGGATAAATTGAATGCGTATGGATTGAGGGGAAAAATTAATGAACTCCTTAGGAGTTACTTAACTGGGAGAACACAACTCGTACATGTAAATACAGCAAAGTCGGACATATTACCGATAAATATAGGTGTGCCACAGGGATCTGTCTTAGGACCTCTGTTGTTTTTGCTTTTTGTGAACGATCTGCCTAATATAGATGAGCAACATAGTCTCATCATGTTTGACGATGATAATAGTTACGTTTGCTCTTACAAAAGTAAAGAAGTGCTAGTGTGGGCACAAGATATTTTAAATAAATTTTTAAAATGGTTTAATGCAAATAAATTGTGTATAAATACACAAAAGACTGTATTCGTTGATTTTACTCCTCGAACTAAAGCAATATCTGAAAGTTATCTATTAAAAATTCAAGGGAAAAGTATCCAGCAAGTGGATGAAGTAAAATTTTTAGGAATATATTTGGAAAATAGCTTAAGTTGGGAAAGCCATGTTGATGCTCTTTGCAGGACTTTATCATCGTCGTGTTTTGCCTTATATAAACTGAAAGATTTGACCAATAGAAATGTTTTGTTGTCTTATTACTATGCACATTTCTATTCACGACTTAAGTATGGCATAATTTTTTGGGGTTGTTCTTCTTATAGTCTCAGGGTTTTTCGGCTACAAAAGAGAGCTATAAGAGCGATAGTTAACGCTCAGAGAAGTGCATCCTGTGGGCAGAATTTTAAGGACTCAAGGATCCTCACAGTACCTTGTATTTTCATGGTTGAAATTTTGTTATTTGTGAAGCAGAAACCACAGAATTTTGTTACTAACAATCATTATCACGACTATACTATATAATACAAGGTATGCTGATAACTATGCTATTCCAGTCCACAGTTTGTCCACAACGGAAAACAATCCCCGTTATATTGGCATTCACCTATTTAATAAATTGCCACCCCGTTTTCGAAATATTGATAATATAAAATTATATAAAAGAAAGTTAATTGACTTTTTTTTAGAACAATATTACTATAGTATAAACGATTTTTTAACAGGTAGAGGCTACTAATGTTAAGATGATAACTTTTGTTTGCTTTATTGCATTTATGTGAATTCATTTGTAATAGCTTTTCTCACTCAATTAAAATAGTGCCTGACTTGTCCTATGCTATTGTGTATGGTCTCTTGGATTAATAAAGTTTATTTATTTATTTATTTATCTGTCCATGATAGGACGACTAAGTTTAGTTCTACGGCTAAACTAGTTCCAGTAGTCATTTCTTATCTTCTTTTTTTAGCTTATCATAGAATTTTCAACAAAAAACCTTCATCATTTTTTTAGAGAATAAGAAGCAACTCAGTATCTAGTAATTATTTTTGACGGTAGGTTTTTATAAAAATCTATTACCATGAAAGTATTAAGAAAAACTAAGAATATATTCGAAAGATACAATCCTTTTCAAGATTTTCTTAAATTAAGCTTTTCTTAACCTAATTTTTTCACGAGTTTTCTCCATTTTTTACACACTTTAAAAACAATTTTTAATCTGTTACCACGGTTTCCGGAAATGTCTTATCACTTTCTTATGTTCGTTTTGGTTTTTAGAAAAAAGTGTGCATATGTAAATGTAAATGGGACAAAGGCCTAATGCAGGTGTGCTGTTTATTTTCAAGAGGATCGTACTGCTGAAAGAACATCCTTACAAGACCCTTAGTTAATTGCACAGGTATACAAAAAATTCTTTTAAGTGAGACACGGTTTTTTTAAAATTTTTTTATGCTGAATCTAAAAAAATCGTAAAAAAAGACATCCACCGTAAGGTTTTTTTCAAAAACCACACTTAACTTTGTCAGAAAACTATTAAATTGAAAAACATATATTTTATTGAATAATGTAAAACTGTATAATTATTAAAATTACGGAATAAAACTATTATTTCGGACATCTTTAAATGTTCTGAATCTACATTTATTATAACAACTTATTTCCAGTATTTTTTGCAGTTCTTAATCCTGATTTGACTTCAAATAATAAAATTTTATGTTCAGTTTCAACAAATAATTCACTTTTAAAACTTACAAGGGTGCTATGCGGTTGACAAAATTCTTTTTTAAGTAAAATAAATGCAATGAAATAATAACTTTGTTAAAAATTAATAAAAATTAAAAACATATTTTTAATTTAGCGGTTGCACATATTTATTTTAAACATTTTGCTACATTGCTTAGTTAAAGTTGGTGTTTTTTGTTAAACTTGAACACTAAAACCTAATATTTTTAAATTTTTATGATAAATCTAGATTCAGAACATTTAAAGATATCCAAAATAATAATTTTATTCCATAGTTTTAATGATTATACAGTTTTGCATTATTTATTAAAATGATTTTTTTTTCAATTTAATAGTTTTCTGGCAACTTTAAGTGTGTTTTCTGAAAAAACCTCACGATGGATGTCTTTTTTTATAATTTTATTGGATTCAGCATAAAAAAATACTGAAGAAAACATGTGTCTCCCTTAAAAGACAGAGAATTTTTTTGTATACCTGTATTATTTTTATATAATTTTTAACAGTAACATTTATACAGTAATAATTCTTTTAACTTTTAAATATCTGAATTGAAAAATGCAAAAAATATTTCTGTCATAATTGAAACAACTTATTGCCCAGGGAAAGATCTAGAACATCATAACAAAATGTTATAGTTTCATTTGTAAGTATTTTCACATTTCAGGAATCTAAGAAGGAGGTTTATTCCATCCATTTTTTATTCGATAATATACATAATTTTATGAGTATAAGCCACATACATATTTTCCAACAAGCTTAGCCGGTTTGTTTCAATTTGAAACAATAACTCTTCACATCGCCGGCAAAATTTTTGTTTAATTGCCTCGCTGATAAGCAAAAACATCATTATTTTGACAGTCAACAATATTTATGGAAGCAAGTTATTCCTGTTATATTATGTCAATAAGGAGGCTTAAGCAAGTGGCATTAAAAACCTAAAAAAATACCCAAACAGTGTTTTAAAAAATTGGGACCTACTTTCTCCGACATATGACATGCCTTGTACATTTCAAGTAAGAATTATGCTTATTTTGCCATAAACGGCATCAACTTGTAGATTGTTTCACTATCCTGTTTTTTTGCTGCTAAAGTATCTTTGGCGGTATGTATAAAGTTAAATATGTAAATTAGTCAGAATTTTTAAAGTTAGTTTAAGATTTATTAAACTACAGTTTGCATTCAATACCTTTATACTGCTTTAATTACCCAATATTATAGCTGCTGGGGTAATCATTAATTTCTCGAAAATTAAACATGTAAATAGATTTGTATTTTTAGTATAAGTATAAAACTTATTACCATACAGTTTGAATCAATAAGTATCTACTAGCAGATCATTGTAATTTTCAGTCATTTTAGCTGTTAATTACTTTTTACTATTTTCTCCAAAATAATTAAGTAAATAGATTAAAATTTTTAGGACAAATGTACGAGGATGGATTGAAAAGTTCGCGGCCTAGTCGAGAAAATACAATACCTACAAAAATATTTTTATTTTTCTACGTAATCTCCACCTAGCTCCATGCACTTCTTCCACCTGCTTTCCAAAGCTTCCACACCTGTTTGAAAAAAAGATTCCTCAAGGTCTTCAAAATACCGGTTAACTGCAGCTTCGACTTCTTCATTTGATGAAAATTTCTGGCCACCGAGGAGTTTTTTTAGGTTTGGAACCAAATAAAAGTTCGAAAGTGCCAAATCAGGAGAATAAGCCGGGTGGGGCAGCAATTCGAAATCATAATCACGAATTTGAGCCACAGACTCAACAGACGTGTGAACGCGAGCGTTGTCCTGATGGAACAAAACTTTCTTTCTCATTAGTCCTAGGCGTTTCTCTTTAATTTCTTGACGTAAACGACGCAAAAGGGTGCAATTGTAAGTCGAGTTTATTATTTCGTTTTTGGGAAGGTAGTCCACCATAATAATACCTTTAGCATTCCAAAAAACTGACGCCATCACTTTTCCAGCAGATAGAATTGCCTTCGTTTTCTTTGAGGTCGGCTCACTACTTGGATTGTTGTTTTGACTCTGGAGTATAGTATATGAACCCAGGTTTCGTCCATTATCACAAACCTATTAAGAAAATCTTGCGGATCAGCCTCAAACATCTCCAAACAGTCGCGAGATATCGTGAATTGAATTCGTTTTTGTTCAACTGAAAGTAATCTGGGGACCCACCTAGCGGAAACCTTAGAAAATCCGAGTTCGTGGGCAATGATGTTTTGTATTCGTTCATACGAGTGCCTGATAGTTAATCTACGGTCTTTCAGTATGAGATCAAACACTTTGCCGATGTTTTCTTGAGTCGTAGACGTCGTGGACCGGCCGAACCAAGGGTCATCTTTCATGCTCTCTCTTCCACATTTAAATCTTGGAATCCATTTTTTCACAGTGGCATATGACGGAGCAGTTTCCGCTAGAGTTGTTTTCATATTATCGTGAATCTCCTTTGGTGTTAATCTTTTTTTAAACAGGTACTTGATGACCGCACGTTGTTCAGTTTTTTTCCATTTTTCCAAAAACTGCTGCACTTGGTCCCACTAAACTCATTCTAACCTAAAAACTACAAATTCTACAGCCTTTACACTGTGACAACAAAAGAAAGTATGAACTTATTGAGGGTACTATAATAAAAATTTTATAATTATTTTTTGGTGAGGCCGCGAACTTTTCAATCCATCCTCGTAGGTTTCATTGAACTAACTTTGCACTAAGTGGCGTCAACCTGCATGTGTTTTCAATTTCTTATTAGTTTACCTGCTATAGTGTTTTTATTGTTTTCTTCCCAAGTACACCTATAAACAGTTTAAAAATTTTAGGGTGGGTATAGATTTACCGTAGCGTAGTTTACTTCCAGTAACGTCAACATGCAGGCTGTCTCCGGTTCCCGTTAGTGTAGTTAGTAAGTTATTTTTAATATAGTTTCAAAATTTAACGCTGATTATATCTTTTAAGGCAAATAATAAATTATATTTTAAACAGAGTTGTAATTTAGTTTTTGGATGTGGGCCAAATTTTTACGCTAAATTGTAACTGGAGGCTTACTTAACTTAACATATTCTTGGAAATCGTTGCGTTTTGTTTATTTCTCTCGGAAAAATGTGATGGAATCTACCATAGTGGTGTCAAAAGTTTTACGCTCATTGCTTGCGGCCTGCGCCCATATGAATTTTTCCAAATATTTAAAGACACCTTGGTCTTACTATTACTAAAATATTGGAACTTTTTTAAACAATATTTAAGGCTATATTTAATAGTATGCATCAATGGCAATAAGAGGAATTATTATTTAATTATAATGTATCAATAAATATCGAAGCAGTTTTTACTTTAACATACAACTATGAATTCCACAATGGGCACCTTCATTTCATACAATTTCCAAGTCTCGCATAAATCACATTTGTAATACAAGTGGTCATGCTGTCTAAAAGAATTTATGTACTCGAAATGCATCGATTCTGCGATATTGCCTTCTCTGTGACAAAATTCGTGCAATTATTGGGTGCTTTCTCTAATAGCAAATTTTTTAAAAGTTTTCTCTATTGTTGCTCTTGTTGTATTTTAGTAAAGAAGTATGTAATTAGCATACAGCAGTTAAAGATATTTTACTAACTAATATATCCATGAATCACTATTTCTTCACTTATAATGTGTTTACTCTCTTGTTAAATTAGTTGGATTTTTTACAGAAAAACTTATATATTTTTACTTTGCTAAAGAAAAGCATTGTATAGGTATTCGTGAAAAAATCACAGAGTATATATATGTTTATATATATATATATATATATATATATATATATATATATATATATATATATATGTATACATATATATATGTGTATATATATATATATATATATATATATATATATATATATATATATATATATATATATATATATATATATATATATATATATATATATATATATATATATATATATATATATATATATATATATATATATATATATATATATATATATATATATATATATATATATATATATATATATATATATACATATATATATATATATATATATATATATATATATATATATATATATATATATATATATATATATATATATATATATATATATATATATATATATATATATATATATATATATATATATATATATATATGTATATATATATATATATATATATATATATATATATATATATATATATAATATATATATATATATATATATATATATATATATAAATATATATATATATATATATATATATATATATATATATATATATATATATATATATATGTATATGTATACGTATATGATTTGAAAATGGCAAATTTTCAAATTATTCATAATAAAACATATAGGGTGTCAAAAGGGTTGAGAAGGGAGCTAGAAAAGTAATTTCGTATTTTTCGGAGTTCTTTGGGTCAAGTACTCTAGACTTTTTTTCATTATTTTCATTGACAATATAGGGAGAGAGGTACAAGGGGTGAAGGTTATTTTTTTGGCATATTGGATATTTAATATAAAGTAATTTTTCAATAATAAAATATGTACGGGGTCAAAGGGATGAAGTAGAGGACTAAAAGAGTAATTGCGTGTATGTCGTAAAATATTTCAATTTCAGTGTTCTTGTGGGACTGTATGTGATTGCAGATTAAGGTAAAAAAATATTAAACTGAATATAGAACAAGTTTTACAAATAGAAATGGTTAAGTTGGTGGAAATTTACATATGAAATGGCAGATAAATTACTGTATAACGGGAAGTACTGTATTCGTGAACAAATTACCTCTTGATTTTTTTCTTCAGGTTTTAAATCTGAAAAAATAGATTCATAATAAATAATATTAAATATCGCAAAAATAATAATCTAGCCAAACATCACAAACAAGTTTTATTTTTATTTACACATCGAGCATACTTGACAATTTTTTTTAAATGTATAATTCACATTTGAGTTTTATTCTTTAATACAACATTGTTCGATGTGATTTTAAAAACTTTTCGGTTTTTTAATGATTACATTTTTTTTTTAATTATTTAAGTGTTTTATGGACATAGTACACTGTTGTACTGTTGCAGGGAAATCCCTAAAGCATTACAGGAGCGACGCGTGTGCAGAAAAAGCGATTCGCGTTGGTCTTGAATTGCTGTAAATTTTACTCGATGGGACACACAGTCCTGAATAAATTATTCCGAAGGGATGAAGTTCTCTGTATAAAATACTGCTTGAAAAGGATTGTACGAGGTCTGACAAGCTGAATTTCATGCAGGTGTAAAGTATTAGCACGACATGTATTCCTAGCATGCACCGCTTTGAAAATGAAAATATTTGTAGAATAGGCTCAAGTCGCCAACCGATGTTCCAAGAAATCAGGGTTGCTGATCAGTTCTGTCAGTAACAATGCAGTATATTTCATCGTTAGTCTAATTTAAGCTTTGTACAAAATTAACAGTTGTTGTGGAGTGTAAAGCTTTCTAGTAAGAAATAATATTTCCGGCGTCTGAGAAGCTTTCCTTGCTATGCTTGCAACATGTTTACGCAATTACATACTTGCTCCTAAATTAACGCCCAGCAAATTGAGTGACGATGCCAAATGAATGGAGTGCTCCGGCATAACGGGTTCAGCTCTCATGTTTGAGAGCAAAGTCCTAAACATGAGAGCAGTATACATCTTTGGATGAATTTGAGCTTTGTACAGAATTAACAGTTGTTGTGGAGTGTAAAAGTTTCTAGTTGAAAATAATAACCACCGCTTTTGAGAAGCTCTCCTTGCTATACTTGCAACATGTTTATGCCAAGACATATTTGCTCCTAAATTAACGCCCAGCAAATTGAGTGACGATGCTAGAGGAATGAAGTGATCCGACATAACTATCTCGATTTCAGCAACGTTAACTTTATTAGAAAAAACTGCTGCTTAGATTTTTATAGCATCAAATTCTACTTGGTTACTATCGCCCCAAGACAAAATTTCTTCCAGATCCTTGTTAAGTTGAACGACTTCCTGCTGTATGCGGATATTTACACGAGTAACCGATGTTCGACCATTCAAAATGACTGAAGAAAAAGCTGTAGACTGGATTCCTGGCCATTTTCAGCAGATCGTTAATGTAAATGAGAAAGAGAGTAGGAGACAGTATGGAGCCTTGGGGCACAAGCGTTGATATTGAAGGTGTTAGAAAGAAATCCGTCGACTGCCACTCGAAAATAACGCTCTCTGAGAAAACACGAAAGCAGAACTTTTCGAATATACCTTAAAAGCTTAGCTTAGCCAGCAATTCATCGTACCAAATACGTACCTTAGATATATCAAGTGCTACCACTACTGTTAATTTTTGCTTACGAAAGCCATATTGATAGTAGCTAACAATATTTGATCCTTCAAGGCGTTTTAAAAGATGCTGATTGATAGTCTTTTCCATGTTTTTGATATTATTAAAGGCAGTACAACTGGTCGGTAGTTATTTGGTAAGGTCTTCTTGTCTTTTTTGGGGATCGACTGAACAGTAGCACATTTCCAGCAGGAAGGAAATATTCCTTTTCTATAGGATGAATTAAAAAAGTCTACAGAAAACTGGTGTTACATAGTTCTCTCGGTATATTGATTAATAAGTTAAGTAATTTTTTTAACCATAAAGTAGTAAGTTTTTTTTTGTGAAAAATTATTTTTTTGTACTATTTAGCCTATTTTATTACTACATTATTCTATTATACTTTCATTACTGTTTCGGGCTACAAATCCCTGATTTTATACGCACGTTTAGAGTATTGTCATCCTTCTCAATTCAGTATGTTAGCAATAAATTATGGGATTTTTCATTTTCTGTTATTAAATTGTTTTGGTTCTTGAAGTTTTGTCCTTAAAAATTATGCCGAAATTTTATTTCCAGCACTTTCTTCCTTACAGTTATCAAATGGTTTTTGGTCCATTGTACATATTTCTATTTATTTAAAGACTTTATAAACATTTGGCATTGTTGTCCATTACAATTCAACTTATACCATTTTGTTGTAATTTTTAAATATTGAGTCGTCTTTTCAATTAAGCTATTTTCAGTCAAGCATTACTGACACTGCATTAGACATTACCTTTGCAGTTAAATCGGGTATGAAGGCAATATATATGGTACAATATTTTAAATCACATTAATAATTTTCATTCTTAAGCTATTCACAATCGAAGATGGGTTTCTGAAGTCGACATTTTTGATAATACCCTCTGAAATACCATTTGTTTTAGAGAGAGAGTAACAAATTAAGATTAATTGTTCCCACCTTCTGGTCATTTAATTTTCTTGCCCAATTTAATTATGGAATTTGTATTTTATTTTTTATGGAAAAAGCTTTTAAATGTTTTTCTTCCTTCAGAATATTTTATGTTAAATGTAAAAGCAATTTTTCAGTTAACAATCGCTAAAACGCTTTTTCTGTAACAATCATTATTCCATACTGTAAAGCATATTGTTTAAAAAAAGTCCTAAAATTTAATGGTATAATAAGGATTAGCGAGATAATTGTAGGACAAAAGATATTGTTTATATAAATGTTTTAGGCAAAAGTTTGGTTTAAATGTGATGCTTTTCTCCTACACTTATAAAATTAATTATCTATTCCGATGGATTTTGTTAAATTACTTAGAGTATTCCTCTTGTACTATTGCATCGTAATATAGAGATCTTATTAAAACCAATACACAAACAACTTCGAAATGTCTTCGATAGATTTTATCTTAATACAAAGTTCAATAGGAGTTTCAAACAAATGCTCTTCTAAGAGCAATATATTATTGGGTCTAAGATACTCGTAAAAGGTAACTGTTACTTCCACACATCTTGCTGACCGACCATAGTGTTTAAAGTCTAACGTCACAAAGGGTAATATTGTTGTTAATGATCAAAATAGATGTAAACAAATAACTGACGAAATCAAGGAAACTCGTTACCAATCTCGAGCGGTTGCTCTTGACATATCCAAGGCTTTCGACCGTGTTTGGCACGATGGACTGTTGGCTAAGCTACGCTCTTATGGTATGTCTGAGAATTTCTGTTTGTGGCTCTCATGTTTCCTCAGAGAGCATTCCTTACTAGTGGCAGTCGACGGATTTCACTCTCAACGCCGGTGTGCCCCAAGACTCCATACTGTCTCCTACTCTCTTTCTCATTTAGATTAACGATCTGCTGGAAAAGACCGCGAATCCAATTTACAGCTTTGCAGATGACAGTACACTTATCTCTTCATTCACTTTGCACGCTCGGACATCGGCTACTCAGACGAATATCCGCAGACAGCAGGAAGTCATGCAACTCAACAAAGTCCTGGAAGAAATTCTATCTTAGGGTGACAGTAATCAAGTGGAATTTAACGCTACAAAAACCCAGGCTGCAGTTTTTTCTAAAAAAGTTAACGTTGGTGAACCCGACATAGTTATGTCAGGGCACTCAGTTCCTCTAGCATCGTCACTCAATTTGTTGGGCGTTAATTTGGGAGCAAATATGTCTTGGTATGAGCACGTTGCGAGCATAGCAAAAAGAGCTTTTCAAAAGCTGGGAGAATTATTTCGAACTAGAAAGCTATACACTCCACAACAACTGTTAATTCTTTACAAAGCTCAAATTCGACCAACTATGGAATACTGCTCTCATGTTTGGGGCTCCGTTTCCAAATATACACTGCATTTGTTAGACTATATTCAGAGAAGAGCTGTTCGTCTAATTGGAGCCCCGGAACTAACCGGCGGCCTTGATTCGCTGGAACATCGAAGAACGGTTGGCGACTTGAGTCTATTCTAAAGTATTTTCATGGAAAGTGTTCTAAGGATGTAGCCCGCTTAATTCCTCCCAGAGCGGTGCATGTTAGAAATACACGTCGCGCTAATACTTCACAGCCGTATGAAGTTAAGCTTGTTACTCCTCGTACAACGCTTTTCAAGCAGTCTTTTATATGGAGAACATCATCCCTTTGGAATAATTTGCCCAGTACTGTATTTCCCACCCAGTATAATTTACAGCAATTCAAGAACAACGTGAATCGCTTTTTCCACACACGTGTCGCTCCTGTAGCGCTTTAGGGACTTCCCTGCAGCACGTGTGCTATACCCATAAAAAAAAAACAAAAAAAAAACAAAGAATTGAAAACAAACTTCCTGACAGTTTAAAAAAAAAGTTATTAAGGCAATTAGTCAAATTTCACTTAATCAACTATATCACCACTTAACGGAACTTATTAGCTTAACCCTTGGCTTTACACACTATAGTCTTTAGTTGTTTTTTGTTGATATGTTGACTTTTAAGTTCTGCCCGTGGCTCGGCTGTCATGGGTTGCTGAAAGTGCGTATCCAGGGCGCCTCTGCTATTCATGAATAAATGTATTTTCTAAAGCTTTCTCAGAACCTGCAAGTATATCTAATTTCCGTGGGTAGGATCATGAATGAAAGATTTAATTTCCCTCAAATCAAACAATTTATTCTGCCCTTGTTAAACTATATATATTTTCATATAGCTAGAACAAATCTATTGCTTCAATATTCTTACTTTTTACTTATCCAACTTTCGTGAAAGGTACTATATACAAGAGTCACAGTACACAATTATAATTTTTTCAGCTTTTTATCACATGTCGAAGAATTCGGGAACTATTCAACTATTCTGTCGGTAAAATCTAATATACATCCTTTGACTTTACCATTACTATTTCGTTTGTCAGAAAATCAAGCAATCATGTCAGACTCTCGGTGGGTGAACAATCAACTGGTGAATTCAGAGGGAGAAACCTCCAGAGAAGTTGTGACCTCCGGTCTTCAGAATATAAAAGGGTATTCTTTTAAATAAAGATTAAGTAGCATTTAACGTCAGGAGGAGAGTCCACCAGCTATTTCCAATGTGCGGTCAAAATTGCCTTCTATCATCTTCAGACACACGATCGTAATGAAGTTTGTAAGAAATTTACAAAATTTCTTTGGGTAGTAGGCGGGTCCAGTCTAACTTTCTTACTATATGTCACAAAATGTTTATTTTTTAATAATTAACTATAAATTTACGGATCTTAATCTATATAAGCTAGTCATCGCGAGAAATTCGGAAAACCGGCATTCTAATTTTCCAGCGCCTTCATCATTTTCCTTGCCATGGCCATGCACCAAAATGGTGCAGTGGCATGCTGCCATCGCCAGCGCGAGTCAATGTCCCAGCCAGAGCGTCCCCACTGGTGTGCCTATTAAATCGTGATACCGAAAGTAGAAAACGTAATTTCTTTACCGTTTATGTCCGTTGTAGAATAGGCCTAGAGAATCTGCTTGTTGTAAGAGTTATTGGAGCAGTTGTCCTCTATCCTTCCTTTCGTATTCTATCTTTTACTCCGTCAAACTAAATAATACTTGAGCCTATTAGAAACAAAATATTTAAAAACACGAGACTTAAAAAAATCGAGCAAACGAGGTGGTCGTGTCCAGCAGGCCGTCCTTGCCTAATGCATGTCGAAGAGGATACTGTTGACTCCTAATGGCCAGTATCCTCTTCGCTCTGTCTTATACACACATACAGCGACGTACCCACTCTCTGTCTAGCGCACACCAAAGGAGATACTACGGATTCATACAACAGCGCCCTTCTCTCTGTGGTTTATTCCCTGAGATACCCGCGCACACACATACACACGCACGTTCACAGTGCGAGCTGCTGCTAGACCCGTGCGACCAGCAGTACGTCTCTGTCTAGCGTACACTGAAGAGATGCTGCGAACCCGACGGCACAAGGTTTTGCTAAGACCCGAACGACTGACAGTCTAACTCCATCACAGACAAATACTCACCAACATACTGACATCTTTTCTCGTTGCTACACCATAAGTGTATCAGTTTATAAATATGCAACAGTATTTAACTGCAAAGCTATGAGGAAAGCGAATAAATCCACCTTCAGCGATGCCATTTACAGATTGATCCTCAGAGCTGCTTGCGGGGTATACCTAATTTTCCATCGGAAATATCGTACACTGTCGTCAGTTAAGTTCCCGTTTGAAGGCGTCAGCGAGTGTACCTCTAACTGTCGTCAGGTGGTGTAATAACAATTGTGAGATCATACCTTCAGCTATTTCTCACAAGACCGGCTGTTACCGTTGTAAATTCGCTTGTTAGTGCGCCATCAACAATTTACGTTTCTACTTACTACAACCAACGGGACCGTTTACCACTTCATTCTGTGCACTATTATCTGCCGTATAAAAATTAGCTTGATTTTTGGCCACGTTTTCGGCCTCCATCTTTTCACCTCCTCCTTAACTTACGATTACTCTTTTAAACTGTTAGTTTCATCCCTTATATTTTCAGGGCGTATCCATGATATACCACAAACGGATAGTAACTGACATGGGCATTAACCCCTGGTTTACCGTGTCCTTAAGATAATAAGTTATCCGATGCCTGATGAACCTTTAACCACGTGAATCCAAAGATTTAACCGTTTTATCACCTAAGAAAAGATCAGCCAATCAATAGATAGCTGATGCTTTATACGCCAGGGCATAAAAGGCCAGGCCAGAGGGCAAAAAAGTTTCTAACTCTGCTAAAGTACCTGTCTTTTTTTGTCGGCTTTTAACTTATTCTACATAAAAGGAATATTTTGGCATCGGTAACTCCCTGTGAATTTGGGCATTGCGAACGAACCATGATTGACGATTGACGATGATGCAGAGGATGAGATTTAATTAGTCATTGGACATCCTCACTAAAAGCAATATAATGTAACATAACAAATAATATTTTAATATTATATATATATATATATATATATATATATATATATATATATATATATATATATATATATATATATATATATATATATAGGGTATTATAAAAATAGACTGATATGTTGAAATTCCTCAGATCACGTAAACCAAGGTTCAATACTCTTTTTTCTCAATTTGAACATACTTAGAATTTGGTAAAATTCTCGTTTATTACCTTAGTCTGACCCTTATGATTAATGCTGGCACATATAAATTTCTTCCTTAAAGTAACCTGACTTTTGATTAAAATTATTTTTATCAATTAAGGAAAATTTCAAGTTAAAAAATCAAAAACTCAAACCCAAAGCATATTTGGGTTTCAACCACATATACATAACGAGTATTTAAACTCATAGTTACTTCATTTTGTTAAGTTTAACAAGTAATTTTTTATCAATAAAAAAAATTACCTAGAAATAAGACCACTGTACCCAAATTCATTTTTATATTGTATTGTGGTGTGTATTTCCAATAGAATGACTGAATGTAGATGTTTACTATCTCTACTAAAAAAACTAACCTTATGTAGCCATTGAGAACCACGATGTTAACATGTGTACATGTGAATTCCCACACTTTATTAAAAAGCACTAAAAGCATGTAAAAAAAACTGTTATTCTTAGGCACAAGTCAACACAAAAAGTAACTAAATCAACGGCGTTATTACAGCGGAATTACGTACCGTATTATAAACTTACGAAAATAAAATGCAAGATGCGAACCTAGTACATTTACAATGAATAAATCACCTGGCCAGTAATAGGAGACTTAAACAAAGCATGGTAGTTCATATCGACAGAGTAAAGATAAAATTTGCGTTTAAATGTTCGTTTCTATTATCATGTCAAACAATTTCGTTAACCATTTTAACTACAAAAATAATTTAAAAATTCAGTAGATCTAAATAATAATAATAGACTGGAAACTCAGACTAATTAGTGGAAGGAATAATAATGAATTTTAACCAAAAACACAACGATCATCTTCGTAAATGAAAAGTATAGGGATGTTCTATATTTGTCTACAGTAGTGTATTTGTGGGAATGCAGGGAGGAGGAGGAGGAGGAGGCAAAATTTTGCCTCCTCCTCCTTGTATTCCCACAAATTCTAATAAAAATAAATTTGCATATAAGTGGAAGGCGTAAGAATTTCATGATATAAGAAAGTCCAGAACGATTCTCACTTTGATTATTTGCTTATAAAAATAAAATTGCTATACACAATAATTTTCAAAGATTTTTAATTTATTTAGCTGAATTAAGGTTTTAGCAAACAAAAAGTTGTCAATTTTCACTCTAATTTCTATTTCAACTCGTTAAGCATTTCTTATTCTAGTTAAGAAGGGTAATTAAAAAACAAAAACAATAAAAGTTAAATAAGTTGATTTGATATTCTTACTTGATCAATAGTTCAGATTTTATTAACCAAAAAACTTAATCTAAAAGTACTCCTATTTAATCTCTTAAACTTTTCTTAAAATAGACATGGAGGTGAACTTAGATTAAAAACAAACAAATAAAATATAAATTTGTTTTTATTTAAAAAGAAAAAAAAAATAGCCTTTACGTTTTTCTTCTTTCTCCTCTTCTTCTATCTCCTTTTCTTCTTCTTCTTCGTCTTCGTCCATCACATTAGCTTGGTCAATTATTAATGGTAGCTCCCAGTCCTCCAGCATCTCTGAAGGTAGATCCCAACTCGCATCATTTGGAACATTTAGCAGGGTGCTGAAAATAGGTCTGTCGTCCTCCAACATCTCTGAAGGTTGATCCCAAGTCTCATCAATTGGAACATTTGGCGGGGTGCTGACAATAGGTCTGTCGGGTAGGAAGGGGCTCCACCCCTCGTGAACAGTCCAGGTGGTCGTCTCGATTGATCCTACCGGACTTATTTCTCCAGCTTCGCTTGGATTTCTTAAATAGATCCAAATATCGTTGATTTCTGGCGTCGGATTAACTTATTGGTTTTGCGGCACAAGTCGGTTATTTGAGTCATATACTTCGAACGAAAAGTGGCTAGTAACGTGAATTTTGAAAGACATTTTTTTTGTTTAAAGTTTTAAATTTAAAATCTAAACAACTGATGAAGTAAGAATATACCAAGCAGTTCTAAAAGCCGAGCTTTTATATCAAACAAATCTGAATGGTAGGAGAAGGCTCGAAAGGCAAGAGATCACTTTACTTCCCTTTCCTTACTTTTTTTAGTTTTAAACACCAATAAAAGCAATTTCCTACCCCTTTCCCCGCACGTAATTCTTCCTAAATTTTCGATTTTTAGGCCCGGAAAATGCCTCAAAATGCTTTTTTTTTCCCAAGGGGGACACCCCCTCCCCATCACCGTCCCTCCCCCGATCTCCTTCTTATATATATCTATTTTTCATACATATCTTCTTGTTCATTAGATCTATTTTTTAAACATATCAACTTTTTATATAATTCTTCGATTTTTATTACTTTCCATATTTTTCATTAGTCACATCATATGTCTCTTCCCCAATCTCGTTTATATATCTATTTTCTACAAGTATTTTGTGGGGGGGGGGTTCGCCGAGGAAGGTAGGTGAAGTGATAATGCTCGGCCAAGTAGGTGGGGCGGATTCGCGGGAGCCCCGAGGGGGAAGGGTTTGCGGGGGTCCCGGGAGGGGGGGGGTTCGCGGGGCGCGGTGGTGGGGGGAAGGTAGGTGAAGTAGCAATGACCGGTCAAGTGAGAGAGGCGTTGGCTTGGCGTGGCTTGGCTTGACCTTCTTCGAACAGTATAAATTCTGCTTTGGCCTAAGGTAGAGCATTATTTTCTCGCGTTCGGTACTAGTACAAAGTTAGACACGTAAATTTTGTCAAGTTTCTGTTTTTGTATGTGTGTTGTGCAATATTTTGTTATTTTTTAAATATTTTTGTGTTTTATTCCTTTTTTATATTTTAAATTTGCCAGTTTTGTTTGTATTCTTTTGTTGTGAGTAATAATGTCTTTTAATCAAAGTGTAAGTACTATGGAATTGACAAGTTTAGATATATCTGATTTTAATTTTGGCAATTTTTTCTCTAACAACGATAGCCTCTTAAGTTTGCTTGATGATGATGTGAATATAAAAGGATTAAATAATAATACTGATTTATCTGATATTGACGCCATTATAATTGAAGGTATAGAGGAAGACCAAATTAATACCCAAAATTATAATGTTTTGAAGCTGGCACAGGAAGCTAAAAATTCTCTTTCTTCTGACAACCAAATTAATAGACAATTTCCTGTGTCGGAGTCAACTTTGGACACTTCGAATCAAAATTTCTCGCTAGAATCACCTAATCTTCCAAATGCACGAGAAATAGATGAACTTTTATCTCAAAATTTTAATTTTGATAATATAAATAATTTGTCTCAATTCTCATCTATTTCTGAATCAAATTTTGATATTGAAGATACAACTGTAGAGAATTTAATTAAACCTGCTACAGTTGAAAAAAATATGAAATTATTGTTTAAATCTACTTTCGAAGGAATTTCTAGCGACACAAATTTGTCAATTCCTTGTTCTCAACCTAGGCCATTGTCACCACAACAAAATGCAGATTTTTATTCTATTACACATTCTCCCAATTCGCCCACTCTTTTTTCCACTTCTTCCGAATTTTCTTCACCGTCTACTTCTCCAAATTTCAATAATACTAATCTAACATGTTTAATTGTCGAAGAAAAATCAAATGATTTTGAAATTCCATGTGCTCAACCAAAACCCCCTTTGCTTAATTCACAGTTCGATTGTTTAACTCCAGAAAACCCTTGTCAGTCAACCCTTTCTCCTAAGTCTCCAAGTTTATTCACTGAACCCTTCAACCTGCAAGAATTTGAATTAAGCAATAATTCTATTTCCACACAAACCGATTCCATCATTTCTATAGATCGCGCTACACAAACTTCTGCGAATATTAATTCTCTAAAAAAAAGATTTTTTGATTGTTAAAGCTAAACATAAAAATACGAAATTTTCCAGAAAATTTGTTTCGAATTTAAAAAGTCTGGCCTTTTCCTTAAATTCGTATGAAAGTTTCAGAAATCTTTTTTCTGAGGAAACTCCAATGTAGGATAGAATAATTTTATTTTTTAATTTTAATATTTTAAATTTTTAATTCTTAATTTTCTCCACTCTCAATATTTTTATGTATTTCAATGGGTTATAATTTCAAATTCTCACATTAGCATACAACTGTTTTAACAATGCACATCTGCAAAACTGCAAGACTCCAGAAAACCCTTGTCAGTCAACCCTCTCTCCTAAGTCTCCAAGTTTGTTCACTGAACCCTTCAACCTGCAAGAATTTGAATTAAGCAATAATTCTATTTCTACACAAACCGATTCTACCATTTCTATAGATCGCGATACACAAACTTCTCCGAATATTAATTCTCTAAAAAAAGATTTTTTGATTGTTAAAGCTAAACATAAAAATACGAAATTTTCCAGAAAATTTGTTTCGAATTTAAAAAGGCTGGCCTTTTCCTTAAATTCTTATGAAAGTTTCAGAAATCTTTCTTCTGAGGAAACTCTAATGTGGGATAGAATAATTTTATTTTTAATTTTAATATTTTAAATTTTTAATTCTTAATTTTCTCCACTCTCAATATTTTTATGTATTTTAATGGGTTATAATTTCAAATTCTCACATTAGCATACAACTGTTTTAACAATGCACATCTGCAAAACTTGCCAACGACAATTTACAAGACGCGACAACTTGTATCGGCACATGAGAAAGTTGTGTAAACCTTCGTACCTTAGCGGTCAACAATCACCACCTAAAAATTCAACAATTAGAAGGGGTAAGTTTTGTTATTTTATTTAACATATTTTTTTATTTTATTAGCAGATACTTGTTGGATGACTGTTAAATTAAATATACAAACACTCTATTGAAAGAAGTTGAAAGTTAACACTATCTGTATTTATTATGGACATATTTTATTTAACATATTTAATTTCAAACCAATTACACAACTTCTTACAATTGCTTGCATACGAAGACAAACTTGTTATTTCTAAACCGTTCTGCAAAGCAAGGCGGCGAGATCGACTTGGGTCAACAACACTGTACAACAGATTGTACAGGGTTCTTGACCCAAGTCGATCTCGCCGCCTTACTTTACAGAACGGTTTGGAAATAACAAGTTTGTCTTCCTATAAACATCACCATGCTATTGCAATTTCTTTATTTAAATATGTAATATCTTCACGTCTAATTTAATTTTTTTCTTTTGTTTCAGAAGCAATTAAATATTGTAAAGATTGCGAAAAAGATGTCATTAGAAGATCGTGGAGAAGTCGTTTGAAGTCTAACAACCACAAGCAACGAGTTATCACTTCTTCGAGAATTTTGGGAATTGAAGTGATAAAATCAGCTTTTAAGGAACGAATAATTTCCTACCCCATTAACCCAGACAAAGATCATGTCAATGTTAGCAGTTTTTTTGAAGAACTTGCCCAAAAAGTTAATGACCTACTAAAGCGAGCTTTACGACAACATACTTGTATCAAGGCCAACGCAGAGCTCTTTGGACTATATCTACACCCCACTAATCTCACCTATAGTGTCAAATCGTTCAACACACAATACAAGACGATTTGCAGCAGTTCAAATGTCTCCGAAATAATTGAAGGTTTTTAAGAAACAATTGACAGAAAAGCAGACGAGCTAGCCGAAAGAGATTCTGGTACGTTTATTTTATTTTTAAATTGTTTATATTTTTTCAATTTTATTTTATATTCCGTCTGTTCCTATTCCTTTTAACAGATATTTTTAATACTAACTTTTAAAATGCTAAAATTAAAATATTTTAATATATATTTCTGTTGTTGCAGGTTGGACGTTGGTCAAACTTCTATATTTCGAGGTCAATGTAAATAAGCACAATCCTCTGAGAGCTTCACAGTATATTCCTTTACCTCAAGAAATTGCCAATAAGCACGCCATCATCAATATGCGCAACGAGGACGACAACTGCTTCTTTTGGTCTGTAAGTATGAACTTTATAGGGGTTCCAATTGTGATCAGGTTTTTATTAAATTAATCGAAAGAGATGTGTTCGAAATCTATAATAAATATTTAAAATTAAATAAGCCGATGAGTAAATTGAACGATTTAGATAAAATACATTATAATTATACAGACGAATGTCATATTTGCAATAAAACTATTATTAATGAAGGTGATAAGGTCGCAGATCATGATCACCTAACAGGTCTTTACAGAGGACCGGCACATTCTAAATGTAACTTAAATTTCAAATTACCAAATTATATTCCCGTTATCCTACACAACTTAAAAAATTATGATGCTCATTTATTTATCAAAAATTTATGTCAAAATAACGAACAATTGAAAGTAATTGCTCAGAATAAAGAAAAATATATTTCGTTTGAAAAATATATTAATGTAGACACATACTTTGATAAGCAAACAAAAAAGCTAAAAAAAAACAGTTTTGCATAAGATTTATTGACTATTTTCAATTTTTATCATCTTCATTATCAAAATTATCTAATACCCTAGAGGATCAACAATTTCAAGAAGTTTTAAAATTTTTCAATACAAAGGAACAGTTTGATTTGATCCGTCAAAAAGGAGTTTTTCCTTACAGTTACATTACTGATTATGCAAAATTAGATGAAGATACATTACCAGAAAACGATTTAACAGGAGAACATATTACTGAAGATGAATATTGCAGAGCTAAACGTGTATGGAATTTGTTCAATTGTAATTCCATAGGAGAATATTCTGATATTTATTTAAAATCCGATGTACTGCTTTTAGCAGATATTTTTGAAAGTTTTCAAAAAACTTGTTTAACTACTTATAAGTTAGATCCCGCGCATTACTATAGCTTTCCCGGATTAAGTTTTGATGCATGTTTAAAATTTATAGGCATAGAGTTAGAGCTTTTAACAGACAGATAATGTGCGAGGAGGTGTTAGTACTTGTGTTACCAGAAAATCCATTGCAAACAATAAATTCCTTGATACTTTCGACCCATCTAAGCCTAGTAAATATTTATTGTACGTAGATGCCACGAATTTATATGGCTATGCGATGCCTCAATATGTTCTAGAGAAAACTTTTGTTTGGCTCTCTCAAAAACAAATGGATAATTTTAATGTAATGAATGTTTCACACATCAGAAAAAGGTTATGTTTTAGAAGTTGATTTAATATATCCTTCTGATTTGCACGACTTTCACAACGAATATCCTTTTTGTCCTGAGAATTACAAACCTTCTAATTCGAAACATGCAAAATTAATTCCAAATTTACAAAATAAACAACTATATGTTCTACATTGTACTTTATTAAAACAATGTATTCAATACGGACTTAAGGTAAAGAAAATTCATAGAATCTTGGAGTTTACACAAACTCCTTGGTTAAAGAGTTATATAGATTTGAATACTAATTTAAGAAATAAATCTAAACATGAGTTTAATAGAAACAATTGTAAGCTAAGTAATAATAGTATACATGGAAAAACAATGGAAAATGTTAAGAAACGATCAGACATCAGATTAGTCACCCAATTTGAAAAAAATGGTAGGAAAGATGGTGCTGAAAAACCACATTTCAAAGAATCATTAATATTTAATGAGAATTTAGTTGCTATTCAAATGAATAAAATACTAATCGATTATGACAAACCGGTTTATGTTGGATTTTCTATTTTAGATATTTCTAAAACAATAATGTATGGATTCTTTTATGATTTCCTAAAACCCCTATATCAAGACAAGGCAAAGTTACTATACACAGATGCTGACTCTTTTATTTTGGAGGTAGATACTGATAATGTTTATGAAGATATGAAAAATTATATTGATTTTTTTGACACCTCTAATTATAAGCCAAATAATATTCACAATATGCAAATTACTAAGTCTGTAGTGGGTAAATTTAAAGATGAATTTGCTTGTGAAGTCATAGAATGTTTCTATGGAACTGGAGCGAAAGCTTATTATGCAAAAACCAAAACTAATACGATTAAAAAGGCTAAGGGTGTTAAAAAAAGTAGTATAAATAAACAATTAGATATTATCGATTATAAGGCTGTTGTGGAGCGTAATTCTAAAACCTTTTGTTCTATGTATGTGTTTCGATCTAGAATGCATAAATATATATATATATATATATATATATATATATATATATATATATATATATATATATATATATATATATATACATAGAATTAATTAATAAGTTGGCTCTGTCTTCCGTAGACGATAAAAGATTCAAAATACGAAATTCTTACGAAACTCTTGCTTGGGGACATCACGACATTCCACTTTATCAGTGGGTTGGGGAAAACGATGAATTTTTTGATGTTCACTGTACTCCCTCTACTTGAGTTTATTGAGATATATATAACATCGAAAGGTATTTCAGCATTCAATTTTATCTCACATTTTGTTATTAAAAGTTTGAAATGTGTTTAGAATCTTTTGAAAAAGATATTGATAATATAACATATAAAACTTATGAACAAAGAATAAATTCCTTCAAAGCATGGAATGGAAAGTTGAATCCTGAAATATTGGCAGCATCAGGTTTTTATTATTTAATGAAAGAATATATTTGTAAATGTTATTATTGTGGTGTTGAAATATTTCAGTGGATGTATAACGATTGTCCTATAGATGAACGTTATAAACTTTACAAACATTGTGATTTAGTACAGTGTTTACGATATTACAAAATTAAAAATGACGAAATAAAAATATTACGATCCAGAAATTGTTATCAAGATGTATTTTATTTATGTATTTGTATTATTTTATTACAAATTTTTTGTATCTACTTTAAGATATAAATAATGGAACAATTTGTAAATATTTTTATTGTTAATAAACTTTTGTTGATATTAACAATATTTTTGTGACTAATATCCCAAATGATAGTAAATAAAATTAAGAAAAATGGTTTCTATTCCACATTTTATTCTTTTATATTATTTTTATAATTGTACGTTAATAGTTAATAACCCATATCATACAAAGCGTGGTGTTGTATGTTTTTCAAATGATAGCGATCTAACAAAAAATAATTTATGTCATGATATGATCTTTGAACAAATTAACAATAATAAAACATTCGTATTTTCATATGAAATTTTCAATTTAACGGAAGATAACAAATTTTTCAAAATTTTATATTACTATGATAACAACACCATTTTTGATACAAACTGGATAGAAATTTGTCACACGGTAAATTGTACAAGAAATAGAAACCAATTACATAATTTTAATGTAACAAATAAAAAAACGTCTTTTAATTTTTTCTCCGAATACAAAACTGAAGAGAACAATGAAAACAAATATTGTATTTTATCTTTTATTTTAAACATTTTTATTTGTATATCTGTATGGTTACTCCTCACTTTAACAGGAGTTGTTTATTTAAGATATTGGAAATAAGGCTTTCCTATATTTAGTGGGGGACCAGGGGTGGGGGAAATACTATAATAAAGTTCCCAACATTTTAGCAATTTCAGTTATCTAGATATTCTCAACCAGTATTTGATACATTAGTTATTCCAATAATGAACAGTGGTTATTACACAACACCCAAGAATAATGTGGAACGTAGAAACAATCTACTTTTCAATTCCAAAATTTATTATTTAAACAAATCATCATCAAAATTTGTAAATGTTGGAATTGGTTTGAGTGATTTTTTACTAAAAGTTATTATTGGTGGACAACAAGGATTCCGGATAACTTTAAATGAAGAAGATTGGAAGAGTTTACTAAGATATCAAGGTATTATTGTGAATTATTTTTATTCATATCTTGAAGATCAGAGTCCTATTAAATTGGATAATATAACAATATATATTAAGTTGGGAATGTGGAATCTTTGGCACAATGATACTACTCAGTATATATCACCACTACACCAAACACTTTATTTTTGCACTGCAAAAATAAAGTGTTTGGTGTAGTGGTGATATATACTGAGTAATAACAATATATTTTGAAAAATACAACCACCAACCCATAGTAAAACTGCAAGAAAATGATGGTTATTATATTTGTTTGCCTTCTGATTCTATAGACAAACTGTGGGAATTACAGGAAATTATTGATTACAGAATTCAAATATATAAAAGACAAGAGTTCAAGAAATATTTTAATGTGTTTTTGTCTTTGAATAATCATTCTTCAAATTTGTTTACAAATATCTACAACACTTTAAATTCTCCTCAGAACACAAATAGTGAAAATGTGTGTACCATGTTGGAGCTAATGAGAGTCTATCCCGACGAATTGGAACTTAAATTATCAAAAAATGGAACAAAGAGAAAATTTTTCGAAAAAGTGTGTGACTTTCAACGAGAATCAAAATAAAATCCACATACTAATAGCATGGGATTTTGCCTATCAAAACGCTAGGAAATGTAAATGGGAAAAAAACTATTTAGATATGTTAAGATTTAAAGATAAAATTAAATATTTTGAAAATATTTTTTCTACAATTTTAATCGAAAACTATAGAAATCTTATTTATAATGAAAGGTTTAGTGATATGAATTATTAAAAATAAACATATATGTAAATTTAAATTGGTTTTTTTATTTTAATATTACAATATATCTTTTTTTAAAATTCACGAATTGTGAGATTTGTCAAATCCTAACCATTTAACAAAAACTCTATTTCCTTTTTTTTCTTAAAATCCTCTCTACTAAATATGCATCGGGATGTTTTACTTTCTACAACTCTTCTGAATAAAAACTTCCTTTAATATCTTCATTATTACCATGTTTTAACAGGTAAGTAGTTGGGTTAGTAAGCTGGACTTTTCTTATTTGAAAGATTTCAGTGGACCAATTTGGTGTATAACCTTTGTCAAATGCCTCCCGCTGCTTAGAGATTCTAACAAAGTTGTTTTCTTTATGGTTAAAGATTGTGAAAATATTTTTTCTTCAATTTTGAGTAAAAACCATAGAAATCTAATTTTTAATGAAAGATTTATTGATGTAAATTATAAATAATAAAGATATATTTATATTTGAATTTTTGTTTTATTTTTTATTATATATTACAATACATCTTTTTTTAAAATGCATGAAATGTGAGATTTGTCAAATCCTAACCATTTAACAAAAACTCTATTTCCTTTCCTTCTTAAAATTTTTTCTACTAAATATGCATCCGGATGCTTTACTTTCTGCAACTCTTCAGAATAAAAACTTCCTTCAATATCCTCATTATTAGCATCATTTAGGAGGTAAGTAGTTGGGTTTGTAAGCTGTACTTTTCTTATTTGAAAGATTTCTGTAGACCAATTCGGAGTATATCCTCTATCGAATGCTTCTCTTTGCTTTGATATTCTAACAAAGTCGTTTTCTTTAAGCTTGGTGTGCTTAAAGTCAATAGTTTTCTTATAAGTAAACGAATTTAATTATATTTTTTCTTCATTTTTCCTATTAATTTCGCTAGGTTTGTGCCCTGTAGTTCTGTGAACGGTGTTATTGTATTTTTCAACTATAATGGGTAAAATATTATACTACTTATAATTTCCCTGATTACTAAAATATTTCCACATAATGTTTTTTAAAGTTCGATTAACCCGCTCCACAATACTAGATTTTAAATTGGAAAAACTACTGTAATGATTAATGTTATAATCATTCATTAGTTTTTGAAAGTCTCTGTTGTAAAATTCTTTCCCCAGATCTGTTTGCAAATTGACAGGTTTCGTGGTTTTATCTAAAAATTTTTTCATTGCTGTTGTTATATCTTCCCCCCTTTTGGTTTTTAGTGGTTCGACCCAAACATATTTTGTAAAAGCATTTATTACAACTAAGATATATCTATTTGATTTATTAAATCTAGCATAAGGCTGCATTTCAACTAAATCAACTTGTCATAAGTCGTATAAACCCTTTACAATCGTTCTTCTTCTCTAATAATTTTTTCTAGCAGGTTTATGTAATTCTTCAACAATAGTTTCTTTTATATTTTCCTTTATGTTACTTTGTTCATACTAATCCATTTTGCTGAAATCTTTACTTTCAATTCATTAACAACAGATTTCATACCAGCAAACTCATGTTTATTTGTTTTGTCAAATTCCTTGAACTTATAGTCTATAAGATCTTTAACAGCTTTGTCAAGTTCGTTGATTTTATTTTCAAAATCTTTAAACTTTTCGTCTGCATTGGTTACAATATTGGTTATTGTTTCTACCAGATCATTTTTTATTGTCGATATTTCCTCCTCTATTCTAGCTTTCAATTCTTTTTCAAGATTTTTTAACTGGTTTAATATATCATCGATTTTTTCAATATCCAAATTTTCTTTTTTGCGTTCCTCAACTATAGTTTGCAATTTCACATTTAAATTTTGTATCTCTGTTGAAACTTTACCATCTACATTGGTTTTATATTCTGATTCTAAATTATGTAATTTTGTCAAAACTTCTTCAATTCTTTCACTATTTTTTGTGATATTATCAAATTGTTGGTCATTTGAAATTTTCTCTATATTTCTGATTTGTTCTGTCAACAATATTATTTTTTTTGAGAAATCATCATTTTCGTTAATTTTTTGTTCCAACGACTTAATATTTTCAGTATCATTTTTATGAACAATAAAATGAAGTTTTAAAGATCTATCAACTTTCTCAATATTTTTATTCATATCATCATGCACCTTCGTAAAATTTTCAACTTCCTGTGAAACTCTATTATTGAGCAAATCAGTAAAAGTTTGAAATTTCTTAACCATATTTTTATTAATATCATTTCCTACTTTTTCTGATGTAACCCTAATTATTTCATTTTTCAGTTCTTGTCCTGAACTATCCAACGCCTCATATTTCTGTTTAATTATTTTTATGTCGTCTTCATGTTTTGAAATTTTTATAATTTGGTCTAGATGTTCCGGAATAATTTTATCTTCGAATATCTCTCGAATCTTTTTTGCAACGTTCTGTATATCCTCATTATTGTCGCTAACTCTTTTATCAAGATTTTTGACGTCTGTTTTTAAATCGGATTGCAAATTTTCAATTATTTTGTTTTCAACATATTTTGTATCACTCTTAAAATCTTTAAATATTTTACTTTCAATATTTGAACTTATTGATTTTTCAATAGAAGGAATAAAAGAGTAAATGTAATGTTTTGAACTGTGAGATCCAAACTTATTAACCGCCATGTTATAAATCCATTAATTATTCTGAAACATGAATTTATATGATAACATCAGCTTCTTTGAGTTATTCTATAATGGAAATAATTTCATTATAGTGTCCCGTGTGACCTACAAACATAGATGATACTAACAAACGCAATCTATCAACCAATTCATTAGCATCATTCCAATATACGTAGTCTGTATTAGGTTTATTAATTTTTAAACTTAAACTACCACCTTGTGTGGTTGGTTTATTAGATCTGGTTTGTCTAAGATTAGTTGCAAGCACACCTTGAAACAAATTCTGAAGGGGATTAATAGTTCTAGTTTTTGTGATGCCTTTTCTTTGTAAATATGGTCCTATTATTGTAATATACTTGTGTGAAGCGTTTCCTTGAACCCGCTCATCAGGATTGTAATTTCTACGATATGCGTTAGTTCTTTTTAAAATATCCATATAATTATCGAGATCTCTTTGAGTGTAGCCTCTAGGTTCTTTTTTAAATAACAATTCATATAATCCGGTTGTTCCAGGATATTTTACTCCAACCACTTGTATATCTTTACCAATAATCTGAACAGGTACTTGTATTAAACCTAGATAAAATTGTTCACTTTCATAATCGTGAATTATTCCGTATTGATGATCAAATTTGTGTTCTGTGTCCCTTACACCACCATCAATATACTGACGAGGAAGATTATCAAATTGATCCAACCAGGTAGTGTATGCTTCTGAATTAATGAAAGTATTTATTGTTTGTTTAGTTTGTTCTAATATATCAGAGAGATTGTGAGGTGTTGTCTCAGATCCTTGTGAAGATTTTGTTGTTTCTGCTACAGTACTTGTTTGAAGGAAAGATGGTCCTTGAGTTGTAGTTAGATCGCTATGAAAAAATGATGGAGTTTCATATGGAAGATTTGGAGTTTTTTTTTTCCGTTTTTTGCCCTTTTGTGGAGTTGATGTGCTAGCAAAGATATTTCTCCCTGGTGTTGATATGTCAGCGAACGAATGTTTGGGCGGTGTTGATGATTCATAAAGTTTTTTAATTGGAGATTGAAACTCTTCACTAATCTCTCTTAGTTCACTTTTCCCAAGTGTTGACACTAGTTTTTGTAGTGGTTCTGTAATTGGTTTATATGCTTCTTCCAGTTTAGCGTGAGTCTCAAATTCAGCATTTTTTAAACTTTGATATTTTTTTTTAACAGCCTTTCTTGATTTAACAAGTTCTCTCGCCAATTGTTCATTTATAATTGAAATGTTACCAAGTTTTAATCTATTTTTATAAATAAATATACGAATCGAAACCTTTTCTATACCTACCCATCATAATATTAGAATCTTTGTCTATTACTAGAAATCCAAATTTATCTTTCCAACATAATAAACATAATTCTTTAAATTTATTAAACGACATATCGACATTAACATGATCATCATAAATATGTTTTAAATTTGTGTTGTCTTGCTGAAATATAATAATTAAATTTGCATTATCTCGTATCAACTGTTTCGGAATAGATGAGTATGTTTGACATAAATAAAAACAATCGGTATTCTTATGTCTTCCGAAACAAAAATAATCCTTTACTATGGTTTGGTTACAACAAACTATGTCATCAAATATTACTACAGAGTTTGATTTTATGTTTTGTGGTGAAATAATATTTTCTTCACTGTCTGACGTTGAGAAACCAATTTCTTTTAAAGGTTTAAAAAGTGCCTTTAAATATCCATATTTAGGTTGATACAAAGCCTTAGAATAAATATATAAATTCTCAAAACGTAAACCATTAGGATCTTCAATTAGGCTAATTATGACATTGGTTTTACCACATCCCGAAGGACCTACTATTAATCCTCTTTTACTGTTTCCTTCAAACAATTTTCCATGTTTTCTAAAATTATTTGATAAAGAATCGCGATTTTTAATTTTTAAAGAAAATGGTTGTTTTTCAATTCTCATCATATATATTTAACTTTTTCAACAACACTAGTCATTTGTGTCAACACTTTCGTAATATATAATGTTTAAATCACATCGTAAACAACATGTTTACAAAACAAAACGCGAAAAAAGTGGAGATGGTTTAAACACTTTAATAAATAAATTACCACTTGAACTACACTTATCGGGTTATAATTTTTGTGGGCCGGGGACAAATTTAGAAAAAGACTTATAAGGGGTGATAAAGGAATTAATCCATTAGACGAAGCCTGTAAAGAGCATGACATTCCTTACTCCCAATCGAATGATATAAATATGAGACATTCTGTGGATAAATTATTATCTGAAAAGGCTTTGGCGAGGTTTAAAACTGCTGATTCAAGTTTTGGAGAAACAACTTCTGCTCTAGGAGTCGCAACAGCAATGAAAGTAAAGAGAAAATTAGGAATGGGACTTAAAAAAAAGAGAAAAACAACACAAAAAAATATCGTGCAGGACGAGGAATGTCATTATCTAAAGCTATATCGAAAGCTAGAAAGGGAATTATGGGAAAACAATTTCAAAGTTTCAATGATAGTATCAAAACAGCTCTTAAGTCAATAGGAAAGAGAGGGAAGCGTGTAAATTTTAAAACAAGGGTAATGCCCATTCCCAAGACAGGGGGATTTTTACCTTTTATACCCATATTTGCTGGTTTGTCTGCTTTGGGTGCACTTGGAGGAGGAGCCGCTGGTATTGCAAAAGCTGTAAATGATGCGAAATCAGCCAAAGAAAAATTATCTGAAGCTAAACGACATAATCAAATGATGGAATCTATTGCAATTGGAAAAAGAGGAAGTGGTTTGTTTCTAAAACCTTATAAAACAGGATGCGGATTGTTTTTATAACCATATTCAAAAAACTGCTAAATTATATACCTCGGAATCCGCTTACAAATTATGATCTAATAAAGTATGCCAAATTTTTACAAATTCCATATTTTCGAAGTGTATTTATGAGGAATAAATTACCTAAAAGAATTCAGACACATGAATGTGGCATTGTTAATCTGGATAGCTATAGTGGTAAAGGTACTCATTGGACAGCATATATAAAAAAAGGAAAAAAAATAATTTACTTTGATAGTTATGGTAATTTACGCCCCCCATCTGAGTTAAATTCATATTTTTATAGTGACAATAATAAAAATATTATAACATACAATTATAACAAACATCAAACTTTTAACCAAACAAATTGTGGTCAACTTTGTTTAAAATTTCTTTATAATAACATATAATTAATAATCTTACTTCAGTCTCTACAAGAATATTAAAGGGCTATGTCATATAGTTTGGTTATTACTGGTAATTCTCCTAGTTTAACGGTAGAATTTAATCCTGCTATATATCTAGAAGAAGATGCCGAATATGTTGTTGGACTAGTAAATTTTGAAACATTTAATGCAATACCAAATATTGACGCGTTTAATAATAGAATGATTTTTGATAATAATTATGTATTTTTGATACTTGAAGGAAGCTATGAATTGGATGATCTAAATAAATATATACGTGATAAGTGTAGTAAAAGAGGTATTCAATTTAACATGTTCGCAAATAATAACACTTTACACACACATCTTGTGCCGTCAGTGGGTGTAATATTTAATGAGGCAACAATTGGTAAATTATTAGGTTTTACACATAAACGATTAGAGCCGAATGTAGAACACATATCAGACAATCCTGCGGAGATTATTAAAATAAATTCTATAAATATCGATTGTAATATTGCTGAAGGATCATATCTTAACGGTAAACCTGTTCATATAATACATCAATTTTTTCCCAATGTTGCTCCCGGTTTTAAAATAATAGAATCACCGCAAAACGTTATATATTTTCCAGTAACTGTAAAAACCATAGATAAAATTACTATTAAAATAATAGATCAAGAAGGTGAACTTGTTAATTTTAGAGGAGAAGTACTAACGTTAAGGCTACATCTTAAAAAATTTCATGAATAATGGTAATCCTCTATCACAAAAAACCATCCAACATTAATATGCTTACTAAGTCTAATATAAAAAAGCTTAAAAAGAAAGGAAACAAACATATTTTATTTAGTAATAAATCAAACACACAAAGGATAACACCTTCTAATAGACAATTTCTGAAAAGTTTGGGTTTTTAAACTAAAACAGTAATGGAATATCTTAACGTAAAAGAAAACATTTTAATTGATGAATCCATTTTAAGTTGGGAAGTACTTTCTTTTGATCCTTTTAATCCTACAAAACACCTTCCCAAACAAATACCTTCATCAAACAGTTAACACAGAACATCTTGGAGGCATCCTCCCATGCCATTCCTAAACACTCCTTAAATCCCTCAAAAATGCCTGTTCCTTGGTGGACAGATGCTTGTTGCCAAGCCATAAAAAATAGGAAACGTGCTCTAAACAAATTCAAAAGACATCCGTCTTCTGAAAATTTCATTATCTTTAAAAGGAAAAGAGCAGTAGCAAAGAGAACAATCAAGGAGGCCAAGCTTTCCTCTTGGCATTCATTCACATCTTCTTTTAATCATAACATCTCTTCCAAGGATATGTGGAATAACATACGGAGAATGAAAGGTTTTCCTCCCAGAAGCATTCCAGGTCTTTTGATAAACAACACATGGACTACAGATTCTGCAGTCATTGGCAATTCACTGGCAAAACACTACCAGGACAAATCTTCCAACCATCAAATCCCATCTACCCCTTCAATCAACACCTTTAATACAAACATCAACTTCCCTTACAACGTTCCCTTCTCCATGAGGGAACTGAGAGACTCACTTGTCAAAGCCAGAAGAACAGCTCCCGGTCCTGACGGCATTCATCTGGATATGATCATCAATCTCCCATCTTCTATTATCTCATTAATCTTGGAGTACTACAATAACCTCTGGTCTAGTGGAGAATTCCCGTCCTCTTGGTTAACAACAACTATCATTCCCATCCACAAGACCGGCAAGCCCAGAAACAACCCCAATAGCTATAGGCCCATATCCCTCACCAACCACCTGACCAAACTATTGGAACGCATGGTAAAAGCCCGTCTTTGTTGGCATTTAGAGTCAAACAATCTCATATTTCCCCACCAATATGACTTTTGCAAAAGTTTCTCTGCCCTAGATCAGCTCGCTTCGTTCGATACTGACATTAGATCAGCCTTTCAGTCAGGGAAACACCTTCTGGCCGTCTCTCTGGATCTACAGAACGCTTTTGACCTGACAAACAGTAAACTCATAGCTGACGAGTTGATGAGGATGGGTTTCAGGGGCAACCTCCCTAAATTCGTCATCAACTTTATCCAACCTCGATCTTTTAGAGTCAGAACGAACGGCCTTCTCTCGGATATACATGTATTAGAATCGGGAATACCTCAGGGATCCATACTGAGTCCTACGTTATTTCAAATAGCCATCCAGACACTGGAAAAACACTTACCAGATCACACAAAAATAAAGCTATTTGCTGATGATATCTTAATTTACAAATCTTCCAGTGACAGTAATACACTCACAAACCTCATTCAATCTTCCCTGAACAATATCCAAAAATGGGCCACAATTTCGGGATATTCTTTTTCCACAAACAAATCATCATACATACATTTCTGCAGGAAAAGAAACTGCTCTAAATTAAATCCACTAAAACTTCTCAATGATCCCATATCACCTCAGATCAACTTCAAAAATATTGGGCATGATCTTTGATCCAACCTTGAATTGGAAGGAGCACATCAATCATCTCAGAATGACTACTTCAAAGGACATCAATTTGATGAGATTACTAGCAAATTCTCAATGGGGAGGAAGTTTCACAACCTTAATCAGGATTTATAAATCTCTCATACTATCCAAATTAAATTATGGTGACTTTATATACGATGCATCAAGACCCTCATACAAGAAAAAATTAGATACAATCCAGAATCAAGCTCTCAGATTGGCTACAGGGGCCTTTCGTACGTCGCCTATTCCAAGTTTACAGTGTGTTTCTGCTACTCCATCTCTCAACCTTTCAAGACAAAGATCCCTCATGTTATACTTTTCAACTGTCTCATTTAAACCCATCATGAAAAGAGCATTACATTTAAACCTGCCACCCAACACAATTATTCCACCAGACTCCATAGCATCTAGAATTAAAAACATCCTAAATCGTCACAACCTCTCCATTCAAACTAACGACTCTCCTAAAGTTTCTATATACCCGCTTTGGACAGCATTAAGACCCTTCATTAACTATACTCTCAGAAAATATAACAAGAAATTAAATCCAAGCCACATAATCAGATCAGCCTTTCTATTACTTATCAACGAGAAATCCAAAGACTCTTCCCATATTTATACAGACGGCTCTAAGACTGCCCAGGGAACGGGGGCCGCTTTCATATACAATAACACTACCATTAAATTCAAGTTAAATAATTACACCTCTATCTTTTCAGCGGAATTATTTGCCATCAAGGAAGCGTTAAGATGGTTAATATCCACCAAACTAGATACTAAAATTTTAATCATTACAGACTCCTTGAGTTCATTACAATCAATCAGCTCTCCCATGCATTTTCACCCTATCTCAACAGCCATATCTGATCTTATACAAATGGCATGCAATAGGGGAATCACTATATCTTTCTTATGGGTGCCCAGCCACATTAACATAAAAGGTAATGAAAGAGCCGATGTACAAGCTAGGATTGCCATCTCCTCGGGTACTCCAATTAACTCAATCCTCACTCCAAAAGATCTAAAAAACTTATTCAAACAGACTTTTGATAACCTATTTCAGCTGGAGTGGGACCTGCGAGAGGAATCGTGCAAAATGTGGGGGGTTAAACCTCTAGTTTTTCCGCCCCTTCAGCTGGATGCTCTGTCACGTAAAGAAAATACAGTATGGAGAAGGGTCGCCATCGGGCACACCTATCTCACTCATTCTTATTTATTAAAAGGTGATCCACCACCCACATGTCCAAATTGCGACAATATACTTACAATTAACCACATTTTAACTTCAAACGAATATTTAGACATCAAGACAAGATTAGATCTATTAAAACCACTTGATCAATTATTAACTCCAAATGTCACAAATATCTCCAATTTAATTAAATTCTTCAAAGAATCACAACTATATTCTAAGATTTAAACATCCTACTTATGGCGCCAAATGATCCTCGATATCGACGCGCCAAACTAAAATAATCAATCAAATCAATCTAATTCACTGCAAGATTCTTCTTCTTCTGCAGACATTATTTACACGTGTTATTGAAGAGAACTGAATAAGCTAATCGTTCTGGACTTTCTTATATCATGAAATTCTTACCCCTTCCACTTATATGCAAATTTATTTTTATTAGAATTTGTGGGAATGTTGATGGGAGACGGAGGAGGAGGAGGCAAAATTTCAACTCTCGGAGGCAATCATTTCACCTCTCGGAGTGTCTCCGAGAGGCGAAATTTTCGCCTCTCGGAGGCAAAATTTTGCCTCCTCCTCCTCCTCCCTGCATTCCCACAAATATACTACTCTCTACATAGTGAACCGCCTCTGCGTCACTATTATATATTTAGTTCTGTTTACAGGAATATTGAAAAGATGCATAGATAATTCAACACGTCAGCAAATTGGGTTGTTTGAAAGAAGACTGTTACAGACTGACGCATTCGTTACCAAAATCAATAGATTATTGAATTTATAAAAAAGTTGTGACGTTAACCACTGGCTGAAAACTACGAAACATGGTAAGTGTGTGTGGATAGTTCAAGTGTCAAAACCGAAAACAATCGTCCAAAATTGCCTAAAGGAATTACTTACGTTATTCAATATTCAAATTTTACTATTTAATAATAAGCTAAAAAGTATCCTGATTATTTGAATCAAATATATTTTCTTTATATAACTTCCACATTTATTAATAATATTTGAAAAATGATTATACTAAATTTATTTAATTCTACGGTTACATTTAATCTAAGCTGTTTAGATACAACTGAAAAAAAAAGAAAAGTATTTACAGGTAACATGAAACAATGGTAATGACACCAAAAGTAATGATGTCATGAATCCGAATAAAAACAGCTACCGTGAAAGGCTAGTTTTTCAATGCAACTGAAGCAACAGTTTTCATCGCGACAATCGACAACCCTATGAGTTTTATCTGTCATCAGTAAAGTAGTTTTAAGGCATTTACAATTTCTCTTGAACAAGTAGCTAGTAATTTTTTGATGTTTTACGCTTAAAATAAATAATGATTCTTGTAATACTGTTATATAATATATATATATATATATATATATATATATAATACATTAAAATTCCGGGTTTCAATCCGTTCGTCTAACAATGTATTTGCACGACTTTTCGCCAAAATCTCATTTGGCATTTTCAAGTGCTCCCGCGATACTGACAAAATAACTATTAATAAATACTCTAGGTTTATTTTTAAGGTAACAATTGCTCAAAATGTCCACCCTTAACAGCGAGGCAATGACCCGAACTATCATAAACAACCTGAACAGAGTTCTGCAGAGAATCCGGGGTGATCTATGCTACTTCATATTGAATTCTTTGTTGTAAATGTTCTGCAGTTTCAGGTCGACTTCGATAAATTTTGGTTTTCAAATGACCCCCTAAAAAAACCGAGTAGCATAAGGTCGGGGCTCCTTGCAGGCCATTCTACAGCACCCCTTCTCCCTATCCATCGATTAGGAAAAATCGCATACAAATATCTACGAACATTGATTTCATAGTGAGGAGGTGCTCCGTCCTGTTGATACCACAGGTTCCTGTTAGGGATATTCAAATTATTTCCCTTGGAAAAAAGACCTGTACGAGTTTTAATAACTTCTTCTTGGAGTAACTGTAAATACCGCTGTCCTGTAAGATTTCTATCGATAAAAAAGCGACCAATAATATGACGTCCACAAATACCTGCCCACACGTTTATCTTTTGCAGTCTTTGAGAATGACTCATAGACTAGTACCGGCATATACGCCTGTTACCTCTTTCGTTAAGACAAAATGTGGCCGCGTCAGAAAAGGCAATATTATAAATTAGGTTAGGATCATTATTAATTCGTTCCATCATGACCTCCCCAAATTCAACGCGTCTATCGTAGTCATCTTCAGATAATTTTTGCAACAGAATGGGTTTGTAACGATGCAATTTTTCCTCATTCAGTATACGACTTAAGGTACTTTTACTTATGTTGTGGTCTAGGCAAAGCTGACGAGTGGCTGTATGGAGAATTTCTGTAATTTCCAGTAAAACATCTAACTTTTTATCATCCCTTGTTTTAACTTTTGGAGGTCCAAATTTAGAACGATTCTAAATATTACCTGATTGTCTAAATCGTTTTAATATTTTGCTAACTACGGATTAGGTAATAGGTTCTCCATTCGGATTTTCTGCGTTAAAAAGATCACAGACCTCCTGTTGTGTTCTCTTACGGTCTCCGTAACCAACCATCATTAACAAAGTGATTCTTAAATGCACCATTACGATATTACGCTCAAATGGCAGTTTCACAAAATGCAGCAATAAACGTTTTTGTCAATAAATCATTTTTTAAGTCGTTACCTGACAGTAAATGTTTGACACAAGCCAGTTTAATTTTTTTTTTTTTTTGATTTGATTTCCTTAATCCAAATATCAATAATTCTAAAACAGTTCAATTTAGACATATAGTATGTAAGATAAATAATATTTAGAATAGGACTTAAAAAAAATTAAGATGGCGTAATTTCTTCAAACTGACTATTCAAAACATTTTATTGTCAACGACAGCATATGCGCCGTATAACACCCTATAACTTTTATTTAAACATTTTTTTGATACACTGATTAGTAAATGCTTTATTCCATACATATGGGACACCCTATATATATATATATATATATATATATATATATATATATATATATATATATATATATATATATATATATACATATATATATATATATATATATATATATATATATATATATATATATATATATATATAGTGGGTTTGTTTGTGGATCTGGTTCGTGCATTTGATACTGTACCTCATCGAATTCTTTTAGAAAAGCTTGAAAATGTTGGAATTAGAGGGGTTGTTTACAATTTAATATAGTCTTACTTAACAAAACGAACTCAAACGGTTAAAATTCATAGTACCTTGAGTAGGATGGGCAATATCGGGATCGGAGTACCCCAGGGCACCGTATTGGGTCCCAAGCTATTCTCACTTTATATAAATGATCTGTTTGTTGCACTATTAAGTTCAGGTGGCGATGGTGCCTGTTACGCCGATGACACTGTTATTTTGGTTAGGGGTATATCCTGGGAGGAAACGATCCAGAAAGCGGAAGAATGTATATCAATAGTGCGGCTATGGATGGACCAAAATCTCTTAACCATAAATTTCAAAAAAACGATATACGTACCATTTTGAATGAACAACAGGAAAGAATTTGGATTTCGTGATACAGTACATGATTACTTGTATGTCACTGGTGTGGTAGACTGTCATTGTGACCAAACAATATCAGCAAGGGAAATTGTCAAGTATCTGGGTGTCTTTATTGATAAAAATTGGAAATATAACTCTCATATACGATATATCACATAAAAAATTCGGAAAACTATATACAAATTTTACCAGCTAACGGAGTTTCTATCATTTAAGCTCTTAAAAATGACATACCAAGCATTGATAGAATCAGTTCTGATGTATGGTTTGAGTATATGAGGAGGTGCGTGCAGTAATATCATTCATATTTTAAACATAACGCAAAAATGCATAATTGAGATATTTATGAACAAAGACGGAAGACACTCATCTGATCTACTGTTTAGAGAGGCGGATCTTTTGTCTGTTATGAGTGTTCTGAAATTCATGAGGAGTGGCCGATATAGGAGGCAGGTTATGCATGATGTGGGCAACAGACACGTTAACAATTATACAAAAAACTCTGTTTTTTGTATAATTGGAGTATTAATATTTACTGGCTAATAATGAAACTCCAGACAAGCTGCATGCAGCTCATAGAGTTTCCTACATTTCGGATTTTGTTATAATTTTATTGTAATTCTGTAATTTATTGTAATATAATATTGTATTGTATTGTACTGTATATATATATATATATATATATATATATATATATATATATATATATATATATATATACATATATGTATATATATATACATATACATATATATATATATATATATATATATATATATATATATATATATATATATATATATATATATATATATGTGTATACATATATACATGTGTGTGTGTATGTGTCTTCTTTCATGACATGAATATGACATACAAAAAATTACTTGATTGTCAAATTCTGTCACTGTTCTCAGTAGTTTTACAAAACTTTATACGAGTTGATTGCGTTTTACAATTGTCACGATTTTTGTGCAAAAATGAAATGAGTGACAGTAATTTAGAGCACCTCGCGATGCTAAAGACTAAAGAGGAAAATAAGCCAATATTTATTGAGAATTTGCTGCTATCAGATCGATGAATAAAGATTCCATTGCTTGTTAAAGAAGCTGAAGTATCAGAAAGCACAATCTTTAATATCGTGTACAAAGAACTAAAGATGAACGAAGTTTCTGCATAATTGATTTCTAAACTTCGTACACTCGGAGTAGAAGTGGCTTGAAAATAAATTTCTCAGGAACATTTGGACGCTTTGGAGAATGAAGAGAATTATTTTAGAGAATTGTCATAATCAACGAGACTATGATATTTTTCTGAAAAGTTGATGGAGACCGTTCTTTGGAATTGAGAAGAAATTTTGTTTATTGAATATATGGAAAACTGGTTCACAATTAATGAAGAAGTTACGAGAGTACGAGCCAAAACCCGAAGCAAGCCGTTAGAGAAAAATATCCGAATTTATGGAAAACCAAATCTTTGCTGTTTCACGGCAACTGCAGGGTCCACAGGACTCGCATAATTTAAACCACTAACGAAGGTTATAGATTTACCCAGCTACAGTATTTATTCTACATCCCTACTTCCATTCCTTCAAAGGTCTGAAGGAAGACTTCAGGGGCCGAAAATGTTCCTCAAATAACGAGTTGAAAGCTACTGCGATGTCATTTTTTGAGCTGCAAACGATTGTTTTAATAAAATTAAACAATGTTATTGCGGGCGGTAGTTATGTCGTAAAATATTTTTTAGGCTCAATGAGTTTTCGTTTATAGTTAGACAGATTACTTAAACAATTTTGTCTAAAGAAGCTGAGCAAAACTATTCTGTAATTGAAAGATAGTATATTGCTGTATTGGTTAACTCAGGGAAATTTCTTCATTACATCAAAAATATTTCTTTTTCAGTTAGAATTGTTATGGATTATTTTCATTAAGAGTGCTAGTGGTAAACTGGCCTGCCGCGCGCCAGCTAACCAGACTAAGACATCGCACTTTGGATTGTGTGGTGCATAGAGAAGAAGTTCCTCATATCATTTCTGATACATGATCAGGAAGCTGAAAAAACAATTTCTAGCATCCAGGATGACGTAACATTTGGTGTTGTTTTGATAGTAGAAATCTATTGTGCAACAATATCGTCAATACATTTTACACATACATATCCCCAGCGGTAGGTGGAAAATTAATTTTATTAAACTTTCTATCTGTTACAAGAGCAACGTTATTCGACAAACGATGTACTTAGATGTTCTAGAGTTTATTGGTATTACCTATGTCTGCAGACTTTAGAAATCGCCGTATGATTTATCTATGGGACTTATAAGCAAAGAAAAAAATCTTTAATTATTTTTTTAGATCATACTATCAAGAAAAGGAGTTAAATAGCTTTTAGTAATTTTATATTAGTTAACCAAGTATACGTTGCTACTCCCATTGAGGAGCCCCAAAACCGAGTACCTTGAGGATGTACTAAAAACAAAGGTTTTCTCATTTATAAACGTCCGTCATTTCTTATAAGCAACACTGGCTCACACTTGACCTCAAAAACTTTTGATAATTTAGGTAAGACATATGGGCTTAATACTAGACGTAATTCTGTTTATTCTCCATAATTGAACTTTGTAGAATAAAATAATGCTATTAGAGGTAGAGCTATTCAAAGATGTATAGATCCTTATCACAATTAAGACAAAGAAATTCAAATGACTATTTAACAGATCTAAAAAATGGAGATACGGAGGATATAATTTATAATGCTAATGAATTTAAACTGGAGCATATCATTTTAGAAAAAGACGTATTTCTTTTAGCGAAAGTAATCATATATAGTACAGAAATAGAATTCTTTCAAGCGCTTTAGATAAATTTACTTTAGAGTTGGCAAGTAACACTATTTCTAGCCTTGTTTGTTATATAGATAGTATAGACGCAGCTAAAGCTGGCAAGTGAAATATCAAAGATCTAAAACCTTTTAATTCTTCAATCTCAGACATTTCCAATATTGGAAGAGGACTATTCAATATTTTTCTTGTTAGTTTTTAGTTACTCCAATTTTTTTTGTATTTTTTCTTTAAGATTTGCTCTACTAAGAGGACGACTCTATTGTTATTTCTCAAGTTGTACCGTCATGGAAAAAAAAAATATATCTAGGGAACATTCTATAACTCTTCTGCAATAATAGTCCTACTTCTAACCACATGGTCTTACGTACCTGATGACAGCTGATCTTGTGTTTCAAGCTAGAGGTGTCAGCCACATATACTAGGGCAAGAAGTTAAGATTTGATTTTTTGAAAACGATGTTATTTGGTTTCTAAATAGGACGAAAGATAAGTAATACTGAGGAATAATTTAATCATATTATTCTTCTGGAAAAAAGGAATTATTGTACTTCAAGTATTAACAACTATTTAGCCTAGACCATTTCCCATTAACAACACCAAATAAAGTTGCTGGATAATAGTTTGACATTTAGTCAATGCGTACTCAAAGTTTGGTGTCCTAGATTTTATTGTGCTATTTGTAATGAATTTTTGAAGAAAAAATATCTCACAAAAATTGTGATTTTAGTTTTAATGTGATGTAGTACCTCCTTCTAAAGGGACTGTCTTGTAAAGAAATTTACAGCAACATGATTTGAAATATCTTTCCTACGCGACTATCAGAAGTTCGGTGCCGGATTTTAAGAGTGTAAGAACCAACATCAGTAATAAATACTGTACTGGAAGACTCATTTTTGTATCTCCCCGCGATAATGTGAGATTGTGCATTAAATGATTTTTAAGAATTAACAATTTGGGCTGAAATATATAGGAGAGACTCTGGACATACTATATGAACGTCTTTTTTTACATTGTCTATTTTAATCTGCATATGAGAAAGTTATCAGCTAAATGGATTCCTAAATGACTGTAGGCGCCTTGAAGAGGATTTATCTAACTTTTTGGATGAAGTGATAACTGATCGTAAAAAGTAGGTGAGTTATGATCCAGAGACAGAAGGATAATTGAAGGATTGAAAACATGCTGGTTCATCTCACCCCAAGAATATTCGCTAACAAAAATCAGCAGGAAAAGTTTTTTCTTCCGTTTTTTGGGACAACGATGGGATACCACTTACAGATTACTTGAAATGCGGCAAAACAGTGACTGGAAAATATGATTTTTGATGATTAGCTAAACGTCGTCAAAAAATTGTGGAAAAACGAAAAAAAAAATTGTATAAAGTGGTGCCGTTATTGCAAAATAATGCACCTGCTCACATGTTGCTCTTAGTTTTTCAAAAAATAAACAAATAAATTGATTGTTCTTCCTTCATAGTCCCCTGATTTAACTTCCAGTGACTATTACCTATTGCCAAAACTGAAAAATCATTTGAAAGGGCACAAATTTTATTTAAGTAAAGAAGCAATAAATATTGTCGAAGACTGGTCTGCAACCCAATACAAAGATTTTTTTAAAGGTCTAGAGTTAATTTAAAACAGTTGTACTAAAAGTTGAAAGAAGGAATAAACAATTTTTATTTTTAAGATTTGCTTTTTCTTCCTCTGCTAGGCCAGAAAATTATGAATACTCCCTCGTATTAGTGAAAAAATCACAATTCGTATGTACAGAACAAAATTTGTTTTGATCTGTCTGTTTGTCGGTCTGTTAGCACCATAACACTTTAACGAAAGAAAATGAAAATTTCACATTTGGTATACACATACTAAGAGAAGTATGAATAAGACCTTTAAGCAATATCCATTCCAAAGAAGGAAGTGAAAAAGGTGGGGAGTCATTTAATGTTGAGTAATCTTAATAGTTTTGTGAGAATTTGTCTTGGTTTTTGATTCGTATAATGGATAGATCTTAAGCATAATGATTTATAATTTGTCTTGGTTTCTGATTCGTATAATGGATAAAACTTAAGCATAATGATCTATAATCAAAAATATGATACGTTAGAGGGATGTAAAAGAGTTACTTCGTATATTTCATGCTACACCTCGTTTTTAGGTTCTTGAAATCAAGAAATCTGGAGACTGTGTACTTTTTAAATTATTCCTAATTATTTACAGTTAAACATATAAAAATTAGAAAAATGGGGGGGCGGGTTGTTTTTATATATATATATATATATATATATATATATATATATATATATATATATATATATATATATATATATATATCGAATTATATATCATATTCAAGATTCTTACACTCAAGCAATCGAATATTTTTGTGATTTTTTAAATATTTTAAGTTATTTATAGTCAAGCGTATACGACGTTGTAGGACTGGGGGACCTTGATCGTTTATATCGTGTTCAAAGCGGTTTTAAGGATTTTTGGAGTCCATAAGTCTTAAAATTGTATTTTTAATGAATTTTTTGAATTATTTTGATTATTTTTAGCTAAATATATAATGGGTTAAAGGGATGAGAGAGTGAGTGAGAAGAGTTACTTCGTATATGAGTAAATCCAAAAAAAAAGAGTATTTAGAGCAGTCAGAAACCGAAATAAATTTTTTGACAAGAACACTAGTTTAGCAGTATTTTTTTTGGAATGTTTGAAACATGATGTCAGGGTAGTGCAGCCCAAATTGAGGTTATCAAAAAGCACAGATATTTTTATATGTTAATGTTAGTAAAACAAAAGTCAAAAATATTTGATAAATCAATATATTTGTTTTTTTTTTATCAGGAGAGCAGCGTAAACATACCCTAATATGATTTAGTGTTTTTATTGTTCTGTACAGAACACTTATGGGATCACTTTGGTGTCTGTCTGTCACACCCGATTTTCTCCGAGACTATTTGACATAGAAAGTTGAAATTTGGCAAATATAGGCCTAATATGGCCCAATCAGGGCCGTGTAGTTTTGAAAGTTAAAATTTGACTTAAGGGGCTAGTTTTGAGGAGTGCGAAAAACAAATTTTTAGCAGGTAGGGTGTCAAATGAAAGCTTGCGAAAATATGAGGTCAAAAATATATATAATGTAATATTCACCCAAATATTTCTTTGTAATATTTTTAAAAAACTGCCAAAAATCCCCCCCTTATCTCGAGAAGTATTGATCAAAAAATTTTGAAATATTCTTCTAAAGTGTAGATTGAACGAAAATTATTACGGGTGCATTAACTTTGATAATTTATCTGGTATATAAAAAAGACAAATTTTTCAAGGTCACCAGTTTTCAGCAACTCATTTAGGGTGTGTTTTGTGAAGACATTAATCATTTTAGACCTCCGTAAATTTTTTTTTTATTTTAAAAACAATCACCGTACGGAAAACTAATTGCACAAGTCCGACTTGCACTTGACCGTTTTTTAATATTTAAATACTTAAGAATGTTAAGTAATCGACTGAAAAAAAATTATTTCATAATGCGATTAAAAAGGGTGCGAAATTTGATAATCGAAATAAGAGCTCTTCAGCCTATTTTTAATAATTTTGGTCTCTTTAGATCTTTTGTTCGATTTACAACTTGTAAAGGATAACTTTTTTCGTATATTACCAATTTTTAAAATTTAAAAAAAAAGTACGTTCACAATCATACTTTATACTCACAAAGAATACTCAGTTTAATTAAAATATGATATTTAAAACTCTAGTTTAATAATATTTATTTTTTATTTCGGAATATTAACAAAACAAAACAAAGTTTTTAAAAGTTTGAGAATGTTAAGTTTGAAAAAAAAAATATTGAAAAAATGTTATTCACTATTTTAATAAAAAGGGCGATGAACATAAATTTTACAATCGTCAAAACAGAGATTTTTTGCCTATTTTTTAAAAATATGCCTCGCCTAACCTTTTTTTTTCGCTCAATGTACACTGTATTTAGACTATTCTAGAATTTTTTCAAAATTTTTGAGTACTTATCGAGATAAGTGGAGAGACAGCGATTTTTTGACAATTTTTTAAAAAATATTACAAAGAAAACCGTGAGCAAGTATTACACCATAGATATTTTTGAAATCGTGTTTTCACAAGCTAACATTTGACACCCCAGTCGATGATTCGGTAAATTTGTATTCACTTCCGATTTCATCCCCGAAATCAACTTCTTAGGTCAAAGTTTAACGTTCAAAACTACACGGCTCTGATTGGGCTATCAATAACCATATTTGTGCCAAATTTCAACTTTTTGTATCAAATAGTCTCAGAGAAAATCAGGTGTGACAGACAGACCCTGAAGTAATCCGATAAGTACGGAACACTAAAAACACTAAATCATGTTAGGTTAAGTTTACGCTGCTCTCCTGGTAAAAAAAGACAAATACATTAATTTATTTAATACTTTTGACTTTTGTTTTACGAGCAACATATAAAAATATCTGTGCTTTTTTGATACCTTCAATTTGGGCTTGCACCATCATGTTTCAAACATTCCAGACTTTCGAAAAAATACTGCTAAGATAGTGTGGTTGTTAAAAAATTTTTTTCGGTGTCTTCTAACTACTCTTTTTTTCAGATTTACTTATATACCGTTTTATACATCGTTTTCGGTATTCTTGAAGTCGAGGAATCTGAAAATTGTGTTATTTTTCCATTATTTTCAATTTTGGTAGAAATGGTATGCGGAGAAATATATCAGATTATAGTTCTAACAATTTTTAAGCCCCATCCTCTGCTCAATTTAATTATTTATTATAACGACTTATAATTCTTTGATTAAATTATTCTTTAGTGTAAATCAAACTTGGTATTTATTTTTGATTACGTATTTGCTAAGAAAATTACTGTACTAATTGCTAACACTAGATAAAACAGTTGTATATATATGAGGAAGTGACTATGTTTCATAATAGATACTCATATTTTGTAATATTGCTAGAAGTTGTTATAGGTTATCGGATATTTTCAGTTATAAGACAGTTATAAAAATACTAAACGTTATTCGAGGCAAGGATCCATTCATTATAACCAAAGCGAAAAAAAATTTAACTGAAGGATATTACCGTTGGGATTAGGTCCGCCATATAAAAAATTCTTGTGGAGATAAATATCCGGCGTAATAAGCAAAACCTTATGGATGTGATTTATTTGCATGACGGATATTCCTAACGTGCACCATTCTGAATGCGATCCAGCGGGCTATATCCATCAGATACTTTACAATAAAGTATTTATAAAATATACTTGAGTAACCGTCTTTCCTATGATGTTTTAAAGAATTAGGGTTCCGGATCTCCAATAGGCATTAAGAGCTGTTGTTGAATATGAAGCTTTCTAGTACGAATAATATTCCCAGTCTTTGGGAAGCTTTCCTTAAGACGCAATCAACGTGATCACGTCAAGGCATGTGTGCCACCAAGTAAATGCCTAGCAAGTCATTAAAGTGCAAGAGTATCCCGACATAAGTGAGTCTAGTTCTGTAATATTAACTGTTTTAGAAAAAAGGACTTCCTGCGATTTAGTAGCTTTAAATTTTTCTTAGTCTTTGTTAAGTTGTATAACTTCCCGCTGTTTACGCATGAACAGCTGGAGCTAACATGAAAGAACAAGGGCACTGTCATCAGCAAAGCTGCCGATTTAATTTCTGGTCTTTTCGTTAATGTAAGAAGAAAGACAGTAGGGCAGAGAGCGGTCATCTGCAAAGCTGTAGGATTCTTGGGCCATTTCAGTAACTCGTTAGTGTAAATAAGAAAGAGAGTAGGCGATAGTAGGGAGTCTTGGGGCACACCGGTATTAATAGTGAAGGTCTTGGAAAGAAATCCGTCGTCTGCCACCCGTAAAGAACTCTCTCTAAGAAAGCCATAAACAGAACTTTTTAAACACTCCATAAGAGCGTAGCTTAGTCAACAATCCACCTTGTCAAACACGATCGAATTGCTTAGATATATCAAGTTCAACCGCTCGAGATTCTCCAAAGTGTTTACTTGAGTTATTCCAAACATGTATTACATAAGTTAGAAGATCTCGTGTTGATCTTGGCATACGAGAGCCATACTGATGGTCGCTAATAATTTTCAATCCTTTAAGATATTCTAGACGCTGCTGGTTGATAGCCTTCTCCATGACTTCATTATTATTGAAAGTAGTGCGACTAGTCGGTAGTTATTTGGCAAGATATTCAAGCCTTTTTTGGGTATCAGTTGAACTGTAGCACATTTTAAGCAGAAAGAAAATATTTCCTTTCTGTAGAATAGGTTAAGAAGTCTATAGAAAACTAGTGTTAGTTCTCTCGAACTTTTTTGGTTACTATAACAGGTATTCCGTTACCGCCCGAAGGTTTTTGGTGCCTAGCTGCAGAATGTGAAGTAAAGATCGGCTAACAATTTAGTTGGTTATATATATATATATATATATATATATATATATATATATATATATATATATATATATATATATATATATATATATATATATATATATATATATATATATATATATATATATATATATATATATATATATATATATATATATATATATATATCATTATCATTAGCTTATTCCATCCGTAGTCAGATGTAAGCCTCCCCAAGTTGTCTCCAATGCGCTTTGTTGTTTCCTTTTTGCATCCAATCGTATCCTGCTAATCTTTGGATCAGGGATGTGGACAGAAAAAGATTTAATCACTTGTTTTGTTTTCGTGATTCTGTCTTGTTTTAAGACGAATGGGCGTTCCTGGAGGAATTTCAGACCTGAGTGTCCTCGGTCCCCATTCCTCCATTCGCCTTGGCATTTCAGTCTATATGCTGCTAATCTCACCGTGTAGATGATGACCTTATTCAGTGGTGCGATATAGAGTGCTACTTCTAGCTCCTCCGTTGGTGTCGTTCTCATAGCCCCCACTGCCGCCCTAAGGCAGTTCCCCTGTAGACTGCGCAATAGGTTCTTTGACTCCACCATGCCCACTCTGGGTCACCAAATCACTGCCGCGTACGTTAATCTAGGCAATACCACGGCCCTGTATATCTACAGTGCGACCTTGGATTGCATCTCCCAAGTTTTGCCCAGAGCTTTCCTACAGACCCAAAGGGACGTGTAGAATTTGTTCCTCTTTTCGTTGAGGTGTTGTTTCCAGTTTAGTTTTGGATTCAGACGAACTCCAAGGTATTTCACCGAGCTCGAATAGACCAGTTCACTGCCCCAGAAACTAAGTAATGCAATTTCTTGGGGTTTGTATTTCCTGGTAAAGATCATGGCGTTGGTTTTTGTTGACTTGACCGTTAGTCCCTTTGCCATGCACCAACTTTGAGTGATCCTCAGGGCTCTCTGCATGATCTCCCTGAGGGGTTGTAAGAAGTTGCCTCTAGTCACTATTGCCACATCGTCAGCGTAGCTATAAGCGGAGACGCCTTCTTCCTGTAAGGTTCTTAGTAGGTCATCCACCACCATGCACCACAGTGGAAGTGACAGAACCCCTCCTTGCGGGTATCCCTTGGCGGGGTACCACCTAATATCTGTTCCAGCATAGCTAACCGTTAGAATCCTGCTGTTTAGCATGCTTCCTACCCAGTGCACTGGGTGAACCATGACTGGTCATTGAGTCTCTGATGACTGAGTATGAGGTGCTATCAAAAGGCCCCTTTATGTCAAAGAAGACGCTTAAAACGTATCCCTTATTAACAAATTGCGCCTCTACGCCGCCCACCAGATGCTGTAGGGCCGTTTCAGTCGACCTACCCTCCACGTAGGCTATAGGGTGTTCGATCAAGGGACCTGACTTCAGATACCCATCAACCAACCTCTCCAGAGCCTTTATCAAAAAGGAGCCGAGGCTGATCGGTCTAAAGTCCTTCGCCAAGATATGTCCGTTTCTTCCTGACTTGGGAATAAAAACCACTCTTGTTTCACCCCAAGTAACAGGTACATGTCTTAGGGCTATGCTTGCCCTATAAATGTTAATTAGGGGCCTTTTCAGCCCATCTATCCCCTCCTGCAGAAGAGCAGGATATATGCCATCTAAGCCTGGTGACTTATAGGGTTCGAAGGACTTTATAGCCCATTTCAACTCTTCACTGCTTACTACTTTTGCAGCAAGCGCTGGCTTTAGGTTTGTAAATCCCGTTACATCTGTTCGGGGCTCTAATGTCCTCACTGAAGCCTGGAAAGTGAATCTCCATAAGATGCTTCAGAGTATCATCTATATATTCAGTGTCTGAGCATTTAAGACATCCCAGCTCCGAACATCCATCTGAACTTAGTATATCCTAGCCTATATGCTTCCGGGGCACTCTCAACGCTTTCACAAAACACATTTCAGCTTTTACGCTTGGCTTTTGTTATAGCCTTGCTGTTAGACTGAGTGTCAGATCTCGTCTATATCCATCCCAGTCTGTTTTCCTTGGATTGCGAGCCCATCTTATTACATTTTCCTGTAGTAGGGTTAGGCAAATTTGCTGGTGGTCCCACCCAGAGGGCTTATTCGAGACCCTCCAGTCTTTGACCAGCTTGGCCATTCCCTCCGTACAGATTGTGATATCCATTACCTCTTGTCTTCTAAAGTCCCTAAAGGTTGGTTCTGAGCCTCTGTTAAGGATAATGAGGCTGTTACTCAGAACAAATTCATGTAAGCTTTCTCCTCTTTCGTTTATGTCGCTGCTTCCCCGCGCAACGTGGTGTGAGTTTGCATCGCAACCTAAGAGGAGTTCTATTCGCTTTTCCCTAGCGTAGAAAATTAGTTTTTTAATTTCCTGATGGGGTGGAGGTTCCGGTGAATCGTAGGGCATGTAACCTGACCCTATCAATACGTCCACCTTTCTTCCTTCTCCCAGATTCAGCTTAGCTTTGATGACCGTGAGATCACCGCTGCTAAGTTGTGACATAAGGATTGCATTCAGACCTTTTGGCATTATGCAAGTCCTGTTCTTCTGACCTGGGTGTGGTATGTGGATTATTTCAATTCCTCCCAGTCCTTTAATGGCGTTTTTAACAAGCCATGGTTTCTGTATTAGTGCAATAGTTGTATGCATTCCAGCTATGCGCCTTGCCAGGATAGCAGAGACGCCTTTGCTGTGATGCAGATTTATTTGTGTAAGAGGTACACCTACGTCAGACATTTTACTGCCGACTTCCCTCCTTTCCTAGTTGCTCGATCTCAGGCGTTGCCTCTGGTTCTTTGTCGAGCACGTTCACGGTGGCTCGGACAGTCCCATAGTAAGGCCTGAAATAGCAGGTCTTGAGAGCCTCGAGTGACGAGCCCCCAATGAGGTAAGCGAAGTGAGTGCTCGTAGCATCTTTCCTCTCTCTCCCCCTGGTGACCGTACACTTCTCGGCCCCCAGATCCTGATTTTGACCGCCCAGTAGCTTCAGAGCTTCCTGAACAATCAATTCGGGCCCCCCCCCCCACGTGCACCACCACTCGGTGGAGCTTTGGTAGCTCCTCCGGCGAAAGAGCACGCAAGGAGAGTCTTTTATATGTCATATCCGTTGCTAGGCTTCTTAACCATGCCACGGAAGTCTCCTCAACACTTGAGAAGATGATGGCTCCATCCCTCTCTCAAGTGCTTGTGACGATCGGGAGTTTTGTGCCACTTGGTAGCGAGAAGATAGACTGCCTGATTTGTTTTCTTACTGCTAGGACTTCCTCAGTAGCAAGTTTTCTTTCAGGACAGCCCCCTAAGACGATGGCTATCCTGTGGATTTTTTTGATCACCTGGGCATACTATCCTTGGTCAATGACCTTAGGCCTCTTGCCCTGTCGCTCTCCAGTGGAGCTTGGGGTGGCGTTATCCGGCTTACCGCGTTTAAGCATTTGGCCCGGGGTTTTCGATCCGCCTCTCGCCTCTTTGCTGTAGGAGGGCGCGGGTTGATTAGTCCCTGTACCCTTCTGCATCTTTTTGTAACGGCGCCTGGCCGCGCCGCTGTACCAAACGCGAGGTTTAGGGTCAGTTGTTGCCCCTGCGTTAGGTGTCACTTCGCCCTCCGGTTGTTCGCTGCTCAAGGCAGCCACACCCTGGAGGATTTCGGTGACAGTTGTTTTCTTTTTGTTTTCCTTAGTTTCCATAAAAGGTACCACGAGTACCGCGGATTTGCGGTTTCACCCAACCAGCGCCGCGTATAGTTGGGGCTTGGCCATGCAGCTAACACCTTAGCTTGGAGGATCCCTCTTAGTTCGTCTGCATCCGTAACCATCCCCTTGAGAATGGCCACGGATAGCCCCGCCACCACGTCAAGGTGAAGCTACTTCGGGGGGAACCTGGGCTTTATATGAAAGTATAATAAATAAACTTCAGGTAACCCAAGGAGAATGCTAAATATTAGACTCCAAGATCGTATTCCTAACATCGAGATACGAAGAAGATCAAAAGTGACAGATAATACAATGAATATGTATATTGAAGTGGAATTAGGCGGGACATATCTCAAGGCTTAATGGTAACAGATGAACACGCTGTATAGTTGAATGGTAGCCCAGAGAACACAAAAGATGCAGAGGTAGACCACAAACAAGATGGACGGATGACATAAAAAGATTAGCAGGATACGATTGGATGCAAAAAGGAAACAACAAAGCGCATTGGAGACAACTTGGGGAGGCTTACATCTGACTACGGATGGAATAAGCTAATGATAATGATATATATATATATATATATATATATATATATATATATATATATATATATATATATATATATATATATGTATATATATATATATATATATATATATATATATATATATATATATATATATAGATATATATATATATATATATATCATTATCATTAGCTTATTCCATTCCATATATATATATATATATATATATATATATATATATATATATATATATATATATATGCGCTTTGTTGTTTCCTTTTTGCATCCAATCGTATCCTGCTAATCTTTTTATGTCATCCGTCCATCTTGTTTGTGGTCTACCTCTGCATCTTTTGTGTTCTCTGGGCTACCATTCAACTATACAGCGTGTTCATCTGTTATATTATATATATATATATATATATATATATATATATATATATATATATATATATATATATATATATATATATATATATATCATTATCATTAGCTTATTCCATCCGTAGTCAGATGTAAGCCTCCCCAAGTTGTCTCCAATGCGCTTTGTTGTTTCCTTTTTGCATCCAATCGTATCCTGCTAATCTTTTTATGTCATCCGTCCATCTTGTTTGTGGTCTACCTCTGCATCTTTTGTGTTCTCTGGGCTACCATTCAACTATACAGCGTGTTCATCTGTTACCATTAAGCCTTGAGATATGTCCCGCCTAATTCCACTTCAATATACATATTCATTGTATTATCTGTCACTTTTGATCTTCTTCGTATCTCGATGTTAGGAATACGATCTTGGAGTCTAATATTTAGCATTCTCCTTGGGTTACCTGAAGTTTATTTATTATACTTTCATATAAAGCCCAGGTTCCCCCCGAAGTAGCTTCACCTTGACGTGGTGGCGGGGCTATCCGTGGCCATTCTCAAGGGGATGGTTACGGATGCAGACGAACTAAGAGGGATCCTCCAAGCTAAGGTGTTAGCTGCATGGCCAAGCCCCAACTATACGCGGCGCTGGTTGGGTGAAACCGCAAATCCGCGGTACTCGTGGTACCTTTTATGGAAACTAAGGAAAACAAAAAGAAAACAACTGTCACCGAAATCCTCCAGGGTGTGGCTGCCTTGAGCAGCGAACAACCGGAGGGCGAAGTGACACCTAACGCAGGGGCAACAACTGACCCTAAACCTCGCGTTTGGTACAGCGGCGCGGCCAGGCGCCGTTACAAAAAGATGCAGAAGGGTACAGGGACTAATCAACCCGCGCCCTCCTACAGCAAAGAGGCGAGAGGCGGATCGAAAACCCCGGGCCAAATGCTTAAACGCGGTAAGCCGGATAACGCCACCCCAAGCTCCACTGGAGAGCGACAGGGCAAGAGGCCTAAGGTCATTGACCAAGGATAGTATGCCCAGGTGATCAAAAAAATCCACAGGATAGCCATCGTCTTAGGGGGCTGTCCTGAAAGAAAACTTGCTACTGAGGAAGTCCTAGCAGTAAGAAAACAAATCAGGCAGTCTATCTTGTCGCTACCAAGTGGCACAAAACTCCCGATCGTCACAAGCACTTGAGAGAGGGATGGAGCCATCATCTTCTCAAGTGTTGAGGAGACTTCCGTGGCATGGTTAAGAAGCCTAGCAACGGATATGACATATAAAAGACTCTCCTTGCGTGCTCTTTCGCCGGAGGAGCTACCAAAGCTCCACCGAGTGGTGGTGCACGTGGGGGGGGGGCCCGAATTGATTGTTCAGGAAGCTCTGAAGCTACTGGGCGGTCAAAATCAGGATCTGGGGGCCGAGAAGTGTACGGTCACCAGGGGGAGAGAGAGGAAAGATGCTACGAGCACTCACTTCGCTTACCTCATTGGGGGCTCGTCACTCGAGGCTCTCAAGACCTGCTATTTCAGGCCTTACTATGGGACTGTCCGAGCCACCGTGAACGTGCTCGACAAAGAACCAGAGGCAACGCCTGAGATCGAGCAACTAGGAAAGGAGGGAAGTCGGCAGTAAAATGTCTGACGTAGGTGTACCTCTTACACAAATAAATCTGCATCACAGCAAAGGCGTCTCTGCTATCCTGGCAAGGCGCATAGCTGGAATGCATACAACTATTGCACTAATACAGAAACCATGGCTTGTTAAAAACGCCATTAAAGGACTGGGAGGAATTGAAATAATCCACATACCACACCCAGGTCAGAAGAACAGGACTTGCATAATGCCAAAAGGTCTGAATGCAATCCTTATGTCACAACTTAGCAGCGGTGATCTCACGGTCATCAAAGCTAAGCTGAATCTGGGAGAAGGAAGAAAGGTGGACGTATTGATAGGGTCAGGTTACATGCCCTACGATTCACCGGAACCTCCACCCCATCAGGAAATTAAAAAACTAATTTTCTACGCTAGGGAAAAGCGAATAGAACTCCTCTTAGGTTGCGATGCAAACTCACACCACGTTGCGCGGGGAAGCAGCGACATAAACGAAAGAGGAGAAAGCTTACATGAATTTGTTCTGAGTAACAGCCTCATTATCCTTAACAGAGGCTCAGAACCAACCTTTAGGGACTTTAGAAGACAAGAGGTAATGGATATCACAATCTGTACGGAGGGAATGGCCAAGCTGGTCAAAGACTGGAGGGTCTCGAATAAGCCCTCTGGGTGGGACCACCAGCAAATTTGCCTAACCCTACTACAGGAAAATGTAATAAGATGGGCTCGCAATCCAAGGAAAACAGACTGGGATGGATATAGACGAGATCTGACACCCAGTCTAACAGCAAGGCTATAACAAAAGCCAAGCGTAAAAGCTGAAATGTGTTTTGTGAAAGCGTTGAGAGTGCCCCGGAAGCATATAGGCTAGGATATACTAAGTTCAGATGGATGTTCGGAGCTGGGATGTCTTAAATGCTCAGACACTGAATATATAGATGATACTCTGAAGCATCTTATGGAGATTCACTTTCCAGGCTTCAGTGAGGACATTAGAGCCCCGAACAGATGTAACGGGATTTACAAACCTAAAGCCAGCGCTTGCTGCAAAAGTAGTAAGCAGTGAAGAGTTGAAATGGGCTATAAAGTCCTTCGAACCCTATAAGTCACCAGGCTTAGATGGCATATATCCTGCTCTTCTGCAGGAGGGGATAGATGGGCTGAAAAGGCCCCTAATTAACATTTATAGGGCAAGCATAGCCCTAAGACATGTACCTGTTACTTGGGGTGAAACAAGAGTGGTTTTTATTCCCAAGTCAGGAAGAAACGGACATATCTTGGCGAAGGACTTTAGACCGATCAGCCTCGGCTCCTTTTTGATAAAGGCTCTGGAGAGGTTGGTTGATGGGTATCTGAAGTCAGGTCCCTTGATCGAACACCCTATAGCCTACATGGAGGGTAGGTCGACTGAAACGGCCCTACAGCATCTGGTGGGCGGCGTAGAGGCGCAATTTGTTAATAAGGGATACGTTTTAAGCGTCTTCTTTGACATAAAGGGGCCTTTTGATAGCACCTCATACTCAGTCATCAGAGACTCAATGACCAGTCATGGTTCACCCAGTGCACTGGTGAATTGGGTAGGAAGCATGCTAAACAGCAGGATTCTAACGGTTAGCTATGCTGGAACAGATATTAGGTGGTACCCCGCCAAGGGATACCCGCAAGGAGGGGTTCTGTCACTTCCACTGTGGTGCATGGTGGTGGATGACCTACTAAGAACCTTACAGGAAGAAGGCGTCTCCGCTTATAGCTACGCTGACGATGTGGTAATAGTGATTAGAGGCAACTTCTTACAACCCCTCAGGGAGATCATGCAGAGAGCCCTGAGGATCACTCAAAGTTGGTGCATGGCAAAGGGACTAACGGTCAAGTCAACAAAAACCAACGCCATGATCTTTACCAGGAAATACAAACCCCAAGAAATTGCATTACTTAGTTTCTGGGGCAGTGAACTGGTCTATTCGAGCTCGGTGAAATACCTTGGAGTTCGTCTGAATCCAAAACTAAACTGGAAACAACACCTCAACGAAAAGAGGAACAAATTCTACACGTCCCTTTGGGTCTGTAGGAAAGCTCTGGGCAAAACTTGGGAGATGCAATCCAAGGTCGCACTGTAGATATACAGGGCCGTGGTATTGCCTAGATTAACGTACGCGGCAGTGATTTGGTGACCCAGAGTGGGCATGGTGGAGTCAAAGAACCTATTGCGCAGCCTACAGGGGAACTGCCTTAGGGCGGCAGTGGGGGCTATGAGAACGACACCAACGGAGGAGCTAGAAGTAGCACTCTATATCGCACCACTGAATAAGGTCATCATCTACACGGTGAGATTAGCAGCATATAGACTGAAATGCCAAGGCGAATGGAGGAATGGGGACCGAGGATACTCAGGTCTGAAATTCCTCCAGGAACGCCCATTCGTCTTAAAACAAGACAGAATCACGAAAACAAAACAAGTGATTAAATCTTTTTCTGTCCACATCCCTGAAAGGAAGGACACGGAAAAGGTCCTGAACAGGCCAAATATCGACATTTGATATACTGACGGTTCGGCTGCTAACGGCCGCTTTGGGGCGGGAATCTTTTGTTATAAATTAAACCACAGGGAAAGTATACCCATGGACAATATGGCAACGGTTTTTCAAGCTGAGGTGCTAGCCATCTTCAGATGTGCGAAAACACAAATCTCGAAAGGGACAAATAACAAGAAAATTTTAATCTGCTGCGACAGTAAGGCAGCTATACAAGCTCTTGCTAAATACACCACGGACAGTTTGCTGATCAGGGAATGCGTGCAAGAATTAAGCACGCTAGGAGGTAACAACGAGATTACCCTAATATGGGTACCAGGCCACTAAGGCATATCTGGAAATGAAATAGCGGACGAACTCGCCTGAACAGATTGTAGGAGTTTCATTCGCTTTCGACAAAAACAGGATCAGGAAATGGTTGGACAAGGAACACCAACGCTCTTGGACTGCAAGAGCGGGGTGTCGTCAAGCCAAACTCCTTATGGAACATGCTACGACAGGCAAAACAAAGGAACTCCTGTCGATGTCAAAACAAAGGCTACGCTTGAACATAGGACTCTTTACGGGACATGTGGCATTACAAGCCCATTTATATAACCTCAAACTGGCTGAGCGGAAAACATGTCGGCTGTGCGAGGGAGAAAGCGAGGAACGTCCTGCACTAATGATTAAAAGATACAGATACTATGGTCAACTATTCTGTGAACCCAAAGATCTACAAGAGGTCAGGGTGAGTAGCCTATGTCTTCTGGCAGAAAACGCCGGACTGGGACGGCGACCCTGATTCGACAGTGGGGAGTCTCAGAAGAACTTTTAGATCTAGGTGACATTAGGGACTTAAGGTACCACCCACTCTTCTTACTACTAATACTACTACTAAAGCCCACGTTTCAGTGCCATATATTAATACCGGCAGTACATATTGATCGAATACTTTGGCTTTTATTTTATTTGGGAGGTCCAATTTAAATGTAGAATGTAACCTTCCGAACACAGATCAAGCTAACGAGACTCTTCTATCCAAGTCATCCTTTGAATTATTTTTTGATGTTCAAATATTTGGTTTTGGTGAAGTTTATTTTTAGACCGAGACTTATTTAATTCCATCAGCATTTCTCGTAATTCTTTTGTGTTGGCGAACAGAGTGATATCATCTGCGAACTTTAAGTGATTTATTCATTCACCGTCCATTAGCATGCCTTTATTTTCCGATTAACCATTTGAACATGTCTTCTAGAGTCAAAGTGAACAGCTTTGGGTATATCGAGTCGCCTTGACTAATACCTCTTTAAGTTTTGATTTTATTTGTTTTTTCTTCAAACATTATTTATGTTGTGACATTTTTATATATGTATTCAAGAAGAGTTGTGTACCTTTCATCGACTCTACTGTTACTTAAAGCGTTAAGGACTCCCCATATCTCTACCGAATCAAATCCTTTTTTGTAGTCAACCTTTGCTATCCACAAGGTGACCTTATATTCATTTGCTTTTTCCACGAGTAATGTAATTGTCTGAAGATTGTCCAAAGTGCTGTATCCCCGTCTAAATCCCGCTTGTTCACGTGGTTGATAACTGTCTAATTGGTTCGTTAATCTATATGTTATAATTCTAGTGAGGATTTTGTATAGTACCGATAATAGGCTGATGGGTGTGTAATTCTCCAATTTAAATTTATTCCCCTTTTTAAATATTAGTACAATCAAGGCGTTTACCCAAGGTGTTGGTACTTTACTTTCTATGATGCATCTGTTAAATAGAGCTTGAAGAGATTGTATTATCGATGCCTCTCCATACTTTATCGTTTCTATAGTTATTTCATCGTCCCCTGGTTCTTTGTTGTTGTGCATATGTTGTAGAGCGTTCATTATTTAATCCATTGTTACATCGAGAATTTCTTCAGATTCCACATTTCTTATTATCACTCTATTTCCTTCTTTTTTCCCGGGCTGTGGCGATATTTTCGTGTCATATAATAATGATAGTTTTCTTTAGCTCTTTGATTTATGCGATCTCTTGGTTATTGTTATTTATAAGTTTTATTGTTTCATGTCTACCTTCATTCATTCGTTTGCTTAGGTGTTTCAAACTTTTTCCCTCTTTCAAAGTTTCTTCTATTTTCAAGTTTTTGTTGTCTATTTCTGACAATTCTAATCTGCAATTTGTAGGATCATTTTTTAATAGTCGCCTCTATTTCATGAGATTTTACTTAATTTTTGTGTTTTTTCTTTTTTCGATGTTGCTATTTGTTTTGTAGTCATGAGACGGCTGTTGGTTATTTATGCGTTTAGTTCACCAAGTTCTGTTTGGTAGTTTATGTGTTTTAAATGATTTTCCAGTGCTTGCCGATATTCGTCTCTGTTTTGCTTTATTATTTCTGTTGGTGTCTTTATCCTTGTATGCTTATCAATCTACGTCTCTCCGCTTCAGATTTATTCTTATTTTTGCTCTGAGCATCCGATGGTCACTGCCAATGCTTATCGTGTTCAGGACCTCTGCTGTTGCTCGTACCCAGACCAAACTTCGCGACACTCTTCTCATTTGTATTCATTGGTTTCCCTATTTGGCATTGAAGTCGCCGATTATTATGATATATCTTGTTATATGCAGTGCTTTGTTTATATCTTCGTAGAATTGGTTAATTTCTTCTTTCTCGCTGTCTAATGTCGGTGCATACACCTAAATGATCTCACATTTGCATCTTCTGTTCATCTGTATGTCTACTGAAATCACTCTTTCCGATATGGCTTTGAATTGAACAACATTTTATGCTATTCTTTTATGTATAAGTATCGACTCCTCCAATTTTCTTACGTTCGCTCCTTTATAGAAAAATTTATGGCCACTTTTTAGGGTGATACAAGACTCTCTTGTTCTTCTTACTTCTGCTAAGCCCAACACTGTCCGTTGTATGTATTTTAGTTCTTCCAATTTGATCATTTTTTCTTCGGATCCTAAAGTTCTTGTATTATAAGTTGCTATGTACCATTCTGTTCTTTTGGGTTGTCTAGGAGCTACAGGTATACGACTGTGTTTTATTTTCGAATTTTTGTCCCCCGCAGAATCTATAGGACTGACTGCAAGAGCCGTGCCAGATTCCAAGTTTCCTCTACTCGACTGAGGTACCACGCTTTGGAAATTCGACATATTCATTTTTAATTTGGGGTTTATACATTGCATTTGTTGGATTCTATTCAGAGAAGAGCTGTTCGTCTGATTGGAGACCAGGAACTGGCCGGCGGCCTTGATTCGCTGGAACATCGAAAAACGGTTGGCGACTTGAGCCTATTGTACAAGTATTTTCATGGAAAGTGTTCGAAGGATGTAGCCCGCTTAATTCCTCCCAGAGCAGTGCATGTTAGAAATACACATCGCGCTAATACTTCACATCCGTATGAGGTTCAGATTGTCACTCCTCGTACAACGCTTTTCTTTTATATGGAGAACAGCATTCCTCTGGAATAATTTGCCCAGGACAGTGTTTCCCACCGAATACAATTTACAGCGATTTAAGAACAACGTGAATCGCTTTTCCCGCACACGTATCGCTCCTGTAGCGCTTTAGGGACTTCCCTGCAGCACGTGTGCTAGACCCATAAAATATATATATATATATATATATATATATATATATATATATATATATATATATATATATATATATTGTATATATATATATATATATATATATATATATATATATATATATATATATATATATATATTGTATATATATATATATATATATATATATATATATATATACCGGGTGATGCAGCCATGTAACGCTGTGTAATTTTTTTATTTTAAAAGTTATATATTTGCATTTTTAGATACCAGAATGGGGCATTATTAGGCTTTTATATCACTTAAGAAATATTTTTAACTACTTCCGGTTTGACCGGAAATGATGCAATTTTCTTATTTTTAATGGAGCCCTGTATATTTTTTTTATCAATTTCAATTTGCTTTGAAATTCTCTTTCCAACGATGATCACAAGTTGACATTAGTTTGACAGGTGACCGGCAAAAACTGATTTAAACTCTTAGACTTAGGCGCCATGGCGGATATACTAACAATTGTTTTTATTCGTTTTGTCTCACTTTGAAAAGAATTTAAGACTATTCATTTATCGTGCCATTTTCGCGGGTCTAAGTGTCTCCTACAGAATTTTATGCTTTACATTCAGTTACACAATTTTCTCTTTAAATAATGATCTAGTTACACATTATAGGTTTTTTGCCATCATACATCTAACAGAACTAGATAGTTGGATTTATTATTATTTTCAGAAAATAAGAAACCCATTTATTAAATAACTATTTAAATGCAAATAATAAAACCAAAACATTTAATTTCCTAGGTATTTATTCCCAATGTTCAAAATGCTGTCCGTTGTTAATCCTACACAACTTGTTTTTCTCATCGTGGCTCCCATAACGTTCTTCAACTAACTCTCAGTAATTTGATTTACTGCTCTTCTTAAGCGCATTTCTAAATCATTTCTGTCTGTTGGTGGATTTTTGTAAACTTTTTCTTTTAAATGGTTCCATATAAAAAAATCAGGAGGCGTAAGATCTGACAACCTTGCAGGCCACTTATTAGGTCAATTGGTACCTAACCAATTTGCACCAAATCTTTGATTCAAGTAGTTTACTACATTTCTACTATTGTGGGCTAGAGCGCCATCCTGCTGGAAAATAATTTCTAAATTTCTAAAAAATCTCAACATCATTTTGAATGAACTCCAAATATCTTTCTCCATTTAACACACCATCAAATATAATAGGACCAAAAATTCTTGTGCCAAGGATACTCAATCACATGTTAAAGCCAAATCTTTCTCGATAGGCACTTTCTCGCATAATTCTAGAATTTTCTTGGGCCCAATATCGAGTATTGTTACGATTAACTGGACCCATATTGGTAAATCTAGATTCATCCGAAAATAGAATGTTGTAATGAAATTGGTTATCAAGGTGGTATCTTTGCAAAAACCAGTTACAATAATCCATTCTTCTTTGGTAATCTGTTTGAAGTAAATGTTGATTTATTTGATATTTGTAGGACCTGAATTTATATTTTCTTAATATGCGGCGAGCGGTTTCACGATTTACACCGGTTTGTTCTTCAACATGTCTTATAGAAATTGTAGGATCTACCTGAACAATGGCCAGTACATTGATTTCTGACTCTTCGCCACCAATAAATACATCAGCAGGTTCAGTCAGTTGGCTTCTGAACTGCTGTTCTACCCTTAAAAAATAATTGTTGGGTAGGTGCCTCCTATCGGGATATCCTGCCATGTACAACTCGGAGGCTTGTCGGACGAAAAATTATTTTTGACGTAAAGTAAACAATAATAATGGCCATTTTGGTAACACGCAGTAATCATGACTTTTGGTTCGTCTGTTTTATCACAGCCTGCTAAGTCCGTAATGGAACTTGTTGATATCACATTTTTGCATAATAAAACGGTTTATTTTCTAAAAATAATATTAAACTCAACTGACGTCAGATAGTTCTGTTAGATGTATGTTGACAAAAAACCTGTTAAATAAAAAATATGTGTTCCTATCTTAATTTCGGTGATATTTATCATTATTTAAAGAGAAAATTCTGTAACTGAATGTAAAGCATCAAATTTTGTTGGAGCCGCTAGACTCGCCATTTTTCTATAACATTTATTTATTGTCCCTTAGAATTTTTGGCTCGTTTGTTTAAAGAAACACCTGCTTGATGTTTCGTCCTGGTGTTTAGGGCATTTTTCAAAGAATTTTTTATTTTACTTTGATTCCTAAAAAACACAATTTTTTTATAACAGCTCTGTACACACACATGTTAAAATTTTTACTTAATTTTTAAAACTTAATGACTATTTATAGGAGTTACAACATAACATACATTTATAATTTTAAAACTTTCAAACACTGAAGGTGCGTATGAAATTAATTTTTAAAGTTTTAAAATTATAAATGTATGTTATGTTGGAACTCCTATAAATAGTCATTAGGTTTTAAAAATTAAGTAAGAAAATTTTAACATGTGTGTGTACAGAGTTGTTATAAAAAAATTGTGTTTTTTAGGAATGAAAGTAAAATAAAAAAAATTCTTTTGAAAATGCCCTAAACACCAGGTCGTCAACGAACGAACCAAAAATTCCAAGAAACAATAAATAAATGTTATATGACTTTTGAATAGGACAGGACAACCACCATTTTGGTTCAGAGTAGACAAACAGGAGTTTTTATTAAGACATTACATCTTTCAAGCAATATAAAAAGCCCTTGTGCAGTGCTAGCATTCCAGAAAAAGCCGACAGAAAAAAGATTCTCAATCCAATCAAACAGGAGTCTGACACTCCTTTCTCATACACTAAAGGGTGGATATCAAAAACAGATACGATGGCCGAAATGTCCACCAAGCAGAGGGTGTAATGTATAGCTCTCACTGAACTAAAAACTGCTAAACACAATATCGACAATCCGAACATACCAGGGAAACAAATGGCTGCGAACAAAAAACGATTTATTCATTTACAATGTAATCTACACTACTTTTTAATGTAGTCTCCATCAACAGTTAGACACTTTTCCCATTGTTCTGTAAGTTTTCGAATTCCTCTAATGTAGAATTCTTCACCTTGCCGTCTGTGCCAGCCGTGTATATCTTTTTTGTCTTCTTCGTTGTCTTCAAACTTAGTGACGTGTAAAAACTCTTAGAGCGGCCCGCACAGATAAAAATCGGACGATATTAGGTCAAGTTGGTGTGATAACATCTCCCAATGAAACTTTTCAATCGACTCTCGCATATTTTGAGAGGTATGAAGGCGGACGTTATCATGCAGCAGAATCACACCTTTTGAGACAGAATCCTGGCGCTTTCTTCTTGCCATGGGTTTTACTTTCTACTGAAGCATGTTCTAACAATACTCCTTGTTTACAGTACGTTATTCTTTTAAATAACCCCAATAAATTAGTACCCAAAATACCGTTAACATCACTTTACCAGCAGATTGCTAGTTCTTGATTTTTTTTCTTTGTGGGAGAATTCGGATGACTTTACTCTGTATATTCAGTTTCAAAATGATAAATCGAAGTTTCATTACAGTTTATTATACGATCTAGAAAGTTATTATCTTGGGTTAAAAACCGTCATTTGCGTTCAGAACAAATGCAAATTCGGTTATCTTCATGGTCCTGAATCAACTGTCTTCGAACCCATCTTAAACACATTTATCATAAATGGTGAAGTACATGGTTCTGATACTGACATTACACATTTCAGCAGTTGTCCCAATTTTTATATGTCTATCATCCCTGATAATGCGATTTATGCGATTTTGCAGCGTGTCGATTGACATTTATTGGTATTCCCGAGTGATGAAGATCGGGGATTATTGTTCTGTCTGAATTAAACTTTTCAATACACAATATACGTTTTTCCGGCTTAAAAACTTTTTATCATACTCTTTCAACATTCTCGAGTAAACTTTGATTGGTTTTACACCTTCGGATAACAAAAATCTTATCACTGAACGTTAGTCTTCCTGCGTACAAATTTTGAGCGGAGCTTACATTTTGAATTGAACAAATTAGGTTATGTTTACTATTTTTTTTTAAACAGCTGATTGGATCCATCGCCAAGGTTGTCAACTCGACCCTCAGAAAGTTTCATTTAAAAATAATTAGTACTTTTTCCACTATTGCTATTTGTCTCGTTAATTACTAAACATAAAATCGTGATGTTCTGGCTGACACCACTGCCGAGGGCCTATCATATCTAATATACCGCTAAGAGCTAAGACGAAACGCAGTAGTTTGACACTACTCAGTATATATCACCACTACACCAAACACTTTATTTTTGCACTCGACGTGCGTTTCGCTAACCATGTTAGCTTCATCAGAAGCGATGATTGAGCAATAGTTTGACTCCTCTCTGGCCCGAATAGTGTCACACTCCGAGTGAAGGAACCGAGTATGTCCCAGATGTAGGGCTTCCATCTCCCTGACATAGTCGATCTGTTTTCTAAGAAGTCCTTAGGTATCCCAGAGAATGGTTAAAGAGAATCTGGCAACACTCGATACGCCTCAGCCTGCATTAGAAACGTCTTATGAGATATAATACGTGTTGTTTATACTAAATTCCTTCCGAAAAGAAAAAATTACTCCAAACCTAAGTAAATAAGCGAGAAAAAATTAAGCAGCTTGTTACTTCCATGAAAACTCGAAAAATTGCAAAACTAGTAATTATAAATTTTGATAAGATTCTGGTAAATTCAAAACAAATAATGAAAAATTAGAAACGGCTTACTAGGCTCAGAAGAGAAAAAAAAATAAAACTGAAAAAATAAGATCTTAGTTACTCTCAAAATTGCTCTTAATATACATAATATATACATAGCCAAAAAATGGTTAAAGTAACCTAGGACGTACAGGGTGATCATTTTTAGACGCGCAGCCCCGATTTAGGGAAAATTTTGGATATTCTTTTTTAAATGTAGAATGATATAGTGCATGTCAAGGAGTATACTGACGTATTTGAAATTTGGTAGTAAAAACGACGCTGGGCGCCGCGACATACCTTTTCTAAAACGGCATTGGACAGCCCTAATTTTTCTCAACATTTTGTCCTTAAATAGTTTTTTTCTAATTTGTTTTGCAAAAAAGTTATGCAGTAAAACCCCTCTAAAATATTATTTGTTGGTCATCGCAGTTGCCATGAATTGTATGCCACGTTTGGGGGTTTTCAAACTATTTTTCTAGTAGGCGGCTGTTATACTTTAATCTGAGAGCTCTTATTTGCACACCTATTCAATTCAATAAAGTTCAACTAAGTAAACAGTGTGTTAATAGTTTCTGGTTGAAGTGGTTTCCTATGCTGAAAAAGTAGATACGATTCGTAATGGAGAAGCAAGAAGAAATTCTCAAGAAACCGTTAGACTATTAAATGCATACATTTGGTAGTGAGAACGACGCTGGGCGCTGCATCGCCAAATATCTTTTTTTCATCGATATACCTTTTGTAAAACGGCATTGAAAAGCCCTAATTTTTCTCAACATTTTTTCCCTGAACTGTTTTTTTTTTAATTTGTTTTGCAAAAAAGTTATGCGACAAAAATTCTCTAAAATATTATTTTTTGGTCATTGCGGTTACCATGGATCCTATGCCACGTTTAACGGCTTTCAAACAATATATCTAGTAGGCAGTTGTCATACTTTAATCTGACGGTAATTATAATAATATTAGTTAATAGTATGTTGCGGTTTTTCCTCTAATAAAATATTGTTAAACAATAACAAACAACAACACATTATTTTTATTACAACCATAAAAAACTATATAATTTTTAACATTACATAACTTATTACATATTTATAAAATTAAATGTTTGAAACTTAAAAAATAAAGAAAAAAAGAAAATCAAAAGAAATTTTCTATGTGTCTTTATTCTTCTATCATGCATTTTTCCATTCTTTTTATTAACACTTGATGAGTGGCTTTATAAATAATTTCTCCAGATATACTATTGCAAGCATCTGATATTTTTGCCTTTAGTTGCTCAATATCATTTGTCGCAGTTTTGTTCTCTTCAGTCCAGTAATTTTTTTTGTTAGATTTGCCGTTGCTGACAAAATGACTTTCATCTGTACATAATATATTCTTCTTCTCCTTTTATTAAGCAATGCCTGTTTGTTCTTTGACAGCTTTTCACTGGGGTCTTGGTGGTGAGTCTGTTCACGATGACATCCAGCTTTCAGCCCAGCGTTTTGGCGGTCTACTTGTATTAGGTTTTCCGTCTCTGGCGATTCTTGGGAGTCTACTGTCTTCCAATCTCTCCACATGATTATTCCATTCCTTCCACCTGGTTTTGACAAATTTTACAATGTCCTGTATATCGGATTGCTCCCTTATTTGTTGGCTAGGTACTCTGTCTCTCAGTGTTTTGCCTGTTATACACCGTAGGGTTCGCATTTCCGTGGTTCTGAGCAATTGTTTTGTTTTGCTGGTCTCTGATCTCGTCCCTGCAGCAAATGTCAAGGTTGGTCTAATACATGTCTTATATATTCTTATTTTGTTTTTAGTTGCCATACACTTGTTACGCCATATGACGTTTTTCAGTCGCTCGGATGCTGTGGCGCCTCTTATTGCTTGTTCTTTAACTTCTTCCTGCATGTCACTGGCGCTGGAGATGTTCACGCCCAAGTATTTGAAGGTCATTACCTATTCAACTACATGTCCCTTTATTTCCAGTTTACATTTTAGGGGCTCTCTGCACACTGTGAGGTATTTTGTCTTTTCTTTAGATACTTCCATATTGTCTTCACTAGCCGATCTAACAAATCGATGTAGTAGCTTTTGTAAATTATCTTCACTGTCCGCAATAAGTACGGCGTCGTCGGCTGTATTGATGCTTTTACCACTCATTCTGTATCCTTCCAGTGGTCTTACATCCTCAATGATCCTGTCCATTATTATATTGAACAGCATTGGGCTGAGTGAGTTCCCTGTCTTATTCCAGAGTTTGTATTTATCTCGTCGGTCATTGTTTCCGCTGTCTTTATTCGTGTTCTGGTTTTCTGGTAAATTTCCCTGATCAATTCTCTCATACCCTGCGTGTCTGCTTCTCCCCCAGTATAGACAATACATCCTCCAGTTTCAAACGGTCAAAAGCTTTGGTCATGTCTACAAAGCACATGTACACGGGCTTGTATTCGATAGATTTTTCGCATACTTGACGTACCACAAAAATAGCATCGATGGTTGATCTGTTTGTTCTAAATCCCGTTTGTTCTTCGCTGTTTTCGATCAGGCCATTCAGCTTCTTAAGTATTAATTTCGTTGTTAGGACTGCACTTAACAGCTTGATTCCTCTATAGTTCTCAGGTTTCCGTTTGTCGCCTTTCTTAAAGATTGGTATTATGATGCTTATTTTCATTTCTCCGGAGATTCTTTGAAATTGCGTCACAATATTGATGAATTTTTAGCAATTGATCTTGCAGTGCCGGTCCACCGTATTTCAGCATATCGTTAACTACACCATCCATCCCGGGCGCCATTCTGTTCCTGAGTTTTAATATCGCTTCTTGCAGATCTTCGTTGGTAATCTAGGCATCATATCCTGCAACTGTTACTCGTTGGTTGTTTAAGTTCTCATCCTTGTCGTCGTCCCCGTAAATGTCCCTGAAGTGCATAATCCATTTTTCTTTACTGATCGTATTACTCGGCTTCGTCCCGGTTATTTCGGCTTTTCTTTTCCTGATCATCCTCTACACTTTGCTTTGGGCTCCTATTAGATCACGCTCCATGTCCTTGGTGTATGTTTCCCAGTATTCCTCTTTTATCTCTCGAATTCTTGAGGTGATTCTGTTTCGTGTGTTTATAGTTATTCCATTCTTCCACAGTCTTTGTTGGTAAGCCATTTTCTTTTCTTTACTCAATTGTTTAACTTCCTCTGTAAGCCATGGTGTTTGTTGATTTTGTTATGTACTTTTCTTTTCCCACATGCTTCTTCCGCCGCTTCCATTATATTTGTTTTCAGTTTTATCCATGCTATTTCAGCGTTGTCGTCTGTGGTAATTTCGCTATTATTGACCATTTACTTAAGGCAGTCCTAATACAGTACTCTTGTGCTTTCGTTGTTCATGCTTTCTATGTTTATTTTTTCTATGGGTTTCTGTTTTCTTTTTATGCGATGACATAATATATGATTCAGAAAATAACGTTCTTCATCATATTTAATCATAATTTCTACTACAAAACTCAGTCGTCATTCCGAATCAAATTGTGTTAATAACTGAATATTATGCATTTTATAGTCATGGTGCTTGTTAGCTTTAAGAGATTTCTGAATAGCCCCATAAGATACATTCAATTACCTGCTTGCTTATCTGATTGATATATAGATGGTTTTTAAAATATTGCATTATTTCAGCTACTTTTTCATCTGTTAAAACAGTTTTTTGTTTAGAAATTCCTTTTTGCTCAGAAAATGCTTCCATATTGCTCCTCAAATTTCGTTCGTTTTAAGAAGGCGTTGTTTACTTAGTTGAACTTTATTAAACTGAATAGGTGTGTAAATAAGAGCTGTCAGATTAAAGTATGACAGCCACCTACAAGATAAATTGTTTAAAAACTGCCATGGCAACCGCGATGACCACAAAATAATATTTTATTATTGAGAAAAATTAGGGCTTTCCAATGCCGTTTTACAAAACGTATATCGATGGGAAAAAAGTTGTTTGGTATCGCGGCACCCAGAGTCGTTTTCACTATCAAATGTCGAATACGTCAGTATACTCTTTGAGATGCACTACAAACAAATATACAACATTTTTCCAAAAATGATCACCCTGTACACCCGGTTCTACAATTTGTTTGAATTTGTCTTGCTCACACTAAATAATACCTTAGCCGAAGTTATTTGCCTTGCTCACGCTAAACTATAACTCAGCATTTTACACAAATATTACTTTATTAATAAAAAGTATCCATTATCGCTACCAAAAGCCTGGAAAAATTTTCATAATACCACTTGAACTAAAAGCATCCTTTAACAACCCCCACCATTTCCAACTAAATTCAAATTAAATAAATTAATTTTCAGATTCCTCGACTTCAAGGAACCTAAAAAGAACATACAGCCCAATACATAGGAAGTAACCCCTCTAACTCTATAAGTTCTTGTATATTTTACTGTAAATATTATGCTGAAAATTTCTCCATACATGAACTAAGAGCTTGGAAAAATTCTCAAAATACTATACAATATTTAAAGACTCCACCCCTTTCACCCTATTCCTGAGGTAAAATTGAAAATTATGAGAAAATAACTTGTTGTTTTGATTTCTCGGCTCCGAAAACCCTAATGATATATCTGGAGCAATTCATCTAATTCCCAACTCCACTCTTTAAGCCTTTTACATGCTTTACTATAAATATTTGTGCGCAATTTTTTTTAATTATCTCAGTAGAGCACCAAGAAAAATTACCATATTACTAGGAAAACTTTAAAAAAAATTTCGTTACTCACCCTTTTTACCTTTCCTTCTGAAGAAATATCGCCCAAAAACTATAAGTTTGATCCCATCGTTCTGTATTATATATGTACCAGTTGAAAACTGATATCCCATTTCGTTCAAGTCTTATCGTACTAACAAACCAATAGAACGTGATCTAGAAACTCTAAAACGTTAAGAAAAGCAAAAATGTCTAAGGGTGATTTTTTTACGTATACAATACTACCCTTAAGCTAGGAAATTTGAAACGTATCCCAACAATATTTAAGCTCCAGAGTTTAGCTCATAAAGCAGACAAACCAAACATAAGCAAGCTATATCTTGCACTAAAAAAAGTTATAAAAGCCACAGATTATTCTAGATCCACCAATTAACATCAAAAAATAAAAAAAAACCATATTTTGCTCAAAATAAATAATATAAAGTTATAATAATAATATGATATAATATAATAACACAAAAACTGTTCAAACAAACATGAAAATAATTCGGGATAAGGTCAGAATTCGAAATTCCATACCAACATACTAGTGCACTAAATTCTGTACAGTCGTGGATATATAAAACGCACACCCCGAGCCCATTCTATTGTAAGGCGTATGCAAAAACAACTGCAACATAATAACGGTAACGCCTTGAAATTAAATTTCTCTGGGCGATTATGTGTGGAATGAATTTACAGTTTTTATTGAATTGTAAATAAGCCACTACAGATTGTTTTTAGAGTTATTAAATGTTGGTTCCATAGTAATGAAGCATGAAGATGATTTTAAAAATAATTTTTTATGTTTTTACGGGAAAAAAATTGAGATACAAAGCATTGTTTTTATGTGCTTTTTAATATATAACAAATTTAAAAAGAATAATTTCTCTAGATGACGCAAGGATACTCTGCAATTAAAAAAAATTTCATCCAGTAATCGTCGAGACTCCTCCTTGATCTACTGTTACAAACAAAATAATGGTTATATGTGCTCGTAAAATGTTAACAACTATAATATTTTCAGTTTTAAATAGCTGAAAAAATACTTATTCCATAATTAGCAGCTAAAACATTCTTTCGACGTTCTTACATTTCTTTACGTTTTAGAGTCCATAGATAAAGAGAAGAGAAGTGGTTGGTCTGTCTGTATGTCGGTTGGTTGTCATGATAGTCTTGAAAGAAACTAGATATCGATTTCAGATTTAGTAAACATGCAATACCTGAAGTAGGAATGAAATTTATATTTTCTCTGTGATAACGCTCAAGGGGTGGGGTTGAAATGCGTGAAAGTCCTTAAATTTTATTTACTTTCTATGTCTGTATGACAGCTTTTCTTAGGCTACTTGCTATATATCGTAATATATATCTGTATTAGGATTATTCGAGTTACGGAATCTAAAAATTTTGTTATTTTTTCATTATTTTTAATTATGTATGGTCGAGCCTATCAGGCTCCACCAAATAAGGGGAAGGGGTTAAAGAGGTGACCTCACATAGATCGTATTTTACGTTCTTTCCATGGTTCTTGGAGTGGGATAATCTACCAATTACTTAACTTTCTAAAGGAAAAGGATCCATAAAAAAGCTACTATCCTAAATCGAATATTTTCGAAAAAAACAAAATATATCAGAAGAATACTAAAAAAATTATGCTACAGTATTTTTTTAATTGTCCATGTTCTATTCATCATCAAAGAATAATATAGGGGGAAACGGTAGGTCTTTTCCTTTTTAATAAATAAATTAATTTGTATTATATGTTCTTTTCAATGTTCTTGGAGTCAAGAAATCTGAAAACTAATTTGATTACCTCGAATTTTACCAAGAAAGAGGTTTGCAAGCAGTGGGGCTATTAAATAATGCAGAGTTTAAGTATAATTATGAATATTTTTCCAGATTTTTAGTGACGATAATGGACATTTTTTAAATTTATATATCACTATAAACTAAGTAAAGTAAGTATTGGGTGTTACCAGATTCCCTTTTACGATTCCCTCGGACACCTAACGACTTCTTAGAAAACAGACCGACTAGAACCTATGTCGTTCGGGCGGAAGCTCGACCTTTGAGGTTTGCTCGGCTTCTTCACTCAGAGGGTTACACTATTCAGACCAGAGAAGAGTCAAACTATTCGTCTCAGCTCTTGCCAGCATATTAGATGCAAAAGTCTGGCAGCAGTGGTGAAAACCAGAACATTCTTTTTTATATGTTTTCGGGGTTTCGATATTGTGTTTAACAGTTTTTAGTTTAGTAGGAGCTATACATCACTCATCATTGGTATTCCACATTAAGTGTAGCCCAACTCGACTCCTAATTGATTGGACCGGAAATCTCTCCTCTGTCGGCATTTTCTGGAGTGAGACCACTGTACGAGGGCTTTTGACCACTATGACCCAAATGTTGCTTATCCTTTACTACTCAGAAGTCTAGCTAGGCTTACTATTTTTGGGTAGTTTCCTGAAAAAGATATATTCTATATTTTTTAACTTCTAATTAACTTTGCAACCTGAATGTTATTTGTTTTCTTGTTTTCAGTTCCTATTAGACTTTCTACGTTTGAATCCTTCATAAAGGAATAGATATGAATTGTCCTTTTTCCTGGTTTAGAAAATTTTATACGTTTCAAATTCAATATTGGATTTTCCATGGTAGTATGTCAGCCGATATAATAATTTTGTTATGCCTTTCGTCATATATAAATCTTTTTCTTTGAGTTTCGGAATATATTTTAAGTCTACATTAGCCGTTTTATGTGAGGACTAAATTTTACTTTGGTAAAACTTCGCTTCGCGGGCTTTTCAGAAAAAGTTTAGGCTGACCTCTACATTTTACCCAATAGTGTGAACGGAGTCTATTCTTCCAAAAACAACTGACAGTTTCAATCAGTGGTTATCAACAATTGTTAGTGATATAGGTTAATTTTTAATTACCAAAAAAAGTGCAAAAACGGCTTCCCCCCGATATTTTCTCGTAAGTCCTTCAAAATTAGACCATTTTAAGTCTATTTAAAAAAAACCTTTTTTTGAAAAGCCCGCGTAACGAAGTTTTACCTTTACTTTAAACATCTTTTTACTTCAGAGATGGAGGTACATAATTTTGGAGTTACTGTTGTTCGAGTTTACTGATTTTATTTTTTTCCAAATTTCAGAATTTAAATTTAACATATTTACGTTGCATCTGATAACACATCCTACACGAATTTTAATGATATGCAGCCTTGAAATATTACTTTGGCTAATTTCCTTTTTAATTCAAATCTATATTATACATGTTAAATTGGTTTGTAGTTCTTTATTACAATTTGGTTTAATCATTTTTCTCTAGATAAAGTTTCACCTATTAAATTTATCCTTTTATTGTCAATAACGCATATGTTTATTTTGGTTAACCTTTTTTTCTTCTATTTCATTTTATTAAGCTATTTCGTTGTTGGGTAATTGCAAATATAATGGTTAATTTTTTTGTAATTTACGGTTTTGTGACAGCGTGCTTGATGCTGAACATACTTTCATCGCTTGATCTTATTTTCAACAAACAGAATCACACGGTCCGAGCTAGTTCCATAACTTTTTTTTGGTTACTTTTTTGTATATTTATTTGGTTTCTCGTTTGACTCGCCCATTTCCGTTGTGTAAAGAATTTTTTATTGATCATCTTTCTGTATATGAGCCACACCATTTTCTTCTTATCATCCTGGATGAGAAAATAATTTTCTAAACACTATCATTTTCACTATTTTATTTTGCCTAATTTATCATAGAATATCTAAGAAAAAACACGCCTCGATAAAGTAAAATTAATTTGGGGAGGTTAAAAATCCCTTCAAAAGCTACAATTGTTTCTTTTTTAGTTACACGTCTAAAATATCAATTTTGATGTTAATTTTAACGTACCAGTTTTAACGTTTCAGTTTTAAAGTAGAGGTTTTAAGACACAAGTATTTTCTGTAGTTTTTATTTTCGGTTCAACAACCACGTGGTTTTTTTTCAACACTTTTTATCTCTGGTTTTATGTTAGGTATTTTTCTTCAGCTATTATCACAATTTTCTTTGATTTTATGCCTCCTTATCACCGCAGGGAAAACTGCTGATAACTGATAAAAATATAGTTGGATGAAAGCTTAATGCAGAAATGATGTAGATTTCCTGAGAATTGTTCTACTTCAGCCATCAATGGAAGGGTAGTAAGGCTAATAATTATTTAATATTTTGTAACCGTCGTATTTGTAAAGTAGAAAAAGCTATAATCTTTTAACCTTGTCTCTAATGTTTAAATTGGGAAATTATCTTGGTAACTTACGTAAAACTGATTTACAAATACGTGTAGTGTAATATTGCGCTATCTGCCAAGGCGAGTATTTTTTCTTTTGTTAATTGAAAAATCTGTGTTATAAGTCATATATTAGCAAGATATATACATTTTACTTTTAATACTGACAGATATCGTTTATATATATTGTTTTACACAATAAACTAGAGATTTCTTACAGGAAATTTTAGGAACTTGTATAAATTATAGCTTATTTTAATTAAAAGTTTATTGTCTCTTCATTCAACTGATAAGCAATCATATTTTTAAACTACATTTGTGAGTTACTCTATTTATAAGTAATATCAAACCGACTATGCCCAAGAACGTTTAAGAAACATTCTCATTAATCATAATAAAATAAATATTTATAATATTGGTGGATGTGTTTGACAGAAAAAGACTCAGGCGAAAAACGTTCGATCGATCGATTGTTTGATGTTCAATAAATAATAATAAAATTGTGAATAGTGCGTATATAGCAGAATGCTGGGATTTTTTATTTGACACTCCATTTCACCTTTGTATTTACACGCCTTAATTTTGCAGTCACTGTCTGAAATCCTATGTAAAATATTTACAAATCATCCATAGAATATCTTCAAAATACGTTCTTAAAATATTTAGCGTTTACGGAGAATATTCGAAATAGTGATTATTTCGTGCTGCGGTCTCATTTTACAATTAAATCTTCGAAACATCGGTCAGTTGACATACTAAATTTTTATTAAATTATTAATTTAAATCTTTTGACTTTGGCGACATTCGGTATTTCTCAGAGAAATTTTCAACATAAAAATCTGTTTGTGTTACCGAACGAATTGTTCTTTACATTTTCATTCCTGTAAAATGTTCAAACGTGCAAATTCTTTGTGCGACAAAAACTTAGACTTTTCCTGTTTCCCTTAAAACTTTTTATTTTACAGTATGTAATTAGAGACCGTTTTTAAGTTTTTAATATTACAAGGGTGTATAAGACTGTAAGTGATCACTTTAGTTAGATTTATCCTGTACGTAACCCAAATAAAACTAAATAGTTACTATATATATATATATATATATATATATATATATATATATATATATATATATATATATATATATATATATATATATATATATATATATATATATATATATATATATATATATATATATATATATATATATATATATATATATATATATATATATATATATATATATATATATATATATATATATATATATATATATATATATATATATATATATATATATATATATATATACATATATATATATATATATATATATATATATATATATATATATATATAACATATATAACACGTAGGCTGAAAAGTTTTTGGCCTGAGATAGATATCGCCCTTTTTAAAAAATCCATATGATTTTTAGGAAGTACCAACCTTCAAATGATAAACGTCAAAATTTCATGACATTTCGAAGATTAGTTTACAAGTTACAGTGGCTTTAGTGATGCTACTTTTGATATTTTCAAAACAATGAAAGAAAATAGAATTTCATGTGTTGATTAAACCCTGTTTTCTGATGGGAAAAAATACCATTCAAGCAAAGCAATGGCTTGATGAGTATTACGGGGACTCTGCCGCTAGAAAATCACTCATTATTTACCGGTATGTTGAATTTAAACGCGGTCGTACAGGTACAAATGACGCTGAACGCTCTGAACATCCAAAAAATCCACAACATTGATTTGGATGACCGTAAAGTAAAATTGCGTGATATAGCTGACACCCTAAAGATATCAAAAGAACGTGTTGGTCATATTTTGCATGAACATTTAGGCATGAGAAAGCTCTGTTCGAAATGGGTACCGCGTTCGCTCACAGTGGACAAAACACAACAACGTGTTGATCATTCTGAGCGCTGTTTGGACCTGTTTAAGCGCAATAAAAAGGATTTTTTTTCATGCAATATGTGACAATGGATGAAACATGGATTCACCACCATATACCACAATCAAATCGACAGTAAGCTGAGTGGACCTCAGCCGGTGTAAGCCGCCCGAAGCGACCAAAGACACAACAATCGGCTGGGACGGTTTTGGCCTCTGTATTTTGGGATGCGCATGAAATAATTTTCATCGACTATGCTGCGAAGGGAAAAAAAAAAACATCAATAACGAATATTATATAAAGATATTGGTACATTTGAAGGCTGAAATTGCAAAGAAACGGCTCCAAATGAACAAGAAAAAAATGCTCTTTCATCAAGACAATGCACCGTGTCACAAGTCAATGGTTACGATGGAAAATTGCATGAATTGAAGTTCGAATTGCTTCCTCCTCCACCGCTACTATTATCTATTCGCAGACCTCAAAAAAATGCTCGCGGGGAAGAGATTTGGCTCTAATGAAGAAGTTATCGCCAAAACTGAGGGCTATTTTGAAGGCAAAAACAAATCCTTATACAAAAAAGTTAGAGATTAGAAAAACGTTGGATTGATTGTATCGCTCTTGAAGGAAACTATGGTATATTGATGAATAAAGTCGAGTTTTGCAAAAAAAATATGTTTTAAGTAGCTAGACCAAAAACTTTTCAGCCTACGTATATATAAAATATATATATATATATATATATATATATATATATATATATATATATATATATATATATATATATATATTAAAGGGCATAACACACGTGCTGCAGGAAAATCCCCAAAGCGCTACAGGAGCAAGCACGTGCGAAAAAGCCGAATGGGCTTATGGTCGGAAGAACCTAACGGTGAATTTGCGACTATATAAATCTCTGGATTGGTTGCTAAAAACATGTCCAGAAGACCACCAAACTCTCCTTCTCGATCAGGGCTTCCTGTTGGTTCATTGATAAGCTGAATAAAGCCACAACTGATTGAAAAGGTTTCAGAATCACGACCATGTACGCCAATCGTATTGGAATACATAAGCCAGTTGATAATGTAGATATTAAAGTCGCTCACGTTGGCAATTTCGACAGATAACCCTTGTAGTTTGTCGACTCGTTATTTTCATCCTCATACCATAAAAGTTTCTGGGCTCCAAAGCCTTCTCTCGTTGACAAGAGGAGTCGCTTCTGACAAGAAGGCGAAAAGGTTGACTGTGCTGGTTAGTATATTTGATTGCAGGTGTTGGTGCACTGAATTTATGTTCAAGTTTAACTCTGGTATGTTACACAAATCTATTTTAAATTGTGATCTCTGCATCTTGACGCTCTCGAGCAACCTACCCGGAGATCCGGGGGGATATTTTGCCTCCGGAATTTATATTATATTTGGTCCCATATATATATATATATATATATATATATATATATATATATATATATATATATATATATATATATATATATATATATATATATATATATATATATATATATATATATATATATATATATATATATATATATATATATATATATATATATATATATATATATATATATATATATATATATATATATATATATATATATATATATATATATATATATATATATATATATATATATATATATATATATATATATATATATATATGTCTGTCTGTCTGTCGTTAGTGCGCTTATCACTGGAGAATCACTTATCCGATTTTCGTGCTTTTTTTTTTAAAACATACATATGTCCTCTGGCCAGGTTATAGGCAATATTTTATTACGTTAGGTAACATAAGGAATAAGCAGTGACGATAATAGTGAATCAAGTCGGAAAAAAGTTTCCCAATAGCGCGTTCTCTTGCAATACACTGCCTAAACCATTAAATATGGAATATTAGCATGTGGCAAAGAATATCTATATAATATATAAAATACAACGTCACTCTGTCCGTCTGTCTGTCCGTTAGTGCGCTTATTATTCGAGAACCACTTCTCCGATATACCTGTTTTTTTTTTAATTCATACATTTATTCTCTGGCCTGGTTATCTATAATCTTATATAATATATATAAAATGTAACGTCTCTCTCTCTGTCTGTCCGTTAGTGTGCTTATCATTGGAAAACCACTTATATATTTTATTACATTTATAATATATATAAAATACATCGTATCTCTGTCTGTTTGTCTGTCTGTCTGTCCGTTAGTGCGCTTATCACTCGAGAACCACTTACCCGATTTACATGTTTTTTTTATAAAATACATATGTTCTCTGACCAGGTTATATGATATATTTTATTACGTTAGGTAACATAAGTAGTGAATCAAGTTCAGGCGAGCGGAGCCGCGGGCACAGCTAGTATATATATATATATATATATATATATATATATATATATATATATATATATATATATATATATATATATATATTTATTTATTTAGTTTTCTTTAGGTTACATACAGAATAAATCACACTAAAATGACCACTTACAGTCTCATACACTCTGGTAATATTAAAAATTAAAATATAAAGTAAATACGGTATCAAATTACATATTGAAAAATAAATAATTCCCAAGAGGAAAAGTCTAAGTTTACTTCACGCAAAGAGTTTGTACATTTTACAGAAATGAAAATTTAGACAACAATTGAATTGGTAATATAAACGAATTTTTTGACGAAAATTTCTCTGAGAAATACCGAATGTCGCCAGAATCAAAATCAATTTGTAAGTTAATGATTTTATAAAGATTAAGTATGTCAACAACTGACTAAAACTAAATGCTAAATATTTTAAGAATTTGTTTTGAAGAGATTCTATGAGTGATTTGTAAATATTGTACATATGTTTTCAGACGATGGTTGCAAAATTAAGGCGAGTAACCACAAAGGCTTAATAGAGCGTCATCAAAGTATTTAAATAAGTAAAGTTTTGACGCTGTCGAATAATAAATCTCAACATTCTACTATATAAGCTCTATTCACAATATTATTATTATTTATTGAACATCGCACAATCGATCGATCGAACATCTTTCGCCTGACTCCCTTTCTTTAAGAAACATTCACCAGTATCATAAATATTTAGTATTTTATTATGACTACTTGTGAATGTAAATAAAAAACACTTATTTGAGTTACCAAATAAACTATTTTCTTGATAGTGGATATAAAATCTGTTGAGTTGAGTTGGAAGTTGAGATCAGATCATCACAGTGATCGGCAGTAGACATTTTCTTGTAGACTCTAAAGTCGTCTGCATAGAAAAAAGATTGGAGATATATTTTAACATTATTTATATAAATAACAAATAACAATGGCCTCAGATAATTGCTTTGCTGAAGTCGGTGTAGATTGAGTCAATCTTGTTTCATGCTTCTGGCAACTGAGGACAAAATAAAAATTAAAAAAAGATTTGAGTCAAATCCATTTGATTTTTTCAAAGGCCTTGTCAATTTACCAAGATCCTATCATTCACCATAATTTGAAAAAAGAACCTAACTTTAAAGACTGAATGAATAATAGAAAGAGGGGAAGCGCTAGACTTTAGGCGCACTTGGCTATCAAGAGTGGTGAAATGCCTTCCACTCTAGTTAATTCTTTAATATATAGTTTTTCTAAAATATTTTTGATATCCAAAATGCTAAAAAAGAGTTGATAAACATATTTGTCACTATTTGTGCAAGTTCTAATTGAAGTATTCTTCTATACTTTTAAAATATTCAGCAAACAAATCACAAAACATTTTTACAGTTTTTTGTCATTTGTTTGTTATATGAAATATTAGACAAATCACTATGACATTTTGTCGCTGCAAAATGCCAAAATTTTTTGGTATTATCAGGTATCTCTGCTTCAATATGTAGTAATTCAAATAATCTTCCTTTATGACACGTTTGGAGCATCTCTCAATAATTTAAATATATGCAAATCATCTAAGTTAACATAAACTTTCCATTTTTATGAAATCTATTTTTTCTTCTATTGAGTTTACAGTCACACTAAACAAACATATTGGATATTTATGATTACGATAGGTACCAGGGGCATATTTCAAGAGCTCCATATTTAATTTATTATAAATAAATGATGTTATCTTCCACTCTATTAATCTGATAAGTCTCCTGCCAGGATATATGTAAGATATTATTATTAATTACATTGGAGTTTATAATATGGCAGTTAAAAATTTTAGAGTGGGAATATTTATGGTTTCATAAAAATTATGTACTCATATTCAGTGCATGTATCGTGACTATCTTCTAGTACCATTGGAGAAGAACATATATTGATTCAGGAACGCAGTCATAGTAGGCGCATTACGCAACACTAAGTCCAATATTTTATTTGAATAGCGTGCCACATTTTATTTATTTATTTAGCGGATGGCTTACCACATTACAGTATAATAAGTTAAATATATATACATATATATATATATATATATATATATATATATATATATATATATATATATATATATAGGTTTGTATATAAAAACATTAGTAAACTGTATAGAAACGCACACAGATTAAGTCACAAACAAATGTCTAACTTAGATATGTAATCGATTGACTGCTGAATAAGGAAATCCTGTGGTTTGCCTATGTATGGCCTCAGCTGACAGTCGTGCTCTATCTGTTTGACTATCTGGCTGTCAGCATCACAGTCGTAAGCAGCAGAAGTTACTCCACCTGTGTACTTGGTTCTGATGCGGTGAAGGATTGACCAAATCCTGCAGGAGCGGTAAAACTCTCCTGGTTTACTGAAGATGCACGGCATACCATGAAAGTTTGTTTTTGTTTTACTTTCCCGTTCGTCTTTCCACCGATTATTTACGTCAAAGTTGATTTGCTCAAGCACGTGTGCAGTCTTTATTGGGGGATGTTTGGATCGAAGTCGATTTCTCTGGATGTCAGGAACATCTTTATGGACTTGTAGCTGAGGATTGTCCATGATTTTCTTAAATTCTTTAACTAGGGCATGTTTTCGTCACAGATTGGGTGCTAAGGGTTGGTAACCATATTGTGGAGGTGGCCTGATTGTCCCTTATATAGTGCGCATATTTAGGTTTAGCTGGGTGTTGATCATGTGTGCATGCTTGCTGCTGAGCTACATTGGAGCACAATATTCTGCCACCGAATACACCAGGCCAAGCGCGGGGGATTTCAAGGTAGACTCTGAGGAACCCCAGGTAGAGTTTCTGCAATATGTTGTTACGTGTTCTTAGTTTCGCTGCCGTTTTTACCAAGTGTTCTTTGACTGTAAGTGTCATATCCAGGGTATTTTGGATGTTGGTTGTGCGTGAGTAACTTATTATTAAGATATATTCGTAGTTCTCTATTTACCATCTTGTTGTTCAGATGAAAGGCAGATACTTCCGTCTTTATAGCACTTGGTTAGCGTCTCCATTTTTTAAAGTTCTCACTAAAGGTTGCTAGGTCATTCATAAAAGTATCTTCGATAGTGTCTATATCGTTGGCGCGTTGCCAAGGTCCAGTCATCAGCATAACCAAACTTGCGTAATCTGATTGCAGGCATATCAGCGATGTAAAAACTGAAAAATAGAGGGACAAGAACAGAGTCTTGTAGAAGGTATGTAAGTTCCATCTGTTTGCTCCTCTTGTTCCCCATTATTACTTGGAAAGTTCTATTTAACAACATATTATCTATGAGGTTGGTTATCCTTTTACAGGGATTGATGCGAATGATTTTATACATTAGGCCCTGTCTCCAAACGGTATCAAAAGTTAAGTTTATGAATGCTGCATGTTTCTTCTGAAATCCGGCCTCAACAAATGTCGTCAGTGATAGTACTTGATCCGGACAGCCGCGATGGGGCGGAATCCTGCCTGCTCAATGGGTATGTTTTCTGGTATTCTTTGGCTAATTCTGTTGAGGAGCAGCCTTTCTAGTAATTTATAAATCATGCTAAGTAGGGCAATGGGGCGGTCGTTCTCCAGCCTATCGTTTGAATTAGCAGGTTTGTGATGATCTTTGCTATGACGGAGGAATGTTGCCTGTATGAGGGATAGCTATTAAACAGTTTGCAAGCCACTGTTTCGTGTACGCGCCGCAGTGTATGAGGAACTTAGGATAAATACCATCAAAACACGGCGCTTTACCCAGTTTCATTTCTTTCAGGGCATTTGCGATTTCACCGATACGAATGTCATTTCTTTCAGAGCTTTCAGTTCCCTTTTCACTTTAGTTGTGTGTGTTCGATTTCGAGGGCATTGGATATAGAAACTATGCGGGATGCAACATATTAGGGGATATTTTATCTTCTCTACGTTTAGGTGGATTGGCGCCTCCGAGCTTATGCAATAGCAATGCTTGCCGGCTTGATTTTTCGATGTCAAGACTTTCGACAGTCTCCGTCCATTTTTGGCGCCTAGCTATGTCGATTTTTTTATGGGTCTAGCACACGTGCTGCAAGGAAGTCCTTAAAGTGCTCCGGGAGCGACACCTATGCAGAAAAAGTGATTCGTGTTGTTCTTGAATCGCTGTAAATTGTACTTGGTGGGAACACAGTCCCGGACAAATTACTCCAAAAGGATGATATTCTCCATACAAAAGACTGCTTGAAAAGCATTGTGAGAGAAGTAACAAGCTGAATCTTATATGGATGTGAAGTATTAGCGCGACGTGTATTTGTAACATGCACCACTCTGGGGGGAATTAAGCGGGCTACATCCTTCGAACACTTTCCATGAAAATACTTAAAGAATAGGCTCAAGTCGCCAACCGTTCTTCGATGTTCCAGCTAATTAAGGCCGCCGGTCAGTTCCGGGTCTCCAATCAGACGAACAGCTCTTCTGTGAATAGAATCCAACAAATGCAATATATGTTTGGGAGCGGAGCCCCAAACATGAGAGCAGTATTCCATAGTTGGTTGAATTTGAGCTTTGTAAAGAATTGACTGTTGTTGTGTAAAGCTTTCTGGTTAGAAATAATATTCGTGTAGTTGTGTAATAGCTCATCAGCTATCTCATGGTCTCCACTTCCAAGGAACTACGTGTACAGTTCATAGCATACCTCAGTCCAGCCTGGTATGTATCCCCTGCGATATCCCCTAGGGACAGCTAGTCTCGCAGAACTTACTACTGCTCCCACAAATATCTCGTAGTTTTTACTGGTTGGATCAATCCAACTCAATCTCAAGGTGTTGTCCAGTTGTTTAGAGAATTTTACCCAATCGGCCCTTCTACCTAGGTCGGAGGTGTCATTTAATTATCGGAATGGATATGCCTATGATAATGAGTATAGGACGGTGTTGTGTATGGCTGTGAGTGGCCTATCGTTTTTGTCCCTCGATACAAAGCAAATATTCATGTTAAAATCCCGTCCCTATGCGGATGATGTGAATGTGCCACGGTCTTTGGTGTCAAAGACAAGATATGTGTTGTTGTTGTTCAGACCCGCCGACTAAAGCTTCTCTTTTGTCATTATCTGCACTGTATTTCCACATTTCGTTAAA
>CM032456.1:123618588-123768116 GCA_019049505.1 Pachyrhynchus sulphureomaculatus
TTTGTTTGCCCTATGTACAATTTATGGCAGTCTTCGTGGGATGCTGTAAACTTCATGGTTTTCCAATTTTCTCTTGTCCTTGGGGTTACCCTGGATGTCTGTCAGAGTGTTTTGTGATTTGTATGCTGTGCCTATGTTGTGTTTTCTTAGGACTCTTCCAATCCTCTCTGTAACTCCTTTCACATACGGTAATAGGACTCTACTTTGGTTGAGGTCGCGTTCTTCTGTCCTTGTTTGAGGATGGCGCTGCCTTTCTAATACTCTTCGTATGGCCTGATCTTTATATCCATTTTGCTTAAGGGCCCTAGTGATTTGTGTAATTTCTTGCTGTTTCGTTCTGGTATATATATATATATATATATATATATATATATATATATATATATATATATATATATATATATATATATATATATATATAAATATATATATACCAGGTGTACAAGTATGAAATGCGGATTTTTTTTCTAAAAAATCATGTTAAATTCGGAAGAATGATAAAAAGTGCTTTATTCAAAGTATGCTCCATCGCTTGTTATACATTTTTCCCATCTTTCGGGCAATTTGTGAATACCACGCCAGTAAAAATCTTCCCCTTTTGCTGCGAACCATTCATCGAGCCATTTTATCACATCTTCGTACGAACCAAAGCGCTGCTTATCAAGTGCGCGACCCATCGATGCAAACAAGTGGTAATCAGAAGGAGCCAAGTCTGGTGAGTAAGCCGCATGGGGTAGAACTTCCCAGCTGAGTGCTTCCAACGTGTCGCGAACTGGTTTTGCCGTATGTGATGGAGCATTGTCATGAAGAAAAATGACTTTGCGTTGCCTCTTTCGGTATTCTGGCCTTTTTTCAAGCAGCGAACGGTTCAAATCGGCCAATTGTTGTTGGTAACGTTTAGTATTAACCGTTTCTCCAGGTTTTAACAGCTCATAGTAGACCACGCCCCTCTAGTCCCACCAAACACAGAGCATGGTCTTTCTGCCAAAGCGATTCGGTCTTGCGGTCGATGTGGATGGTGCACCTGGATCTACCCATGATTTTTTGCTCTTGAGATTCTAAAAAAATAAATCCACTTTTCATCCCCTCTAACTATACGATGCAAAAACGACTTCCTTTTGCACCGAGCGAGTAAAATGTTACACGTGTTTTTGCGCTTTTCCATTTGCCTGTCGTTCAACTCACGTGGTACCCATCTACCGGTCTTCTGAATCTTTCCCATCTCTCGTAGCTGATTAGAAACAGCTTATTGACTAACTTCCAATTGCTCGGCGAGTTGTTTTTGTGTTTGTGAATCATCTTCGTGCAACAATGGTTGCAATTCCACATCTTCGTATTTTTTTGGCGGTTTTCCACTCGTGCGCGTCTAACACTTGTTGATGACACAACAAAATGGCGCAGTGTCAAATCTTTATAGCACACACTGCATTGGTACACCATCTGTTGTCTGACATCCGCATTTCATACTTGTACACCTGGTATATATTTATATATATAACACATGGGCTGAAAAGTCCCGTGCCTAACAAAGAAAACACGGTTTTTTTGGTTCAAAATTAGCTTTATTCATCAACGTAATCTCCATCAAGAGCAACGCAATCATTCCAGCGCCGCTCTAACATTTCAATACCACTTTTGTAGAACGATTTATCTTTTGCCTCAAAATAGGCCTCAGTTTCAGCGATAACCTCTTCATTCGTGCGAAATTTCTTACCGGCGAGCATTTTTTTCAGGTCTGCGAACAGCCAGTAGTCGCTGGGAGCCAAATCTGGCGAATACGGTGGATGTGGGAGCAATTCGAAGTTCAATTCATGTAGTTTTGCCATTGTTTTGATTGACTTGTGACACGGTGCGTTGTCTTGATGAAACAAAATTTTTTTCTTTGCCATATGCGGTCGTTTCTTTGCAATTTCGGCCTTCAAACGCTCCAATAACGCTATATAATATTCACTGTTGATGGTATTTCCTTTCTCAAGATAGTCGATGAATATTACACCACGCACATCCCAAAATACCGAGGCCATAACCTTTCCAGCCGATTGTTGTGCTTTCGGGCGCTTTGGACGAGGTTCACCAGTTGCTGTCCACTCAGATGACGATCGTTTTGATTCCGGAGTGAAGTGATGGATCCATGTTTCATCCATTGTCACATATCGACGCAAAAATTCCGGTTTGTTACGTTTAAACATGGCCAAACACTGCTCAGAATCATCAACACGTTCTTGTTTTTGATCAACAATGAGCAAACGCGGCACCCACTTTGAACAGAGCTTTCTCATAGTCAAATGCTCATGCAATATAAAGCCAACACGTTCTTTTGATATCGCAACTTCACTTTTTGATCATTCAAAACGATTTTATGGATTTTTTGATGTTTTCTGGTGTTACCGCCTCAGTTGGACGTCCACTGCGTTCTGCATCATCGGTGTCTCTACGACCACGTTTGAAGTCAGCAAACCAACGTTTTATTGTTGTTTCTGATGGAGCGGAGTCCCCATAACACTTTTCAAGCCATTGCTTCGCTTGAACGGTATTTTTTCCCATCAAGAAGCAGTGTAAAATTAAAACACGAAATTGTTTTTGATCCATTGTTTTGAAAATAACAAAAGTAGCGTCACTCTTAGCACAATAACTCACAAACTAATGAATAGAATATCATGAAATTTTAACAGCTGTCTTTTGAAGGTTAGTATTAACTGAAAAAAAAGGTGACTGCAATAAAACTAGCGCCATCTATGTGTTAGGCCCGGGACTTTTCAGCCCATGTGTTATATATATATATATATATATATATATATATATATATATATATATATATATATATATATATATATAATATGTGTATATATATATATATATAATATGTATATATATATATATATATATATATATATATATATATATATATATATATATATATATATATATATATATATATATATATATATATATATATATATATATATATATATATATATATATATATATATATATATATATATACATATATAATATGTATATATATATATATATATATATATATATATATATATATATATATATATATATATATATATATATATATATATATATATATATATATATATATATATATATATATATATATGTATATATATATATATATATATATATATATATATATATATATATATATATATATATATATATATACATATCAAATTTTAATGGACATTTATTTATGTAGTTCCTTGACAGAAAGAGGTTACCATCTTTCTTTTATATTTCACAAGAATAATATTTAAAACACTTCGAAAATTTGACAGATTTCTTTAGGTCTAGTTTTTTTGACTCCGTTGAAATGACACTATATTTACCGTGTAAAAAAATTTAATTGTGACCGGTAACTATACAAAAACAATCCACGAGTCTTAAGACAACTTCTATTTTTTCTTCTAGTTTACAACATATTTTGGTTTTCAATCTTTTGTGGACGTCTTATTTTATTATAATAAATATAAGACTGCCCAATAAATCTTGAAACAAAACAATTATACACCCTATTTTAAAAACGGTGTCCACTTATCTAAATCGGCAAACGTATAATACGCTCAGATGCGCCTGTAGAAACTTTTACCCTTGATTTCCACTCGGCCGGCCCCACATTTTAAGCCCTGCCGATTTAACTGATTTAGAATTAAATAACAAAGGATTCATTCAGACAGTTGACAACTTTAAATTGGTTTTCACTGATCGCCATTTAAATGTAAATTACTAAGTTGCAGTCAAAATATTAAGCAATTATGCAAATTACCAACTTAAATTATACATACTCGATATAATTAGTTCCTCATAAGATTATGTTAATCAACTTAATTTGCTACAATTATTTCGAATATTGTATCTATTTACTAATTCGGAATTTTTATAAAATAAAAAATCTAGTTCAACTACGCTTTATACACGGAGTAATTAAAATATAAAATTTTGTTTGACTTATACCCTTTTTATCATCCACATTGAAGTAAAATATAACTATAGAATATCTTAATTCATTTGAAATAAAAATTTGTTTTTGAAGCGGTTTTTAGTGCTTTTTAATAAGTCTTAAATTATAACTTTAGTTAGTTCAATGTAAGTAAAGTCGTAAATTTTCAGGTATTTTTTGATTTTAAACGTATTAAGAAAACATGAGTCTATTTATATCAAATTTATTCGTCCTGTAATATATATTCGTATTTGTAAACAGGTATACAATTGAGAAAACTCGAACATGTATGTATACTATACAACAGTTACACTACACCAAATAGTTTGTTTTTGCCCTCGAAGTGCAGTTCGTTAACCATGTTAGCAACATTAGGAGCGATACTTGCCTAAATCTGAGAATATGAACTTTTTTGTTTATATTAAACTTGAAATTACTCTAGTGAAACTAAATACTCCCGTAGCATGAATAAGGTCGAATAACCCGTATAGAAAACTGTAAGGAATAGGTTACCGGTTCTTATTTAGACTATGTTTACGTTTATACACTTTCTTTATTGACCTTAAATTATCTAATATTGCAGTATGACTCTGTTCAAGAGCATTTTCGGCAATACTTGATTTATTAGATCTACCATACTGTAAATGAGCTAAATATTCTTTACGCCTTGTGTGAATTGACCTTTTCGTTTGCCTAACATACTTCTTGTTACAATCATTACAACTTATTTCGTAAATTCCATTTCTATCACGTTCGTAAATTTCATTTTTCGGATTTCTTAAGGTTTTTTGTTAGGAGGTCTGATTACTTATAGACTAACGTGAGGCCTACAGTATTAAATATGTTATTAAGTCTTCTGGTATATATTGGATTATATGTATGTACATATATTTGAAGATCTTCTTCAGTGCCATTCCTGTTTAAGTGCTTATACTGTTCACAAATTTGTCCATAACAAGTATTGCTACATCTTTAGCGCGGGCAACCACTTTACTACTATCTCCCCCAAATTACCCCTCAGGGGCTAGAGTGGTTACTATCACTCTAGTACGGGGAGTGACGACCCCAAGGTACCCGAGTCATGTAGTGTCGTCCTGTCCAGTCCATACGTTTGTCCTGTCTTATGTACCAACGCGCAATCCTACAGTGTGCAGACACCGTGCTAAGAGGATGTATGACTCAGCGCTAATTGAGTCTCTAACGGTTCCGTCAGATACCGGGCGCCCTGTGGTGTACTTTAGCCTTTTCTCTGTATCCGGGCTCTGCAGAGGTGGACCGAATATTTCCCAGGCTACTCGTGGGACCAATCATGATCTCAAACAAAACTAATACAAACTTTCCCCCTCTTACCGGTCACAAGCGACCGAGAATTGATTCAGGCGCAAATTCCCCAATCATCCCAACTTTCGATAGATTCATTAAAATTTCAATGGTGAATGGTTCTTTCAAAACAATTTCCCCATTTGTGCTATTCAAAGCACTTCAATCCACCTTTGGTACTTTGACAGATACAAGAAAACAATCTGATGGTGCGATCCTCATTGAGGTCAACAACGAAAGACAAGCAGACATTGCTAAACACTTAATAAAACTACATGATTTTGATGTAACCTCTTCAGCTCATAAGACCCTAAACGTCGTCAAAGGCGTCATTACCTGCTCTGACTTACAATATTGTTCAGACGAGGAAATCCTTGAAAATCTCGGAGACCAGGGAGTCACTGAGATTTATAGAATCCCTAACAGGAAAGATAACACTAAACCTTCGTTATCTCCTTCAGGTTACACCAGCTCCCATCCAGATTCCGCGCTGGCTGGTACTCTATTAGAGTCAGACCTTACATACCTGCTCCAATGAGAAGCACCCCGTTCTCTCCCTCTCAAATGCTCCAACTGCGATAAATCACGCTCCTCAAGATATAAGGGCTGCCAAAAATACAAAGCAGAATTCGAAATCCAGAAACTTAGAACTGTAGAAAAACTCTCATATTTTGATGCTTAACGGAGATACAACGCTACCCACCTTACCTTCGCGATTTCCTTCAGCTCAGTAACTAAAGGACCAAAAAAAACGATGGTCAATACCGCCATCCAATTCGACATCATTCCCTCCTCCTCGACTCTTCCCTCTCCCCCTCTCAACCCCTCTTTTCTACTTCATTTACACCTTCTCATCCCCACATCTCCCTTTCCACCTCCCCTCCAAAACATCCCCCTGACCCAACAAATCTCCCTAAATATAACCCTAAATATATCTCCTCCAAACCAATAACTTCAACTAAACCATCTCTTACCGGTACGCGCAACACCTCACCCCGAAAAGACTCCCCAAAGAAGAAGCAGAGTCGCTATGCCAAATCCACCCTTACATCGTCCAGTGAATCCATCCTTGACTTCAGCACTCCAGATATAAACATGGAATCAGATCCTGTAAAACCCCTAAACATATCATCAGGAGAAAATAACCCTCCTTTCCTTCCTATTTTCCATCCCATTCTACAATGGAATGTAAATGGATTACAACCTAGAACAGAGGATCTCTCCTTATTAATAAAAATCTAAAAACTCTCAATACTGGCAATACAGGAAACTAAGTCTAAAGCGAAGTGTTCCCATTCCCTAAAAAACGATCACCTTATAGAGTTCATCCACAAAAGCCTCTGACGAAGTTGCCTTCTACCTTCACAGAACTCTTGACTTCATTCAAATTCCTCTCTCTATCCCTCTGGAAACAGTGGCAGCAAGATTTACTCATCTCACTCCTATCACCATTTGTAACTTATACCTCTCCCCTGCAACTCACATCACTATAAACTCCCTATCAGCCCTTGTGGCTCAACTCCCTACCCCTTTCATCCTATTAAGTGATTTTAGTGCTCACCATCCCATGTGGGGCTCCCGCTGCTCCTCCGCCGAAGTACAATGATAGCAGACTACCTATCACAGAATAACTTTGTAATTCTAAATCAACCAGCAAACACTTTCATCTGCTCCTCATCAGGTTCATTTCCATCAATTGACTTAACTTTTTGCAGTCCTTCCCTCGCAACCTCCTTAGAATGGGACATATCCCCTGATCCCTACTCCAGTGACCACTTTCCCAGTAGACTCAAAACTGATCCCTGCGGGGTGCCCAGAGAGGTGGTGAAGGAGTGAGATAAGACATTGTTAATTTTGACTTGGTAAGATCTTGGCTGAAGGAAGTTAAGGATGAAGATAGGTAGAGCTCCCTTTAGTCCGAAGGGCTCCAACTGCGAGAAGATGAGGTTTTTGTCTATCTTATCAAAAGCGGAGTCTATCTTATCAAAGTACAATTATGTTGGACAGATATTGGATCTATGTTACACTGCAAAAATAAAACATCGTATAATTGCTTTCTACTGGATCCCCAGTCACAATGGCATTAGAGATAACGACAAGGCCGACCTCTATGCAAAACTTGCAATACAGAGAGGTACCACAGGATGGGGTGAAAACCACCCCACAGATTTCAATTCCCTCCTCAAACATACTTTTTGTTCTTTATTTCAACTGGATTGGGACTTAATATCCTCTGCTAATAACCTATGGTCCATCAAACTTTTGGTCCATCCCCCCCGTAACTCGTTGAACATGACCAGAAAGGAAAATGTTCTTATGCGTAGATTGGCCATAAAACATACGTACAGTATCCATAGATACCTTTTGCTAAATGACAAAGCCCCTACATGCTTCTATTGCCATTCTCCTTTGAGAGTTTCCCAAGTAATTCAGACCCTACATCTTAAGCCTATCAGAGACAAATACCAAATTCCAAACTATCACTGTTAATAACATCATTCGATTCACATCATGCAAATATTAAAAATTATTTAAAAGAGAAAAATTACAGAAATATTTTATTCATTACTTTTAGCCAGTGTGTTGAGATTTACTTAACCTCTTTGTTTTGGGCATAGCTTTTCCAACGTCCTTACATGAAACAAGAAAACAATGGTCAGTCTAAAATCTTTAGAGGACGAATTTTGCCTTTACCAAATTTTGAACTGCTTCCATTAATTGGTAAAAGTCTACTCAATGCCCCACTACGGCGGATAACGAGCTTCTAAATGGTTGACTTGTAAAGTAGAACTTGACAATAGCTTTCCGCGACTTTGTTTACTACTTTCTTAATTAAAAAAATGCTTTCAGTAGTTTGACTAATTTACCAAAAATTAAAAATTATTGATGATCAGAGAAGGACTTATCACTGGACATTCTCAAACTCTCTATTTGTAGTTTATGACAATTATTTATTATAGTAAAATTGAATCTCTATTAGTCTTAAAGCAGGGACACTATCAGTGTCTTTTCTCTGTCATTGATGTCTGAAATATCTCAGATTATATGGTAAACGTTGTATCTTTTCCTAGGCTCAAGCTCTTGGCGCGAGCTATTAGATTTTGGACCTCCATAGCTTTCCGCTGATTTTCTTCTAGAAATATCTCCTTGTTTATTTCTTTGATTTTGGTCTGCTCCCCCTATATACCCATTCTTTTTTAAGGTGACATTCTGTTATATTATAGAGTGTGAAAAGAAGGAAATACTTTCTTGTGTATATCACGTGTAGGATACGACGTAAGGATCGCGAAAAAAGAGATTCCTTATCCAGTTATTCATTCTCATATCCCTTATGGTAACATCGGCTTGAATTTTGCTTTTTAACTTTTGTGGAAATAGCCGTGCTGTATAGCAGCTTCTCATTTTTTAAGTTACTATTGAAAACTTTTTACGATGTTATTTTTTAATATTTCTTCTTAGGCAATGTTTAATATTCTAATTTAAAGAACAAAACAAAGTCAAAATAATTGGCTCTCTGTAGTGTAGTCAAGGATGCCCGATATTGCATTTAGATAGGGTATCATAAAAAGTATTTTATTGTTTAATCAAACTAATACCAGTTTTCTGTAAACTTTTCAACCTATCCTACAGAAAGGCGTTATATTCTTCCTGCTGGAAATGCGCTATCGTTCAGCTGATACCCAAAAAGGCAAAAATACCTTGCCAAACAACTACCGACCCATCGCACTGTGGACCTGGAATCTGATTTTTCGTTCAAAATTGTTTAGAGTCCTCAATTATTAACGAAATCAGCCATTTTTTTAAAAATACTAAAATAAGGAAGCCGATTTTCAAAAACTAACCTCAAAATTTTTTAAAATTGCAGCCCGAAATTGGGGGGTGAAATTTCGAAATTAACGTGATTTCAAGTTTTCGCGTTTAGAACTGGTTTCTCGGGGGTTTCTGGGGTTGCTAAATCTATTTTCGGGATCATTTTGATCATATACACCCTTTTTGAGGGGTAAAAATGGTGGTTGGAGGGAGAGAAATTACGATATTCACCTGAATTAGAGTGTCGCGTTCAAAACTGGTTCCTCGGAGGTTTTTGAGGTCGCTGAATAAATTTTCGGGGTCATTTTGATCATATGCACACTTTTGAGAGGTAAAAATGGAAAGAGAGAAATTTCGATATTCACAAAAATATTTTTTTTTAATTAAAAATATCATTGGAAAATCGATCAGAATAGATTTCCTGCACAATAACGATTTGTTCATTTAATGGTTAGGAACAAAATGTCGGAGTACGTTCTATTCCTACATTTATGAAACGTATTGTTGTGTCAAGTGAACCATGAAGTGAACATGTAACTTTTCTTTTCTAAAAACAGTGAATACATGCAAAAAAAAGTTTCTATCAATGCGTATAATAAAGAACTCAGGAACGAGAGTACATTGTTATGGATTGTGCGTAGTTCACCCATTTTTAAATGTTTGGTTACATTCTTGACTAAATTTGTTATAATATAGGCCTATCGTCCTATTATTCGTCTAAAAATATTACCGGCAATAAATATAGTAACTTGTCAATTCTGATTCCATTAAAAATTAATCTTCATAAATAAATGAAATTTCACTTCATAATAAATAAAATTTCACTTCATAAATATATTTGAAGTGGCTGCAATAAAAATATAGAACACAAAGAGCCCTGCCATTATCTAATAGTAAACTGGGTTCGTCGTAATTGTCAGGATTTTTGACATATTGTAGCCTTTGTCATCCTGAACAAAAGACTCTCGAGCAGAATCATCCATATTGAGTATTTTAGCTGCTACAGTTCACCAAACCTCCATAAGAAAAAATTCAAAAATTCAGAAAAATCGAGATTTTAATGTTAGCAAGTTATAGTAAAAGTCCTCTGCCATCTTAAAAAAAGATAGAAATACAGGAAAATCGAGATTATAACATTTAAAAAGTTAGGTTTTGCTGTCGAAATTTCTCCTCCTCCAATTTTCATTTTTACCCCTCAAAAGTGTGCATTAGAGTGACCGGATCTCATAGAGGGGGAAAAAAATGTCGGAATCTTGTTCGTCTGGACCCCACAAAATGATTCCCTTTTCCAGATATTGCTATAGCCGAAATTTGAGCTCGATTAAACGACGTTAACCCGTGCCGCTCGTCGCTCAAAGTTTGAAAAAATCCAAATTGTTGGCCAAAAAGCTGACATATGTGGAGCCATAACTCCAGAACGGTAAATAATAGAAACACGCTTAATATCTCAAAAGAAAGCTAATGTTGTTCTTCAAAATTTATATTCTATACATAATTGTTGTTATTTTAAGTCAAACCGAGTTACAACAGCCTTTAGCCCCAAAAACGTGACCTGGTACCAATAGGAGCATACTTCGTATATTTTGTTATTAAGTGATAAATTTTGCTTTTTTTTTGGTATATTTTTGAGTTTAAAGTAGAAATATAATAAAAAAACAAGTAATACTGATAAGTCTAATGACATTTTTTATTTTAAAATATAAAAATTAGGTATATAATACATACAAAACAGACACAGAAAAGATACAGACGTAGTACCTACATGAGTTGATAATTTTACATAGTTATCTAATCTATTCTAGAGCTTTTGTTAAAGTAGTTTTTGAAACGTCAGGATATAATGCTCGGCATTTACTTACAACTTGCAGGACATATTGCTTTTGGTCTTCATCTTTTGTCAGAAGGTCGTTAAAGTCGGTTATTAATTTAACACCACGCTCAGCCATATCATTAACTACTTTTAATGTTTTGAGAAATTTCAATCCTTCTTGGAAGTAATTATTTTGAGGCCAGGTGTTTGGATGTTGTCTTAGGAAATCTGTTTTTATATTAAATTGGTCAAAGAATGTAAACGTTTCTTTGGTAAGTAAATTTACCAATCCTCCATCAACTACCTCTTTTAAGTTTTCTTTCCTAACTTTTGGATTTACAACCCTAGCGTGCTGTGATGGTTCATCTGTGCTACTGAGCAATTTATTAGCCATTAACAACTTTTCATCGTCTGTAATGGTGGGATCAAAAAACGATAATCCCACCAACTTTGCATTCAAATACTACAAATGGTTCGAAAATTTGGTCAGGGCAATGTCGTTGTCACATTCTTTATAGTCTAACAGACTATGCAAAATACCTAAATCTTGCTTTGGTGCAAGATGAGCTTTTGGAGCATTGAACCAAGCTTTACAATAAATTTTAACTAGGAAAAAGAGAAATGGCACGCACAGAACTTTCTTCTTCTTTAGACATCTTAAATTGACGACGAAAAATGAACATTTTTAAGCAGTAAATAGCCTTTGCCATCCACCTAGCGTGATGAATGGCTCCTGGAGTTCTAAAACCCACAACATTGCCGTCCAGTGATCCAACAAATACGAGAACCAACTGCAATAGCTCCTTGTAGTCATCTCTGGGGTGGCTCTCAGCTAATTTGGTCTCGAATTCAGCAGTAACATTTGCAATTACTTCTGGAGTTAGCTGCTTTTGTATTAGATTGTCACTGATACCTGTATCGTATTTTCCTTTGTCTATCTTGGGCCACGCAGTGAGGAATCTCTTGAAAATGTCTGGATGAGGTCCAGTGGTTAATCCCATTTTTGTGTCGAATACGCCTCTTAACAGAATTTCCAAGTTATGGTGACGGCAAGCTAGGTATAACAATTCTCTTCCTAACATTTGCTCAATATGACGCATGCTCCTTTGAGTCTTCCCGTGTTGGATACTGTAGTGTCGAAGCACATCGCCTTGACGGTGTTGAGAAGACCCCATTCATGTAGGCATTCATATACGGCTACGGCTTGCTCCTCTCCAGAGCTGTTTGCTGTTACAGGAACTCCCAGCAGCTGTTCCTTTTCGCCATATGAAATAGCTATAGCTATTCGCTCACATTGTTCATTTTTTAAAACACCCGGTAAAAGTATACCGTCCCAATGGACAACGGGCTCTTTTTCAGGAATGTTTACTTTATCAAAAATTTTTTTATTATATTGTTCTCTGAACATTTGCCTTCTATCATGTAATAAAGTTTTCGAGACTTCGTACTCAAGAGGGTCAAGGTTTAGTGCTTCTAGAGTAGCTATTAAAATTCTCGTGGCATTTCTGTCGGATACCTTACATCGATCTAATAAAATGGACAATTTCATGTTTAAAATCTGTTTAACGCCCCTTGCAAATGAAACTTTCATCCTCTTGCTCTCAGATGGTCTTGGATCTTCTGCAGCTTCTTCAGGGATGTCCATTTCCTCCAAGCTCTCAAGTTCCTGGTAGATGCTGTCCTCTTCAGTGTCTTCTTCTCCTTCTTCGAACTTGTCTTCATCATCCGTCTCTAAGAAGCAACAAAAAAAAGAGAAAAAAAAAGACTATAAAAACTTGTCGTTTTAGCAGAATAATACATAGGTACTAAATTACCTACTTCTAATTAGCAAAAGGTATTATTTAAAAAATATAAACTCAATCATAAAGATGCCAAATCATGCTCTCATGTACAATTTTCTTTCAATTATAATGAAACTATTTACTTATTTGTTTATCTATTTTTTAGAATACTAATAATAAAAAAAAACCCACCAATATCAAAAGTTGCTTCTTGGATTTGTCGGTTCATTTTTGCAAGTTCCTTTTGCACCTTGATTTCTTCAGCTCGAGACAACTTGAGATCCACTCCAGTCATGGAACCTGGGCGGCCCTTCTGCCTCTGTTTCACGAGAAACGCCTTATCTTCTTCCGATTTCATCAGAGCCAAGGCAACTTGTTGAGCAATATCAAAGAGATCATCCAACTTTTCAACAAACTGTTTAAATTTGTTCTTGGCCGTTTTCTTCCGGTCTTTTTGAAGAGTTCTCCACTCGGCGTGACGTTTTTCCAGCTTAGTAATTGCATCTTGCTCATGTTTAGTCGGGATTCGAGCTTTCTCCCAAAAAATGAACACTTCTCGTATTGTAAGTTTTGCTGATTCTCTTACAGTTAATTTCACAGTACGTAAATTATAAAATAAAGCACACAAAACTTGACGATTTGTGGGTAGTTTACAACCGGTGATCTGGTGAATGGGATAGCCCACAAGAAATATTTTATCCTTGGTCCGGCTTTGTACACCTGATGTGGATGCCATTTCAGAGCCCAATAGGTAAATAACAGTTAACTTGGAAAATGAAACAAAATATATTGCAAACTTTAATTTCAATAAAATGTTTTCAAATGTCCTTTAAAATAATACTATAATAGTTATAAAAACAATAACACACACACTTGGAAAATTAAAAAAAAAAAACGTTAAAATATCTTCACTAGATAATTGTTCGATCTAACCAGCTCAAAGGCACTTTCGAAACTAAACTGAATAAATAAAAGGTCGGTTGTACGCTGAAGTAAAATCACCATCCCTAAAATAGAAATGAGATTCACCCTCCTTTTTACCTGTCAAGCGGGTCTTTCTTTGGTAAACTAGTCAGTTAATCCCCATATAATAAAAGATTAAATTTGAACAAAAGGCTCTTTATGTTTGAAAATTGAGTTCCAAAATACTTTTTAACAAAAAAATGTTAATTCCGAGACACATTATGTAAAAACCCGTAAAATTCTTAGAATACTCCCAAACCGGCTCCTACTGGTACCAGGTCACGTTTTTGGGGCTAAACGCTGTTGTAACTCGGTTTGACTTAAAATAACAACAATTATGTATAGAATATAAATTTGGAAGAACAACATTAGCTTTCTTTTGAGATATTAAGCGTGTTTCTATTATTTACCGTTCTGGAGTTATGGCTCCATATGTCAGCTTTTTGGCAAAAAATTTGGATTTTTTCAAACTTTGAACGACGAGCGGCACGGGTTAACGTCGCTTAATCGAGCTCAAATTTCGGCTATCTCAATATCTGGAAAGGGGAATCGTTTTTGTGGGGCCAGACGACCAAATTCCGACATCGATTTTTTGCGGTCACCCTAGTGTGCATATAATAAAAATGACCCCAAAAATAAATTCGACGACCCCAGAAACCTCCGAGGAACCAGTTTTGAACACGAAACTCTAATTCAAGTGAATATCGTAATTTCGCCCCCTCCAATCCCGATTTTGACCCCATGAAATGGTGCACATGATCAAAGTCACCCTAAAAAATAGATTCAGGGACCCTAGAAACCCCCGAGGAACCAGTTTTGAACGCGAAACTCTAATTCAGGTAAATATCGTAATGTTTCCACCTCCAACCCCAATTTTTACCCCTCAAAAGGGTGCATATGATCAAAATAACCTTTGTCCAGAATTCGCTTACGGGTATTTAAAAAAATATATCTGATTTCGTTAATAATTGAGGGCTCTAGATAATTTTGAACGAAAAGTCAAATTCCTGGCCCACTGTGCGTCGCACTGCTTTCAATAATATCGAAAGTTATGAAGAAGGATATCAATCAATAACTTCTAAAATATCTGAAATAATTCAATATTATTAACGGCCATCAATATGGTTTTTGTAAGGAAAGATCAAGAGCAGATTTTGGAACACCTATTTGAAACAAGACAATTGAACACTTGAGAATCTTGGGCGATAGGACTTGATATATCAAAGGCACTCGACAATGTGTGGCATGACGGATTGTTAAGTTACGCTCTTATAGTATGTCTAAAAATGACTTTTGTGTTTTCCTATAAAGTGTTCTTTACGAGTAGCAGTCGACGGATTTATTTTTAATGCCTTTACTATCAACGCCGGTGTTGTCCAAGGTTCCATACCTACTCTTTTTTTTCACTTACCTTAACGATATGCTGGAGAGGACCAGGAATCCAATGTACGATTTTGTAGATGATAGTAAGCTTATTTCTTCTTTCACTATGAATGCTTGAACAGAATCTACTCATGCAAATATCCGCAGACAGCAGGAAATCGTTTAACTTAACAAAGACTTGGAAGAAATTCTATCTTGGGGTGAAAGTAATCAAGTAGAATTTAATACTAAAAAAAACCAGGCGACAGTTGCTTCTAAAAAGTTAACGTTTCTGAAACGGACATAGTTATGTCGGGACACGTCAGGGCTCTGGCATCATCACTCAATTTGCTGGGGGTTAATTTGGGAACATATATGTCTTGGTCAGCGAATTAGAAACAAACTTCTCGCTTGTCCCAACAATTCCAGGTTCTTTTGGTCAGTCGCTAAGGCAGTTGATCAAAATTTCACCAAATCCACCATACCACCACTCACACGGCTATTGCAACGACACTTGTTGAGAAAGCAAACTTGTTGGCGGAATTGTTTGCTTCACATTCTACTGCCGATTTCCAAGGAAAAACACCACCTACTATTCCCATAGAGCAGTCAAAGATGCTCGATGTTGTCTTCAGACAGCGCATCATAAAACGTATTTTAATGAAGCCAGACACCAGCTTCTGGCGCTTCTGGCGCTGACGGAATACCTGCCATAGTTCTCAAAAACTGTGTAAAGGAACTAACACCAGTTTTCTGTAGACTTTTTAACCTATCCTACAGAAAGGGAATATTTCCTTCCTGCTGGAAATGTGCCACATTTCAGCCGATTCCTAAAAAAGGCAAGAAGACCTTGCCAAACAACTACCGACCTGTCGCACTGCTTTCAATAATATCGAAAGTCATGGAAAAGGCTGTCAATCAGCATCTTCTAAAATACCTTGAAGGATTCAACATTATTAGCGATCACCAATATGGCTTTCATAAACATAGATCAACAGAAGATCTTCTGACTTATGTAACACATGCTTGGAACGACGCAATTGAACACTTCGGAGAATCTCGAGCGGTTCTTGACATATCCAAGGCATTCGAAAGTGTTTGGCACGATGGACTGTTGGCTAAGCTACGCTCTTATGGTATGTCTGAAAAGTTCTGTTTGTGGCTCTCATGGTTCCTCAGAGAGCGTTCTTTACGAGTGGCAGTCGACGGATTTCTTTCTAACACCTCTACTCTTAATGTCGGTGTGCCCCAAGGCTCCATACTATCTCCTACTCTCTTTCTCATTTACATTAACGATCTGCTGGAAAAGAGCGGGAAACCAATCTACAGCTTTGCAGATGACAGTACGCTTATATCTTCATTCATTTTGAACGCTCGGACATCGCCTGCTCAGGCGAATAAGAAATTCTATCTTGGGGTGACAGTAACAAAATGGAATTTAACGCTACAAAAACCCAGGCGGCAGTTTTTTCTAAAAAATTTAACGGTGCTGAACTCGACATAGTTATGTCGGGGCACTCAATTTGTTGGGCGTTAATTTTGGAGCAAATATGTCCTGGCATGAACATGTTGCAGGCATAGCAAGGAGAGCTTCTCAAAAGTTAGGAATATTATTTTGAACCAGAAAGCTTTACACTCCACAACAACTGTTAATTCTTTACAAAGCTCAAATTCGACCAACTATGGAATACTGCTCTCATGTTTGGGGCTCCGCTCCCAAACATACACTGCTTTTGTTGGATTCTGTTCAGAGAAGAGCGGTCCGGGGACCCGGAATTGACCGGCGGCCTTGATTCGCTGGAACATCGAAGAACAGTTGGCGACTTGAGTCTATTCTACAAGTATTTTCATGGAGAGTGTTCGAAGGATGTAGCCCGCATAATTCCTCCCAGAACGGTGCATGTTAGAAGTATACGTGGCGCTGATACTTCACATCCGTATGAGGTTCAGCTTGTTACTCCACGTACAACACTTTTCAACCAGTCTTTTATATGGAGAACATCATCCCTTTGGAATGGCTTTTTCCGCACACGTGTCTCTCCTGTAGCGCTTTAGGAACTTCCCCGCAGCACGTGTGCTAGACCCATAAAAAAATGGTATGAACATATTACAAGCATAGCATCAAGAACTTTTCAAAAGCTGGGAATATTATTTCGAACTAGAAAGCTTTACACTCCACAACAACTGTTAGTTTTGTACCAAGCTCAAAGTCGACTAACGATGGTATACTGCTGCCATGTTTGGGCCTCTGCTCCCAAACATATACTGCATTTGTTGGATTCTATTCCGAAGAAAGTTGTTTGCCTGATTGGAGACCCAAAACTGACCAGTAAGTCTAATTCATTGGAACATCGATGATCGGTTAGCGACTAGGGTCTATTCTACAAATATTTTCGGGAAAAGTATTCGATTGATGTAGCTCGCTTAATTCCTCCCAAAGTGGTGCATGCTAGAAAGTCTCGGCGTACTAGCACATCACATCCGTATCAAGTTCAGCGTTATTCCTCGTACCACCCTTTTCAAACAGTCTTTTATATGGAGAACCTCATTCTTTTGATATAATTCGCCTAGGAATGGGTTTCCCACAGAGTACAGTTGACAGCTATGTAAACGTGAATCACTTTTTCCGCACACGCGTCGCTCATATAGACCTTTAAGGATTTCCCTGCAGGACGTGTGCTATTCCTATAGAAGAAAAGTTTTTGCATATATAACAATTTAATATTATTAACATATTTATTTACTTGACCTAATCGAATCTTTACAGCAGCCTTTATTTTTATCTGCAGACTAAATATTTCTTGAAAGTAACAATCCTATGAAATGATCTGGTCCATAAAGCTCCCCGACATCTAAAATTCTGCAATTATAATATAAATAGATGCTATTACGTCGCTAATAACGCAATAATGTAACACAATCGTTTAGTGTCGTTGTGGGATCCCTGGGGTGCCGTGTGTATAATTTATTAATGAGATGGCATTAGGAACACCAGTGGCTTTATGCCACGCCACATTCACTATAACAAAAGAACACAATAGGGAGTCGGCGTGTCAAATATACCTAATAGTATGGTGCATGTTAGCGTTTAGATACATTAATGAGGGTGTTGTTTGTGTAGTTTACTGTGTGGCTACTGAAAAAAACTTGTGTTTTAAATTCTTTGCAATAAATTGAAAGACTTAAATTTAATTAATTAAGTGTTTTTGGTGTTACACTAAGTTTTATTAAGAAAGGATATATGAATAAATCAGAATTAAAAAATAGGGCGTTAAAAAAATGATACAGGTTTATTATTTTTTAGTTTCTTCGTTAATAGTACTGAAAGCTTATTCCGCCAATAATTTTTTTTTTTTGAGAGAAAAGCTTATTACCAAACCAAGAGGTTTATCTGTTGCCTCTATCGGCCACCAAGTGATAATAACTTTAGAATATTTTTCACTTCTCTTACAGACACCATGAATCATTTACAGATTAACTATCCAAATGCCGAAATTGCCATCTTTTGCGACTTTAATGTCCACGACATCAACTATCTTAAGTATTCAAATATTACCGACGAACAAGGTCGTGAAGCTGAATCATTCTCAGTCAGTTATGGCTTAACTCAACAAACCAAGACGGATCCCTGATCGAGGTGGAGAGTTCGCCAGTCTTCTGAATCTAACCACTAATCCAGAGATTTGCACTGTCACCGTAAATTCGCCGTTAGGCTCTTCCGACCATAAATTGTTTTCGACATCGAGTATCCTACCAATCAGCGACAAAGAGGCGCCTAAACTGCGCGATTGGGCACTACAAATCTGCTAAATGGAAAAAACTCATGAAATATTTTCGACCTTTCCCTTGGTTAATCATTTGTTTTCGATCCGACGACCCATTTGACTGACCTAAGATGGTTTCTGATGTTATTTTGGCTGGTATGGACACTAACTTTCCTTTTTCGAAGAAGTACCCTTGTAACGGCAAGCCTTGGTTTGACCTGTAGCATCTAAACATCTTGCCTCCTGAAAATGGCGTGAATATACTAACGTCATAAATTGTAATTTTTCTTCGTGCCCGGAACAAATGCAAAAAAAAATATCGACAAAACCAAGGATACACACAGTCAACGAATCAGAAACAAACTTCTTGCTTGCCCTAACAATTCCAGGACCTTTTGGTCAGCCGCTAAGACAGTTAGTCCATATTTTACTAAATCCACTATATCACCACTCACACGGCCAGATAATTCTAATGCAACAACCCCTGTTGAGAAAACGAACTTATTGGCTGAACTCTTTGCTTTACATTCTACTGTCGATTTCCAAGGAAAACACTACCTACTATTCCCACAGTGCAGTCAAGGATGCCCAATATTATCTTCAGACAGGGTATCACAAAACGTATCTTAATAAAGCTAGACACCAAAAACGCTTCTGGCGCTGACGGAATACCTGCCATAATACTCGAAAACTGTGCAAGAGAACTAACACCAGTGTTCTGTAGACTTTTCAGCCTATCCTACAGAAAGGGAAAATTTCCTTTCTGCTGGAAATGCGCCACAGTTCAGCCGATACCCAAAAAAAACCAAGAAAACCTTCCCAAATAACTATCGACCAGTCGCATTGCTTTCAGTAATAATGAACGTCATGAAAAAGGGTATCAATCAGAATCTTTTAAAATATTTTGAAGGATTCAACTGTATTAGCGACCATCAATATGGCTTTCGTAAATACAGATCAACAGGAGCTCTCCTAACCTATGTAATACATGTTTGGAACAACGGAATTAATCTCGAGCACTTGCTCCTGATATATCCAAAGCATTCGACCATGTTTGGCACGACAGATTGTTGGCTAAGCTACCCTCTTCTAGTATATCTGAAAAGTTCTATTTATGGCTCTCATGTTTCCTTAAAGAGCGTTCTTTACGAGTAGCAGTCGACAGATTTCTTTCTAATTCCTTCACTATCAACACCAGTGTGCTCCAGGGCTCCATACTGTTTCCGATTATCCTTCCAATTAACGTTAACAATCTGCTGGAAAAGACTAGGAATTCAAACTACAGCTATCCCGATGACAGTACGCTTATCTCTTCATTCCCTTTGAACGCTCGAACATCGTCTAGTCAGGCAAATATCCGCAGACAGCAGGAAGCCATTCAACAAAGACCTGGAAGAGCTTTTACCTTGGGGTGACAATAACCAAGTAGAAATTAATGCTACGAAAACCCTTTCGGCAGTTTTTTCTAAAGAAGTTAACATTGCTGAACCCCACATAGTTATGTCGGGGACTCCATTCCTTTAGCATCGTCATTCAATTTGTTGGGAGTTAATTTTAGAGCAAATATGTCTTGGCATGAACATGTTGCAAGTGTAGCCAAGAAAGCTTCTCAAAAGCCGGGAAAATTATTTCGAACTCGAATTCCACAACAACTACTAATTCCATACAAAGCTCAAATTTGACCAACTATGAAATACTGCTTCCTTGTTTGAGGCTCTGCTCACAAACATACACTGCATTTGTTGAATTCTATTCTGAGGAGAGCTGTTCGCCTGATTGGAGACCCGGAAGTGGCCAGTAATCTTGATTCATTGGAATATCGAAGAACTTGAGACTATTCGACAAGTATTTTCATGGAAAATGTTCGATGGATGTAGCCCGCTTAATTCCTTCCAGAGTGGTACATAGTAGAAATACACGTTGCACTAATTCTTCACATCCGTATGAGATTCAGCTTGTTATTCTTCGTACAACCCTTTTTAAGTAGTCTTTTAAATGGAGAACCTCATCCCTTTGGAATAATTTGCACAGGACTGTGTTTCCCACCCAGCGATTCAAGGCAACGTGAATCGCGTTTTCCGCACATGTGTCGCTCCTGTAGCGCTTTAGGGATTTCTCTGCAGCACGTGGGCTAGACCAATTAAAAAATACCTAGTTTCAGAATTTTAGTAAAATTAAATCAAGAACTATAAGGATTTCGAGGTATTTTATTAACTTCACCAACTTCTTATCACATATATCTTAAAATTAGTGTGGATTACATAATATACTATTTTTATAAACCTAAAGCTCCACTAAAAAATCATAAAAAGCCTGAATGTAGGGCTATCGATTTTTAACAACATGTAAAATTATTACGAGTCTGTATATGCACATATTTATTATAAGTTACTAGAATATAAACCAAGTGATATGAGGCAAGATCAGTTGAAAAACCAGCCAATGAAATATTCTATGTAATAATGCCAAACGATACATATAAATATCAAACGTGGAGGAGATTTTTTTTTAAATGTTAAATATTTTATTTTACTATCATGGACGATATTGCATTTGTAGTTAGCTTCTTAATTACAAATTAATAAAGATGTTTATTTTGATTGGACAATCATTATTATTGCCAGACAAATGTTATTATTATCAAACAATTGTTATTATAATCAGATAATTATTATCTTTGTCGTCGTTGTAGCAAGTATTAGTATTTTCATTAATTATAGAATTAATAAACTTTACTTGACTATGTCTTTGTATTAATTATATCGATCATTTTTGAAAGGGGCTGAAATTTTCTTTTTTTATTTTACTACACATTACTCAGTATACATCACCACTACACCAAACACTTTATTTTTGCCCTCGACGCGCGTTTCGCTAACCATATTAGCTTCACCAGGAGCGATAATTGACAAAAACTAAACTACAAATCTACCCTCTTTATACTTAGCCTAACACCTAAATTACTCAGGCGGAACTAATGGGCTATTAGTTCTGGCCAAATAACCAATAGAGGGGACTATAAGGAATAGGCACTCTGTCTTTATTTAAACTACTTTTACATTTTATAATTTCCATACTTTCGTATGCGTTCCACAATCTCCTATCAGATTCACCTTTAATTAATCTTAGATTACCTAATGTTACAGTATGATCACCTTCAAAGTCATGTTCGGCAATGCTAGACTTTTCTGTTCTACTGCATTTTAAACGTGCTAAATGTTCTTGAAATCGTGTTTTAATTGACCTTTTAGTTTGTCCAACATACTTTTTGTAGCAATCATTACCACTTTTTTTTTACATGTGTTTTATGGCTTTGGCGTATAACTAATTAGCCAGCATCTCTCTTTGTTAGACACACAAATTTACACATTCACACAAGGGACAAATCACAAACACCCAGCCCAGACACGGAATCGAACCGCGGACCTCTCGGACAACAGCGGGCAAGGCTAACGCCTTAACCCACTGCGCCAATCGGCCGGGCAATCATTACCACTAATTTCATAAATTCCACTTTTCTCACAATTAGGAATATTGTCTTTGGGATTTCCTAAGATATTCCTCAAATTGTTTCACGATTTATAGACTAAGGTGAGGCCTACCATATTAAATACCTTATTGAGTCCCCTGCTATATTTCGGATTATATGGTACTTGGTCTATTTTCTTCTAGTGTAAAAAAGGTGGAATTCTGAATATTTAACCTGAACTTATGTTTATTTATTAAATTGTTTATTAAATCAATGTCATAACCATTAACTCTAGTTATATTTCTAATACGACTCCTTTCTTTATTGAAGTTTAGTCTATTCAGAGGAAAAATGACCAAACGATGATTTCTGTTGTTTGTAATGAAATGAATCATTAGGAATATATCTATCTGTTACTGTGTCTTTTCTACAGATATCATATTCTAGCCCATTATTATTTTTAGTAATTAAGATATCTAGAAATGGCAGTTGTCCTTTGTACTCAATTTCGTAAGTAAATTTAGTGGATTCATACTGCCTATTTAATTTGGAAACAAAATCATCTATACTTGGATTTTTGTATCAAAAATCGCGAAGACATCATTCAAATACCTAGACCATACTCTTGGGAAATACTCAAATTCTTGACTAGCTTTGGTTTCAAACTTACTCATGAATAAGTTGGCTATGAAAGGTGATAAGCAATTGTCCATCACTGTTCCTTCTTTCTGAACGTAAAATTGACTATTATATTGAAAATAATTTTGTTGCATACAAAGTTTAGATAATGTTATGTATTCATGAATAATTTCGTCCTCAAAGTCATTCATCCTAAGTAATTGTTGGAGATATTGTAAAGTGGTATTGGTACACTTCGAAACAAAGAATTGACATCAAAATAAATTAACATTTCTTCAGAATTCATTAACAAAACCAAAGATCTAGTTCTCAATGAAGGTGAAATTTTAATTTCCTTTGGAAGCAGCAGTTTTGGTCATTTCTTAAAAACAAAAGAGAACAGAAGGGTACACCTAGTAGACTTATGACAGAAGTACTTTGAACTCGGCATCAGATATTCTAAACGCGTTTGCAACTTTTTTCGAACAATAATTTTGCCGTCCAACCTTGGATAGATTAATCAGTGAGGATGTCGTGGCTTCTTGGCCTATTGTCACAGTCCGTACCTTTTGTGAATCAGACGTTACTAATGCCATAAGAAGACTAAAACCAAAATTTACTGCATGCCCGGATTTACTTCCAGCCTTTTTTTATTCGCGATTGTAGGTTTGTTTTAGCCAAACCACTGTTAACTCTGTTCAACTTAAGCTTGAAGACGAGTACTTTCCCAGCATTATGGAAAACCTCTAAATTCAGTGCTATAAAAAAGGTGGTACATCAGATATCAGTAATTACAGGTCAGTGTCAATAATATGTAGTTTTAGTAAAATCTTTGAATTTTTATTACACGATCATGTATTTTATGCTACGAAAAACTTGATAACCCCTTATCAGCATGGTTCCTACAAGGGTAAGTCAATTTACCGCTATTCAAGAACAACGTGAATCGCTTTTTCCGCAGACATGTCGCTCCTGTAGCGCTTTAGGGACTTCCCTGCAGCACGTGTGCTAGACCCATAAAAAAAAATCTGCAAATTTAATTACTATAACTCAAGAAATAGCAGAGGCAATTGACGAGGGTTACCAAATGGATATAATTTATTTAGATTTCACCAAAGCCTTTGATTGGCTGGATTTTTCTCTCATACTCAATAAACTGTTATATTTCTTACCTTACTAATCGTAAGCAATATGTGGAGATTTATGGCTCTAAATCAAGATCTTATGATGCTACGTCAGGGGTTCACCAAGGATCTGTACTGGGATCCCAGTTCTTTAATCTTTTTATAAATGATATTGAGAAGGGTTTAAATGTTGTATTTACTCTATGCTGATGATGTAAAATTATACAGCAGAGTAAGAGGTATTCGGGAATGCATAAATCTTCAGATAATTAACCAAAAACAATTTACAGCTTAACATTAGGAAATGTAACATCATGTCTTTCTCAAATAAAATCTCTCCAATTATTCATAATTATTCGCTGGATAACAGTAATATCTCCCGTGTGAATGTCTTCAGGGACTTGGGCGTAACATTTGATCCAAGACTTTCTTTTACAGATCACATAAACACCATAATTTCTGAAGCTTTTAAAACATATGGCTTTACTGCATGCTGCACCGGTGACGTTCATAATTCTGACGTAATTAAAACTTTATATATTTGTTATGTTCGTTCTAAATTGGAATACCCTGCTACGGTCTGGTCTCCAGGCTATAACACCCACACTGATAATCTGGAGAGGGTCTAGCGCAAATTTTTAAAATATATTAGCTTTAAAAGAAATGGTATCTATCCACAACAGGGGTTTCCGCATGAGGTACTACTACTGTTCGTTATTAAAGGTTCGTCGTATTTTTTTGCTACTGATGACTATGTTCAAAATTGTAAATAATGATATAGATTCTCCCGCTATTCTGTCAAGAATAAATTTTGGTGTGTCACTTATAACTAGCAGACAATATAACACTTTTTATCTACCTTATCCAAGAACAAATATATTAAAATTTTCCCCACTTTTTTCAATGTGTAGTACGTATAATCAGGAAATAAGCAAAGACTTTTTCAAGACATCTATGTTAACGATAAGTAAAAGATTGCGACACTGAAGGGCTGTGGCATCCTTTCTTTTCTTATTGTTTTCATAACTAATTGTTTTTTATTATTATTATTACAAAAAAGTTCTTCTTTCTCACATTTGGTCAATGTGGTTCCATGTTTGGCTGACGGGCCAAAACCAAGTCAGCACAAACGCATTACCATTATGTATTAAGGAATGACCTGACAATGTTACATGTTTTCAAAATCACTGACTTCTGAATGTTTCTGTGTATGTTTGTGTTGAGTCCTAATTGTACTAAGTGTGGTGTGAATGTTATTGGTGTAAGGCCTGTGGCTGATATAATGAGGAGGACAATGATGACTTTTTTTTATTTCCGTCGCAAGGTCTGTGTATTTGGAAATTTTTTCTGTGTATTTCGTTTGGATGTTTGTCTCGTTGGGGACCGCAATGTCAATTAGATAGGTGACTTTTCCTCTTTTGCACTGAAAAGTAATATCGGGTCTATTGGCGGAGACTGTTTTATCTGTATGGATGCTGATATCCCAGTACAGCTTGTAATCTTTATTTTCAAGTATAGATGTAGGTGTGTATTTGTAGTAGGGATTTGTGTTTTCTATGAGTTTGTATGTTGTGGTTAGTGCTTGGTGAACTACTTTGGCAGCTGAGTCATGTCTGGCTGTGTATTCTGTTTCGGCTAGTATTTTACATCCGTCTGTTATGTGTTCGATCGTTTCTTTCTGCTGGTGGCATTTCCTGCATCTGTCTTCTGTAATAATTGGGTCTTTGATGATATACTTTTGGTAGTTTCTGGTTAATATGACTTTATCCTGGATGGCAAGTAACAAGCCTTCTGTTTCAGGGAATAGCTGCCCATCCTGTAACCAGGTGTATGATTGTTTTTTATTTACGTGGTCTTGTTCTATGTGTTATCTGTGTTTTCCGTGGAGTGTTTCCTCTGTCCACGTTTTCATCTTTTCCTGTTGTAATTGGACGTGACTGTGTGTGTCTGCTGAGTGGTCTGCCCGGGCTAAGTCGAGAGGTGTGTAGTTTTTGTCTGCTTTCACTGTCGCTGTGTGGAGGCTGGTTTGCTTGCTGTGAAAGAATTTCCTAAGTGCTTGTATTTGTTTTGTGTGTAGTGATCTGATGCCTATGATCTGTTCCGTTTAGTATATTTGAGAGTGGATTGAGACAGAGGCAAAACCATAGAACGCTGAGCGAGTCTCCCTGAAATATACCCCGTCTGATGTACAGCTCTTCTGTTTAGATGCGTTCGGTTTGTGTTTCTAGGCGTATTTTGGTTTTCCATGTTTTCATAATTTGAGAGAGAGAAATTGCTTGAAGTGTTGGTTGATTTTATAGATTTCTTGGGCTCCGATTAACCAGCTGTGGGGTATGGAGTCGAAAGCTTTTTTATGGTCTATGTAACCGATGTGAAGGTTTCTGTGTTCTTTCCTGGTTTGTCCCATAATCACGCTATCTATCATCAGCTGCTCTTTGCATCCTTGACTATTTTTCCTGCATCCCTTCTGCTCTTCTGTGAGAATATTGTTGTGTGTTAGCTCTTGTTCTCTTTTCTTGGAAATTGTGGCTGTGATGATCTTGTATAGGGGTGGAAGACAGGTGATGGGTCGGTAGTTTGACGGGTTTGTGGTGTCTGAGCTTTTGGGTTTGACGTATGTTATTCCTTGTGTAAGGAAAATGGGAAATGTGTGTGGTTGTAGAATGGCTTTGTTGATTTGGTGTGTGAGTGCTTCGTGTGTGGTGGTAAACTGTTTGGACTAGAAGTTTTGTATATTGTCTATTCCAGGACATTTCCAGTTGTGTGTGTGTTTGATAGTTTCTGTAATTTCTTGTGTATTTAATGTGGAATTTTCTTGTTTTGTTACATGTTTATGTTTGTCTTCTTCGGCTTTGATCCAGGGGGTGTTATTATTGTGTAGTTTGGGTTCTGACCAGATACTTTTCCAATAATCTGTTAGTTCTTGTTTGTTTGGTGGTTCAGTCACTGCTGTCTGTTTGTTGTACATAGTTTTCCGGTAGAATTGTTTTTCGCTTCTTCGGAAGAGGTTGTTGGTGTCTTTCCTCTCGTTTGATTCTTTGTATCTACGGAGTCTTGCGGCATATACAGATAGTTTTTGTTTCAAGGTATCGAGAATTTCTGGCAGTGTTCTGTTGGGAGACTTAGATTTGTTGTTTACCCCCCCCTGTGTGACACGTTTGGACGCGTTCCCGCTTATAAACTGGGTAAGATGTCCTAGATCTCTCCTGATGTTGTTGATTTTGTTTTCTATTCTTATTTGCCATTTGAATTTTGGTTTTGTCCTGTTGGGGTTTGCTTGTCGTTGAGGGAATTTTTGATTATTTTGTGTTAGAGTGGTGATTGCTGCTGCGTATATTATTGCATGCTCTGTTTGAAGATCAAACGAGGGATGAGATTTCTTTTTATGGGGTCGGTGCCTGACCATCGAGCTAGATGTGACTCCATTTTTGCTTTGAGTTTATTATTATTATTACAAAAGGTTCTTCTTTCTCACATTTGATCAATGTGGTTCCATGTTTGGCTGACGGGCCAAAACCAAGTCAGCACAAACGCTATTACCATTATGTATTAAGGAATGACCTGACAATGTTTACATGTTTTCAAAATCACTGACTTCTGAATGTTTTTGTGTGTTTGTGTTGAGTCCTAATTGTACTAAATGTGGTGTGAATGTTATTGGTGTAAGGCCTGTGGCTGATATAATGAGGGGGACAATGATGACTTTTTTCTTGTTTCCATAGCCTTTTTATTTCCGTTGCAAGGTCTGTGTATTTGGAAATTTTTTCTGTGTATTTCGTTTGGATGTTTGTGTCGTTGGGGACAGCTATGTCAGTTAGATAGGTGACTTTTCCTTTTTTTGCACTGAAAAGTAATATCGGGTCTATTGGCGGAGACTGTTTTATCTGTATGGATACTGATGTCCCAGTAGAGCTTGTAATCTTTATTTTCAAGTATGGATGTTGGTGTGTATTTGTAGTAGGGATCTGTGTTTTCTATGAGTTTGTATGTTGTGGCTAGTGCTTGGTGAACCACTTTGGCAGCTGAATCATGCCTGGCTGTGTACTCTGTTCCGGCCAATATTTTACATCCGCTCGTTATGTGTTCGATCGTTTCTTTCTGCTGGTGGCATTTCCTACATCTGTCCTCTGCAATAGTCGGGTCTTTAATGATATGCTTTTGGTAGTTTCTGGTTAATATGACTTTATCCTGGATGGCAAGTAAGCCTTCTGTTTCCGGGAATAGCTGCCCATCCCGCAACCAGGTGTATGATTGTTTTTTATTTACGTGGTCTTGTTCTATGTGGTATCTGTGTTTTCCGTTGAGTGTTTTTTCTGACCACGTTTTCATGTTGTAATTGGGTGTGACTGTGTGTATCTGATGGGTGGTCTACCCGGGATAAGTTGAGTGGGGTATAGTTTTGTCTGCTTTGACTGTTGCTGTATGGAGGCTGGTTTGCTTGGTATGAAAGAATTTCCTAAGTGCTTGTATTTGTTTTGTGTGTAATGATCTGATGTCTATAATTCCTCTTCCTCCTGCCTTCCTCTAGATGGCAGGTCTTTCTTTGCATGCGTTGGGGTGTAATTTCCTGTATTTGGTGAATTGAGATCGTATAAGGATGTGCATATTTTCTATGTCTGTTTGTGGCCATTTGATGATACCAAATGAATATGTGAGTATAGGTATAGCGAACGTGTTGATGGCTTTAGTGAGATTCTTAGAGTTGAGTTTTGTTTGTAAAAGTTTCGTCAGTCTGTTTTGGAATTCGGTTCTGAGCTCTGTTTTGATGTGAGTGTGGTTGAGTTTGGTGCTTTGTTGGAAGCCTAGATATTTGTATGTTTCTTTGTCGAACATGTTATCGAATGTTTCATTGTTGATGGTTTCTGTCTCATGGTGGCCCTTCCACTGGCTTTTGTCGATATGTTGATTGTTATTATTATTATTATTATTATTGTGATTGGAATTTGTATCTGCTTAACACTACTATTATTGTATTATATTTCTATGTATAGTGGTTTTTAACTATATCTTCGGCATTGTAGTTGAGTCTTGTAACCTGTAAGGCATGTATGATAAATAAAAAAATAAATAAATAAATTAGTTCTTTGTTTTCAAGTGTGCCAATACCACAAACTTTGCAATATCTTCTAGAATTACTTAGGATGAATGACTTTGAGGATGAAAATATTCATGAATACTTAACCTTATCCAAACTTTGTATGGAACAAAATTATTTTCAATATAACAGTCAATTTTATATACAGAAAGAAGAAATAACTATGGGAAATTGCCAATTTATTCACTATTAAGTTTAAAATCAAAGCCAGACAAGATTTTGAGTATTTTCCATGGGTATGGTACAGGTGTGTGGAAGATGTCTTCGCAATTACAAAGAAAGCAAATATACATGATTTTGTTTCCATATTAAATAGCCGATATGATTCTATAAAATTTACTTACGAAATTGAGAACAAAGGACAACCGTCATTTCTAGATATTTTAACTATTAAAAATAGTAATAAGTTAGAATTTGATATCTAGAGAAAAACACAGTAACATCCTAATGATTCATTTCTTTGCAACAACACAAATTACATTACCTTTTTTAGTTCATCGTTTGGTCACTTTTCCTCTGAATAGAGTAAACTCCAATAACGAGAGAAATCGTATTAGGAATATAACTAGAGTTAATAGTTATGACGATGACTTCTGATGATGATGACGATGGCTTAAGTTAATAAATAGATATAAGTTAAATATACAGATTTCCACCTTTTTACACGCGAAGAAAATAAAACCAAGTATGTCATTAAATCCGAAATATAGCAGGGGACTCAATAAAGTATTTAATAAGGTAGGCCTCACCTTAGTCTGTAAGCCTTAAGGCAATTTGAGAAATATCTTAGGAAATCCCAAAGACAAGATTCCTAGTTGTGAGAAAAGTGGAATTTACGAAATTCGTTGTAATGATTGGGACAAAAAGTATGTTGGGTAAACTAAAAGGTCATTTAAAACATGATTTAAAGAACGTTTAGCACATTTAAAACACAGTAGAACAGAATAATCTAACATTGCCGAACACGCCTTTGAAGCTAATGATACTGTAACATTAGATAATCTAAGATTAATTAAAAATGTATCTTATAGGAGATTGTTGAACGCATACGAAAGTATGGAAATTATAAAATGTAAAAGTTGTTTAAATGAAGACAGAGAGCCTATTCCTTATAGTCTCCTCTAATGGTTACTTGACCAAAACTGATGGCTATGACATCGCATTTCCAACATATTTTACTACACATAACTAACGTAAAGGCAGCACTCAGAGTTGAATCTGGGTATGTGCTGAAGACGACAATCCGAGTATTTTGTTATAAGAAGTTTAATTCAGTGTTGAAAATGGATATGTAATTCACATGTGAGGTTTTTTTTATTTGCCAAAAGTTTGAGTTTTGTAACAAGCCCCCTCTCAAAAATGAACGATACAATTAGAGAATTAATCAAATGTGTTTGACGATGTATTCCACCGAGATTAATTTACAACAATTGAAAAACAACGCAAATCGCTATTTCTGCACATCCACAGCAAATATATATATATATATATATATATATATATATATATATATATATATATATATATATATATGTATATATATATATATATATATATATATATATATATATATATATATATATATATATAAATATACATATACATATGTCTATAGAAGGTCTAGGGAGCGCTATGCGTAGTGCTGCCCTATTGAAACGGTCGCCTACGGAGGAGCTTCTGTCATGGTGTGGGGAGGCATCTGACTGGATGCGAAAACCGATTTGAATTTCACCAAAATCACATTTGGCGTCGAACGTTTCTATCAGAAAATTTAATAACAAAATCAAGAGCTAAGGTATGAGGCCTAACAGTTTTTGGAATTTTCTGGCCTCTTGGTTGACTGTCTGTTATCGGAAATTTTTCGAATGTTTTTCCTATCAGCACTTTCAAAACAATTATCTGCCAATCTTTATTTTTGATTTCTGCAGCAGCTTGTTCATATTTCGCATGGTGATGTCAGTTAGCGTTGTGAGTTTTGAATGTTTACTCACTAATAGAGTGTCTAGTCTATGGTCAGAGACAGTTTGATTTATTCACAAGGTATAATCCCAATAAAGGCTTTAAATACTTTTAAATATATATATATATATATATATATATATATATATATAAATAAATATTGTTTAAAATAACGTAACATGGAATCTTTAGCCCAAGAGAATAACTTTTTGAAGAAGTTGATCCTTTTCAAACTACTAAAATAGGAATTGATGGCCTCATCAGAGCCTTGTAGTTTTGAAAGTTAAATTTTGACTTAAGGGATTAATTTTGAGGGGGGGGGGATGAAATCGGAAGTGAAAAAAAAAAATCAGATCATCGAGTGGCGTGTCAAATGAAAGCTTGTGAAAAAACGAGTTCAAAAAATATGTATAATGTAATACTTGCGCACAATTCTCTTTATATTATTTTTAAAAAAGTGCGAAAAATCGCTGTCCCCCCCATATCTCGAAAAGTATTTATCAAAAAATTCTAGAATATTCTCTACAGAGTGTAGATTAAACGAAAATTATCACGAGTTCATTAACTTAAATAATTTATCTAGTACATAAAAAAAAACAATAATTTCGAGGTCATCAGTTTTCACTAAAGATCGAGAAAAAACTTTGTTGAAAACTCATTTGGGATGTTTTTGTGAAGTCACTGATCATTTTATAATTCCGTAACAAAAAATTTTTGTTTTAAAAGCAATCAAGGTACGGAACACTAATTACGCAAGTTCAAGCTGCAATTGAGTGGTTATTTAATTTTACTGTGTCGTCTGGGTTACCGTATAACTTCAAATGTTTAACATTTAGTTAAGTAGTGAAAATAAATTTTGTATTCCTATTTTATAAACGATAGTTTTTTAAGTTTCTTAATTCTTTCTTCAATGCACAAAATAGTTATTTCATAAATTATATGGCGAACATTCGCAAGAGGCTCTTTCTTAATTTCATATACAGATTTTGCGGATAGTTTTGCAACGCAATATTGGTGGAAGGAATATAGGTTCATGTTTTGCTATTAAGTCAAACAAAATTATAATATGATAGGCTTTCACGTATTTTTGTCGCAATTGCCATGAATTTCGTGTTTTGTTCCTTTGTCACATAAAACGTCAAACTGACATTAGTTTGTTCATTATTATTAATGCAATAATAACAGTTTTCTAAATTTTCTCCTTTAATAAAAATACCAATTAAATTGACTAAGCCAAATAAAATAGAAATAGTTTTGATCGTGAGTGAGAACTACAAAACTCAAAGAGAAGCTGCCGTCATTTTTAACCAACGGCATCCGGACAAAGTTATAACGCATACAACAGTAGGAACAATTCTTACCAACTTTAAAAATACTGGATGTGTGGAGAATAATTTTAAACGTCAACATGAACATTGGGTTACTAATAAGGATGCTGAGTTTGCAATTATGAAGAGTGTGATTGAAATGCTAGAACTTCAATTGCCAAAATATCGCGCAAGGTAGGTTTATCTTATAATTCAGATCAAAAAGTGCTTAAGAAAAATAGGTTTAAACCTTACAAACCAAAGTTTTTCCCACTCTCAAAGAACAAGATTATGATAGGCGCATGTATTTTTCTTTCTGGCTGCAAAGTAAAACTGAAGAAAACCCGTCATTTACAAAATATATTTTGTTCAGTGATGAATGTACTTTTAATTCTAATGGTGTTGTCTCAAAATTATAGATGGTGGGCGGATAGTAATCTAAATTTTACAATAGATACAAGAGATCAATATTCCTTTAAAACTAACGCTTGGTGCGGTATTTTTAATAACAGAATTATTGGCCCGTTTTTTTTTTTAGAGAAAATCTCACAGCCCCGAGGTACTTACAGTTTCTAAACACCGAACTTTCCAATGAATTGGAAGATTTTAGTTTAGAGGAAAGAATGAAAATGTACTTCCAACACGATGGAGCACCTAGTCACAGCACCTTGGAAATTAGAAATTGGCTGGACGAAAACTTTTCTGGGAAGTGAATTGGTAGATTTTCCTATGAAGTACCTTTGCCGCCGCGGTCATCCGATCTTACGCCCTGTAACTTTTTTGTGGGGGTATTTCAAAAATTTAGTTTATGCTCAGAGATCTTTTGAAAATATCACACACTTATAAGAAACTATCCGCCAGTCTGTAAATGAAATCAAGCCGGAGTTTTATGCGAATGTTCGTCATGAAATTTATAACAGAACTATTATATGCATTCAAAAGGAAGGAAGAAGCGTAGAAACTTAAGAACGTTTTTTTATTGAGTAAATAATATTAATTTTTTATAATAGTAATCCTTAAAAATTGACGTGTCATAAATATTAAGCAGCTTTACACCAATATTGCATTTTTAAATCACAACTTTTTGAAAAAAATAAATTTCAGCCTAATTTTACGGCCTAATTAATTTTTTTCGTAACATTTAGTAAAACGTTAACCACTAAAATATAATTTATAAGAAAAAACTTTAGATTATCATTTTCCGGGGGAAAAAGTGAATTTTGTCAATTTTTTTTGAAAATTGGCATATAGACGAAAAACTAAAATACATTCTTTTTTTCTTCATAACTCTTTTCGATATTTTCTAAAAAAAATCCGTTTTTTTTTTTTTTTTTTTTTTTCCCAGTTTAAAATTTTAAATGTCAAATTTGACAGGCAAGGCTTGTGACGTCATGACCTTATTTGGGTGTAATCCTAAACATAAAACATAAACATTTCGAAGTTAAATTTTCAAAAACTCTTATGATAAAAATTTTTCCCATATGGTGCAAACTTTATGAATGGCACTATATATATATATATATATATATATATATATATATATATATATATATATATATATATATATATATATATATATATATATATATATATATATATATATATATATATATATATATATATATGTATATACGAGGATGGATTAAAAAGTTTGCGGCCTAGTCACGAAAACAAAATAAAATACGTACAAAATTTTTTTTTTTATTTTTCCAGGTAATCTCCACCTAGCTCTATGCACTTCTTCCACCTGCTTTCCAAAGCTTCCACAGCTGTTTGAAAAAAAGATTCCTCAAGGTCTTCAAAATACTGGTTAACTGCAGCTTTGACTTCTTCATTTTGATATATTTTTATTATATATATATATATATATATATATATATATATATATATATATATATATATATACATATATATATATATATATATATATATATATATATATATATATATATATATATATATATATATATACATATATATATATATATATATATATATATATATATATATATATATATATATATATATATATATATAATATATATAAAATGCAACGTCTCTCTGTCTGTCTGTCCGTTAGTGACCTTATCACTGGAGAACTACTTATCCGATTTAGGTACTTTTTTTTAAAATATACATATGTTCTCTGGCCAGGTTATAGGCTATATTTTATTACGATAGGTAGCATAAGGAATGAGCAGTGACGATAATAGTGAATGAAATCGGAAAAAAGTTTATCGCTAGCGCGTTCCCTTGCAATACACAGTCTAAACCATTAAATATGGAACAATATTATGTAGTAGAGAATATCTAGAATCTATAATATATATAAAATGCAATGTCTCTCTGTCTGTCTGTCTGTCTGTCCACTGGTGCGTTTATCACGCGAGAACCACTTATCCGATTTACGTCTTTTTTTAAATTCGTACATATATTCTTTGGCCAGGTTATATAATAATAATAATAATCTATACCTATAATATAAACAAATTGCAACCTCTCTCTGTCTGTCTGTCTGTCCGTTAGTGCGTTTATCCCTCGAGAACCACTTATCCGATTTACGTGATTGTTTAAATTCGTACATATGTTCTCTGACCAGGTTTTTAGATATATATATTTTATTACATCTATAATATATATAAAATGCAACGTATCTCTGTCTGTCTGTCTGTCTGTCCGTTAGTGCGCCTATCACTGAAAAACCACTTATCCGATTTACGTACTTTTTTTTAAAACATACATATGTTCTCTGACCAAGTTATAGGCTATATTTTATTACGATAGGTAGCATAAGGAATGAGCAGTGACGTAAAATAGTGAATGATGTCGGAAATAAGTTTGCCGCTAGCGCGTGCCTTTGCAATACACAGCCTAAACCATTAAATATGGAACAATATTATGTAACAAAGAATATCTGTAATGTATAATCTATAATATATATAAAATGCAATGTCTGTATGTCTGTCCATTAGTGCGTTTATCACGCGGGAATTACTTATCCGATTTACCTGTCTTTTTTTAAATTCATGCATATATTCTTTGGCCAGGTTATATAATAATAATAATAATCTATATCTATAATGTATATAAAATGCAATGTTTGTCTGTCTGTCCGTTAATGCGCTTATCCCTCGAGAACCACTTATCCGATTTACGTTATTTTTTAAATTCATACATATGTTCTCTAACCAAGTTATAGGTATATAATATTTTATTACATCTATAATATATGTAAAATGCAACGTATTCTGTCTGTATGTCTGTCCGTTAGTGCGCTTATCACTGGAGAACCACTTATCCGATTTTCGTACTTTTTTTTAAAAAAACATACATATGTTCTCGGGCCAGGTTATAGGCTATATTTTATTGCAATAGGTAGCATAAGGAATAAGCAGTGACAATAATAGTAAATGAAGTCGGACAAAGTTTGCCGCTAGCGCGTTCTCTTGCAATACACAGTCCAAACCATTAAATATGGAACAATATTATGTAGCAGAGAATATCTATAATATATATAAAATGCAATGTCTCTCTGTCCGTCTGTCTGTCTGTCTGTCCGTCCGTTAGTATGCTTATCACTGGAGAACTACTTATCCGATTCACGTGCTTTTTCTTTAAACATACGTATGTTCTCTGGCCAGGTTATAGGATATATTTTATTAGGTGACATAAGGAATAAGCAGTGACGATAATAGTGAATTAAGTCGGAGAAAAGTTTGCCGCTAGCGCATTCTCTTGCAATACACTCCCTAAAGCATTAAATATGGAACAATATCATATAGCAAAGAATACAATATATATAAAATGCAACGTCTCTCTGTCTGTCTGTCTGTCCGTTAGTGCGCTTATGACTCGAGAACCACTTATCCGATTTACGTGTTTTTATAAATTTATACATATGTTCTATATAATTCGATATCAGTCTAGATAATGGGAGATAAGGTGAAATAATGGGAGATAAGGATAAATAATGTGAGATAAGTCGAGATAAGCCTCGATAATGGGAGATAAGGTGAGATAATGGGAGATAAGTATAAATAATGGAAGATAAGGAGAGATAATGGGAGATAAGCAGAGATAAGTCTAGATAATGGGAGTTATGGTGAGATAATGGGAGATAAGAAGAAATAATGGGAGATAAGAAGAAATAATGGGAGATAAGTCGAGATAAGCCTAGATAATGGGAAATAAGGTGAGATAATGGGCGATAAGGAGAAATAATGGAAGATAAGGAGAAATAATGGGAGATAAGTCGAGATAACCCTAGATAATGGGAAATAAGGTGAGATAATGGGAGATAAGGATAAATAATGGGAGATAAGGAGAAATAATGGGAGATGAGCAGAGATAAGCCTAGATAATGGAAATTATGTAGAGATAATGGGAAATAAGGAGAAATATTGGGAGATGAGGAGAAATAATGGGAGATATTTTATTACGTTGGGTAACATAAGAAATAAGCACTGACGATAGTAGTGAATCAAGTCCACGCGAGCGGAGCCGCGGGCCCGGCTAGTATGTATATATATATATATATATATATATATATATATATATATATATATATATATATATATATATATATACGAGGATGGATTAAAAACTTCACGGCCTAGTCAAGAAAACAAAATAAAATACGTACAAAAATATTTTTATTTTCCGCCTAGCTATATGCACTTCTTCTGCCTGTTTTCCAATGCTTCCACACCTGTTTCAAAAACAGATTCCTCAAGGTCTTCAAAATACTGGTCCCCTCAGGGGCTAGTGGAGTTTCTATTCCGCTAGAACGGGAATTGAGGCTTCCGAGGTACCCGAGTCATGTTTGTTCGTCCCGTGCAGTCCCCTTCTGTCAGTCCTGTTTTGTGTTTCTCGATGCAACCTCAAGGTGTTAGAGACCGTGCCGAGGAGATGGATGGCTCAGCATAATGAGTCTCGAACGGTTCCTCCGGATACCAGGCACCCTCCGGCAGTAATTAGCCTTGCTGTAGTATCCAGGCTCTGCTGCAGTTGACCGTATTTCCTAGGTCACTCGTGGGAATTCCATCCAAAACTTTAACTTTTCTCCCTTAAAAAGGGGGTCCAAAAGACCCAGAATCGAGTCAAACCCTTCTTCTCCTGAAATTAATACCTTTGATAGATTTTTTAAGATAACCATGTCTTCCGGTTTATTTAAAAACATATCCCCGTTTTTAATATACCTTCAATCGCAATTTGATACCCTGTCGGAAACAAAAAAGCTTGCTGATGGATCTCTTCTCATCGAAGTATCCACTGAGAAACAATCCAAGATAGCGTATTCCCTTAACAAGTTGGATAATCATGAGGTAACAACTATTCCTCACAAGTCACTAAACATAATTAAAGGTGTGATAACAGGTTCTGATCTGATCAACTGTTCAGAGGATGAGATACTAGAAAATTTAAAAAGCCAAGGTGTCACAGAACTATTTCGTCTTCCTCCTAGGAAAGGTACCACGGGTCCCTCGTCCACTTTTATACTATCGTTGAAACTTCATCAGTTACCACCCAAAATTTATGCCGGATAGTATTCTCTGCATGTTCGACCATACTACCCAAGTCCAATACGTTGCTTCCAATGCCAGAGGTTTGGACACACAGCAGTTAAGTGCGAACAAGAACCAATATGCCCTTCATGTGGTCACCCACAACATCCAAGCACCGAATGCTCCTCCCCACCCACTTGCATAAACTGTAAGGGAAATCGTTCCGCAAGATATAAAGGATGCCCTCATTACAAAAAGGAATTCGGAATCCAGAAAATTCGCACAACGGAGAAAATCTCGTATTTTGACGCCAAAAGGAAGTATGCATCACAAAACCCTTCTTTTGCTTTATCGTTCAGTTCTATAACTAAGAGCTCTAAACCTAATATGACATCAACAGCAACACAGTGCGATCTCTACAACTCTCACACACAGTCCGGCAAGGGCACCTCTGTACCTTCTTCACTATCCCTACCTTCCTCTCTTCCCTCCCCCCAAAAAAATCCTCATCCTGCCTCCCCAGCTCTAACCCCCCAACCCCTCAATTCTCCCGACTAAAACTTCCCCAATCCAACAAAAATCCATCTAACCCACCCAATCCTAAACTCATGAATTCAAAAGCCCAACCTCAACATCATTCAAATCAACCAACTCCAATCAAACCAATTCCACCTTCAACAAGGAAAAAATCAAATAGATCTAACAAATCAACTTCTACCTCCTCAAGCGAATCCATACTTGAGCTGACTACCCCAGACAACTTAATGGAGTTAGATCCTATAGGTTCACAAAAGACTACTAATAAGAAGTAATTCTTACTCCTCACACTGATACATTCAATCCTATTCTTCAATGGAACCTGAATGGTTTCACTTCCAGATTTGCGGATCTATCCTTATTGGTTAAGTCCATCAGTCATAGGAAACAGGAGCAATCAGGGGAGAGCCTCCGGAGGCGTAGCTCTTTACGTCCACAATTCCTTGGATTTTGATCAAATTCACCTTCAAACCACCCTGGAGGCCGTCGCTGTCAGAACATCCTACAAATTTCCTACCACCATATGTTCCATCTACCTTCCTCCCTCCCTTCTGGTCCCGCCAGGATCCCTAGACGACCTCATTTCTCAACTCCCTCCTCCTCTGCTTCTGCTTGGCAATTTCAACGCCCATAACACAATATGGGGTTCGTCTCATGACTCTCCCAGGGGTACTCTTATTGAAGACCTGCTTTCTCGTCATCCTCTATCTCTGTTAAACCATCCCACCCCCACTTTTATCTGCTCTTCATCTGGCTCCTACTCTTCCCTTGATCTTTCTATCTACAACCACATCTCCCCATACTTTCAATGGGACATCTCACATGATACCCATGGAAGTGATCATTATCCGATTATCATTCTCATACGCCTTCTACTCTCTCTTCCAACATAAAATTTAATCTCGCAAAAGCTGACTGGACTAAATTCTCCTCATCATTCCAATTACCTTCCTCCTCAGTTCATAACACCGACCAGTTCATCTCTCAGTTCACTGGCAATATATTAGAAGCAGCAAAAATTTCTATCCCCGAGAGGCAACCCGCTACTTTCAAACCTTCTGTCCCTTGGTGGTCTAAGAAATGTGCTAGAGTGATACGACTGAGGAAATCAGCATTAAATCTTTTTAAAAGACATCCAAACCAGGAAAATTTCATAGATTTCAAAAAAGCCAGAGCTCAAGCTAAAAGAACAATTAAAGAAGCCAAAACCAATTCCTGGCGCTCCTTCACTTCCTCCATCAAAAAACCTATCAACTCCAAACAACTTTGGCGCTCTATAAAGCTCATGAAAGGGTCTAACCCATCTAGCATCCCGGTTTTGCGCATAAACAATTCCTACATCACAGAACACCGAGACATTAGCAACGCACTAGCCTCTCACATACAAAAAGCAAATCAGTCATCCCGACCACCAACGCTATAAATCTTCCTTCCACGAATTAAGCTTAGCCATAGCACAGTCAAAGAATACTGCTCCCGGTCCAGACTCAATACATACATCTAGGATACAACATCTACCTCCGGCTGCATTCAACATGCTACTGGAGTACTACAACCATCTTTGGCTCAATTCATGCTTTCCCTCCTCCTGGCTGCAATCAACAATTATCCCGATTCACAAGGCAGGCAAGCCCAGATCCCTTCCTGACAGCCACAGACCGATATCCTTGACAAACCAAGTCTGTAAAATCATGGAAAGGATGGTATTACACCGACTAACGTGGTATCTGGAAAAAAACAATCTTCTCTCTCCTTTCCAGTATGGTTTCAGGAAGTTCAGATCCACCAGTGAACACCTAGCCTCGCTTGACACGGACGTAAAATATGCATTTCACCATCACCAACATCTAGGTTTAATATCTTTAGATTTATCGAACGCTTTCGATATCACCAACAGATATGTAGTTCTCACACAACTTAAAGAATTGGGCTTGGAGGGAGCCCTTCCTAAATTTATTCAAGGATTTCTCAATCCCCGCACAATCAGGGTAAGGGCAAACGGTCATTTGTCTGATCCTCACGTACTTTCTCTTGGAGTTCCCCAGGGCTCGGTACTCACTCCGATGCTCTTCAACATTGCCATGAGGTCCCTAACTGGCCTGATCTCACAACAAACTAAACATAAATTATTTGCTGATGACTTAATAATCTCTCATACCTCCTCCTTTACACAGAACATCAGTCAACATCTCCAAAAAATGCTAAATACTTTACAAAATTGGGCTGATTCCAATGGATACACTTTTTCTCCAAACAAATCAGCGTTTTTACATTTCTGCAAATCAAGAAATTGCTCAAGGCTCAATCCTCTATCCATAAACGGATCTCCTATTCCCTCTCCTGGCACTCATTCTATCTTGGGACTACTTTTTGATACGAAGATGAATTGGAATGTTCACATCAACTCCTTAAGAACACGCACTGCCTTAGACCTTAAACTTCTGCGAATGCTCGCTTATACTAGGTGGGGATCTGATTTTGAATCAGTCATAACCATATACAAGTCTCTCATTCTCTCTAAGCTGAATTACGGAGATTTCATTTATGACTCAGCTTGTTATTCCTCAAAAAGAAAACTTGACACCATTCAAAACCAGGCTCTGCGATTGGCTACGGGAGCGTTCAGAACTTCACCAATTTCCAGCCTCCAGTGCATTTCATCCTTTCCCCCTCTTTTTCTCAACAGGCAGTTTTCTTTATTAAAGTTTTATGCTCACTCGCTAAACCAACCTCACCATAAACCTTCACTCAACTTAACCACTCTACACTTTTCTCGCTCCATGACTCTTCCATCAAAATCCATTCCCAACAGAATCAAACATCTGTTAACAACTTCAAATCCCCTCGTTTTGAATACCCCCTCTTCACCTCCTTTCCCCCTTGGCAATCGACTGATCTTCTGTTTGACTTCTCAATGAACACTCTAAATAGAGAAATTACTCCAAACAAATTACTCTGCTCCATTTTCCACAACAAATTAAAAAATCAGTATGCTGACTATGAAGTAATTTACACTGATGGTTCCAAATCCTCAACAGGAGTTGGTGCTGCCTTTGTGATTCATAACTATCAAAAAACTTTTAAATTACCTCCACACTCGTCTCTCTTTTCTGCTAAACTTCTGGCCATAAAGGAATGCATGAGATATGCGATTACCTCTTCCATACTCCAAATTTTTAATCGCTTCAGATTCTTATAGCTCCCTACTAGCCATCAAGCAAGCTAAACCAGAGGATGCATACATCAGGCAAATCATGGATCTCCTATATGTTGCTAGGAATAAAAGCAAATCTTTCATCCTATTTTGGCTACCGGGTCACTCTGGCATAGCAGGCAATGACAAAGTTGACGCCCTAGCCAAAAATGCCAAACTATCAGGCACCATAGTAGAGGGTCAGAATCACCCTAGGGACTATATCAATTTCTTATCACATGAATTTAGAAAACTCTTTCAATTACAGTGGGAGGACACTAGTAACACTCACACTCACTGAACAGAAAGCAAAATGCTACAGTTAGAAGATTAGCCATTGGACACACTTTTCAGACCCACTCTCATCTGCTTAACAAGGAAAATCCTCCCATCTGTTCCGTTTGTCTCTCCCCTCTCACAGTAAAGCATATCTTTGAAGCACATCACTTCTCTGATTTACAGAACAAACATAATATACCTACTAATTTAAAATCGGTCATACTCACTTATAAATGCATTTACAAACAAATTGACGAATTTCTAAAAGACATCAACTTCAGAGTATAACCTCCAACATTCTCGGGCGCTAAATGACCTAGGTAGTCAATGCGCCCTACCCCCTAAATAAATCAATCAATCAAAATCAAAATACTGGTTAACTGCAGCTTCGACTCCTTCATTTGATGAAAATTTCTGGCTACCGAGGTGTTTATTTAAGTTTGGAAACAGATGAAAGTCCGAAGGTGCTAAAACAGACGTGTGAACAAAACTTTCTTTCTCAATAATCCTGGGCGTTTTGATGTAAAGGACGCAAAGGGGTGAAATAGTAAGTCGAGTTTATTGTTTGGTCTTTCGGAAGAATAATACCTTCAGCAACCCAAAAAACTGACGCCATCACTTTTCCAGCCGATAGAATTGCCGTCGCTTTCTTTGGGGTCGGTTCACCAGATATTTTCCACTGCTTGGATTGTTGTTTTGGCTCTGGAGTATAGTGGTGAACCCAGGTTTCGTTCATTGTCACAAACCTGTTAAGAAAATCTTGTGGATCAGCCTCAAACATCTCCAAACAGTCGCGAGAAATCGTGAGTCGAATTCGTTTTTGTTCAACTGAAACCAATGTGGGGACCCACCTAGCGGAAACCTTAGAAAATCCGAGTTCGTTGGAAATGATGTTTTGTGTTCGTTCATACGAGATGCCTATAATGTCTGCAATCTCCCTGATAGGTAACCTACGGTCTTTCAATATGTGATCACACACTTTGCCGATGATTTCTTCGGTCGTAGACGTCATGGGCCGGTCGGAGCGAGGATCATCTTCGATGCTCTCTCGTCCACGTTTAAATTCTACAACCCATTTTTTCAGAGTGGTATATGACGGAGCAGATCTAAGCATACCTGTGATGAATCAATATTCTTCGTGGACATCGTGCGGAAACCATGTGACTAAATCAAAAATAATTATAAAAAAATACAATTAAACCAAAACAGTTAAAATTAAATTATTCAAAATAAGTATCCAATAAAATAAAATCTCATTTGAATTTTTATCAGTCGATAAAAAAATACCAAACGAAATATAGGAAGAAAAACAAGAAAAAATATATCCTATCAAAGAAAGGTTTAGAATATTAGCACGAATCACGAAAAACCTTTTCCATTTAGATTTTCCGGTCGTATACACCAGTGTGTATCTGATCGGTGTCAAATATTTAGGCAGTTTATATGTAGAATATATAGGAAATTGGAGCGAAGGGTGGTGTATAGGCTTCGGCGATAGATCTGGCCTCTTGTATAATTCAATTTCATGGTTGGATTATTTCGTTCAACGAGCGCCGACCGTTCTTTTTCACTTTGGCTTTGAGCTTACTACTCGTATTATTAAATATACTTTTGAACTGATAATGAAGCCAAAATGACTTTTCTTGGCACTACTAAAAATGTTTTATTAGATTTACAGTTTTTCCATTTAGTATATTAAAAAAGTTGTTTAACTATTGAAGTAATTTTTTATGAACAAGTCAAATACAATATCGAAAATTTATTACTTGTCAAATTTAACAGATTACCAAGTTACCTAGGATTTATTTAAAGTTAACAAACTTCTTTATATGGACACATCATTAAGTAGCTCTGATGCTTTACAGTTGTTACATTAAAATATAGATTCTTCCCTCTATAAATGAGATATTACAAATTTGCCAGATGATAAAGTCAACCAGAATTTTTGAACATCACATGGAAAATTTTTAAGTCGATTGTCGTATATTACATGATATATATTCGTTTTTACTTTCCTTACGGCTATAAGTAAAGTATTGTGTTATAAGATATTTTAAGGGTTGTTGGCGTCGAAGAGTCCCAAAATTGGGTATTTTTGAATATTTTAACTTTTATGGTCAAACATATAAAATATTAATGTGGTAGGGAAGGGGGTTAGAAGGGATGCTTCTTATATATCGTGTTATATGTCCTTTTTCTTGGTTTTAGTGTCGAGGAATGCAAATTAAGTTATTACTTCCCTTGCTAAAAGAAAGTATTGTATGCGTGAAAAAATCACAATCCGAGATTTTTGCCTTTTTTGCCTTTCTTCGCGTTTTAGGGTTCTAAGATCACTAAAATCACGCACTGATTTCCGTCGGTCTGTCTGTCTACCGGTCTATTGACGCGATAACTCTCAAATGAAATGAGATAAAAGTAGATAAAGCCTATAGTTTTGAAACGATATCGCTTAAGGCGAAGGAAGAAAGGGGTAGGGTTTGAGAAATTTTGTATGGTTATATGGTTTAATAATAATATAGCCATTTTTCTTTTGTGGTGATAAAAAACAAAAATTTTGCATAAATATTTATAGAAGATCATAAAATGGACAGAAGGGGTAGGAGAGGAGATTATTAGGATTGTTTTGTATATATATAGAGTTATATGTTTTCAAGGTTTTAAAATTGGGAGATTTCAAAAATTATGTTATTTTTTCATTATTTTTAATTTTAACCGAAGAAGTGGGTGAAAGAATTGGAGGTGGTTACACATTGTATAGTTTTAATAGTATTTTGAGGATTTTTGAAGATTTTCTTGGTTAATGTAATCGACAAATTTGAAGCATATTATTTATCGTAAAATATATATGGGGCTAATGGGATAGGATAGGAGTTAGAAGTGTTGCTTAGGACATATCCGCGAGATGCCAGCCTCAATAGCGTAGTGGATTAAGACTCTGCATATTACACTAATGGTCGCTGGTTCGAGTGAGTCAATCTGCCAGATATTCTATGTGTATATTGGGTAGTAATTATTGCAGAAATGCAATAACAGCCGTGGTAGCAATACCGCGTTGTCTTAAAAATTTCATGAAATATAAATGTATGTTTCGTAACCTGGGTATCGTTGACGGATATTATAACATCCCCGGTAATATATCTCATCAGAGATGTAGAAAGAAAAACGGTAAAAATTCCTATAGTGGCGGGGTGGTAGACTTCAAAAAAGGAAAAAAAAAATATGCCTTTCCCATGGTTTTCGAAATGTAGGATCATGAAAATTAAGGTATTTCTTCATTACCATCAATTCTAATAGGGAAGGAGATGAAAGAGATAGAAGAATCTTATATAGTTTCAATAGAAATTTTTCCGGGTTTTGTGGATGAAATGATTGGCAAATTTTAAGCACAATTACTTTTATTAAAATAAATAAGTTGCCAAACTAGAGAAAGGGGTAGAAGAGTGAAAGGGGTGGAAGTCATTGTATCGTTTCAATAGTCTTATATGATAATTTTTGCTGGTTTTTGATTAGAATATTAAATTTTTAATATAAAATATTTTTCTGTAGTAAAATATCTACGGGATGAAAGAGATGAAGTAGGGGGCTAAAAAAACGTTGCGAAATATACTCCTTTTTTTTATGGTTCTAGCACACGTGCTGTAGGGAAGTTCCTAAAGCGCTCCAGGAGCGGCATGAGTGCGGAAAAAGCGATTTACGTTGTTCTTGAATCGCTGTAAATTGTACTCCTATTTCATTCTTCTCATTTTTAGTAGAAATAGCACGAGTATATAGAAGAAATTAAGATCGGTTTACAGAGTAACCTAAAAAGAATATTGAATTGAATATATAGCAAGTTTTAAAAATAGAAACGGTTAAGTTGACGGAAATGTACTTATAGAACAGCAGGTCAATCGTGGTACTTATTTTTTCTGCTAACAAAAAATATCGTATTTGTGAAAAAATTACTCTCCGGATTATTTTTGTTCATGTCATGGGTTTTTAGATCACGAAAACATATTTGCGGAGAAACGTTCCAAACTTTTGAGGTTACTTTGTCACTATAAGATATTATTTCTTCTTTAAAAATCTGTTAATAATGCATAGATTAATGTTTAGTGTTAAAGGGTTAAATTTAATATTTATTTTAGAACATTTTTTTTCCAAAGAAAGTGCCAGGTAAAAACCTAGACCTAGAATCAATTATGGAGCGCCTGCAAATCACTAGCAAAAACTATGGATTGACAATTCGTAGAGCGAAAACCAAAGTAATGATTGTTAGTCGTAATGAAGATCTGTCACACATAAATGAAATTACTGATTTTACTGTGTAGACCATTTCAACTATTTAGAATCCCTCATAACTAACAATGGCTGTGAAACGGAAGTAAGAAGCAGTTTGGCTATGGCTAGAAACTTGACGATCAAACTTCTAAGGTCTGGAAAGATCCAGCTGTCACAAAAAATACAAAGCTAAGATTGCTATTCAGACTTATATTCCCCACAGCAACTTACGCATCGGAAACATGGACCATTAAACAAGCACAAACAAGCGACGAATCAATGCATTTGAGACGTGGGCATATCGAAGAATCTTCAGAGTATAATATACCGAACACCGTACCCTATTCTTGAAGAGCTTAATATAAATGACCCACTTTCTAATAGAATTAATAGATAATACCGGAAACGGTCACATTATGAGGAAAGTGGATGCCATGGAAAAGCTTGTAGTAACGGGGAAGGTGGAAGATCAAGGAGACGGTCTCCAACAAGATGGTCCGACCAAATAAGATCACTCCTTGATATGGGTATGCACGAGTCAAGTCAGGACGTGCAGGATCGAGATGCCTGGAGAATGATTGTTAAGGGAGCAACTGCATAGTGTCACCGATACTCCTATTGGGGTGAAAGAATTGAGAGAGAGAGAGAGTTAAACTATGATCGTCTGGGACAGTCCATGGCACCTATTCGTCCACAAAGACCGTTCTTTAACCGAGAATTCAGAAGAAAAGTATAAATTTGCCAAAGAAATCTAAAAGATGTTGACAAAGTAGCTTTATCGCCCCCCTATGTGACGATGACGAAATCGTTTTTTTTTTTTTTAATTTTCATTCTTGAGCAGGCTTAAAAAAGAGATGCTAAAAAAGGAGAAGTAATCAACAATGAGGTAATATGTCAGAGATTGTTGACCAAGGCGCTAACGAGGTGAAGAAACCAGCAAACAGTTCATGATGAAAATTTGTCGATAAATTAGTATAATGTGTATATAAGAAGTGATAGTCAAGACGTTACAGTACCAGCTGTCAACAGAGTGGCCTTATGTACTGTCTTTAGTAGTAGCTTAAAGAAACATTGATTTCTTAGGGCTGATTATTTCCTTGTAAATAAGAAAATAATATTTTTTGTAATTAAGGAACGTCTATGTTAGGGAAGAATTACGTTCTTCAGTAGAGGATACTTTTTTGGTAAATGTGTGGTAAAAAAACCTAATATTTATCTGAAGTTGTTATCCTAAAAGAATATATGTAAGATATTTACTGACAGATGTATTAACTTATTCCTTATTATTATATATTATCAACGATGGAATTTACCATGTGATAAGTAATACGTGAATAAGATTAATGCTATATTTACCAACTTTTTTATATGTCATTGAGGGGAAATTTTGCAATTAAATTAGTCGAAAAAACGGTAGTTTTGGCGTCAAAAAACTCGTACTCGAGGGTAGTAAAAAATGATTTATTTTTGAAAGGATGATTTTTCCTTTAAAAATGTATAGGAGTATACTAATTCAGGCTCCGCATGTGTGTACTAAAACACCACTACACATTTATCTTGCAAAAACCATTATATTTATAAGAGACAGCTAAATATTTCCTAAATTTGTACTTTAATAAACTACGAGTATCTCTAACAACATATAACCTGCTATTAAAACTAACAAATATAAGTGACAACACGGACACGTATCCACTGCAGGTTTTACTACCAGACCACGTGCGATCATTCAATTTTTTAGCGATACTGCACAGAAACATAGTAAGGTAGTAATTCTGTCCAGTGTTTTTTACTTTGCTCGGTTTGGTGGGGCATTTTTGGGTATAATTAAAGAAAGTGGTTTTATTATTTTTTCTGTCCAAAATGCTATCAAATTTCAAATATCAGTATAATTATATTGAGAATGTGGAATCTTTGACACAATGATACTACTCAGTATATATCACCACTACACCAAACACTTTATTTTTGCACTTAACGCGCGATTCGCTAACCAGGAGTCAATCAAGATGAAGCTAACATGGTTAGCAAAACGCGCGTCGAGTACAAAAATAAAGTGTTTGGTGTAGTGGTGATATGTACTAAGTAGTATTAATATAATAATTATACTAAATATGTGATTTTGAACTTACCTATTTCTTTTCTTGACAAAAAAGACGTGACTTCCTTGGATTTGTTTCAAATAAATGTAAATCAGTCTTCAGTTAAATATTTTTTTAGAAGGGCAATTTAATTAGTAAAATGTAACAACTTAGATATTTGAAAACGAATACATTTTTTATATACTCCTACAATTTTCGATTTAACAGTGGGAATTACGGTTACTAATATTTTGATTTATTTAAAATAAGAGCGGTTAAAACAGAATATATGTTGATTCACTCCAATAGCTGCTAACAAAATATGTAACATTCATGGCGTTAAGTTCGGAAAAGTAGCTAATAGCTACGAAGCACGAAATATTTATTTATTACTATTAAAAAGATTAATTTTGATTTATGCTAAGTTTTATAAAACCAGTAATTCATTATTATAAGATTAATTATTATTAAACTGTTTAATAAGCTATGGTTAAAGTTGTTTAACCAATTACAAATAATACTAATCAAAATATTTAAAATTGTGCTTCTTTCACAAAACAAGACATTAAACCCACATCTTCATTTCCTTACTAAATTGGACATATAATATATATAATGCTTTTTGTACATTTTTAGAGAGGTTGTGTATGTGTATGGGTGTGCGTGTTTTAGCACTGGCTATAACCAACAGGCCAGCTTTTTTCAAGAGGCTAAAACAGTTAAATTTTAAATCCATTTTACTTTTTTAGCGTTTTGAAAATATTAGATTTCTCGATACGCTGACAGATCTAAAAACGTAATCTGACTACCCAGGAGAATAATTTACGTCATAGGAACTGTACGCTCGTATTCATAGTTGTTTTTTCAAATAACATTCAAGTGTGACGTTTTTATGGGTATCTCGACCTTTCAATTCACGTTTTTGTGTGATAGACAACTTAGCAGTCTCCTTGAGGAGTAAACGACAATATTGTATTTCAACGGCATTTCTGATTTTTTGCTGATTGTCGATATCTACAGTCTGTCAAATAAGAACCTGACTGCTCGTATTCTTGAAAAGAAGTGTTTCGAGAACATTTTTTGCCATCAATGTATTCTTTGGTGTGCTAGCAACGGCGCCATTACCTTAGTAAGTGGTCGAACTGCTAATAATCTCCTGGCATCTTCGAGGCATGCTAACGAGACGACGAGATTTTCTACACACTCTGCAAATTTTTCGCATCTCGAATTCAAATTCAAAAATGTCTTAAATTTTCCAAATTAAATTCTACTTATTATTTCTTATATCTAATTAAGCCTATGGTATACAATGTGCTATCTAGAGCCCAGTCATATTCTGTGTTAACACCTTTCGGTGCCACGTGGTGTTAGAGTCTGAAAAAGCCATAACAGGCTTTAGTTAAATTTCGGTTTGGCCATTCCGTAACCTTTAAAGGCCATTTTTATTTGTCTGTTTTAACTGAAGCATGTGTGTTTTTTTTGTTTGTTTATATTTGTTGTGTTTTTTTATTTTTGTCTACGCTGGAAAAAATTGTGAATTATAAAAAAAACAGCTCCACATAATTATGTACATGAGGCCTTAACTAAAGTTATCATTATCTATTTTTTTTTTTTTTTTTTTTTTTTTTTTTATGGGTCTAGCACACGTGCTACAGGGAAGTCCCTAAAGCGCTACAGGAGCGACACGTGTGCGGAGAAGGCGATTCACGTTGTTCTTGAATCGCTGTAGATTGTACTCTGTGGGAAACACAGTCCTGGGCAAATTATTCCAAAGGGATGATGTTCTCCATATAAAAGACTGCTTGAAAAGTGTTGTACGGGGAGTAACAAGCTGAACCTCATACGGATGTGAAGAATTAGCGCGACGTGTACTTCTAACATGCACCGCTCTGGAAGGAATTAAGCGGGCCACATATTTCGAACACTTTCCATGAAAGTACTTGTAGAATAGGCTCAAGTCCCCAACCGTTCTTCGACGTTCCAGCGAATCAAGGCCGACGGTCAGTTCCGGGTCTCCAATCAGACGAACAGCTCTTCTCTGAATAGAATCCAACAAATGCAGTGTATGTTTGGGAGCGGACCTCCAAACATGGGAACAGTATTCCATAGTTGGTCGAATTTGAGCTTTGTAAAGAATTAACAGTTGTTGTGGAGTGTAAAGCTTTCTGGTTCGAAATAATATTCCCAACTTTTGAGAAGCTCTCCTTGCTTGTTCATGCCAGGACATATTTGCTCCCAAATTAACGCCCAACAAATTGAGTGACGATGTTAGAGGAATGGAGTGCCCCGACATAACTATGTCGGGTTCAGCAACGTTAACTTTTTTAGAAAAAACTGCCACCTGGGTTTTTGTAGCGTTAAATTCCACTTGGTTACTGTCACCCCAAGATAGAATTTCTTCCAGGTCTTTGTTAAGTTGAACGACTTCCAGCTGTCTGCAGATATTCGTCTGAGTAGCCGATGTCCGAGCGTTCAAAGTGAATGAAGAGATAAGTGTACTGTCATCTGCAAAGCTGTAGATTGGATTCTCGGTCTTTTCCAGCAGATCGTTAATGTAAATAAGAAAAAGAGTAGGAGACAGTATGGAGCCTTGAGGTACACCGGTGTTGATAGTGAAGGTGTTAGAAAGAAATCCGTCGACTGCCACTCGTAAAGAACGCTCTCTGAGGAAACATGAGAGCCACAAACAGAACTTTTCCGACATACCATAAGAACGTAGCTTAGCCAACAGCCCATTGTGCCAAACACGGTCGAATGCCTTGGATATGTCCAGAGCAACCGCTCGAGATTCTCCAAAGTGTTCAATTGCATTGTTCCAAACATGTGTTAGATAAGTCAGAAGATCTCCTGTTGATCTATTTTTACGAGAGCCATATTGGTGATCGCTAATAATGTTAAATCCTTCAAGATATTTTAGAAGATGCTGATTGATTACCTTTTCCATGACTTTCGATATTATTGAAAGCAGTGCGATTGGTCGGTAGTTATTTGGCAAGGTCTTCTTGCCTTTTTTAGGTATCGGCTGAACTGTAGCGCATTTCCAGCAGGAAGGAAATATTGCCTTTCTGTAGGATAGGTTGAAAAGTCTACAGAAAACTGGTGTTAGTTCCCTCGCACAGATTTTAAGAACTATGGCAGGTATTCCGTCAGCGCCAGAAGCCTTTTTGGTGTCTAGCTTCATCAGAATACGCTTTACAATACGCTGTCTGAAGACAACATCGGGCATCCTTGACTGCACTATGGGAATAGTAGGTGGTGTTTTTCCTTGGAAATCGGCAGTAGAATGTGAAGCAAAGAGTTCAGCCAACAAGTTCGCTTTCTCAACAGGTGTCGTTGCAATAGAATTATCTGGCCGTATGAGTGGTGGTATGTTATTAGTTTATTTACTAATTCATCCATCTCTTTCATTCGTCCATTCATTTGTTCTATCTCTTTCAGTCTTGTTATTATTTACATTTATTTATGACTTAAAGCTATAAACATAGTTTAATAATTTTTATTTTAATAAATTTATTTATTTGTGTTCGATGTCAAGTCATTAATTACCTCTATTTTACGACATTCACTTGTTATTACATATGTGCATTGTATACTATGATATACATTGTATTGCTGCTATGTCTATTTTGTAGGTATATAGGACGTAAATAAACCCGTTGACATTCCAAAGTACGAACTTTAGAGAGCAGTTTATATATTTACATATTATAATTATTAATGTTTTTATTGTAAAATTTTATAATTGTTAATGTTTTCATTGTAAAATTGCGATGTGCATATTATTTTTTCTTGCTTTGTATTGCAAGTTTTCAGTAGTGTTGTCATAATATGTTTTAAGAGCCTAATGAATTCTGCTATATTTATTACACTAATAAAGTCAATTATTGTGTTATTAAGTTCACTAATGCGTTGTTGATTGTGGGGCTACGGTGTATTTAGATTTTGCTTGTTGGTACGTTGTAGTCGGGTTCTGCTTTTTTCTGATCCGATCTATTGTGTTCAGATAAACAGGGCAATTTTGTCATTAGCTTGATGTTCGTTTTTACAGTTGGTGCATTCGATCGGTTGTTTGCAATTTGTGAATTCAGATTTGTGTAGTTCCGCAGATCTGCATCATCTGGTGGCTCTATAACAGTTTGAGGTTGCATGCCCCCATCTACTGTAGTTTTTGCATTGTAATAAATCGGTTTGTAACTTGCGCCACTCCCAGAAATGTTGCCCAATAATTATATTTTATTTTGTGGCATGGATAATTTGTAGTCAGTATTCGTAAGGCAAAGGGGCCTGTACCTGGTCTCTATAATATAAATGTTTTTGATGTCTACATTTTGACTATTTTTTAGTTTTATTCTCAGGTTCTCTGGGTCCGAGCAATGCTCCAACCCCTTCACCATTAAGGCATGGGCTTTATTTTGTTGAGTGGAACAAGTATGTCACTCTACTTGTTTCCTTTGTTTTAATATAATGGTGTATTTGTAGTAATCGTTGATGTCAGAGGCATTTATTATGATATTTTATTTTGTGTATCTTATGGAGTACCCGTTAATGATCAAGAAGCGCGGAGGTGTTGTTCTAATGCTTATAAAAAAAACATTATTCTCGCGTTTGATCAAAACCGAAAACACTTCTACAGAACAACTTTTTATCTTTCTCAAACATGGTTATTCCAGGTTTATTATCGGTGGGGTTTATATTCCGCCAAACTCCAATTTGGAGTAATACCAGCAACACTGTGAGTCTGTAGAGATGGTCTGTCATGAATATTCTTCAGCCAACCTATTCTTATTTGAGGACTATAATCTTCCCTCAGCTGTGTGGAGTAACCAAGGGACAGGTCTAGGGGTTAACTGTACACCTGATTCTCAAGCAAACTTTGTTGCATAGAACTTTACTTTCCTGGGCCTGTCTCAGGTTATATCCATACCTAATAACCGTAATGTATTTCTAGATTTAATGTTTAGTCATGTTTCTGACTTATCTGTTTTTCGGGCCAGTGACTTGTTATTTCCGAATGGTGAGCATCATATTGCCTAATCTTGTGAGATCAAGGTGGACGATGTTAAAATGCTTAAGCAAGAAGTATATTTCCATGATTTTAAAAACACAGATTTTACAAACTTCAATCGTTATCTTTCTGCAGTGGAGTGGGATGTGATGCTTGCCAGCATGAATACACATGAAGCTACAAGAATGTTTTATGAAATACTTAATAATGCTATCTTATCTTATGTACCTGTTAAGCTATTTAAAGCCTCGAACTTTCCACATTATTTTAGTGCGGAACTCCGAAGTACTATTATAAATAAAAAAATAGCTCACAAAAACTATATCTCCAGTGGGTTACGCTCGGACTATCTCCAGTTTAGTAATTTGAGATCTCTTTGCAAAGAACTAGTTAAACGTGATTATGACATTTATGTCAGAAATATTGAGGATGATGTCTCCAAGAACCCTAGAAATTTTTGGAAATTTGTCAATCACCACAGAAAATCATCTGGCTGTATGTTTTATAACAATAAAGTGGCTGACAGCGGTCAAGACATTGCTGATCTATTTTCGGAGTTTTTTAGTACTGTATATTGTAAGGCTGATGTATCTTTTGTAGAATATAGATTAGATAACAGGGCGGATATTATAATTAAACCTTTTACCATTTTTGAGATATTTCATAAGATTACTAGGATGTCTAAAAAAATGGAATGTGGTCCTGACAATGTACCTGAATATTTGTTAAGCAATCTTGTCTATAGTATTACTGTTTATTTTGTTTAATAGGTCGCTGGCGGAGGGCGAGCTTCCTGATTTATGGAAGGAGAGTTTTATTGTACCGATCTTCAAGTCGGATGAGAGAGAATGTTCAGAATTATAGAGGCATTTCAAAGCAGTCTGCAATTCCTAAATTGCTTGATGGTTTGGTCCATGATCAACTAAGCTGGATTTGTAAAGGAATGGTGGTAGAAAAACAGCATGGCTTCATGGGAGGTAGGTCGACCGTCACTAACTTGATCACCTATGAGAATGCTCTGGTGGATGCACTGGAGAGGGGATGCCAAGTGGACTCGATCTACACTGACGTCCCCAAGGCATTTAACAGGGTTAGCCATCAAAAACTGTTAGCAAAACTTAGAGCGATGGGATTTCGTGAGCGCTCTGTAAAGTGGCTCAAGAGTATGGTGGTGGGACGCTCGCAGAGAGTGAAGATGGGAGGTTTTATATCCAATAGTATCGAGGTGACCTCAGGAGTTCCTCAAAGGGGGCACTGTGCTCCATTACTATTTAACATCTTTATTAATGATATTGGTCAGGCTGTTCTTGACTGTAGCTTTCTTTTGTTTACCGATGACTTGAAATTGTACCGTGAAATTATGACTGAGGCGGATTGCATGAAGTTGCAAGAGAGCTTGAATCTGTGCATTGGTGCAATCATAACGGATTGTCTTTAAACCCTGGGAAGTGTAGTACGATTATTTTTTGTAGGAAAAAGAATAAAATAACCTTTCAGTACAAGGTCGGTGATGAGGACTTGTTACCGGTCAGTTCTTTGAAGGATTTGGGAGTCATAATGGAGGCTCAGTTGTCGTTTAGGGAACACTACTCTTGCATGACAAGAAAGGCATTCCAAATGTTGGGACTTCTTTTTAAAATCGGAAGAGATCTATCTATTGACTCAATGAAGAAGTTATACTGTTCTCTGGTAAGATCTCACCGAGTAGATTTTTTATGGTTTACAAAAGTCACTATTTTTAATTAAATCTTCGGTAGCCGACTTTTGGTCTAGATTTGCATTACCATCACGATTTTTATTGTCGCTTGTTTTTTCTGGGGTGCTGTTAGCACCTCCACTCTCACTCATTTACACACTAAGATTTAATTAATTTAGAAATATTGATAGAATATATGATTTATTTTTAATACAAATCCGTTAATTTTGGCACTGTTTACTACTTGTGCTCGCGTTCTCTGTAAATTTACCATAAGCGTGTCGCAGAAAACGAATTCTCCGTAGCCAGACTGGCCGCGTCCTAATCTCGATCGCAACCCCTGCGCACACTACTGGATAAGCCTCTTCTAGGTGCTTCCATGACTCTCTATCTTGTCTCGCTGCAATCCAGTTCCATTTCATTTCATAATTTCTCTAGTCCATCTTCCATCCTGTGACCTTACAATGTGACCCCAACTCCATTCTAGTTTCGCCATACACTCTATAACGTTTTATACCCCAGTTCTTCTGCATAACTCTTCATTTCTTACCTTGTCTTTTAGGGTTTAGCCAAGCACGAAACGCTCCATCCTTCTTTGTGCAACTATTGAGGTTTTTGTGAGTGTAAAGGTTTCAACACCATATGTAAGAACCGGCAGGACACATTTGTCGAATCCTTTTCTTTTGGGGCTTATGAACATGCTAGATTTGAAAATATCCCTCAATTTTCCATATATAGCCCAACCTAATCCTATCCTTCTTTGTGATTCACATATTTTTTCAACTAAATCGATGCATATCTGGTCACTGGGTACCAAGTATGTCATCATACTCGTCTTCGAATAATTTATCCTAAACCTACTTTCTCCGTTTCAATTCTAAACTCATTTAACATGTCGTTGTATTCTTTTAGATTTTTCGTTAATAACACTATATCGTCTACACAACGTAAGTTGTTAAGGTATGCAGATTACCTTATTTTCCCAATCGCGTATTTTAAATAAATATTCTAGAACTGTGTAAATAATTTTGGGGACACAGTGTCACTTTGTCGGATTCCTCTTTTGATCTTTATGGTTCTAGTGGGATTATGGAGATTTATAGTCGCTGTGACATTACTATACATGTTTTTAATGATGTTGATTTATCTATCCTACATTCTCTAAGTGCTCTCAAAATGACTTCGATGTTTACCATCTCGAAAGTATTTTTAAAATCTAACACTAGAGTGGCATGTTATATTTAATCTCCTTTTCAATCAGAGTTTTCTGGCATTGTAGATTGCTATATTTTGAATGGAAACCAGCCTAATCTCTTGATTGATAAAAGCCTAGTATTATTTCTAAACAATTTGTAAGTATACGTCTGAATAGTTTATACAAATCGTTAAGCAAGCTAATGGGTCTATAGTTTTCTAGATCTGTTTTTATGTAGCCTTGTTTCATTTTTTTGAGACTTCTTGATAGCGTAGGCAAAGATTGAATAGCTGTTTAATTTTGTTTATCAGTTTTTGGCCTCCGCTCTTTATTGCCTCTATCACCACTCCATCCTCTCCAGGGGCTTTATGAGTCGAAATCTTTTTAAGGACGTGATTAATTTCCTCTGTTGTTATCTTTAGCATCTCTTTCGATCCCTGGCTTATTACTCGACTCATCTGACCCTCTTTCTCATTTGAATTATATTTATTTTATTTATGGGCTATTGCATAGTTCTTCATGAAACTGTTCAACCATGCGGATTATTTCTTCTCTGTTCCACGTGGCTCTACCATTGTTATCCGTTAGCTTATGGATTTGTTTTCTCCCATTTGTCAATTTTCTTCTCAAAACTCTCATACTTTTGTTATTTTCTGTGGTTTGTATAACGTTCTCATTTCTGTAATGCCTTAGATCTCTCTTTATTGCCTTTGATATTTCCTTATTCACATCTTTTGTTCTTTCTTCTCTTTATTATCCTGCATCTCTCTGCACTAATAGATATTCCTATATTAGCTATTACCATTTTGTGGCCGCCGGTTGTTTCGAATTTATTCAACATAGTTACTTCCTTGAATATATGTGTCTTAAAATTATATAAAAACAACACTATGTTTTAATTTCCAATATATTTAACGTCACTTGACAATTGTTTCACCATACAATGGCTTCTTCAGAAGTAAATAAGAAAGAAAAATATTTGGTGGTTAAATAAACTATCCTTAATTGCCTAAGATTATGCTAATCATTTTATTATATTATTTACAGACAGAATTATTTTAAGAATGCAAATCTATGGTACTATTTCCATAAAAAGGATTTCCCTATTAGACCAGTTGTATCGTTTGTTACTGCACCATCTATCAAACTATCACAAAAACTCATCCCTTTACTACGACAACATTGCAAATTTAAACCGAAATATAGTATAGCCAATACCTATGAACTAATCGATAAAATTAAAAATATTAACTTACCGGAAAATTCTAGAATTATCTCATTTGATGTACAAAACTTATTCCCTAGTATCCCACCATATGAAGTCATAGAATTAGTAGATAAGCTCTTAATCAAAAATAAAGTAAACGAAATTATTAAACGGGATATTTTAGATTTACTTACGACGTGCTTGGATCAAAAGTATTTTGAATTCAACGACAACTTTTATACATCTAAAGAAGGTCTAATAATGGGTAATCCTTTAAGTCCGTTACTAGCGGAAATTTTTATGGATCATTTAGAACTAAAAATTCATCAAAACGCGATAAGCAAAAATATGGTTTACTGGTATAGATATGTTGACGATATCATTTCCTGTTTCACGGGAACAGATAGACAACTAACAATCTTCCTTAACTTCCTAAATAATTTGCATCCTAATACTAAATTTACCATAGAATTAGAAACCAATAACTCTATAAATTTCTTAGACATATCTATATCAAAAGTGAACAATAAACACGATTTCTCGATTTTTCACAAACCTTCACATACTGACACAGTCATATACAATAGCTCATCCCACCCGTATCATCACAAAATGGCAGCTTTTAACTCTTTCATACATAGATTGTTACATATCCCTATGACTAAAACTAATTTTAACAAAGAATTCAACATAATCAAACAAATAGCAATTAATAATGGATATGACCCCAACATTATAGATAATATCTTGAATAAAAAATCCTTTAAACAAGCAATCGCTCTAATTTATCCCACAATTAATGACAAAAAATGAACATTTAGTACACTCACATACACAGGGAAAATAACTAGAACAATTTCCAAACATTTAATAAAAAGGAACAATAAAATAGCATTCAAAACCAGTAATTCCTTAGGGAGTATAATTTTGAATAACAAAACCAAATCTAAGAATTCCTTAAAATCAGGAGTTTACTTATTAAATTGTGGATCTTATACTAAAACCTACGTAGGACAAACTGGTAGATCTTTTGAAACTCGCATTAAAGAACATAAACATAGTTATTTAAAAAATAAGAACAATTCACATTACGCAACTCATATAATAAACGAATCTCATAATTTTGATGATACGTTTAAACATCCTACATGTAGAAAATAAATCTAAAAAATTAAATTTGTTTGAATGTCTTGAAATTAACAAACGGAAAAACTCCAGTCAATTATGAAACGAACAGGTAGACTTAAACCATTCACCCTTACTTAATCTTTATTAGTTCTCGGAAATAGTACCATAGATTTGCATTCTTAAAATAATTCTGTCTGTAAATAATATAATAAAATGATTAGCATAATCTTAGGCAATTAAGGATAGTTTATTTAACCACCAAATATTTTTCTTTCTTATTTACTTCTGAAGAAGCCATTGTATGGTGAAACAATTGTCAAGTGACTTTAAATATATTGGAAATTAAAACATAGTGTTGTTTTTACATAATTTTATCATGAATTTCCAACAAGTATCGGCTAACACAATCAAAGATTATATGTGTCTTATCAGTATAGTGCAGTAAAAAAAGGTCAAAATAATGATGAGATAGGCATAGTTTAGATACAGCAATATTATGATTTTATCCTCTCTGGGGTATCATCAGGAGGATTGTCTTAAGTTTTGGACCTCGTAAAACTCTGTACTCTTTTGTTAATAAACAATTTAAATTTTCAAATCTCGTTTTTTGAGCTTAAAATGTGAATAACTCCAGTTAGATATATCGGATCGAGACAAATAAAAAACTAAACTCTGTGTAATGAAATTTCCAACAAATCCCCGTTGGCTTAAAATCGCTCAAATGTGTACATAACCTACAAAATTGGAAAAACAAGCAAAAATCTGTTCTTTTTTTTCATTTTATTGTACAAGTCGACTAAGTGAAGTGAACGACTTGAAATTTTCAAAAAATATGCCATTTAGTCCAAAATGAATCTTTTTTTCAAAATTTAGGGCTCGCCGTCAGCTTTCCGATGCCATTAAAAAATTTTAACCGTTTTTTTGCATTTGTTTATTAATCAAATAACAATAGTAATTTAAAATGAAAATTTTTCAAAACGTATTTGTTGTTATTTGATTAATGTACAAATGTAAACAAAAGAACGGTTAAAATGACTCCAAAAAAAATTTTTTTTAATGGTATCGAAACCTAGAATTTGAAAAAAAAGGATCCATTTTAAACCAAATGGCATAAAATGGCGGGCAATTCAAATTTTAAATAACAAATTCAATTGGGCCCACTGAGCTCAATATTTTTGATCCAAAATTTCAGGGTATTTTTGCTATAACAAAAGGCATATTTTCTTAGTCGATCGGTACAATAAAATGGAAAAAAAACAGTTTTTTTGTCGGTTATTTCAATTTTGTAGATTATGTAAGCACTTAAGCGACTTAAAACTAACAAGGATTTGTTGGAAATTTCATTACAAAAAGTTTGTTTTTTTTGTCTCGATCTGACATATATAACCGAAATTATTCGCATTTTAAGCTCAAAAAAATCATTTTGAAAACTTCAGTTGTTTATAAACAAAAGAGCACAAGTTTTTTGACATCCAAAACTCAGGACAATACTCTTGTGATACCCCAGAGAGGATAAAATCTTAATATTGCTGTATTTAAACTATACAATTTCAAATTCTTTTCAACTCTAACCTGAACTAACCTGAACATCTTTTTTTACTGCACTAGTAATAATGAAATCAATTTCACTTCTCGTCGTACCATCTGGACTTTGCCACGTCCAACGTCGTGTTCCGTATATACAAGTTCCTTTCCAGAAACAAATTTAAGAAGGTTTCACCACGTTGGTTTCTCTCAGGACTGCCACATTTTCCGAGAGCCGTCTTTGTTGTGTTTTTTTTAATTAACATTAAAATATTTGAACAATTCTGTACATAATCTCACTCTTACGGCTAAATTTCGCCGTAATTTTGGATCAATAATTATAATCATAATTATATAATATAACTGAATCTAACAATATATTCTGAATGTGACAAATGAAACGAAAAATTTTCTCAACAGTAGGCGGTTAATAGAATTAGATTGGACTACCGCTATTACAGTCTTTGTCGGCCCAATTCTCGACCCTTTTAATTCTACTTTTCTTAAATATCTTACTACTAAAACACATACATCAAATCGTATTAAATGAATTAATCCTTTATAAAAAGATTTATAGAATATACTGCTATTTTTAAATAACAAAATATAGAAACACACAAGTCTTCTTTGTTTCCTCCATGAAAGCACAAATAATGATTTTCTGAAATACGAGGCGGTATTTTTGTACTACTGTACTAGTTTCAGTTTAACATCAGCCACAGTATAAGTACTAAACATGGGTACACAGAACTTTTTTGAACGATCATCGAAAATAGCTGAAGCTGAGCAGCTGAGCTTACGCGTGACCCATGAAGCAGCTTTTGCTGGAAAACAGCAACATATATATATATATATATATATATATATATATATATATATATATATATATATATATATATATACAACGTTACAATAGAGGTTTTCACGGATGGTGGAATGTAATGCATTAAAATTCCGGGATTCAGTCCGTTCGTCTAACAATGAATTTGCACGACAAATGTTAGTTATTGTTATATATATATATATATATATATATATATATATATATATATATATATATATATATATATATATATATATATATATATATATATATATATATATATATATATATATATATATATACATACATATATATATATATATATATATATATATATATATATATATATATATATATATATATATACATACATATATATATATATATATATATATATATATATATATATATATATATATATATATATATATATATATACATATGTATGTATATATATTACACATATATCCCAAATACAGATTTATTACTCGAACTATCATTTTGATAGATAACATAGATTTTAAAAGTTCATTTGAAATAAAAAGAAAATGTTTACCTGTATGAGTGATAGTGTAATAATAGATCGTAGATATCTACGATCTATTATTGTCCTATCCACAATAAGCCAGAAAGCTGCAGTGCACAAACCTTTACAATCGCCTACCCTACCTACAATCTATGTCACAATAATCAACCATCATGTTGTTACCACAAAACACAAATGAATCTGAAAAGTCTCATATAAGCTAGCCACCCATATTTAAAAATTGCGGTCGGTTCTAGGTGAAATATCTTAATATTTACCGTTTTCGAAGAGGTTTACAATAAAAGTCTTATTGTAAACCTTTTGGAAATGGTCGCCAGAGTGATCTGAATAAATTAAGTAGAACAGATATACTGTATATTATTTCAGAAGTGTAAAAAGTAAGGGACATTTAGAACCGTTTTTATTCGGCTTAAACAGAAGCACTGCCCAAATAAGTATTCTATAAAACCAAACACGATAAAATTTTATAGATAATAACAAATAAGTTACATATCGTTGCGAGCAAACAGCAAGGCACCATATAATAATTCATAATATTAATTTCAATATTATCATCAATTTAGATATATATAGAAACCAAAGCAACCACAAGTATACCTTTTTTGTGAATCTGTTCTGGCATAACATAAAATAGCTTAATTGAGTCTTGACAAAATTGTGGATAAAGACAAAGTGTAGTGTATTATGTTAAGTGAAAAGATTTGAAACAGTCCTGAACCAACAGAAAATGATTACTGCTATGGATGATATAAATTAGACTATAGTGACTACAGCTACTATTTACTAATCTTTTTTAAATAATATACAGGAAGCATACAATAACTGGTCATCAAAAAATGACAGAATGGATTTAGAAACAATTTTACTAGCTGTTAGTTCCTATCTGAAAGAGAGAAAGAAAAATTGGCTAATTTAAAACATTTATATGGAGTGGTTGTTATAATGTATGAAATTCTCTTTCAAATCGATATTTGCCAGAGTACATAGGAGGGTATATTGAACAAAAAATATACCAATACAATGAACGTTCATCAACTATAATATTCAAGGAACATCTCGTTACGGGCAAAGCCTCCAATAGGAGCTGCAATCTTAACACAAACCTAAAGGCCCGTTTTCGATCATATACAAACTACTCATGTGAATTATAGGAATTTTTTCTTTGTGTTTTCGATCCCTGAGAGGCAGAAACCTATACAAACCCAAGATTTTTTATGTTTATATTAATATATATAATAAAAAAAGTTTTATATTAACTATGAGACATCAAGTTCAAGAGAATTAACAATGCAATACTTGCCTAAAAAGTTGTGCGAACCAGTTCCAGCAACTAACCTTTTCGCGCCACAGTAATATTCGAACGTATCTCATAATATTATTACTAATGTACTAGATTAATTTTATAACAGATCTTTTTAGTTCAAAAACGGTTCTGATGATTACGACGCGCTGCACCGCGCCCAATTTATCAATCTAGTAAATAATTTAACCAAATCATCATACTTAGTCAATGTAATCTACGTTTGGGTATAAAAGTACTTTGCGAAAATTGTGGTCTAAAAAAATTATATATTTTTTAATAAACTAATTTCAGTTAAGTTTTATTTAATGTGTAAAAAGCATTAACCTAAATCATATATATATATATATATATATATATATATATATATATATATATATATATATATATATATATATATATATATATATATATATATATATATATATATATATATACATATATATATATATATATATATATATATATATATATATATATATATATATATATATATATATATATATATATATATATATATATATATATATATATATATATATATATATATATATATATATATATATATATATATATATATATATATATGTAACAAGCTTTAATATATAATGTATTTTTTTATAATAATGACGGTATCTATATTCCATAGTTCATATTTCCAAAAAACGGTACTAAGTTAGTATTAATAGTACAATTTGAAACACATTTAATTTCAGCTGCAGCTCCTTGCCGCGAGGGGATTTCTCATTTCACTTCAGGGAAAAATTGCGAATATTCAAAATACTTATTTTTTTTCGCTTATTCCTTACTTACAGAAAAACTCTCTATACTTTCTCTGTACTCTTTAAAAAGTTATATGGAAATTAAATTAAATTTTGCATTAGTGTTAAAAAACCAATCTACAATATCAAAGGATTCGGTCGAAATTATTTAAAGCCTCAATACAATATAAAATTGTCAACAAAGACTGGGACACAAAAATATTAGTAAAAGATCACATAAGATCTAAAATTATATTTTATAAGACTGAATTGCCAAATCGAAATAGTAGATAATTTATAGGAATACCTCTTCATCCTCCTCCACAAACAAAGTGGCTCCTCCTAACAAACAGAGTAACTCTTCCTCCTAAGAATAATATTAATAATTTTTAAATATTAATATATGCCTCGTCCCAACAAAATATTCTTGAAGTAGGTCCAATCCCATCCATGTGTAGAGTAAAAAAGGGAGTTAAGGATTACATTGAGACTTGCCAAAGCTTAATGTGCATTCAGTAACATAAGAATATATTGTCAATATTTAACCAATGATTTGCACTAACAAATTAATAAGATGGATAAAACTTTTTGTAAATTAGTCAACGAATAATTTTATTATTCATGTATACATTGGGTCAATTATTACAATGATTTGACAAATTTATATGTAGATGGTGTAAAATCATATGACCGTTATTTTGAAGCACTAAACATAATGGAATTTGTAAAGGAATTAAAGAAAAACCTACCAAGTGCAAGTCAGACTTGTAAGTGATTGCTTTTAAAATAAAAATTTATCCTTTGATATTATTAAAATATATAAACCAATATATTTTAATTAGGCCACGATTTTAGTAAAGTACTTTAAAAAAAAATTTATACCCAAACAAAGAGGATGTACTGTAGATTAGATTGATTAAATAAGATGATTTGGTTAAATTATTTACTAGATTGATAAATTTGGCGCGGTGCAGCTCTTCGAAATCATTAGAACCGCTTTTGAACAAAAAAGATTTGTTATAGAACAGTAATAATATTATGAGATACGTTCGAATATTACTGTGGCGCGAAAAGGTTAGTTGTTGCAACTAGTTAGCACAACTTTTCAGGCAAGTATTGCATTGTTAATTCTCTTGAACTTGATGTCTCATAGTTAAGATAAAACTTTTTTTATTATATATGCTAATATAAACGTAAGAAATCTTGGGTTTATATAGGTTTCTGCCTCTCAGGAATTGAAAACGCAAAGAAAAAATTCCTTTAATTCACTTGTGTATTTTGTATATGATCAAAACGGGCCCTTACGTTCGTGTTAAGATTGCAGCTCCTATTCGAGGCTTTGCCTGTAACGAGATGTACCTTGAATATTATAGTTGATAAACGTTCATTGAACTGGTATATTTTTTGTTCAATATACCCTCCTATGTACTTCGGCAAATATCGATTTGAAAGAGAATTTCTTACATTTTAACAACCACTCCATATAAATGTTTTAAATTAGCAAATTTCTCTTTCTCTCTCCATATATATCATCCATAGCAGTAATCATTTTCTGTTGGTTCAGGACTTTTTCAAATCTTTTCAGTTAACATAATACATTGTCTTTTTCCGCAATTTTGTCAAGACTCAATTAAGCTATTTCATATTATGCCAGAACAGATTCACATAAAAAGTCTACGTATGGTTTTGGTTTCTATATATATCTAAATTGATGATAACATTGAAAATAATGTTATGATTTATTATATGGTGCCTTGTACCCAGCTGTTTGCTTGCAACGATATATAACTTATTTGTTATTATCTATAAAAGTTTATCGTGTTAGGTTTTATAGATTATTTATTTGGGCAGTGCTTACGTTTAAGCCGAATGAAAACGATTCTAAATGTCTCTTATTTTTTACACTTCTTCAATTTATTCAGATCACTTTGACACGTGATTTAGCCTGGCGACCATTTCCAAGAGGTTTACAATAAGACTTTTATTGTAAACCTCTTCGAAAATGGTAAATATTAAGATGCTTCACATAGAGCCGACCGCAATTTTTAAATATGAGCGGCTAGCTTTTATGAGACTTTTCAGATTCATTTGCATTTTGTGATAACAACATTATGGTTCATTATTGTGACATAGGTTGTAGGTAGGGTAGGCGATTGTAAATGTTTGTGTACTGCAGCTTCATGGCTTATTGTGTATAGGACTTTTATAAAAATGACAATAATATATCTACGATCTATTATTAAACTATCACTCATAAAGGTAAACATTTTTTTTTTTATTTCAAATGAACTTTTAAAATCTATGTTATCTATCAAAATGATAGTTCGAGTAATAAATCTGTAAATGGGTTTTTTTTAAGATTTATACAGTAGATATGGAGCGGCAAGAACTAACCTTTTCCGGAATTGGGCTAAATATAACTACAAGTTGGCTAGAATGACCAGTAGGAGAAATTTTTTATTGAAGTGTAGCTCAACGAGACCCTAAACACATTGTACAAAACTTTGGTTACATGAACAACCTGATGTCAGATAGACCAGACGACAATAGGAAGATCCAGCGCTCCAAAAGTAAGTTTGTGCCCTAATGAAGGTCTCAACAAAGGATCGAAATATAGGCTTAATGAACATTGTGTGAACATCTGTTATGCCCTTTGCCGAGTTCCCCAATTAATTTCATCTTGGGAAAAAATTTTGTTAGGTACGGCAACTTTTGCTCCATGGTTTTATTTTTTATAGAAATGGGGTTTCTTCAAGATTTATACAGTAGATATGGAGCGGAAACAACTAACCTTTTCCGAAATTGGGCTAAATATAACTACAAGTTGGCTACAATGACCAGTAGGAAGAATTTTTTATTGAAGTGCCGTTCAACGGGACTTGTCCCTAGACACATTGTACAAAACTTTGGAGGCATGAACAACCTGATGTCAGATAAACCAAACGACAATTGGAAGATCCAGCGCTTCCAGAATAAGTTTGTGCCCTGATGAAGGTCTCAACAAAGGATCGAAATATAGGCTAAATGAACATTGTGTGAACATCTGTTATGCCCTTTGCTGAGTTCCCCAATTAATTTCATCTTGGGAAAAAATTTTGTAAGATACGGCAACTTCTGCTCTCTGGTTTTATTTTTTATAGAAATTGGGTTTCTTCAAGATTTATACAGTAGATATGAAGCGGAAACAACTAACCTTTTCCGGAATTGGGCTAAATATAACTACAAGTTGGCTAGAATGACCAGTAGGAGGAGTTTTTTTATTGAAGTGCCGCTCAACGGGACACATTGTACAAAACATTGGATGCATGAACAACCTGATGCCAGATAGACCAAACGACAATAGGAAGATCCAGCGCTTCCAGAGTAAGTTTGTGCCCTGATGAAGGTCCCAACCAAGGACCGAAATATAGGCTAAATGGATTGTGTGAACATCTGTTATGTCCTTTGCCGAGTTCCCCAATTAATTTCATCTTGGGAGAAAAATTATATATATATATATATATATATATATATATATATATATATATATATATATATATATATATATATATATGGTGCTGTTTTCCAGCAAAAGCTGCTTCATGGGTCACGCATAAGCTATTTTCGATGATCGTTCAAAAAATTTCTGTGTACCCATGTTTGGTACTTATACTGGGGCTTATCTTAAACTGAAACTGGTACAGTAGTAAAAAAATAACCAGCAGTTATACTGGATTTTTATATGGTGATAAAATTACTTATCCAAGGGCAAGAAGTATACGATATACTCTAGAAAAATAGGAGCTATATTATTTGTTTGTAATTACTCTTACTCAGGGTATACTTGATATCAAACGTAAACTTTATTATTACATCTTTATCACTTAGGGTGAGGTTATTAAGTAATATTAGCCAAATTCAATTTTGTCTAAGTATCTGTTACGTGATTACAAACCGCCTCGTATTTCAGAAAATCATTATTTGTGCTTTCATGGAGGAAAAACCGAAGACTTGTGTGTTTCTATATTTTGTTATTTAAAAATCGCAGTACATTTTATAAATGTTTTTATAAAGGATTAATTCATTTAATACGATTTGATGTAGGTGTTTTAGCAGTAAGATATTTAAGAAAAGTATAATTAAAAGGGCCGAGAATTAGGCCTAAAAAGACTGTAATAGCGGTGGTCCAATCTAATACTATTAACGGCCTATTGCTGAGGAAATTTTTCGTTTCATTTTTCACATTATACTAGTAGAATGAAAAAATAGAATTAAAAAATCTATGGAAATACACAAACAGGAGATATAAGAAAACTGCTGTGCTTTACTTAAAATGTTATGGTATAATACGAATTTGGTCAAGGTAACACTTTTTTAGCAAATGCAAAATCATTACCCCTACTCTGCTGAATATACATATATATATATATATATATATATATATATATATATATATATATATATATATATGTATGTATGTATGTATGTATGTGTATATATATATATATATATATATATATATATATATATATATATATATATATATATATATATATATATATATATTGTGGCGGAGGAATAATCATAGTGCATTTGCTTAAAAAGGGTTCCGAACAGTACACACAAGTCCTGTAAAACAAAAAGAAGTAAATAAAACCCATACGGCATTTTAGTCCACATTCCCTGATTTTGTCAGAACCTAATTTGACCAAAAAACACACCCTCCAATTAGCCAAAAGGTTTACAGAACTACAAAAGTTTTTTTCTAAAAAGAGTCTCTAAAAATTCTGTGTCTCTGCAGGAGGATATTAAACCCTGTTCTAGAGGCATGAATTTCTCGGTCAGTATAATCCACCACCACTGGATATACTAATGACGTTTAAAAAGCTAATCCCCAACAACTCATGTAGGTGGAGTCGAAATCCAAGACCCCATCCGCTTCGGTGACCATAACCACCTGTTATACTCACAATACATAGTGATCAACATTCCGCGTTTTAGTTCCTTGCCCCTATAAATAACCTCGACCAAATAAACAATACACTGTATTTTTGATACTGTTAATCGCACCAATACACCGACCCGGTAAATCGATGAGTTCGTTTACGGCAGAATATAAATTCCAACAAAATAAGTGCTAAATCAACTAAAACTATGGAAAGATGTAATTAATAAGAGAAAAGTTTATGTTAATCAGGGGCCTATTCATTAATTTTATTACTCCAAAATTACGGCGAAATTTAGCCGTAAGAAAGAGATTATGTGAAGAATTGTTTAAATATTTTAATGTTAATTGAAAAAAAAACATCACAAAGACGGCTCTCGGAAAATGTGGCAGCCCTGAGCGATACCAACGTGGTGAAACCTTCTTAAATTTCCTTCTGGAACGGAACTTGTATATAATGAACGGACGTGGACGTGGACGTGGCAAAGTCCAGATGGTAGGACGAGAAGTGAAATTGATTTCATTATTACTAGTGCAGTAAAAGAGATGTTAAAAAAGTTGAAAAGAATTTGGAATTACATAGTTTAAATACAGTAATATTATAATTTTATCCTCTCTGGGGTATCACCAGGAGTATTGTCCTGAGTTTTAGATGTCGAAAAACTTGTGCTCTTTTATTTATTGAAGTTTGAATTGAAGTTTTCAAAACGCTTTTTTGGAGCTTAAAATGTGAATAACTTCACTTATATATGTCAGATCGAGACAAAAAAAAACAAACTATTCGCTCAAGTAATCTACATAATCTACAAAATTGAAATAACCGACAAAAAACTGTTTTTTTTTTTTTCATTTTATTGTACCGATCGACTAGTGAGCCGATCGGCTTGAAACTATCAGAAAATATGCCTTTTGTTATAGCAAAAATACCGTGAAATTTTGGTTCAAAAATATTGAGCTCAGTGCATTACATTTGTTATTTAAAATTTGAATTGCCCGCCATTTTATGCCATTTAGTCTAAAATGGATCCTCTTTTTTCAAAATTTAGTTTTCGACACTACCTTTCCGATACCAAAAAATTTAAATATATATATATATATATATATATATATATATATATATATATATATATATATATATATATATATATATATATATATATACAGTAATACCCCGCTTTACGCGAGGGATACGTTCCGAAAAAAATCGCGTTAACTGAAATTCGCGTATATCGAGGTTTATGATTAAACATAGTCAAAATTTAATACAAAAAAATACAAATCATTTTAATCAATCACTTTAATTCTAAGAACACTTTATGCAATACATACTCTTATTTTTTACGGAAAAATACATCTATTGTCTTTTGGATAACGTTTTGTTTACGTTCTTGTAAAATACGTTCATAACACCCAACACTGTTTTTAATTGTTTGACACACGGTCAAGACATGGTCATCATTATTGTCTATACTCTGCAATATGTCCAAACCTGAATAAATTTTTGAAAGTGCATTTTGTATTTCCCCTGAAGATAAAACTTTCTCTTCTACTTGTTCTTCCTCATCGTAGATAGGATTATTCTGTAACTCGATCAGATCTTCATTGCTAATAGGATCGTCGTGCGTTGCTACAAGTTCTACGAGATCTTCTACCGTGACATCTTCAAGTTCAGACCCCTCAATCATTGCAGCAATGTCTTCAAGCACTTGTCTCTGCATCTGGACAATTCTTCTAGGTGCTTCCACTACATCTGGCCAAAGATTACGCCACACCCCATTCATACAACTCATTTTAACTTCCTTCCAAGCCTCTTCTATGTTGTGAATAGACTTCATAATGTTGTATGACTTCCACCACTCTCGCATAGACTGTCTTCCTTCCCCGTCAGTTTCATGAATTAGTTGGCTAAAAGTGCGGCGATGGTAATAAGCTTTGAAGTTTGCTATTGCTCCCTGGTCCATAGGTTGTAATATTGACGTAGTGTTTGGTGGAAGGAACTTTACGTACACTTTTAAGTCTCTGGGCGTATCAAGTGAGGTTGGATGTCCTGGGGCATTGTCTAAGAGTAATATAACTTTAGGTTCAAGCCCATTTCTGTCACAGTATGATTTGACTGATGGGCAAAAACTATTAGAATACCATTCTTGAAAAATTTCCCGTGTAACCCACGCCTTTCTATTTGATCGCCACACAACTGGTAGACTTGTCTTGTCTGTGCCTCGCATTGCACGGGGTGTTTCTGAATGGTACACTAGTAAAGGTTTCAGTTTGAAATCACCAGTGGCATTACCACCCAGCAGAAGTGTTAGTCGATCTTTCGCAGCTTTGAAACCACTGGCTTGACGTTCTTCCTTAGAAATGAATGTTCGAGATGGCATTTTTTTCCAGTAAAGTGCGGTCTCATCAACATTGAAGATGAGACAAGCAGGAATTTTCTCTCGTCTAACGAAGTCTTGAAACTTGTCTGGAAACTCAGCTGCAGCTTGAATGTCCGCGCTGGCCGCCTCGCCTGTTATGTGGATATTGTGAAGATTAGAACGCTGCTTGAACCGATGGAACCAGCCTCTGCTGGCAGCAAAAGTCGGAGTGGCACTCCCTTCTCCTTCTTTTGTTTTCAGCATCTCATACAAAGATTTTGCTTTTGTGCATATGAGATCTTGACTTAGTGGTGTGTTCTTCTTATTCAAATCTTCGATCCAGACTGACAGTAATTTCTCCATTCTTTCTAAGATAGATGATCTCGAACGAGAAAGTTTTGTTGCACTTATAGGTGTTGAACCTTCGCTGGAGATTTTAATTTTTTCCCGATTTTTATAAATCGTTCTCACAGTCGATTCTGAGAGTCCAAAATCTCTCCCAACAATTGTTGCTTTGCCTCCATTTTCCATTCTTCTTAACACTTTCATCTTCAATTCCAAAGTGACGCTTTTACGCTCTTTTTTCTTTACAGGCGGCATTTTTAACGTAGGGTTAAATTATGTATGTATGTATCTCCAATAAATATTAAAACAAAACTGCCAGCCGACCGAACTAACATTACGGAACAAATGAACACACGAAACGAACGAGGAAATCCCCATAGAACAAAGTCGAAGGACAGGGAATTCCCAATTCTTCAAAGAGAATATTCAGAGAAAGCGGGGATCCCCCCGCGACCATAGAGAAGTTAATGACTACATGAGCGCGAAATTTGAAATTCGCGTTATAGTGAAACCGCGCGTAACGGGGTCGCGCTAAGCGGGGTATTACTGTATATATATATATATATACATATATATATATATATATATATATATATATATATATATATATATATATATATATATGTATATACATATATATATATATATATATATATATATATATATATATATATATATATATATATATATATATATATATATATATATATATATATATATATATATATATATATATATATATATATATATATATATATATATATATACATATATATATATATATATATATATATATATATATATATTTACTAGCCGGGCCCGCGGCTCCGCTCGCGTGGACTTGATTCACCACTATCGTCACTGCTTATCCCTTAGGTTATCCAACGTATTAAAATATCTCCCATTATTTCCCCTCATCTCCCAATATTTCTCCTTATCTCCCATTATCTCTACATAATTTCCATTATCTAGGCTTATCTCTGCTCATCTCCCATTATTTCTCCTTACCTCCCATTATTTCTCCTTATCTCCCATTATCTCACCTTATCTCCCATTATCTAGGCTTATCTCGACTTATCTCTTAATATTTCTCCTTATCTCCCATTATTTCTCCTTATCTCCCATTATCTCACCATAACTCCCATTATCTAGACTTATCTCTGCTTATCTCCCATTATTTCTCCTTATCTTCCATTATTTATACTTATCTCCCATTATCGAGGCTTATTTCGACTTATCTCCCATTATTTCTCCTTATCTCCCATTATCTCACCTTATCTCCCATTATCTAGGCTTCTATCGAATTATGTAGAACATATGTATAAATTTATAAAAACACGTAAATCGGATAAGTGGTTCTCAAGTGATAAGCGCACTAACGGACAGACAGACAGACAGGCAGAAAGACAGGCAGACAGACAGAGAGACGTTGCATTTTATATATATTCTAGATAGAAGATTATAGATAACTTGGCCAGAGAACAAATGTATGAATTAAAAAAAAAAAACACGTAAATAGGATAAGTGGTTCTCGAGTAATAAGCGCACTAAAGACAGACACACATTTAATATATATTATATTCTTTGCTACTTGATATTGTTCCATATTTAATGCTTTAGGCAGTGTATTGCAAGAGAACGCGCTAGCGGCAAACTTTCCTTCGACTTGATTCACTATTATCGTCACTGCTTATTCCTTATGTGACCTAACGTAATAAAATATATCCTATAACCTGGTCAGACAACATATATATGTTTAACAAAAAAGCACGTAAATCGGATAAGTGATTCTCCAGTAATAAGCGCACTAACGGACAGGCAGACAGACAGAGAGACGTTGCATTTTATATATATTATAGATATTCTTTGCTACATGATATTGTTCTATATTTAATGGTTTAGCATGTTTTAAAAAAAAGCACGTAAATCAGATAAGTGGTTCTCTAGTGATAAACGCACAAACGGACAAACAGACAGAGAGACGTTGCATTTTATATATATTATTGATATCCTTTGCTACATGATATTGTTCCATATTAGGGACTTCATTCACTATTTTACGCCACTGCTCCTTCCTTATCCTACCTGTCGTAATAAAATATAGCCTATAACCTGGCCAGAGAACACATGTATGTTTAAAAAAAAAAAGTACGTAAATCGGATAAGTGGTTCTCCAGTGATAAGCGCACTAACGGACAGACAGACAGAGACACGTTGCATTTTTATATATATTATAGATTATAGATATTCTCTGCTACATAATATTGTTCCATATTTAATGGTTTAGGCTGTGTATTGCAAGAGAATGCGCTAGCGGCAAACTTTTTTCCGACTTCATTCACTATTATCGTCACTGCTCATTCCTTATGATACCTATCGTAATAAAATATAGCCTATAATCTGGCCGGAGAACATATGTACGTTTTAAAAAAAAAAAAAAGTACGTAAATCGGATAAGTGGTTCTCGAGGGATAAGCGCACTAACGTACAGACAGACAGACAGAGAGACGTTGCATATTATATATATTATAGATATAGATTATTATTATTAATATATAACCTGGCAAAGAATATATGTATGAATTTAAAAAAAGACATATAAATCGGATAAGTGGTTCTCGCGTGATAAACGCACTAATGGACAGACATACAGATAGAGAGATATTGCATTTTATATATATTATAGATTATAGATTATAGATATTCTCTGCTACATAATATTGTTCCATATTTAATGGTTTAGGCTGTGTATTGCAAGGGAACGCGCTAGCGGCAAACTTTTTTCCGACTTCATTCACTATTTTACGTCACTGCTCGTTCTTTATGCTACCTGTTGTAATAAAATATAGCCTATAACCTGGCCAGAGAACATATGTATGTTTTAAAAAAAAGTACTTAAATCGGATAAGTGGTTCTCCAGTGATAAGCGCACTAACGGACGGACAGACAGACAGACAGAGACGTTGCATTTTATATATATTTATATATATATATATATATATATATATATATACATATATATATATATATATATATATATATATATATATATATATATATATATATATACATATACATATATATATATATATATATATATATATATATATATATATATATATATATATATATATATATATATATATATATATATATATATATATATATATATATATATATATATATATATATATATATATATATATATATATATATATATATATATATATATATATATATATATATATATATATATATATATATACATAACATATATATATATATATATATATATATATATATATATATATATATATATATATATATATATATATATATATATATATATATATATATATATATATATATATATATATATATATATTTATATATATATATATATATATATATATATATATATATATATATATATATATATATATATATATATATATATATATATATATATATATATACCAAATAAATTATCAAAGATAATTTTCATTCAATTTACACCTGATGAAGAATATTTCAAATTTTTTTGATAGGGCTTTTGCCATTTTTTTAAATGATACAAAGAAAAGTATGCGCAAGTGTTACATCATGTATATTTTTGAACTCGAGTATTTCATTTGATACCGGGGACAATCGCGCGTGATAAACGGAAGGACGGACGGACACCGAAGTGATCCGTAAGAAATCCTGTTGTGTTCAAACATATCAATGAGGCTGAATAAGAACTTTTAGAAGTTTCAGCGTACTAAAACAATGTAAAACACATTTAGAACCTACTGTGTAAAAAATGGAGAAATTAGTAAAGGAAATGTAAGAAGAGTTCATTATACTAGAGGCATGTTCTCGATACTACTCATTGGCTAGTGAGGAAACTGAAGCTCAAGATTGGTCATTATATTTTGAGTTAATAGATCAAGTTTCACTATGTCAAGAAGAAGACAAGCGTCTAATGGCTATTTAAAAACAAATAACTTAAGATTTTTGGCAGAGTTTGAATTGTTAGGATTAGATGAAAACATTGCATTAATTAAAGATATGTTTTAATAAATACTTATTTTGTTATAGTAGTTGTGGCATTACATGTTATAAAATAAAACATTTATTAATGTTTTTAATTTAATAAAGTACAGATAGGTGGCGACTTTGAGGGATAAATATATTTTATTATTAAAGCTGAATTACATGTTTAAATAATACTTTTTTTTAATATATATTGCTTTTTCATTTCCTTTAATACAGACAAACAGTCCTTGATGTTGTTAGACAATATCAGCAAAATAGTGAAGAGGTGACTATCCTAAATTCCAATTAGTGTAGCGATAATGTTTCATTAGTCAAATTGCTTCTTTATGTAATTTTGGAGAAAGCGAATTTAAGGCAAAAGGTTGCTTAAATATATAGTACCTTATTTTTTCTCCATTGCAAGCAATTAATTCTTCGGGAATAAATTTATTCTTCTCATTCATAAATCTGTGTGTATCCATAACAAGCCTCTTATTCACAGTAATGTTAATTAATCTTTAAATTAGAAAATTTCTTGTTTAGAGTATTCCTCTATTACTGTTTTAGGTTCTTCTAATATAATAACCAAACACCATGATGAAACACCAACTTGTTTACCATCATTTTAGAAAATATCATTATTTTTTAAGTCAAAGACATAACCAGAACTTTTTTTAATCTGTATAATAATATATTAAAATTCAAGGGTGAGGATGAAATTTAAAGCTGTTTTACTTTTTCCGTCAAAGGATTCTAGCTTAATATTTTATCGTGTATTATTAGATATAAACTGTTGTTTTAGCTGGATTTATTTCCTTTGTTTCGAATTCAATCCTTATTGTTACTGGACCACTCTGTAATAAATCTTTTTGATGTGAACAGTTAATATAGATAATAGATGCATTAGACTTAAATTCTATTAGATTAAATTTGAGTTATATTGGCAAATTATAATATACTTGACGAAAATTCGAAAACATTTCATATAGTGTAGCAAATTTTTTATTTTAAAATCAAGTTGGAGATTGTTGTATGTCTTTCAGAATTTACAAGTAGTTGTATATTTCTTAGTTTACAATGATCAAATTTACTCATATCAACTTATACATTACCACGTCTATTGTTTTGGAAAGTAATTAATATATGAGGTGGAGTCTGAACTTGAGAAAAAGTTTTTACAGGCCAATTGTGTCCTGTAGTTTCTAATAATTCTGGATATTCAACTAATTTCCAACTCCAGAAAGTGATAAGAATATTAATAATTTTAGTGAGAGCTAACTCCTGAGGGATGGCTACAGTAAGATTAGGAACTATCCAACCAAGTTTGGTTATTGTAATTTTAGGTTTTTCATCTTCAACAGTGGATATTAAAGAATTACTATCAACATTATTCTTGTTGAGAATTCAAAAATAATTTGTTGCAATCTTTCAAATCTTGAATAAATCTTTAATGCTATACATCATATTTCCTCTATCATTGGCCATAAACTTTTCTCCTGTTTTTGCTTTTGTATACCATCCTCCATTTTCTAACTTTGCACAAGCCTTTAAGTATAGAAGTTGTTCCGATATCTCTAACAGAATCTATAGTAACACCATTTAAAACATAACGTAATGGCTGGTAAGTGGCTGGCCGTGGCTCGGTGGTGTAGTACTTTACTACTGTGCAGAAGATCGAGGGTTCAATCCCGCAGGTCGGTATACTTATTTATTAATTGATCTAAGTATATTTGGCCTGGCCACGTACATAGGTAATAGTTGTTTGGAGAAACGCAAATAACGTCCGTGGCAGCACTATCGCGTTTTTTAAAAAGGTGTCGTGAAATACAAAAATGTATGTTTCGGCACTTGACAACGTTGACGGGTATTACGACATCCTCGCCGATATTCTTGGGATATGGAAAAAGGGGACTGAGGCGGGGAGCTGAGTGATAAAAAAGTAAGTCTTTAAATAACAGCGCTGGTGCATTGTCGATTAATATGTTGGTTTTAATGGAATATTGTCCTCGAAAGAAAGTACTTCCCAACTTAAAATTAATTCATCCAAAAGAACATTTTCCTTAATGTTCAAATATTCTATTGTTATTTAATTTTAAAACCTTAATTTAGGAGAAATTGTCCATTTGTTAGTATTAACTTTAGGGGGTTTAATTTATTACTAAATAAAATTCATCTGTGCTCTTTTTCTTCAAGCTTTTTTATACTAAAGTTTTGTAATAAAATTGAAGCTTCTAATATAGAATTACCATCGTTCATTTAAATCTTTAAAATGAAGTCTCATCGTTATGACTGCTCCCCTAAAATTGATAAGTTCACCCTCCTGATCTAGTATTTTAAAAGTTATTTTATCTATTATCTTAGCAGTCACTGAAAATGTTGTGGTGTTTCTATTATTTTAAAACCAGGTATTATTGAATTTGCTTTAATAATTTTTGCAGGGTAATCTGATATATATCTACATTGGGCTCTAATAGTTTAGTTCTAAACTAACAGTTTACCAATCGTTCCGTACTGAAAGGTTGTCGAAACTGATGATTTAAAATGTGTACGTAAGTTATTATTATTTGCAAAAATGCTAAAATTAATACCGTTTTGGGAGTAATGATTTTGTAAATATTTGTTTATATCTTCCAACTGGTACCTACCTGGCGGTATAAAAGTTACAGTGAATCATGAATCATTACATTGTTGCTCCCATTAATTCTTGAAATTTACCAATTTCTATCAGTATTTTTGTCCAGATATATCGGAGGGTTAAATTCTGCTGTTAAAATAGCATACTTATCACTAATTTCAAAACTTTATGACATAATACCTTCATGTAATTAACTCAGATTGATGTCCCACATTACCATATCTATCAAAGTATTGTATATTTTTATCTTTTCTCTAATGAATACCATCACTATTAAAATTATTTAAATTAACAATACCATTTTCATGGTTATTATTTCTTCTAGGCAGTTTATCCCTCATAAATACACCTCGAACATTTGGGAATTAGTAAAAACTTGACATAATTAATTCAAAATTCGTAAGAGGTTTTGAGAAATATTCTTATATATAATTTTAAATATAGATGACATTCTGTTTTATATTGTTTTAGACTTCTTTTTTTTAATTGCTATTAATTCCATACAGACAATGAATTCATTATGTCTTTTAGTTTTGCCTAGTTTTTGGTTTTCTGATTTTGCATCATGGATAGCTTTTACAATGCCCGCCGCTCCTCCTTTAAGAGCGCCAAAAGCCGACAGACCAGCAAATACGGGTAGAAACTCTTCAGTTTCGGGAATTGGTATTACTTTAGTAGTAGTATAACTAACAATAAACTCTACCTGAGATGAGTCACTGTGCTTGCCGGATGGCATGTGTCCATCGGAAGTGGGTGTGGTCGATAGTTCAGAGCCTCAAAGGTAACGCAATGATAGAAGAATACATAAAATGGTGAAAGCGTCGTGTGTTTAGGTGAATAAATCTGGGGATGGTAGTGAAGAAATGTCGTAATTGTCAAGAATGTAGAAGAAGACATGAAATAGTGATAGCGCTGTATATGGGGTGTTATAAATAGTAAATAAGAACAAGAGGTGAATGGTCGAAGAAGTGTGTGAGTAAGACATGAAATGGGTTGATGGGCACTGGGTTGATGAAGAATTGTAAAAAAATGTGCAAGAAGTTAGCAATGACGTAATAGGACTAGAGGCTGTTGAGGAGGGGTCTAAGAGCCAAGGAATGCATGTCAAGAGGGCGTTAATGAGTTATTTTTTATCTAATTATTTTTGTTTTCTGTTAAAAAAGTTGTTAAAAAGGCCTTATTTGTTTGTTTTTTTTTGTTAAAGAGGTGTCAAAAAGGCATGAGGTAGGTAGGTAGAGAAGTGAAATGTGATTCTATACAGAAGACCCCACCAAGAATAAGGACTCATTCCTTACCGAACCTGGACGAAAGTGAACCTGAAAGAAACTTCAATAGCACAGAAAACAACGAAGGATGACTGTTTAAGAGAGCACTAGGAAAAATTATAGAAGAAATCAAAAAACTGGATCAATTCATTAAAGGAATCTTCAAGCCAAAATAGGATATACTAATACTGCATGCTGAATGGCTAAAAACCAATAAACTGGCAGGCTGGTTGGAACAGGTAATCGAAGAGCCTAGAATGGAAGAAGCAGAAACATGGCATAAAGAAAACTACAGTCTTCAAAAACGCATACGTGACTTGGAGCATAAACACAAAAAAAGCGTAAAAGAACACGCTACCCTGTACTTAGCAGTGCAATGTGAGGAGTGTGGTTTAACTCAAAAAAGGACCACTCGCATACACAGCAAGGAACATATATTAACCCATAATTGCCGATGGTGATAAAAGAGAATAAGTGGAAGACGAAATGGTGTTTAAAGCTCTAAAAACAACCAAAGGTCTAGACTTGAAGCATGGAAAATACAAACTTTTAGTACCTGAGATCGAGGGATTTCAGGGTATTATCTTTAAACGAATCTTGGAATTTTTTTTTCTGATACGGATGTACAGGTTACAATGTATAAATTAAATGCAGGAAATGAAAAACAACATAATTGGAAGCTGGAAAATATGTCCAGAGGACATAGAAGATTTGCCAAAGGACGTAGGGGGTTTGCCAGCAACACTAAACACACCAAAACATCAGACATTTCTAAACGAAATAAAGGAAAAACATATGCGAAATTGCTTAAAACAGTCAGGCAAACAGTGAATCCAAACTAACTAGGGGTAGATGTCAAGAGTGTAAGTGGGACAAGGAATGGTCAACTCCTTCTTACAATACAGAATGGGGCTGATAAGGCTGCTGTCTTTAAGAGGGAAATCTTGGAAAAAGTTCCAGAAGCGAAAACGTCAATACTGGTAAACACAAAAGACATCCACCTTAAGGGAATGGATGAGGTAGTAACAAAAGAGAAAATTAAAGAAGTTATTTAACTTTAATTAAACCGGAGAGCTCTAAGGTGAGAGCACTGCGACCTGCCTACGTAAATAGACAAAACGCTACAATAATAATTACTGAAGTTAATGCCTAAAAGTTAATTTAGCAAAAAAGCATCGGTATTGGCTGGACGAACTGCAACATAGAGGAAATCAGAAACCTAACGTAATAATTTTTACGATAAGATAATTGTACTTTTTTGCTGAAAATGGTTCTAACAAGTTTACTATTTATTAATCTATCTACAATACCAAAACTGTATAGTATACCTTAATTTTTTTAGGACACCCTTCACTGACCAATATATTTTGTTTTCCAGTTTTCTACACAAAAAACTTAAAGTAAATAAAAGATTAAAATATAATCAGGTGGTCGACTGTAATATTACTTCGAGAGACATATTTAGTCACAGGATAAAAACCAGCATCGGAATGAGAAAATCACTTTTTTTTAAGACGTACAGCGTATTAGAGAACCACTTAGCTTCATAACTCTATTATATCAACTGGGTGAAAAAATCTATGTATTAGAATTGGGCATTTTTTTTGTTCAAGTATCAAATAAAAGAATATATCGACATTTTAAGTTGTACTAGCTGTGTCTGTGGCTCCGCTCGCGTAGACAGAATTATTGTTTATGCTTTTGCAAGAGAGCTCGGCAGCAATTTTTTTTTTCCTACTTGATTCACTATTATCGTTACTGGTATGTATACCTTATGTTAACGTAACAAAATATATGGGTGGTTCAACTCACAAGGTAATTTTCGATGGCTCAGCATTTTTCAAGTACTTTCTGTTAATGAGTTGGATTAATTTACAAACACAAATGTAAATCTCAACTATAAGTAAATGGACACTCAGAATTATCCCAATCTGAAATATATTTCTTGTAGATAATACTCCTCAAGGTGTCAAATTCTCAGACCCCTGACTTGTCCCTCATCCAAAATCTAAGTGAAAAGTTAAAACCATAACTTTAGTACAGTGTTCTAAATCTAAAATGAGTACCAAAATAGTTATGTCTAATGTTGATACTTAGATAAGAAACTACCATAAAACTATTACAATAATCGTAATATTAATTTAAAAAATACTTCACTGAATTTTGTCCCTCGAGTTTCCTGTCAGTACCCTGACAAATTAAGACACTTTAAAAACACTGAGAACTACAATCTCGAGCGACGTTGCCATTCTAGTGGCTTGAAGCATTGGGTGAAGTTAGCACAATATCGCGTTTACTTCTTTCTGTCGGCGGTGCGTTCAGTCGGCACAGCGAACTTTGTGAGTGAGGTTGTATCGTGGCCAGTCAATGTCAACAGGACCCTGATAAGTATTCTACGCACAATATTAATTTACCTATTGTTTTAAACGCAATATTAAATCGTAAATCAGTTACATTCATTTGTAGAATAGGTAAATCTCATAATAGTAGGTTGCATTACAACGTTTTCCCAAGAACACCTATAAATATCTCGGTCCCCTGGTCTCAGTCCCCTGTAAACTAATAGAACAGGGGACGGAGAACTATCCAGAGGCCTGATAAATTTTAAGTGAAACTATGCAAAAAAATGATTGTGTGACAAAGGCGTACAGAGTCCTTCAGAAAATTTGTTTTAGTTATCACTTACCAACTTTATTGTTATTGTTTTTCGCAGAAAAGAAAATGCCACGACCGAAAGAAAAAATTTGTAGAGAGGACGAATTAGCAAAGAAAAGGGCCGCTGAAAGGCTCGGTTACGAAAAAATTGAAAATGATCCTGAAAGATTAGCGACACAAAAAGAAAAAGAGAAGTTGAAATATTTAAAAAAGAAAGAGAAAGGGCAAAGGAAACTAGTATCCGAAATGTCATCTCGCAAAAATTGGAAAAAAAACTATATATTATTCAAACAAAAAAGCTACTTAAAAGGCTGCTATAGATTTCATGAGGGCGAATACTCCATCCAGTCTGTATGATGAACCTCGAAACTCTCATCCACCACAGTAACTTCAGAAACAGTTGACACCTAAATTAGTAGTTGCAAAGGAACGATTGCGTATACAGCGTCGTAAACGCAACCTAGAGTTGAAAGAAAAAGCACGTTTAAATAAGTATAAGATACCACAGATTGACGGAAAAGCGAAATCAAAAACCGCAAGAGCTTACACCTAATGCGAAAATGTTAAAATTAGCTGAAGATCCAGAGATACGAACCGATGTTGTAAAAAAAGCTTTGTTCGGTGACGTAATGGAAAAGTAAATTACAGAGAACATTCACAATTTAAAGACAAAACGCGAGAAATACGTGGTCAATAAATTAATTTTGGGACCTATTGTCAAACAACGGAAAATTTGGAAATATAACAAAAAAGTTATTACGTACAAAAAGATTTGGCACTCTCAAAGACAGACATTATCAAATGTGAGAACAAGGAGATGACTCAAAGACCTAGTTAAAAAATTTTTGGAAGACGACAAATATAGTCGATTATGTACAGGAAAAAATGAATTCGTCACAAAAACAAAACAACAAAACAGAAACACCAGCAGCTTGATACCTTAAAGAACGATGCATAAAAATTTTTAAAATCAGGAACTGCCATAATCAGTTATTCTATGTTCTTGAGGCTTACGCCGCTTTGGATAATTGCTCCAAAAGTGACAGATCGAGACACGTGCATGTGTGCTATACATAGTAACATACAATTGGTTGTGACTGCTCTAAACAAAGCAAAAATATTGAAGATCTCGAGCTAAAAGAATTTATTGATATCTATTTGCTGTGACAGGTTCAATGAAAGATGTGTGGAAAGAACCTGCGATATTTGCTCTACAAAAACTGCTCCCTACTATGAAGAGTTTGATGACACATTGGCGCTTATTTACAAACAATGGTCATCATCAAAAGAAACCATAATTAATCCGAAAACAAAAAAGGAACGAACTGTAGTCAACAGAAAAAAGAGAATGTTAAAATATCTACTAAAGAACTGATAGCAAAGGTCGAAAATAATTTGGTCAAAATATATCACCATGACAGAAATATAGTACACCAGTATCAAACAATAAAAACGTTGAAAGAATCTCTTACTCAAAAGGATCTAATAGTAGACATGAATTTTTCTGAAAACTATTCTACCAAATATAATGAAGAAATTCAGTCCTTTCTTTTTAGGGGATCCCGAACACAACTATCACTTCACACTGTTGTCGTACACTCGATGGGATCCACTAGATCCTATTGCACAGTTTCTTCCAATTTGACCCATAATGCACACGCTATTTGGACCCACCTAAAGCCAGTTTTGGAAAAATTGCCCACAGAAATTGGAATCATTCACTTTTTAAGTGACGGGCCAGTTACGCAATGCAGAAACAAACTCATGTTTTTTGTTTTGGCTTGCAAAATGCCCGATTTATAACCGAGAATTATATACTGGACCTGGAATTACCATGAAGTGGGTCACGGTAAGGGGGCTCCCGATGATGTAAAAGCCGTCTGTAAAAGAACTGCAAACAATGTTGTGGTCCGTGGACTTGCGGGGCAATAAAATAATAGTTTTTTAGTGACCAACAGCGAGATTGAAGACCTGGAAACACTAATTTCGGCAGATCAACCAAATTTGACTTCTTTCAATGGTACTCTCCATCTAGTACAAGGAAATAGTTTTTTGCCACGAAAACTCATGATGAAATCTTTCAGTTGTTTTTGCAATATAAGTGAGTGATCAATCACTACCAACTATAAACGATGTCTTTGGCGATTCTGGCTATGAAAGATCAGAAAATGGAAGTCCCAGTATTATCGATACACATAATACTAAATGTTTAATTGAATCTGCTTTCGTGCAAGGATCTGGAAAAGGGTTAGAGAATCAAGTAATGTGACTCCGAATTTACTAAATCAAGAAGTTTTGTACGACATGACAAACTTTGACTTGAGCCCAATCTACGGCTAATAGCACCACGACAAAATCCAAGTATCATCCCTTTCATATGGAACTACACCAAGAACTTCAAGGCCGTGATTTTGAACGACGAGTAAACTTTTGTACCAACATGAATGGAGCAATAGAGGCCGATCTAAATTTTTTATCCAAAATAATGTTTTCTGATGAAGCTACTTTTCGCAGTAATGGAGCAGTTAACAGCCATAACATGCATTATTATTCAACAGTTAATCCATTTTGGGTCCGGAAAGTTCAAAACCAAAACCATTTGTCGCTTAATGTATGGTGTGGAATATTAAATTTTCGAATTATTCGTCTATATTTTTTCCGCGAACCGCTTAACGGGCCTAAATATCTAAATTTTTTGCAAAACGAATTACCCCAGCTTCTTGAAGAAGTTGATAAATTTGAAAGGGAACAAATATGGATTCAACAAGATGGAGCTCCTGCTCATTACCACCGAGAAGTTCGGAAATTTTTAAATGATCGTTACCCACAAAAATAAATCGATAGAGATGGATTCATTCAGTGGCCCCCCTCGATCTGTGGAGCTACATTAAAGATCATGTTTATCCTACAACACCAGTAGATATGGAAAATAGGATACGGAATGCGTAGAGGACAATAACGCCCTTTATGCAAAGGAAAGTGAAGGAAAATATAGCAAAACGACTAAACATGTGTATTCAAGTAGACGGGCATATTTTTGAATATTTATTTTGTCATAATAATTAATCATTAGATAAGTTAAACTATATGAAAATTATTATTAACTATTTGTTTATATTTTCGCTATAGCATAAGTGTATTAAAAACAAGGGTAAAAATTTAAAACTTTTGTCATAATAATTAATCATTAGATAAGTTAAACTATATGAAAATTATTAACTATTTGTTTATATTTTCGCTATAGCATAAGTGTATTAAAAACAAGGGTAAAAATTTAAAACTTGAAAATAAATCCAAAACTGTTAGAAATAGATATATGACATACTTAATAAAAGTTGTAGGGTTTTGTAAAATCTATCAGAAAAAATAATAATATACAGGGTATGTCATTTAAAAAATTTGAGATTTTTCAATTTAAAATAGTCGAAATGCATAAATTTATTTTGAACACTCTGTAGCATCTAACTCAAATTTCTTTACATATATATTTTTTTTATCTCTATAGAACGCTCGTACCAATTATGAGTATTCCACCTTCATAAACAATGGTGCTACTGGCAATTTTTTACAAAACTGAAAATTTTTTTAAAAAAATTGAAATATTAGAAAAACTACTAGGTCTCGGTATATAACATTATTAATAAAAAGTTATAAAATTTTATCCAAATTTAAAAATAAATTAGAAAATAGGATGTTCCCTTTAAAAAAACATATGTTGTATCGGCCACACTTTTTTGAAGTACCCTGAATACTCAAAAATAATTTTAAACTGTGCACCTCAACATTCCCTAAAACTATTGCCTTTAATATTTTTTCGTCATTCCTGAAACAAATGGGACAATGAACTTTACTCTATCGTTGACTCACCCTGTACAGTGAAGACACTACGGGAAACGATTGAATTCAGTGCATAGTCTGCCATCAATGGGCACAACTTAATTGTATCAAAGGTAATCCAAACTCATTCACTTGTCCAGATTGTTACTCTGACTATGATTATAAATTACTTTAGATTTATTACCATTGATTTAAAAGATTTTTTTAAAGTACTCTCTACGTTACTACTCATTACTTTAGTTGTATGGCTATTATTTATCTTAATAACAAATTGTGCAAGACTGTGGTCACTAGTAAGTGTTAAGTTTGTTTGATTCTGTTTACTGTCATTCATTGTTCTGAGAGTAATTTATATAGTAGGTACCTATTGTTTTTATTAGTAAGGATAGAAAGTCAATTTATTAAAAGTTCTTATTAAATGAGGCTGATTAGTTTATCTTTGCAAAGAAAATTCCAACTTATTTGATTTGTTATTTTCATTTTCATTAAAAATAAGTGAGTCTGTTAAGACTGAAATATAACTTAATAAGGAAAGGAACAAAGAAAGAAAAAAGGAAAGGAAATAGATAAGAATAATTTGAAAAAGAAAATCCGTTTTGAATTTTTTAAGGACTAATTGTATCTGACTATTTATAGAACATATTTTATAATAATAATAATAAAGAAATGATTACAGGATCTTTTATTTTGATATCAGTTCCCTGAATAAAATACAGTCCTCTGAACGCATTTTTTTTTGCAAAATCGCTATAAAAAGCTTGTTTTATTTTTTTTTGACCGGCTTCACATATGCAAGAATATGTCCTAATCTAGGTCATAAGCTAGTTTTCAAGCTTCATTGGCACTAAAAATGTGTTGAATATAGCTCCATTTTATATATACTTATATACTAAAACCTGGCCAGAGGACATATGTATGAATTAAAAAAAAAAAACAAGCAAATCGGATAAGTGCTTCTCGAGTAAGTGCACTAACGGATAGACGGATAGAGAGAGGTTGCGTTTTGTAATATATGTAAATATAGATGAACCTTTTCTATTTAATTTTATTTTAGATTTTACTTTACGTTGGGAACAAACGTAACCTTAACCAAAAAGTATATTCAAGTTTTATATTAAAAATTTTGTATTTTTATCATTTTATAGTACAATTTACTTTTACATAATACGATAAGCATAACAAAGGTAGGTTTTCAGTATAACTATTGAAAGTAACATAACATAATATTTAAAATTATCTAATTTTAAGTTTCTTCTTGGGAAAAAGTTTGACACTAACTATATTGTTCACTTATCTAATCTGGTAAATGTAATTATTTATTTGTTCGAAAATTATTATAAAATAGGCATAATATCATATTAATAACAAAAATGAGGAAATTAAAATCGGACAGATTAAGCAGAGAGTAAAGCTGAAAATATTTAGTCTATATTTTCGTTTAAAGTTTTTATTACTATCTAAAAAGACCTTGAACAAACCAGAAAATCAGTATTTTTACAAATAAATATTTGTGAAGCAGTATTGGGCCAGACATAAGCAGCAACATATTTGTAGTAAAAGATTATCTAATTTACTTAAAAATAAATTTCCAATAACTCCTGACGAGAAAATATGAAGTTCACTTTTATCACAGAGGGATCAAAAAATCTGAAGGTATATAGACATGAAGAATACAATTTTATATAACTGAACATATGTGTGACGCTTTATGTCCAACTTACCACCTCTACATGCCAATCGCTATATAATAAACTGGATATTTAGCTGGTAAGCGATAATATTATTTATATTACTATACCAACCTATTATTTTTCAACTATTTTTATATATTGAATTTAAAAAAACTCTAAGTCAAAAAGTGCATGCTTTCTCCTAATAGCATGCATATTCGTACGTCGAAAAAACTACCTGTATGCCAAAATGCAGCATGTTAACATTTAATGAGCGCTTTTCATCAAAATTGTCCTCCGACGACTGGGCTCTAAGGAATCAACAGCAAGAAACTTTTAAATCCTAAAATATTCCATTTTAACCAATATCCAAGTTTGTCTATCTTGGAATAAGTTCCACTGATTTCGAACCAACAATTTTAATTGGGCGACAAAATAGAGATATTATTATTGTTAATAGCAAATGAATCGAGAGAGAAGAATTAAGTGGTTATAATATTATTCTTAGTCAATTGATAAAAACGGCAAAAAAAATTAAAATTCTAAAATATTCCGTTTAAACCAATCCTTATCCAATTCTGTGTGTGTTAAAATAATTATAGTTGATTTCGAACCAGGAATTTTAATTGCAGGAGAGAAAGAATTTATTGTTATTGTTAATAAAGATAATTGGAGAGAGAACAATTAACTGGTTATAGTACTATGCCTAAGGAAAATACTGATAAACACGGTAAAAAAATTTACGTTCTAAAATATTCGATTTAAAACAATCGTTATCTAAGTTTGCCTGTGGTGAAATGAGTATAATTGATTCCAAACTAAGAATTTTAATTGGAGGATAAAACGAATTTAGTGTTATTTTTAATGAAGAAAAATGGAAAGATATTTTAAAAAATCAACTAGTATTACTGAATTATTTTCATTCTTCTAAAGCTGGCAACGCAATTGAATATTTATTGATACATTCAAGGTTTGGCATGACGTTTGGCATGACGACCTTCACTATCAATGCCGGTGTGCCTCAAAGCTCCATACTGTCTTCTACTATCTTTTTCATTTACATTAACGATCTGCTGGAAAGGACCAGACTTTCAATCTACAGCTTTGTAGGTGACAGTACGCTCATTTCTTCATTCACTTTGAACGCTCGAATATCGACTCAGCAGGAAGTATTTCAACTTAACAAAGACCTAGAAGAAATTATATCTTGGGGTGGTGGAAATCAAGTAGAATTGACCCTACAAAAACTCAAGTGGGGCAGTTTTTTCTAGAAAAGTTTACGTTGCAGAACTCGACATAGTTATGTCGGGGCATTCCATTCCTCTAGCATCGTTGCTCAAGTTGCTGGGCGTTAACTTGGAAGCAAATATGTGTTGGCATAAATATGTCCCATGCATAGCAAAGAGAGCTTCTCAAAAGCTGGGTATACTATTTCGACCTACAAAGCTTTACACTCCACAACAACTGTTACAAAGCTCAAATTCGACCAAGGCGACGATGGAATACTACTTCCACGTTTGAGGCTCTGCTCCCAAATATACACTGCATTTGTTGCATTGTGCTCAGAAGAGATCTGTTCGCCTGGCTGGAGACCCAGAGCTCATCAGAAACCTTGATACCTTGGAACATCGAAGAACGGTTGGCAACTTAAGTCTATTATGACATCCCCGCCAATATCCTCGGGATATGAAAAAGGATAAAATCCCTACTCAGGCAGGGAGGTGAATGATAAAAAAAAAGTATTCAATGTATGTAGCCCACTTAAGTCTTCCCAGATTAGTGCATGCTATTAATACATGTCGCGCTAATACATCACACCCGTTTGAGGTTCAGCTTATTACTTCTTGTACAAAACTTTTCAAGCAGTCTTTTATATAGATAACGTCATTCCTTTAGAATTATTCGTCCAGGACTGTGTTTGCCAGCGAGTACAACTTACAGCCACTCAAGACCATCGTGAATCACTTTTTCCACACAGGCGTCGCTCTAAGATTTGAAAACGTCATGGCATATTTTGAAAAATTGAGTAAATATAGTTTCTCCTTTTTCATTGAAGGTTTTCATATTTTATATTAATTTTTTTATTTAAAATGACTTTGTCTTCTGATTTTAGGTTATTTAATTTTTTTATAACCTCTCTCATTTTTTCCTATTTATTCTAATTTCAAGTCATAAATAATTTTTAAAATCTAAACCTTAAATTTTTTCTCTTGCAAATTGTATCTCTTTTGAAAAATTTTTCTCAACATGGGTTTTCCCCTCAATTTCTCTAAATTTCTTATACTACTATTCTACTTTAACACTTTCATTGTTATAAACCAAAAAAAAGGATAGTTAATAGGTCTGTGAACAGTTTTAATATTTTTATTTATAATATCATGAACTCATTTAAAATTTTCTACTTCTTCAGAAACTATTATTAAGCTTATCTGTAAAATCTTGAAACTTTGGCCTTTGAAATATCTTTTACTAAGAAATGGAGTCAATTAACCAATTTATTAATATCATCTCAGTATGCATAGTGCATACTCTGCTTATTAACCTTTAAAATAATTAAACTCCAATCTCTTGTAGGTGAAGACTGTGTATTGGCTCTGGTCTGTCTTTTATTGATTATTATATCTCATATAAGTTATATTAAGTTCTTAGCTGCTTCAGTTTTAGTTTTTGTGATTATTATTGTAACATATTTATATGAACCGCTTCTTTGAACCTGTTAATCCGAAACGTAGTCCTTAAGATATGCTTAGTTCTTCTTGAGATATCTATGTAATTGTTAAGATCGTTATTGGTTTAGCAAACAGGTATCTTTTTTAAATAATAATTTGTACGAACCTTCCTTACCAGGATATTTTATACGTGCCACATTTACTTTCCTGCTAATATCCTTGGCGGATTTTGACGTTCATGCCAGATAAAATTTTTCTCTTTCATACTGATGAGCCTTAAATACAAAAAAAGTAAACAAATTAATACGTTTTCTACCAAATAAATGATTCATTAATTCAATCTATTTTTATAGGATTCTTTCTGTTAATCAATCTATTTAGTGTTTATCTCGTTTGTTCCAAAATATCAGACAGTCTATGAAGCATAATTTCTAATAATTGACTGAGGTATTGTTTCGGCTATAACGGATCTCTTTTACATAAACAGGTTCGATCTTACCGATTGTTGAAATTAGGTCTTGTAAATATAGTGTTATTGGTCTGCAAGTTTCCTCCAGTTCAGATTGTGTTTCAAATTCCGCATTCTTAAAGTCTGAAATTTTTGTTTCATGGCTTTCCTCTTTGTAGTCGTTCGTCCACGATTGTTATGTTATCAAGATTTTTTTCTCTATTTTTATAACTAAACTTAGGAATGCAATTTGGTTCGATTACTTTCTGAATTTACACTCGAAACTACACTCTCTGAATAAAAATATAAATTTTTAGATCGGAACCTGTTTAAATCTTGAATTAAGTTAATAACAGCATTGGTGTTATCGCAACCCGATGGACCAACTAAACCCCTCTTGCGGTTTTCCTCGAAAAATTACCTTGTTTTCTAACTTTGTTTATGAAAGTGTTATGATCTATAACTGTTAAAATATAGAGCTGTTTTTTAGTTCCTGTAATATATGAAATATATACATTGTTGACCTCTGAAGCAAAACTAATTATTTTACCATATTATAACAATTATGTATTATGGTAAATAGCGAAAGAATTATTTACGAAAGAAGAAGTATTAGAGGATGGTATATTAAGCACACTCATAAATAAGTTGCCATTTGAACAACGTGTCCTAAGCAGTAATTTTTGCAGACCTGGACCAAAATTAGAAAAACGGTTGGTAAGATGTGATAAAAGTATAAATTTATTAAATAAAGCCATTGCATATTCCAAATCAGATGATATAAAAGGAATACATGTTGCTGATAAATTATTAAATGGAAAAACTGCGATGTTAAAAGCTAAATACTTGATTTTTGGTAAAAAAAAAAACGACTGTACTTGCAATTAATAACACTTTGAAAGTTAAAAAATTAGGCATGGAATTCAAGAGAAAAAGAAAGGCAACAGAAAAAGATAGTACGAGGGGTATAGTTGGCTTAAGCTCCTTCAAAACCTAAAAAGGACTTACGGTAAGACAATTTAAGAGTTTAAACTGAAGTATAAAAATTGCACGACATACGCTAAGAGTAATAACTAAAAAAAAAGGTAATATTAATTCCAACGACTGATGTGTTCCTTTTATTCAAAGCACGTTTTGCTAGCTTTTCGGTTTAGAAATCTCTAGAAAGTTATGTAGAAGGAATTGCGAAAGCTGTAGATGTAAAATTTCTAAACACCAGTTGTCAATGACATAATTAAATGATAGAATCTATTGTAAAACGAAGAAAGGAAGTGATCCTTGTTTAAAATCATATAAAACACGATGTGGATTATATTTAAAACCATCCTTAAAAAAGTGCTAAAAATCTTATAAACCACTTACAAATTAGGATTAAAAATGTGAAACTTCGGCGAATTAATAATTTTAGTATACTACTAAAAACCTTTTAAAAAAATGAATGTAGTATTGTTAGCCTAGATCAGTGATTCCCAAAGTGGTTCAGGTGGACCCCCAGGGGTCCACGGGAGACTCGACGGGGGTCTACGTTGGCGTGAAAAAAAATTTTTTTTAGGAGCTACGGTTCTCATGCAATCCTAACAGATAGCGCGAAAAAATTATATTGCAAATATTTTGCTTTTTTGGTCCACGGGCTTGAAAAAAATTTTTTCAGTTAGGCCGGCATATGGATCAGATAGCCTGTTTATTTAGCACTAATTTTCTTGTTTTAAAACCTCCCTTAGTTTTTTTGAGTAGTGTATTTTAAGAAGATCAGCGACTGTTACTTGTAAAAACTTACATATTCGATATTCAGTACAACGCGCGTCGAGACTTGCAACTCGCCGCCTGCCCGCCCGCAACGCAACCCGTTCAGACTTGCTTGCAATCTTGCATGAACTTGTTTGATTCTTCACCAATATAAATACGAATGCCAAGGACAAATGTTACTCATTTGTTTCCGGAATTTTGAAAAGAAAAGTGTGAGTGAATCGATGTCAGTGTTTGCCAGTGCCGGAAAAAGTAAGTACTTTTATTTTATATTGTAATAATATTATATTTGTTATGTTTGCGTGTAGTAGGTACGTAATAAAAATTAAATACTAAACAGGGCCATTATTCGATACTTCTATAAAAGAACAGAAAGCCGAGAAAGATTGAACTTTTAGTACTTTTTTTTATAAAATTATTTATTTACCCGACTGTGGTGATTCACTAAAGGAGAGATATATGATTGACCTGCATGTTTGTACATATTTCAGTGCCCTCGTAGTTGCTAATGCTAAATGACTAAAAACATTTTCATAAATTGTACGTGTCTTTATGTACCACTCGTAACGTAAATCAAAGTAATAAATAAATCATTAAAATCGCGGAGTTTTGATGTCAAAATATTCTTTAAAAGTATTTTCTCTCGAATTTACAGAAATGTATCAAAATATAATTAATCAAAAAATATTTTATATTACATTAAAACAGGTTCAGCCGTTTTGTGAAAACCTCTATATGGGTCTTAGCAGTTTATTGCTTTTAATAATTAAAATCAGTTTTGCCGCCGGCATTTTGGTTTTTTCATTGTAATAATTAATTAATCCTATTTTATTCTATTAAAATAGCCATATCCTGTTAAAGTCGCCTTATGATTACTAAAACAAACATTTTTTTCTTTACAGGTAGGTAACTGATACGAAACATGGCTGAATCCAAGAAGAAATGTCGACAGTACAGTGTTGATTATTTGAAATTTGGTTTTCTTCCATCAAAGGCAGACAAACGATTGCCCATATGCCTTTTATGCAACAAAGTTTTGAGCAATGACTCTAAGAAACCATCGAAGCTCGAAGATCATCTAAGAAGGTGTCATCCTGATAAAATAGGTAAAGATTTAAAATATGTTTAAACATTGAAGGAAAAATATGAAAAGAACCCACCGTGCACAGTATGTTCGCTTCAACGTCTCAAAGTAACGATGATGGCTTGCGGGCATCTTACAATATCTCATTGCTTATAGCGAAATCTGGAAAACCGCACACCATTGGAGAACAGTTAATTTTACCCGATGTTGAAGAGGTTTTAAAAACTGTTCTGCACAAACCTCCATTTGACGTACTCAAAAGAATTCCTTTGAGTAACAACACTGTACAAAGACGTATTGATGAAATGAGCTCTGATATTGAAAGCTTCTTGTGTAATTATCTGCAAACAACTCATTTTTCTATTCAACTGGACGAGTCAACTTTACCTGGTAATGAAGCATTATTATTGGCCTATGTTCGATTTGTTATGGATGAAGAAATCCATGAAGAGCTGCTATTCGCAAAAACTTTGGAGACGGACACTAAAGGCGAATCAATATTTAATGTCCTGAGTGATTTTTTTAAGAAAAAATCGATTCCATTTACAAACATTATTTCGGTGGCAGCAGATGGAGCACCTGCCATCTTCGGGCGATATTGTGGGATTATAAGCCATCTTAAAAGAATTATACCAGGAGTAACTGCAATCCACCGACAACACCTGGTAACGAAAAATTTGAGTGATAGATTGCACCAATCGCTTCAATTTGTGATTAAAGCAGTTAACAAAATAAGAAGTAATGCGTTGAATACCCGTTTATTTGCACAATTGTGCTACGAAAATCATGAAGAATTCCAACGATTGCTCTTACATACTGAAGTACACTGGTTGTCGAAAGGTACATGTTTAACAAGATTTTACTCACTTTTTGAATCAGTTTTAGAGTTTCTGGAAAGTAAAGATCCAGATTTAAAAAAAAACCTGATCACATTGAAAGCAGACATCGCATATTTGACAGATTTGTTCAAAAAATTTAATGACATTAACTTGCAGTTACAAGCCTAAATTTAATAAAAACAAAGGGTGTAATTTCGGCTTTTCTTGGAAAATTAAAATTTATGAAGCAAAATATTAGTCGGCGCGAATTCTCCCAGTTTCCAAACTTGTCACAGGCAGAATATCTTGATGAGGATATTCAGACATACGTTCAACATTTAAATGCCCTGCAGGATGACTTCAAAAATAGATTTGAAGATATTCTGATGATGGAAATACCACCATGGATCATAAATCCATTTGATGAAACGAAAGTGGTGAATGTGGTATTACAAGAAGAGCTACTCGAGCTTAGCACCAATGAGGAGCTGAAGGTGAAATTTAAAAAAGGCTATCAAACATTTTGGCTGCAGGCAGAAATACCCGAAAAATATCCTGGGCTGTCGGAAATTGTGAGAAAACTTTTGTTAGCGTTTCCCTCATCATACCTTGTCGAAAAAAGTTTTAGTGTCGTTACAAACCTATTAACAAAAAAAAGGAGCAGATTGAACATCACAGAACGGGGAGATTTGCGGTTATTCCTTACAAAACTGAAGCCAAATATTGATAATTTGCTGTCAATCCATCAAGTACATCCCTCACATTAAAATTATGACTATTTTTTTTTAATTGTTGATTTGCATTGTTGAAGTTACGGTACGTTATTACTGTATAAATATATATATATATAAATATATGGAAAACCACTTATCCGATTTACGTATTTTTTTTTTTAGATTTATACATAGGTTCTCTGGCCAGGTTATAGGATATATTTTATACGTTATATAAGAAATAAGCAGTGACGATAAAGGTAAATCAATGCGGAAAAAAATTTGCCGTTAGCGCACTCTCTAGCAATACGCTATCTAAACCGTTAAATATGGAACAATATCATGTAAAAAAGAGTACAATATATATAAAAAGCAACGTCTCTCTGTCTGTCCGTTAGTGTGCTTCTCTCTCTCATCCGATTTACGTTTTTTTTGAAATCTTAACCTAATATTTACCAAAAAAATCTATAATATATATAAAACGTAACGTCTCTCTGTCTGTGTCCGTTAGTGCACTTAGCGCTCAAAAACCACTTATCCGATTTACGTGTTTTTTTTCTAAAATACATATATTCTATGTTACGTTAGGTAACATAAGAAATAAGCAGTAACGATAATAGTGACCAAAGACCACGCGAGCGGAGCCGCGGGCACTGCTAGTTTTATATACTGTATTCTTTGTTACATGATATTGTTCCGTATTTAACGGTTTAGATAGTGTATTGCAAGAGAGTGCGTTAACGGCAAATTTTTTTCCGACTTGATTCACTACTATCGTCACTGCTTATTTCTTATGTTATTTAACGTAATAAAATATATCCTACAACCTGGCCAGAGAACATATGTATGAATTTAAAAAAAAAACACGTAAATCTGATAAGTGGTTCTCAAGTGATAAGCGCACTAATGGACAGACAGACAAAGAGACGTTGCATTTTATATATATTATAGATTATAGATTATTATTATTATTATATAACCTGAAAAGAGAACATATGTATGAATAAACAAGAGACACGTAAGCGGGATAAGTGGTTTTCGCGTGATAAACGCACTAACGAAGAGACAGACACAGAGATTGCATTTTATATATATTATATTCTTTGCTGCATAATAATTTTCCATATTTAATGGTTTAGGCAGTATATTGCAAGAGAACGCGCTAGCGGTTTTTTTCGGACTTAATTCACTATTATCGTCACTGCCTATGTTACCTAATATAATAAAATATATCCTGTAACCTGGCCAGGGAACATATGTATGTTTAAAAAAAAGCACGTAAATCGGATAAGTGGTGCTCGAGTGATGAGCTCACTAACGGACAAACAGTCAGACAAACAGAGAGACGTTACTTTATATTCTTTATATATATATATATATATATATATATATATATATATATATATATATATATATATGTATATATATATATATATATATATATATATATATATATATATATATATATATATATATATATATATATAGAAGAATATAGATAACCTGGACAGAGAACAAATGTTTGAATTAAAAAAAAAACACATAAATCGGATATGTGGTTCTCTAGTAATAGCACATTAACGGACAGACAGACAGAGTGACCTTGCATTTTATATATATTATAGAAGATTATAGATAACCTGGCCTGAGACCAATGTATGATATAAAAAAAAATGTAAATCGGATAAGTGGTTCTCAAGTCATAAGCGCGCTAACGGACAGACAGACCGAGAGACGTTGCATTTTATATATATTATATTCTTTGCTATATGATATTGTTCCATATTTAATTTTAGGCAGTGGATTGCAAGAGAACGCGCTAGCGGCAAACTTTTTTCCAATTTGATTCACTATTATCGTCACTGCTTATTCCTTATATTACCCAACATATGTGTTTTAAAAAAAGCACGTAAATCAGATAAATGGTTCTCGAGTAATAAGCGCAGTAACGGACAGACAGAGAGACGTTGCATTTTATATATTTTAGATATACATAGATATATATATATATATATATATATATATATATATATATATATATATATATATATATATATATATATATATATATATATATATATATATATATATATATATATATATATATATATATATATATATATATATACTGATATATAAACTGATAAGCAAGAAAATCGACTTAAACGATTTTGCTTCATCTAACACCGATCCTTGAATTAAAATTTGAAACAGTGGTATTATCATTAGAATGCTGATTTTCTACTCTTCCAAATAGTACCAAAAACATTTACATTTCCAAAAATTTTAACTGACTAAAATGGCTTTATTCAATAGCAAGTTTTTGCTCGCTCAGCAACGTACTCTTTACGCGCTATTCATCCCTATAAAAACACATACAACTGCATTTTCTTATCATTTCTTTATCGGAATTTGAATTATCAAGATCTCTGCTGTACCTGTTCACTAATTACTTCATCGGAAAATGGATACCACCCCGGAAGAAACTGCACAAGTCATTGCCCTATTGCAAGAAAGCTTTAGCCAACCCGTAGTCGCTGCGCAACTGTACCTGAGCCAGTCAGCTGTCTCCAGAGTCTACAGAAGTTACTAAAAAACTGCCGCCATTACCCGAAACCAGCTAACGGATCCAACTTCATAGCAGCCCATCGACAAGCGCGACTCAGATTTGCCTAAGAATAAGTCGACTGGACCTTTGAGCAATGGAGTTTCGTTTTATTCTTCAACGAGTCCAGAATGTGCCACATAGCAATGATGGCAACAAGTCTATAGGAGGCCTGGGGAGCGCTATGCGCAGTACTGCATTACTGAAACGGTCGCCTACGAAGGAGATTCTGTCACGGTGTGGGGAGGCATCTCACTTCATGCGAAAACCGATTTGGTTTTCGCATTCAAGGACTGATGTGTCTGATACTGGCGGATTAACTGCTTACCGGTACATCGAAGAGATCCTGCAGGAACTCGTACATTCCTTACACTGGGTTTGCTGGCGATAGCTTCGTACTAATGCACGACAATGTGAGTCCAAATACTGTTTCATTGGTGCGGCATTACCTGGCGGAAGTGGGCCTGCGCGAAGTCCTGACCTCAATCCAATCCAGCCTCTGCATCGCTGAGAGACTTAAAGGTTGGGATGGCGGAAGAGTGGGGAAGAATCCCACAGGCAGTGGTGAAAAAGTTCACCCGCTTCATAAAAAACCGGCTGGAAGCGGTAATAAGGGCTAGGGAGTAATACAAAATATTATTTTTGTTTTTATCAATAAATTTAATTGTTAAACTTAAAATTTGTTTAATGTTTCCTTTCGTTACTCCTAATTTCAATTCTTTTTCTCCTTGTTTCCTCCATTCCATGAGATATGCTATGGGATTTGGTATCATTAGAAAGAGAATAAAATTGGCCTTCAAATGATAGTAAAATCCGTAAGAATATATGAACACTGAATTCTAGGGTCTGGGTTAAATAAATCCAAATAGTTTGAGTCAATTTTTTTGTTCATCGACGTATATATATATATATATATATATATATATATATATATATATATATATATATATATATATATATATATATACATATATATATATATATATATATATATATATATATATATATATATATAAACTTGATTGGTTTTTCATGGGTACTTAGGTTCTTTTGAAAAATACAAACTAGTTTATTCGACGTTTCGCCTTATTTTTTTTAGGCATTTTCAAAAATTCTTTATTTTTTAATATCCTGGATCGGAAATATACTATCAGAATTGCTAAAGTGCGAAGGTGAGGAACTACAGATAATTATACAAACTGATCACCCTGACATAGAAGGAGGAGAAAATACAAATAAAATGGCAAGAAAACATTATAGTACCCATCCACAAAAAGCTAAATCAGAGTGCCCAAATTTCACTCATTAATACGACCAATAAAATCCTAGCTAATACTGTACTGAAAAGTCTAGTCTTACTCAAAGAATAACCTAGAAGAATACCAAGCTGGGTTTAGAAAATTTAAATCTACCATCGAACATCTCTTCGTGCTTAGACAATTATTAGAGAAAGGCTGGGAGTTCAAATGAACTATCCGTAATCTATTTATAGAAATTTATATTAAAAAAGGCAAGTATGAATGCAATGGCCGAATTTTCAATTCCGAGAAAACTTACTGAAATAGCCAAAGTATGTAAGGAGGATGGAAGATCCAGTGTGAGAATAGGTCAGAATCTCTCTGATAATCCCGAAATTTAAACGGAATTTCGAACTGCAAGGAGGTCCAAAATAATTGTTGGCATTTGCAGACATTGTAGGAAACTCCACCCAACTGTAAAAGGCAGTTTTAATAAAATAGAAGAGGCTACAGAAGAAGTTGGACTTAAGATTAACGAGGAAAGGGCTAAATATATGTGCGTAAACAGGCGTGAATGCAGGGATAGAAGAGGGCAAAACGTAGAAATGGGCACATATAATTTTGAAAGAGTAGAGCTACTCAAATATCTAGGGGCTACAATGTCAGCTGATAAAGACGTCACAGAGGAAATAGAGGGAGTTCAATCCGTAAATTGATGTCTCTATTCAGCAATTTCCTGAAGTTGAAGAGTATATTTAGAGCCTCAAAGGTGAAAGTCTATAAAAGCGTTATAAGACCAGTAGTCACTTATGGATTGGAAACATGGATAATGACTAAATCCAGCCGAGAAAATCACAGACGTTTCGAAAGAAAAATATTAAGAAAAACCCTCGGACCCCATCACGATCCCAATACCAACCAATATCGCATTAGGACCAACGCTGAGACCTACCAACTATACGACGATATAAATAAAATCCTCCCATATTCACAGGCTGCATGATGACAGACAAGGCTAGGCTGATATGGGATCTCTTCCTAGAAGTATATTCACTCTTGAGACATCCGCTATGACGTTCTTCTTCCATCTTAAACGTGGCTTGGTACTCCATCGGAGGCTGACTCGTTGCAACCATATATGCCGACAGAGTGGTTAGCAGATTGTTAACTTAACAGCAGGCAGCGCGATTTTTCGAGGAATCCATCTCAGATAAGGTGGTTCAGTGTAAAACAACTGAAAGCGGACGAAGACCCGTTTTTCAGCAGTCTACCCACTGTTCTCTTATTCGTCAAATCCATTCCGAGACGCGTTTCGCCGTATTACGGCTCATCAGTATGGCTAGGATCGATAAACAAGAAAATAGAATCGCGCTGCCTGCTGTGAAGGGTTGGCAATCTGCCACTTTGTCGACTTTGCCTCCGATGGAGTACCAAGTACGAGGTATGCGTTCTATCTTACCATTTTTGGCCCAAAGTACTGAGGATATATATATATATATATATATATATATATATATATATATATATATATATATATATATATATATATCTATATCTATATCTATATCTATATCTATATATATATATATATATATATATATATATATATATATATATATATATATATATATATATATATATATATATGTATATACGAGTATATATTATTTGGCCCTCTCGATGCTTACTGGTCGGTGGTTACCAAACATCCAAATTTTTAACTATTTGTTTGTGTGTTTGTGCCGCAATCACGCAGAAACGGTTTAATAAAATTGAGTAATTGGCACACGTACAGGTTATTACTTTGAATAGAAAATAAACCACATTTTTTTGACACTGGCAAAATTAAATCAATTACAGCGCCTTTATGAGGAACCGATTTCGAATGAATTTCAAAATTTGTGAAACTCATTCCTATTTTTAGTGTTCCGTACGGAACACTTATAAGATGACTTCGGTGTCTGTCCGTCTGTCTATCACACCCGATTTTCTCCAAAACCGTTTGTCATAGAAAGTTGAGATTTGGTAATAATATAGAAATTGATGGCCTCATCAGAGCCATCTAGTTTTGAAAGTCAAATTTTGACCTAAGGGGTTAGTTTTGGAGGATAAAATCGGAAGTGAAAAAAAAATTTTTTTAGTAGGTCATCGAGTATGTTGTCAAATGAAAGCTTGTGAAAACACGAGTAATATATATATATATATATATATATATATATATATATATATATATATATAATGTAATACTTGCGCACACTTTTCTTTGAATTATTTTTAAGAAATCGCGGTCCACCCGCCTCATCTCGAAAAGTACTTATCAAAAAATTTTGAAAAAATTCTGGAATATTCTCCTCGGGGTTTAGATTGAACGAAAATTATCACGAGTGCATTACCTTTATTGATTTATCTGGTATATAAAAAAAAACAAAAATTTCAAGGTCATCAGTTTTCAGTAAAAATTGGAAACTAACTTTGTTGAAAACTCATTTAGGGTGTGGTTTGTGAAGTCACCGATCATTTTATACCCTCGTAACAAATTTTTTTATTTTAAAAGCAATCAACGTACGGAACACTAATTGTGCTAGTTCAACTTGCACTTGATCGGTTATTATTTTTTTAATTTTGAATTGAAATGTTAGCATTATATCAGACTAGAAAATTGATAAAACAAGAATAAAAATAAGAAAATACAAATCAGAAATTATTTAGTTCGTATTATAGGTTAAATTTTAAGTTTAGATGGCTTCTAGCTTCAGAAACACTGTACATGTTATGTTTTTGAATTAAAGGTACAATATAATTAATTTACTTTTGCAATATATTCCATATTTTTTAGTTTATCCGATTTTTCGATACGGTTAAAGTATTAGCATGTTTTATTGATTGATTTGCTAATAAGATCATTCTATCATCTATTAATAGATAAAATTATCAAAACAAAATGTTTGTTTTTAACCACTATCAAAACCGAAATGCCTATATATCATTTATTTTTGAATCGATTTCGAGCAGTTAAAAATAGTTAAAATTAAAAAGCGCATATTTTCTTTATTTATAAACCGGTCTCGAGTAAATTTAAACGGTGGATACACAATCAGTCATAAAATATTTTTAATAGAATCAGCTATCAAATTTAAAAGTATATATTTCCTTTATATATGGGTTGTTTTTACTAAATTTAAGCGGTAAATATAAAATTTACCAAAAAATTTCATTAACATTTTTATCTGTCAAAATTGAAGTGCTTATATCTTTTTTATTTATGGACGAGTTTTAATGCAATTTGAAAGCTAGATATACTAAAAACTCACAAAAAAATTTTTTGACATGATAGTTGTCAAAAATAAAATGCTTATGTGCGTATGATCCGATATTATTTAATTTGGACACTAGTTGTAAACCGTTTTATTTTTTTTTACAATGATAATTGTCAGATTTAAAATGCTCACATATTGCTCACTTTTTAACCAATCTCGACTAAAAGTGAATGGTTCATGAACATTCTTAAAATATTTTTTATGTAAATTATTAATAAAACATTTGGTCATAGGTGAAAGATAGATTAAAATAAAATAATATTTTTAGCGATCAAAATATAAATGCCAATATCTACTATATTCATAGACATATTTCAAATCTGAACGGTAGTTTTAAAATGCACAAAGAAAATTTTTATATTGGCATCTGTGTCCAACTCTTATGAACTTTATTTGTGCACAGATTCTGTTAAAAAAAATTGCGATATTGATAATTCTTTCAATGTATTTATGATCTGATTGCAAACAATTTTGAACGTTAAGTGCTACATTTGTAAAAAAAAAAATATTTATATGGGTACATATTATTTCAGGCGAAGTCGCGCGTTCACGTTAATTCAAAGTAATATAACAATAAATTAGACTGTTTTATCAACTTACTAAACAATATTTTAAAATTACTTTCTCTACAGGCTTAGAATGATTTAAAAAATCACAGGTACATAGGTAAAAAAGATCATAATCAACTAAATTATTAGGGTGCACCTTCGCAACTCTTATTCTTATTCCCGAGTTTATTGCACTGTTAACACATTAATGATACTGGAAGCTAAATTAATAAAGATCAAAAACGGATTCTTTTGTTAGCAACCCCTCTAGGGTAGAAACGCTTCGGTATTGTTGATCAACGAATGATAGAGATTGATTAGGGTGGAAATGGTAAAATAATTACCCTCGCATTCGCCGATTGTTTGCCAACGGTCCAAAAATGGATTAATACATTTTTAATATGGCTTGTTTAAACATTTTCTTTATTAGCCAACTGCCTGGTGTTTGCATAGTTTTGGTTTTGGATAAGGGTGTGTTTCTTTATTTATAAAATTGATTGTGCTTTTCAAAGCACTGCAGGTTTTAGATTAAAAGCATAATTGATGTTGCTTACTTTCCTTGTTTACATTCAATGAATCAAATAATTACCATTCTAATTTCATTTTAAATATTTATATCATTTTAAAGTACACTTTTTTTGTGTTTTTCTTGTTCATATTAATAAAATTCTGAATTAAATTGTTAAGTTGTTATACTAATGTACTGATAATAAGTAGTAGGTATAAAAAAAATATACACTTGAGGAAACGTTTATCACTTAAATTAAATAAATACGAGTATTAAAAGTAAAAGGCCGTTTAAGGTAAAATTGTAAAACGAGTTTCAAAATATAAAATTTTATCTTAATTATTCCTGAGCCAGTTTTTATTTCTCATTTTGCATTGCTGATACTATTTCCAAATACATAAAAACAATACGATAATACTCTATATATTATTATAATTTTAATCAATCTGCTAGAATTTTTTTTATTGGTCACCTTCCCGCGCTCCTACCGTAGTAGGGATTACCCTTTTTGGATGTATGTATATCGGGAAGAATGTCATAATAACTGTTGATGTTATGTTATTCAAGTTCAAAACATACATTTGTATTTCACGGCACCCACGGTAGGGCGTTACTGCATTTCTGCAAAAACGATTATATATATATATATATATATATATATATATATATATATATATATATATATATAGACAAGATGGACGGACGACATAAAAAGATTAACGGGACACGACTGGATGCAAAAAGCAAACAACAGAACTCAGTGGAGACAACTTGGGTCGGCTTACATCCGACTATGGATGGAATAAGCTAATATATATACGTATATATATGATATGATATGATATATATATATATATATATATATATATATATATATATATATATATATATATATATACTAGCTTGCGTGGACTTGATTTACTATTATCGTCACTGCTGATTCCTTATGTTACCTAATATAATAAAATATATCCTACAACCTGGCCAGAGAACATATGCATTTTATAAGAAAAACCACGTAAACCGGATAAGTGGTTCTTGAGTGTTATATATTATATTCTTTGCTACATGATATTGTTCCATATTTAATGCAAGAGAACGCGCTAACGGCAAACTTTTTTCCGACTTGATTCACTATTATCATCACTGCTTATTCCTTATGTTACCTAACGTAACCCAGCTGATTTTTTAATATCGTCATACCAAAGTTGTTGAGGTCTGCCAGTACTTCTTTTTTCCCCCCATGGTCTCCATCTGGTCACTTTTACGCTCCAGTTATCAGTATTTCTGGCCACACGGCCAGCCCAGTTTCACTTGAGGGAAAATATCCTTTCACTTATGTGGTAGATCCCTATTTTTTTCCTGATCCAATCGTTTGGTTTGCAGTCTCTAGGATTTTCCTTTCAATGGCTCTCTGGTGAATTTGCAATTTTCCCAAGTTTCGCTACCATATGTTGTTACTGGTACAATGCATTCGTTATATACTTTACTTTTAAGTTTTAAAGGACTGAAAGACTTGCTTAATTTTACCGTAAACCGCCCATCCCAGGAGTATCCTTCGATTGACTTCCAGTTCTTGATTCACTTTTCCGATCGTAACTTCCTGTCTCAAATATGGATATGAATCCACCCTTGGATGTATGGATATTACGTCATTAATGGTTGTTGGTTCGTTCGTCATGAATTTGGTTTTTGTGATGTTCATCTCTAAACCGACCTTTTTTGCTTCAGTTTGTAATTCTTGGAGCATTTCTTTCAATTCGATTTCGTTTTCGGCAAAAAGTGCGATGTCATCAGCAAATCTTAAGTTGTTGAGTCTCTCTCCGGATATGTTAAGTCCCTGTTTTCCCAGCGAAGACTCTTGAAGGCTTCCAGAACCAGGGTGAATATTTTGGATGATATATCACCCTCTTTAACATCTTATTTATCTTTACTTCCTTGGTATCTTCGTGCAACCTCACTTTTAGTTTTAATTGTTCGTTGATTTTTCCCAGTATGTTAATATATCGACTCTTGCATTTTTCATCAATATATATATATATATATATATATATATATATATATATATATATATATATATATATATATATGTATGTATGTATGTATGCATATATATATATATATATATATATATATATATATATATATATATATATATGTATGTATGTATATATATATATATATATATATATATATATATATATATATATATATATATATATATATATATCATGAAAACTAAGTTTAGTAGTGCTACCACAGGCGTTATTACATTTCTGCAACAACTACATGATGATTGAGCCTATAGCATACTTATTATGCCCTTATTCTATATAATATAAAGTAGTATTTATGATATTGATTTTTAAAATAGCAGGCTGAATAAATGATAAGTAAAAATTCTTAATAATATCATTCATTTTTAATAATGTAAAACAGACGCCTATGAACGTGGAAATCACCACAATAAGACAATCATCGAACTGTTCGAATCAGATCAACTTACTATTAATAAACGGGAGATTTATAAATCCTATAAATAAATACACTAGTTTTCTTGCAAGAAACGTTGGGTACGATCATCTTCCTGTTTGTGCCATGATGAAACCAAAACTGGCCAAATATAAACGAAGAAATAGCGCTAGAATATTTAATATCAAATTTCTAAACAACTCTGATATCAAACCAAACTACACACAACAAAAAAATAAAGAATTTGCCGCTCTTCAACCTCAATTAGTATTCACAAACGCCAATAACAGTTTTCTTGATTATCCAATTAAGACGCCTTGAAACAAGTGGATAGTAACCGACATATTAAAATTATGGAATATTGCTGAAGGTGGTTTAAAGAAACCAAGAAGCTTACTTGAGATTCCAGTGAGAAAGAATACAAAATGAAGTTCGTCTGGCAAAAGATAAATGGATGATCGGACGATATATGGAAGCAGAACATCTCGCGTAGTAGAGTAATAACCTCTACTTATATAAGAAAGTTAAAGAGATTGCAGGTGCATATGGCAGAAGACTCATTAATATTCTCAGAAATGACAGCAGCCAGAGTATTTTAGAACCTGATGAAGTAAACTTTACACTGCGAATTTGTTCAGTAGTGACAGATCTTATACTCCACTGGGAACAAATGATGACCCACTAACTGGACCAAGTAAAGAATAAAGCTCTTAGACCTAACAACATGTACGCCGAGATAATAAAACTAGATTTTTAAAGATAACATTCAAGTTTTGGTGAAATTGTTTAACATGATTTATGACTCCGGACACATCCCCAAAGAGTGGCTGCGGTGTACATTTATAACTCTCCCGAAAACATCAAGCCCAAAAAATTACAACGATTACCGTCTTATAAGTTTAACCAGCAACGTTTTGAAACTGTTCTTACGAATACTACACCCACGGTCATACAGAAGATGCAAGAGAGCTGGTGAAGAAAGTCCATTCGGCTTCAGAGCTGGGTTCGTTGGTTCAACACAAGAGAGACCTTCAGTCTGCAGGCGGTAATCTAAAATTGCAATGACCAGCGCAATAACTTGTTTGTGTGCGCTTTTGCTAAGGCCTTTGATAATTTAACACATTATCTGTTGATGAGATGAGAATAATTGCTAACCTATATTCGAATGAATATGGGATGTTTTAAATCCACAATTACGAAGTAACTGAGGAGTTTGTAATCATAAAAGGGGTAAGACAGGGGTTAATTCTGTCTTTAATGCTTTTCAATCTGTACGTAGAAATAGCTATCAAGAAAGCTATATTAGATACCAGTCTTGGCATAAAGGTTAATGTCATCCCGATAAATAAGATCAGATATGCTGATGACTCCGTGCTTGTGATAGATAGCGCACATGACCTTCAGCTTCTTTTGGATAATATATAAAAGGTAAGCAATTAAATTTCTGTTCATTAACAAAAATCAATTTCCGAAAACCAGACTCCCCATAAATTCGAACCTACTCGGCCAATTTACTCGTAAGTATTTGAGTTGTCTAATCGATTATAAATTCGACCCAGAAATTGAGATCAGATATGGGATAGAATAGGCAAAAACAATCCTTACCAAACTAAAAGAAAATTATGACAAACCTCAACCTGAACTTTGATATCAAGTACAGAATGAAGAAATGTTATGTCTGGTTTATCTTCATGTACAGAAAAGAGACATGAACATTAAAATTAACATGCTTTAATAAAATTAAGGCTTTAAGCATAGTCCAATGCTTAGAATACTGAGCATTTCTAGGTCAGATCGTGTCAGAAACGAAAAAGTAACATTTGGAGAGCAAGTCTCGCCCACAGAGCACTTTTCGAAACTCTCAAGAGAAGAAAAATTGCTTACTCCGGACACATATTGCGAGATGAGCGTTAGGGGTTCAGTGTCTTGCTCTGAAGGAAAAATTCTAAGGAAGGTAAGAAATGACGCATAAGAGATTATCATGGCTTTGCACTATCCGCCATTGGACTGATATATTGGACTTTGAATCGCTTTGTGATGCCTCAAGAAATAGAGAAATATGAAGATGGTGAAGGCGGTACCGACGGACGTCTTAGCAATTTCCTTTGCATGGTAGTCCAAGAAGAAGAATACAAAACAGAGAATGTCACACAAAGAATTAAAGGGTGATGTAGATATGACATTTTTATTGAAGTTTATGAGAAGTCCATTTAATTGAGGCAAACTGTAAATATAGGGGCTTAATTTTTACATATATTGTACAGATACTGATGACTTTCTGTTACCTAACTGTTACAAAATCTGAGATATTTTCTTTCATTTATATATTTGATATTTTAATAATCGATTTTAGCCGTTGTCAGATGGCATCAAAGATAAAATTTAATAAACAGTTGAAAGAATAAACAATCTTCTTGATCTGACACTTGCATCATATCCCATTAGCGAATTTTCTTCAACTCTATACATTAGTTTTTTTTCTATATATATATATATATATATATATATATATATATATATATATATATATATATATATATATATATATATATATATATATATATATATATATATATATATATATATATATATATATATATATATATATATATATATATATATATATATATATATATATATATATATATATATATATATATATATATATATATATATATATATATATATATATATATATATATATATATATATTACAATAAAATTCCTGGTTTCAATCCGTTCGTCTAACAATGAATTTGCATGACGTTTCGCCAAAATCTCATTTGGCATTTTCGAGTGCTCTCGCTGCTGCTATCACTCGATACTGTTTGACAGTTTTGACAGAATAATGACAGTATCGAGTGGCAGCAGCAGCGGGAGCACTTGAAAATTCCAAATGAAATTTTGGCGAAACGTAGTGCAAATTCATTGTTAGACGAACGGATTGAAATCCGGAATTTTAATGTATTACATTCCACCATCCGTGAAAACCTCTATAGTAACATATCTATATATATATATATATATATATATATATATATATATATATATATATATATATATATATATATATATATATATATGTATATATATATATATATATATATATATATATATATATATATAGATAGATAGATATAGATATATGCTTTTCCGTGTGTGTCAGGTCAAACACAGTATTTCCAGTAATTTACAACATTGGTCCAAATTTGAACAAATCAAGAGATGTTGTGGGCTCTGAACATCACCGCACCTGCACAGGACGTCTGTTCCAGCTGATAGCAGCCTCCATTTCTGCAAATTTGGCTTATATTGCGACACACCTGCTCTCATTCTATTAAGTGTTTTCCACACTGTGTAGTGCTGTTCGCTGCCTGGTGGTAGCTCTTCCCTGGCTTGGAATCCCTGGTAATTTAGTTGATTTCTCCACTTCGTCATTCGGTTAACTTCTGGTGTTCCTAGATTTGAGTCGCAGCGGTGGTGGTTGGTGTCCATAAAGCAGATAACGTGGATCTAATTCCTGTTTTGTTCTCTCTGCGTCCGCAGCGACTTCAGTACGTATATGGGGAGAAGCTATGCCGGCGAGCGGGTATAGTTTCTCCGTTGGAGTCGGCTTTAGGCATCCTGTTATAATACGTGCGGTCTCGTTAAGCGCAATATTCACTTGATTTGCTTGCGCTGGCCCACCCCAGACTGGTGCCCATACTCGGCAGCAGAGAGGCGTTACTTTTCTTGTTTAATTCGAAGAAAAGCGCTATTGAAAGTCATCAATTGCTGTCGGAAACCTATCATCAATCATCAATAAAAACACTGGTTTTGACGCTTTAAAAGTGGTGATTTCGACACCGAAGTCAAAGAATGTCCAGGCCAGTCAAAAAATTTAAAGATGAAGAATTGGAGGCATTATTCAACAAAGACCTGGGCTAAACTAAAAAGGAACTTGGAAAATCATAGAAGTTGATCGCACAACCATTCCAAGCGCACTGAGAGTGATTCAAAAGCAAGGAAATTGGGTGCCGTACGAATTGAAACTGCTTCAACAGCACAATCGGAAAGGGTTTTTGCACCGTATCGTAACTGGTGATGAAAAATGGATACGCTACGATAATTCAAAGCGAAAAAAATAATGGGTGAATCCCGGTGAGCCATCAACATCCTCGCCAAAGCCGGACATTCATGACTTCAAGTTTATGCTGTGTAGCTGGCGTGATCAGCTAGGTGTAGTGTATTATATGCTGCTCCAACCCAACGAAACTATTACTGAGGAACGTTACCGACAACAACTGATTGAGCAAGCGTTAAAGGAAAAATGATCGCAATAAGCCAAAAGACACGACAAAGTTATTTTTCAACATGACAATACTCGGCTACATGTTGCAAAACCAGTCAAAGAAATGCTAGAAGCGCTTGAATGAGATGTCCTACCTCACCCGCCGTACTCACTAGACATTGCTCCTTCTAATTATTACTTGTTCTGATCGACGATACACGACATCAACAAACATTGCCACGTAACATTCAGAGATCTTTGCATTTATTCAAATTTTGGGGTTTCTATATTACGAAAAATACAGTTACCTATTTCCTTCGGGCTTTTGGCGCGATAACTCTCGAATGAAATAAGATACTGATATCAAGTTTGGTAAATAATAAACTTTAAGTATGAATTTAAGGTATAGATTTTGAGCAATATCGCTTGATAAGTGATAGGTGGATAAATTATATATAGTTTTAATGACAATACGAGATTTTTTTCTGGTTTCCAATTGGGATGAGTAAAAATTTGAAACACGAATATTTAATGTCAAACATAAGAAGGGCGGGGGTAAGATAAGATGCTTTCAATATATCGTGGTATACGTCTTTTTCAGTGCGATTGGAGTCGAGAAATTTGAAAATTATATTATTTTTTCATTATTTTTAATCTAACCGAAGCCCATCCTCTGCTTAACTTTTTTAAATTAATAACGTACCCATTTAAGAGTGAAAAAGTCAAATGTAATGTTCCTTTACGAGTATTAATATAACTGCGTGTTTGCAAGAAAAGTATTCCGTAAATAACTTTGCCGATTTTCCTAAAATTTAGAAACATCCTATATATTCACAAGAAATAAATATTAAAAATATATTCGAATACAAGCTATAAAAGGTTAACAGAGATCTTTTAAATTAATATATGTTTTTTATTTTTGCTCCATTTTTCAAATTTTATTACTGTTATGTATTTTTCTGATAATCTAAAACTAATACCTTTTGAAGAATTCCAGTTTTTTAACTAATAGCAAGATTTTATCAACAGCTTTGTTGGAAAATAAATTCTACTTTTAGATACGTCAGTGGTTGTAAAATCGTTTAGCCATTCAAGAAATAATTTATTTAGTTAGGGAATCAGTAAACATACAAAAATCCAGATCATGTTTATGAATGATGTAACCCCAAAGCATTGCTATTATGTGGTTAGAGATAACAACTCAAAAAACTACAATGATTATCTATTGCGTCTATAGACCACCCATTTATATTCACTTTAGAATATTTTTTACTTCTCTTGCAGACTCTTTACAGATTAATTCTTCAAATGCTTAATAAGAATTCAAATACCACTGATAAACAAAGCCAGAAAGCCGAATCTTTCTCTATCACTTATGACTTTATATAGTTTACCAATGAACTAACAAGGATTCACGACCGTGGTGGAGAGTCCGTCAGTTCTTTGAGCCATAAACTGATTTTAACATCGAGTATTCTACCAAAGTCAAAAATCTCTTTATTATTAATCATTTAAACAATTTGAGTTTACTTACTAGTTTTAAGTCTAACAAATACAATATGTAATACATGCACATTCATTTGTTTAAAATACCTTTCGGCAGGCTTGTTGTTTGGCCTTCTTTGATTAGGTTTGCTCAGTGATTTTTAATTATTCCCAGTTACTTCCGATTTACATTTTTAGTGACTCTTTTACGTTTGTTTGGTTGAAAGGATTTTGTTGCTTTTGTTTGTATTTGTGGTGTTTATTTATTTCTTTGCTTTTACTGGGAACAATTATGCAAGAAAAAAAACACAGCTTGACTACGTATTCTACCAACTGATGACAGAAAGATGCTTAAACCGCGCAAGATTTTAACGGCAAGCCTTGGTTCGATCGAATATACTTCTAAAGATCTTGTCTATCTATAATCGTGTGAAAACCCTAAGGTTTTAAATTGTAACATTTTTAGCCGCTATGCCATTGGTCAAAATTTCACTAAAGCCGCTATACTACCACTTACATCGGCAGACAATACTATTGTAACCATACCTGCTAAGAAAGTTTACTTTTTAGCTAAATTTCTTGCTTTACACTCTTCTGTTGATTGCGAGATAAAAACATCCCCCAGTATTTTTAATATCTAGTCAAAGATTCTTACATTAGCTTCAGTACCCATAGAACTCAAAAACTACGCGTGCGAACTAATATTACTTTTCTGTAGACTTTTCAACTTATATCCTACAGAAAAGGAATATTTCATTGCTACTGGAAATACACTAGAGTTGAGCTAATCAACCGAAAAACTTATGTCACCATCATCATCATCGTCATTTATTTCTTTAATGTCCGCTGGTAAACCGACTGGTATTCAATTTTTTGCTTTTCTTTTTATGTTATCGGTCCATCTTGTTGGTGGTCGTCCTCGTTTTCTGATTGCTTGTATTTGAATTCTCCACTCGAGAGTTCCCTATAATTTTTGCCAACTTGTATCACACGTGGTTATATATCCAAGGCATTCGACCGTGTTTGGATCGACGCATTATTCGCTGAGCTACGCTCATATGGTATGTCTGAAAAGTTCTGTTTTTGGTTTCTGTGTTTTTTTAGAAAGCGTTCCTTTACGAGTCTTTTTACGTGTTGACGGATTTCTCTCTAATACGTTAACTATCAACTTTGATGTGCTGGAAGATCAATAATGTACCTTACTCGCGTTCTCCTTTATATTAACGATGAGCTGGAAAGGATCAGGAATCCATTCTACAGCTTTGCCAATGATATTACGCTTGCCCCTTTATTTACAACTTAACAAAGATCTGAAAGAAATTCAATCTTGGGGTGACAATAACCAAGTAAAATTTAACGCTATAATAACCCAGGCGGAAGTTTTTTATAAAAAGATTACCACTGCAGAACCCAACATAGTTATATCGTAATACTCTAATCCTCTAGTATTGTCACTACAGAGAGTAAACATCTCTTAGCAGGATCATATTGCATATATATCGAAAAGAGCTCCTCAAAAGCTAAGAATAATATTTGGTACTAGAAAGATTTATTCTCCGCAATAACTTTATATCGTGTATAAAGCTGAAATCTTTTTGGTTCTGTTCTTAAACATATGCTGCATTTGCTGAATTCATTTAGAAAAGAGTTATTTGCCTGATTGAAGACCAAGAACTTACCACCAACATTAATTCCTTATCCAGGTACTAACGGAAAATTATGGCAAATAGATGCTTATACTGCACTCTATCGGTGACTTATAAAGTCTTTTCAAGCAGAGCAGCACAGCACGGCTGGCACTTATTGCAAAACGCACCTTTCTCGAGCTTACCGCTCGAAGGCATAGATGGCATGGTATAACAACTAAAGACGAATCGAAAAGATTCGCATTTTTAGAAGTCACCAAAAGTGTTCTTCGCATTTGCTGAACCATCCCAAAACGCGTTTCGCCGTATCACGGCTCCTCAGTTGGGCTAGGTTCAGCAAATACGAGAACACCATTTCACGGTAAGCTCGAGAAAGGTGCTTTTCTGCAATAAGTGCCAGCCGTGCTGTGCCGCTCTGCTTGAAAAGACTTTGTAAGTCACCGACAGAGTGCAGTATAAGCATCTATTTGCCATAATTTTCCGTTAATACTTGGATAAGGACTAAAAGAGGTAGATAATTTTCGTTCAATCTATATCCTGTGGAGATTATTTCAGAATTTTTGATCAGTATTTTTCGAGATTTTTCGAGATCGCATTTTTTTAAAAGTAATACAAAGAGAAGTATGCACAAGTATTACATTATATATGTATTTTTTAACTCGTGTTTTTACAAGCTTTCATTTGACACCCAACTCAATGACCTGGTAATTTTTTTTCACTTCCGAGTTCACCCCCCAAAAGTCAAAATTTAACTTTTAAAAATACACGGCTCCGATGAGGCCATCAATTTCTATATTAGTATCAAATTTCAACTTTCTACGTGAAATAGTTTCGGGAGAAAGTCGGGTGTTTCAGACACACAGACAGGCGGACACCGAAGTGATTTTATAAGTGTTCCGTACGGAACACTAAAAATAATCCTATCTAACTAATCCTCCCATATTAGGTAAATCAGATATAAGAGTAGCTTTTTCTCAAATAATAACCCAAATAAGGTGACTGGTAAATTACAGAATTTGGTTCGCATACACATTACTCTTATCATTTTTTTCATTGAATTCCATATTGATTATATCATCTAGTAATATGGTAATGTTATATCCACTCAATTTTTTTGATTTCAAGGATAACTTTGGGACACAAGGATAATCGTTCTGCGACTTACTTAGAGTAAATTTATTTTTATATTTGGTATAGAAGATTTCTATTTATTTGCAATTTATGGAAGCGCTACATTTCTATTTATTGCAATAAAAATTTGTAATTATCACAAGTGAACACTTCAATTGATACAGAATAAAATGATGCGTTACATGCGTTATAAACAAACCGGTTCATATAACTCTATGATCTCTTCTACACTGTTGCATGAACGCTATGGGATGGTAACCTTAGAGAAACGTAGAAAACAATATTGTATGCTCTACTTATACATAGTGAATGGTCTCATTGATGAGCCGGCATTTCTGTCCAACTTATATTTCAGTGTGCCAACGTACACCACAAGAAATCATAGCACCTTCTATATACCAGATGGAGCCCATAATAAACATCACCTGGGATCTCCATTGTATAATGCTTGCATGCTATACAATGGAATCCAGAATAGCATAGATATATTTAATGATAAGTGCAGTCTTTTCAAAACTAAATTGCGTGAGTTGTTTTAAGTGCATGTAGATTATTATGTAATATTATTTAAATTAAGTTAATTTAAGTTCTCGAACTTTGTAATTGGAAAAATCTCTGTGATCAATCGGTAAAGGGCAGTAAATAAATAAATAAATGCAGCTTAATATTATTAATTATGTTATGGGTATGATACCAATGATATCAATTTTCATTGGTAGCCTTTTAAATATAATTAATAACCTAGGAATCTAAATGTTTTTTGACCATTCAAATATTTCATAACTGTCTAGGTTATTTTATTTTGAACTTTATGTCACATAATGTCATACATTCAATCATAAATTGGAGTTTTTTTGCTTTGCATTTCATATTAATTTACATTTCAAGCATAACCTACCTTTCGTAAATCATTTCATTTAAGTTTTATTGACAAATATATATATGATAAAAAATAATAGCATAGATCTTCCATTTTGTATATATTTTTAGTGTTCCGTATGAAATACTTATAAGATCACTTCGTTGTCTGTCCGCCTGTCTGTCTATCTGTATGGCACACCCGATTTTCCCCGAAACAATTTGACATAGAAAGTTGAAATTTGGCACTAATATGGGAATTGATGGCTTCATCAGAACCGTGTAGTTTTAAAAATTAAACTTTTACTTAGGGTGTTAGTTTTGGGAGGTCAAATAGAAAGTAAAAAAAATACCAGGTCATCGAGTGAGGCGTCAAAAGAAAGCTTGTAAAAAAACGAGTTCAAAAATATATATAATGTAATATGTGCGCTCACTTTTCTTTGTATTATTTTTAAAAAATTCCGAAAAATAGCTATCCCCCTTACCTCGAAACGCACTGATCAACTGTTCCGAGTTAAAGCCGCATATTCGTATGTACATAGAGGTTTCTTCCTCTTCACCGCATAGACTGCATGATGTGAAGCCATTGTGGGTACCTATTTTCGGTAAATGTTTCCTCAGGTGTCAATGGCGGATGATCAGTTTGGATCCTTGTTAAACAAACGATGTATGTTGTTTCTTTGAGGAGTCGCCAATTATATTCCTTACATGTCTTTGGCCAGATGTTGCCAACCAACGACCTAAATGTTGCTAATACGCATATCTGCTGATTGTCGTTTTACCCACCTGGTTGGGTATACCAAATGCTGGTTCTGGATCCTTGTATGGTTTTATAGTTCCAACACAGACAGTGAAAAACTAAGATAGGGTTGAAGAAACTAATTTGTCCTAAAATGAAGGTAATATAAGAAATGTTTAGAAATTTTAGTAGATCAAAAATACAAAATAAAATATATTGGGGACTCCTTTGACATGTCAGCGCTGTCATCAGTAACGATATGATATAGTAAGACCTTATCATCCAAAATATATTTAGAAACTACAATACTACCTCCTATGGTTAAAACTAAATTTTTAGAAAAAACTTTTAATCCGATAATTAGTTTGGTGCACCTTTTTCGTTACAAAATAATTTCTTAAAACGAATAACTTTTTTAATAAAATATACATGCACCCTTGGAAATGGGCAAATTGTATAAAATATTAGTAGCACTAAGGGTGTCAATTTTTTCGTTGAAACATAAGCATTCAAATGCAACGTTCCCCTTTGGAAAAAAACAAGATAGCGGATTCATTACGGCGCCTAAAATCGAAAATTACACGAAAAATTAGCAATTATGGAGATCCCGCAGTGAGATAGCACTTTTTCTTACCGGAGCATTATCGTTGGCTCATCATATAATAAAAATTAACAACCCATCGTAACCTAATCTACTCCAAAGAAAGACAACTTAACCTAACAGAACTTAATCATAATCATACCTTACACAACAGAAAGGAAAGTTAACGTAAAAAATTTTGTACTAACTAGGCAGCTTTTAAAACTTCTGTTATAATTTTAGAATAGACACAAATTATTAAATGCAAAGATACAACTATGCCCATAATATAGGTACATTTACACATAGGTAGCAGTTTTAAATAAGTTTAATAGGGATATTATTTAAAAAAAAAACGAAATAAATCTTGAAATTCACTCTTTTAACAAAATTATGTTAAGCAAGCCTTAAAATAAACATTTGTAAGCCTATTGAAACCAAAGAGGGTACTAAAATAAAGCACATATATTTTCATTATGAATATACATTATGCACACCCGGATATCGAATTGTTGCTTAATAAAATTATAGAATATGTGATATGATGCCTTAGGTTGTGCTGTTACGTAAGCTAAGATGCTTTAGGAAGTGCTAAGTTAGGTTGCCTTTCTGTTTTGTAAACTATGATGCCTTAGGTTATGTTAGGTTAACCTGCCCCAGGTTAGGTTAGGTTAAGTTGCCTCGGATAAAGTTAGGTAAAGCGCCCCTTCTGTTGTGTAAGCTATGTTGTCTTAGAATATGTTAGCTTAACTTGCCTTCCCGACGCCTGAGCTATGAAGCTTTAATTTTTTTTCCATTAACATGCCTTAGGCTAAGTTGGGTTAAGCTGACGTAGGTTAATTTAGGGTAAACTGCCTTAAGTTATGTTAGAATCTGCTGCATTAGGGTAAGTTAGGTTAACCTCTCTTTCTGCTTTGTAAGTTTTGACGAATAGTTTTATTACATTAATTTTCCTTTCTATTGTGTAAAGTATGATGCATTAAGTTTTGATAGGTTAAGTTGCCTTTCTTTGAAGTAGGTTGCGATAGGTTGTTAATTTATATTATACGATGAGCCAGCGATACTGCTCCGATAAGAAAAAGGGGTATCTCACTGTGAAATCTTCACAATTGCTTATTTTTCATGTAATTTTCAGTTTATTGCGCCATATTGGATCTGCCATGTTGTTTTTACATAAAATTATGTTGTCTAATTATTACATCAATATTACATTTTGTCTTAGTTTTGAAGTGCTTAATTCCACTTAGAAATTATCATTTCTTTGTATTTTATCCTGATTTTTTGTTTCTACCCGCCATATTAAACCACCATCTAGCTTTTTTCGAAAGGGCCACGTTGCATTTGAAAGCTTATGTTTCAACGAAGAAATCGACGTTCTTGAATTTTTTTTTCGTTAATTCTATTTTTGGGTATGAAGGTGGCTCTGTTGACGCAAAACGTTCCATATATATATATATATATATATATATATATATATATATATATATATATATATATATATATATATATATATATATATGTATACTTATATATATATATATATATATATATATATATATATATATATATATATATATATATATATATATATATATATTATATATATATATATATATATATATATATATATATATATATATATATATATATACATATGTATACTTATATATATATATATATATATGTATATATATATATATATATATATATATATATATATATATATATATACATATATATACTTATATATATATATATATATATATATATATATATATATATATATATATATATATATATATATATATGTATATATATATATATATATATATATATATATATATATATATATATATGGTATATATATATATATATATATATATATATATATATATATATATATATATATATATATATATATAGCTGAAAAGTTTTTGGTCTGACACATAGATCGCCTTTTTTAAAACAGTCATATAATTTTTAGGAAGTACCAACCTTCAAATGATACGTGCCAAAATTTCATGACATTTCAACGATTAGATTATAAGTTACAGTGGTTTTAGTGACGCTACTTTTGATATTTTCAAAACAATGGAAAAATCGAATTTCGCGTGCTGATTAAACATTGTTTTTTGATGGGAAAAAATACCGTTTGAGCAAAGCAATGGCTTGATAAGTATTACGGGGTCTCTGTCCCTGGAAAATGAAGCATCATTTACTGGTATGCTGAATTTAAACGCGATCGAACAGATACAAATGATGCTGAACGCTCTGGATGCCCAAATGAGGTGGTTACACCGAAAAACATAAAAAAATACACAAAGTTGTTTTGGAAGACCGTAAAGTCAAATTGTGCGAGATAGCTGACACCCTGAAGATATGAAAAGAACGTGTTGGTCATATTTTGCATAAACATCTGGGCATGAGAAAGCTCTGTTCGAAATGGATACCGCGTTTGCTCACAGTGGACCAAAAACCACGTATTAATGATTCTGAATGCTGTTTGGACCTGTTTAAGGTAAATAAAAAGGATATTTTCATGCGGTATGTGACAATGGATGCAACATGGATTCACCACTACAGACCGGAATCAAATCGGCAGTCAGCTGAGTGGACAGCAGCCGCTGAAAGCCGCCTGAAGCGACCAAAGACAGATGGCTGGGAAGGTTTTAGCCTCTGTATTTTGGGATGTGCACAGAAGAATTTTCATCGACTATGCTGAGAAAGGAAAAACCATTAATAGCGAATATTATATAAAGTTATTGGTGCGTTTAAAGGCAGAAATCGCAAAGAACAGCCCCAAATGAACAAGAAAAAAGTGCTCTTTCATCAAGACAATTCACCGTGTGGTTACGATCGCAAAATTGCATAAATTGGAGCTCGAATTGCTTCCTTATTCAAGGTATTCTCCAGATTTGGCCCCCAACGACTATTATCTATTCGCAGACCTCAAAAAAATGTTTACGGGAAAGAGATTTGGCTCCAATGAAGAAGTTATCGCTGAAGCTGAGGCCTATTTTGAAGGCAAACACAAATTCTTCTACAAGAAAGATATAGAAACGTTAAAAAAAGCGTTGGACTGATTGTATCGCTCTTGAAGGACACTATAATGATGAATAAAGTCGAATTATGCAAAAAAATGTGTTTTAAGTAGCTAGACCAAAAACTTTTCAACCTACGTGTTATGTTATGTTATATATATATATATATATATATATATATATATATATATATAGATATATAGATATATATACATATATATATATATATATATATATATATATATATATATATATATATATATATATATATACAGTCCCTGGTCAAATTATTAGACGCACTGCAAGATTTCATGTAAAATATTAATTACCGAGTGATATTGTACCGTTTTATTATTTTAAATTGATTTGTTTTTTATTTTTATATTATCCAATCAATTACCTATTTATTTGACATAAATAAAACAGCATTAATTTAGAAAAGTTTATTAAGTTTTAAAGAAAAGTGAAATTAATGTTAGTAAAAGTCAATATTTAGTTGAGCCACCTTTAGCCGCTATCAAAGCTTTAATTCTGCGCGGCATGCTATCAATGCAAGATCGTACTGTCTCCTGCATTTGAGGATGATGATTCCACACATGAATAATCTTTTCTAGGAGCTGGGTTTTGTTGGTAATCACATCTTTAGCCACTTCTCTTTTCATCAGCTCCCACACATTTTCAATGGGCTATTACCCGGCCAATCCAACAGAGGGATATTTTTTTCTGCCAAAAAAGCTTTAACAGACCGAGCAGTGTGGCAGGGAGCTCCATCTTGCATAAAAGTGAATGGTTCCCCATTTGGAAACCATTCTCTGAGCTGCAGAATCAACCGATTTTGTAATACTTCTTTGTCCTGATCTTGCCTCATTATTCCTTTGACGACGTACAGACGTCCAGTGCCCTTGCCGCTGATGACTGACCAAATCATCACTTTGGTGGGATGTTTAACCGTCGGGACGACACAATCAGGATGAAACTTTTCTCCATGACGACGACGCACATACTGAGCTTTATTCTGCAAAATTTCGAATGTGCTTTCGTCACTGAAGCAGACCTGTCAAAAATAGGAAAAATATATAAACTTCCATGTTTATTTGCTTTATTTAACTGAAAATGATAATAATGTATCAATTATTGATTAAATTGCTGTATCTTACCGATCTCCAGAAGTCCACATCTTTGTCTTGCCATTGTTTGGCCCACTTCAGGCGCTTTGCTTTCATTGCAGCTGTTAACTTGGGCTTCCTGGCGGGGCGACAGGCCTTAAAATCTAATTCTTTTAATTTTCTTCGAACAGTGCGCTCAGAAGCATTTACGCTAGCATCCTGGAGTTGTGATTTTATTACCTTTGTGGTAGCAAATCTGTTTTCTACACAAATTCTCTTCAAACATCTCTCTGACCGTGGAGTGAAAATTGGTTTTCTACCGCATCTTTTCTTTCTTTTCGGGCTTAATTCCTTCCCTGACTCAATTTTCTTTTTTATGCGTCGTACACTAGCTTCAGAAACCTCCAATCTTCGTAATATTTCTCGGTTTGTAAATGTTTTCGCAATCACAAGGGCCTTCACTTCAGCTTTTTTTACGTGGTGAAAGATCGCCTTTTCTACCCATAATGAAAATAGTCCAATTACTTTTTTAAAACACTGCATACAAAATAAACTAATAACTGAGTAGTATAAAACTGTTAAACAAACAATCACAGTCCATAAAGCCACAAAAACACGTCCGTACCTGACTCGATTCCGATCGCGACTGATACAGGTTTGTACTTATTTACGTTCATGTATCACTTTGTCAACACAGTGTTGCCATATGTTAAAAATAAATACAAATATGTAGTCTACAACAATTCTTTTAAATAAAAATCAATAATATTGCAGTTTAAATATACCATTATTGCATAAAAACTCTTAAGAAACATAAAATTACTAAAAAAAATACAGTGCGTCTAATAATTTGGCCAGGGACTGTATATATAATGAATTGTAAAAATATAATATCAATATATGTTGCAGTAGTGTTGTATTTTCGAAAGATTATATAAAAGATAACATTCATTTGACAAAAAAAATGTATGAAGAAAAATTTATTCTAAAATACTCTGAAGAAAACATACAAAAATATTTATTGCAAAAGTAATTTACTGTTACGAAGCTTAAATAAAAATATGATTTGATAATATCGGGTAGTTAGTCCAAACATACAAAAATACTAATATTAATATAATAATACTAAATACTAAAAAAAAAGATGTCTCAAGCAATGTTGTTTATTACACGTTCCTCTTTAATAAAATATTTTTTCCTACAAACTTCTTTACAAAAAATATTTTGAATTAATTGTCTTGTTGGCTACCGATAACTAATTTTCATTAATTTCAAAATCCTTAAACTCGAAAAAAAATGCGCAGTACATAATATAAATCTTAACAAACATTAAGGAATGAAAAATTAACATAATTTGTCCTATCAGTCGAATTTATGTTCAAAGAAATAATATTCTGTTTAACCTATACATGCACTACGAACGAAAAAACACATCTCTCAGAAGTCCCGACACTGACATCCCGTAAGCGGTTCACGCTGTCGCACGATTTCACCATGGTTACCGGGACAATGGTGTTTATTTATCCTACGAGACCGCTAACAACGTGACAGAGAGGCTGATAAGAAGGAAGAGATGATATTGTATACGAAGTATGGCTCCCTCTACTCGTGCTGCTGCCACCGCTATAGAGCCAATCCCGATTAGCTTTTGTTTAGACAGACACATAATCTTAACCGATAACTAAATTGCCCCATATCGTGTTGTTATAGGTTGGATTTTATATATGTATCATTTTGTGCTTAATATGATTATTTTATTACATGTTAATATAATAATTATACAAAGTTTTTATATAAAATTTTAATTTACCATAAAAATTTTACATTGAACCCCTTAAATAGTCTTTATAGATTACGATATATATATATATATATATATATATATATATATATATATATATATATATATATATATATATATATATATATATATATTCCTACCAACCATGCGAACAGGCTGGTTTTAGATCCGGCTATGGCACATACAACCACACAGACAATAAGAAATAGCCTAGAGAAGAGCGATGAATTCAATTTCGAACTTATATAGCTTTCATAGACTATGAAAAGGCTTTTGATTCTGTCGAAATATGTACAATCATCAACGGCTTGAACAACAATATAACTGATTCTAGATACACTACCCTACTCAAAGATATATATGAAAACGCAAAGATTTACATAAAACCTAGTAGAGAACAAATACGTATTGGAAGAGGCGTAAGACAGGGAGATATTATCTCTCCTAAGCTATTTATTACAGCTCTAGAAGACGTATTCCGCCAACTAGATTGGACAAAGAAAGACCTAAAGATAGATGATGTGTATTTGAGTCATTTAAGGTTCGCCGACGATATTGTAGTCATCAGTGTAGGTTACAAGAAATGATAAATGAGTTAAATTACCACTCAAAGATAATTGGTCTTGAGATGAATAAAAGTGAGACAAAAATATTAACCAACACTAATAACAACATAGTTATAAATTTGGCAGGAACAGCTCTCGAGATTGTTAAGGATTATGTGTATCTGGGGCAAAAAATTACTAGGACGAGAGACAGTGTCTCGGATGAAATTTCAAGAAGAATCAGGCTTGAATGGTGCGCATTCGGGAAATTAATTTATATATTCAAAGATAAAGCCATCCCAAATAAGTTAAAGGCCAAAGTTTACGATCAGTGCATCCTACCCTTAATTACATGTGGCGCTGAAACTTGGACACTGAAAAAAAAGCCGATATATAAAAAGAGCTCGGACCCAGAGAGCACACGAAAGACAGATTATCGGGATAAAGCTTAACGATAGAACAGAAACAAGTGGGTACGTGAACAAACGAAATAAAGGATATTATAGAGCACGTATCAGAAAAAAAAATGGCAGCGGGCTAGACATGTAGCACTCACCGATGATAGATGGACCAAGCGAACATTAGAATGGAGACCACGAGAACAGAAAAGGAGCGTAGGCTGTCCCAAAACAAGATAGCGGGATGATATACAGAGGGTTGCGGGCATTGGATGGATGACAACAGCTGCAAATAGATTGAGACGGAAATTCAGGGGGAAGGCCTACATCCAGCATTGGAAAGAATTGGGCTTATGCATACATACTTTCTCAAATGAGGAACTATGTAAAAGAGTTTCCTACTGTTTCAGTTTCGGTTGTGATGTGAATGCAGTTGAATGATATGATTTTTAGAGTAAATTAACGCTTCCCCACATTCTTATTTTCATATGCATAAGTAAAGATACGTGCTTTTCCTTGTGTTCCTCTCAAGTCAATATAAATTAGCATTGATGTAATTACAGATTACTTGCGAGCAAGTATATTACTTAACAAATGTTGAGAATAGTTAAATAATCTACACTGGTAAGCAAAAAAACCGACTCAAACGCTTTTGCTTCATTTAACACCTATTCTTGAATTTAATTTTCAAACAGAACATGTCGCCTGGACCTTAGAGAATGTGCCTACATGGCAATGATGAAGGAAGACGAGTCTATAGGAGGCCTGGGGAGCTAAACGTTCCTTTGGTGTAGAAACTTACAAAAAACTGGTGTTAGTTTGTAGTCACATTTCTTGAGTACAATAACAGGTATTCCATCAGCGAGGGCAGCTTTTTTGAAGTTTATCTTCATATTATGTACTGTGACACGGAGTCCTAAAACAATATTGGTAATTTTAGACTATATATTGAAAATATTGGGATGTGTTATTTCTAGAAAGTTCTATTGTCAGATTTCATTAGCAAGTTACCATTAATTTGTACAAGGGTTGCTGAACTTTTTTAACTCTGTCCAAAGCTGGAATAATCAGATGATCTCCAAGATCGGAGTAAATCTAAAAGAGGTATTGGTAGTATTAACATTGTTGAAGGCCGCAAAGATTTTCATAGTACTAGCGAACTTTCAGATAACAAGCTACATAAAAAAATTTGGAAATAAAACTCAGAATTTCCATTCCACTTCAAATCGTTGTTAATTTAAATTACAGACGGTCGAACCATATTTACCTAGATTATAGAGCTCTGAGATGCCTGTTCTAGTTTAAACGTGATGAACCTATTGTCAAGATATCTACGTGTGCAAAATATTCAAAAAAAAAAAAAAACAATGAGAGAAGTGCACCATAGGAGCAAACAAATTTGTCTACGAATTTCATCTTTTTTTTTTTTATTTTTTTTTTCCGTTTATAAAACCATAAGTTTACTTTAGGTATAATGTTTTCATTTTGAATCAGCTATATTTTAAAAATAAACAAAAATAATGTATTGAACCTCACTGAGAATATAGGCTACAAAAAGTTTCCAAATATCAAAATTCTAATAACGATTCTTTGAATGACATTCCCATCTCAAAGTTTACCTTTTATATGGGTGTAAAGTTGCTTGCCGCTGACATTGATGTTTTATTGAATCCTGGCCCCAATAGCTCTGCTGTTCTAGAGGCATTGAGGTTGTAGATCGCTTAAATCTTCAGATATGTCCAGCAGAGAGTTAATGTTAGAAGAGATGTATTAAGGTAAGGTGAGTTAATTTGCCCTTAGCGTTTAAACATTATTGGTTAGTAATTAATGCTTCATTAGTTCCTTCTTTATTACACACATTTATATTTAGTTCAAATTTTAAACTCAACGATTAACAGTTAACTGTGAAAACAATTCATGGAGTGTATAATATTTTGGCACTGGCTTTTGGCTTTTAATAGTTTTCTTCCGCCATTAAATACTCTAAATGATCTTTTACTGGCAGAAAATGTAGAAACTAAGAGACTAATTTGTCCTTTTAATGAAATCAGTAATAAAGATAAGTTAAATACATTTGAGATGCGTGGCGTGCCTCAGATTAAAAAAAAAACTTTTATTCATGTCCCCATGTTAGTAAAAAATGCTTAGACGAGACGCGGATACTTTTATTGGGTGTAACTGAAAATTCTAAAACTCCATTCTTCTGTCCAAATCCAATGGCTTTGTTTCGCTAGACGAAAATTGCATGATGTTACGAAATTTGACAACTATATGATATTCATTAGGCGCTCGGAAAGCTTTTTAGTATATACCATAGGATGAAGCGTGTAAAGAAAAAACAGTTTTTGTAGTATCTGCCAGGGGACTATTTCAAGTCTGATCTTAAATGTGTAGATGCTTTTTTGGTCCGAAGTATTAACCTGACATTTTCGCCCCATTCCGATTATATTTTGGTACCATCTGAAGATTTTGTTTCTGACATTCGGTTAACCATAAATTTAGAAAAATGCGAAACTGACTTAAAATTTGCAGGTTTCTTAATTAGTTTAAACTCTTTGCGGACAGATTCAGACAACGCTTTCTTAAGGGATTGAGGAAGAGTGAATCAATCCAATGAACAATTGCTGCAGATAAGTAGATATCTAGACTTGGTACTGTTACTGAGGATGTCCTCTGTCCATCGGGAGCAGGTACGGTAACCGAAGAAGTGACGCAATAGATGCAAGTAAACAAACACTGTTCATGGGTTCATGGTTGGGTGTAGAAATGTTGTTTAGGTAAAGAAACAGCTGATAATGAGTGTATTTTCTGGTAAAAAATGATCAGATGGGAGCTAATGATGTGTCAAAAGATCGTTAATGAAGCTTCTTAGAACTGTCGGCTGAAGAGTTCCTGGAATCGAAGTGCAAGACATCGACATCACGGACCAGAAGCTGTTGATGGCTTTGGTTCTTGGTCAAAAGGCATTAATGAAGTAAATGGGAGTTTTATTTTAAAAAAATGGTCATAAAGACATTATATGGGTCTAAAAGGGCATTTTTTGTGTTAGTTATGGGGAATTGGATATCGCCAAAAGGTCCTTGATGAGGGTTGTTTTTCTTGTGGGTAAAAAGGTGTCAAAAAGTGGGTAGGTAGGATATTGTTTTTTTTTATTGTCCTTATTATGGTGATAAGGGGTCGTAAAAATCTTTATTACTGCGATGAAAAAGTTGGTAGACTAAAGAGACTTTATTGCAAAAATAGTGATTATTATTATATTAACGTGTGTTAGTAATTGTTTCTAAATGAAATTATCACAAAATGAGAGATTGATGGTCATACTGTAGTAAAAATATTTGTTATTATTGAATATAACAGATTAATAGTATGTGTGAACTTTTTTTGCAATAGAATATTAATTTTTATTGTTTATTAATTCAATGTAGATTTTCCAGTTATCAACCAAATGCTGAGAATTAAGACATAGATGTATGAAATCTTGCAATAGGATATTATCTATTATGTACTTATTAGCGAGAAGTACATTTATGAATTTATTAACTCTAAATAAAGGTTGCCATATACTATACATCCTCTTAATTCGAAATACCATACATATTATTATTTATTATAAATTATTTTTTATTATTTATAAATGTATGTTTTTATAGCTTTATGCATGGTTGGTTCAAGATTTCTCCATATTACAATAGTTATATTAAATAGAGATTAGAGTAATTCAATTTCTAAAAGACGAAAAAAAATACTCTGGCAATGTAATCGGTCAGGATTTGAACTTATGTTGTTGTTATACTACAAGTTGATTATTAAACTGTCTTACCGAATACACCGCCAGAGAAATAGGATTTTTTTTTTAATTTATACAAATTGTGTATATATATATATATATATATATATATATATATATATATATATATATATATATATGTATATGTGTGTGTGTATGTTGATTATATTATATTTTTGTTTAGATTTATTTAAATAAACTCGAATAAATGATGAATAAACAAAAAAAATTCCATGCATCTGGCGATATAAACCAAAGTACCTTTTTTTTATGACGATCCAAATCCATTTACTCAGTGTTTCGTTTCATTCATAATGGTTACTTTCGGTATTTTTTTAGCAACATTTTATATTTATGCAAAAATGCAATTTGGATATACTTTATGGGCATATGCATAAATTTATATTTTAATTATATTGTGTAAAATAAAACATCTAAGATTTTTAGTATCCTATTGCATGGTTTCACACATACATGTCATAATTCGCAGAATTTATTAATAATTTAAATACCTGCATTATTTTTCAAATAAGCCCTTTTAACACAAAAAGATTTTGTGTTACCAAAAATGTAATTTAATTTTTTGTTTTGTTTTGTACCCATCAGTTGTATGGATTTTTTTTCAGTAAACAAAATAGTTGGTCGTTTTTTATTGTTCCTTACGGAACACTTATAAGACCACTTCGGTGTCTGTTCGTCCGTCTGTCTGTCACACCAGATTTTCACCGAAACATAGACCTAGAAATTTGAAATTTGGTATTAATATAGGAATTGATAGCCTGATTACAGCCTTGTAGTTTTGAAAGTTAAATTTTGATTTAAGTGGTTAATTTTGGAGGGTGAAATCTGTAGTGAAAAAAAAATTTTTACCAGGTCATCGAGTCAAATGAAATTTTGAAAAAATTCTGGAATATTCACCACATGTCATGTCGTAGATTGAATGAAAATTATCACGAGTGCATTACCCTGAATCTGGTATGTTAAAAAAAAAACGAAAATTTAAAGGTCATCAGTTTTCAGTAAAGATCGAAAAAAACACATTGTTGAAAACTCATTTAGGGTGTGTTTTGTGAAGTCACTGATCATTTTATACCTCCGTAACAAAAACATTTATTTTAGAAGCAATTACTTTGAACAAATTAAAAAACTATTACTCTGATGGTGTATTCGGTAAGACAGTTTAATTATCAACTTGTAGTATAATATTAATCTAAGTTCAAATCCAAACTGAATACATCACCAGAGTATTTTTTTCAAACAAGACCTTTTATTCTCGACTATTTAATATTAATAGATTTTTTTATGGGTCTAGCACACGTGCTGCAGGGAAGTCCCTAAAGCGCTACAGGAGCGACACGTGATATTTTTATTAATCTACCTCAATCTTCTGCGAAGCTTTTTTCAAAAATATTTTTTGTCTTTTACAAGGTCCTTACCTAACCTAAACTAACCCCTATTTATTATAATCATTTTAATGTAGAGAACTTGAACCAACCATGCATAGAACAATAAAAAAACGTTTATAATTAATAAAAAATAATGTTTAATAAGTTGGATGGATGGATATGGTAGTCTTCATTTCGAATCAATAGGATGCATAGTGTATGGTAACCTTTAGTCAGAGTTAATAAATCCATATTATATTTAAATATTATTTAATGTGTCCCTATAAATTTCACTTCTTGTTAATAAGTATATAAAAATAGATAACATCCTATTGCAATCACATATCCCAGTATTTTATTAATAATTTAAATCTTTACATCGTATTGTTTACAATAAAAATTAACATCCTATTGCAAAAAGAACTTCAAATATATATGTCAGAATTCGTAATATTTTATTAATAATTTAAATATTTGAATCGTATTGTTTTGACCTTCGATCTATCCGATTGTGATCATTTCATTTACAAACAATTATTAACATAGACTTTAGCATAACGGTAATAGTATTCAATTTGTAATTTAAAGTTTGATAGTTTCTCTCTCTCTCGGATGGATGGAATTTAAATAAAATTCTTAAGACACCTCCCAAAAATTGACTAAAGAAGGTAAATTACCAACATTTAAAAAAATATTTTTTTTCTCTTTTATACCACACAAAAACTACCCCTAAAAGTCACTTCCTAAAATTATCCTCTTTGCAATAAGAACGTCATAATAAAGACTTTTTAGCCGACCCCCCCCCCATCGCCATAATAAAGGCTTTTAGCACACTAAAAAAAAGTAGCACTCAAATAATACTTTTTTTTACACCTTGTTACCCACAACCCTCCTCTCCAACCCCTTATTAAGGACCTTCTACCCATGTAATGCCTTTTTGGCCATTTTTTTTAACACATGTAACATTGGAACTTGCCCGCACGTTGTGGTGTCATTTTGTAACCTGCTAAACTGTCCTCAGTTTGAGGCATCTTTTTTTGTACCCTGTGAGAAGTTGTTTGTCCCACGCTTGAGCGCAATTTTGTACCGTTTGAATATTGGATGCCCCAAGCTTGAGCACAATTTCCTTGCAGCCCCGCTTTAATTTCTGATAATGAATCGAGTGAATCCTGATTTTAAAAGAACTGAAGAAATTAAACACACACTAGCTCAGTTTTTCTTGGTAGAGAGATATGGGTAAGAGATAATTTTTGTACGTCTTTTTGGAATTTTTTTCTATTTTTAAAAAGCTTCAGTTGTACAAGTTTTTTGGGCACCATTCATTTTAAAATAGAAAGGATCTAACTTCAGTTAAAAAAATGAAAAAATACTGAAGGGTTTTATGGGTATTACTAAAAAGAATTAGTCTAGTACAACTTATCCCGAAAAGAAAAATAGGTATTCAGTGAGACACTAGCTTTAATCAACAAAAAGAAAATTTATTCATGTTTTTAAAAATAAAAAAGTTCTAACCTTTGCAGTTCTACAATAAAATTCTAGCCTAACTAGTAGTTATTACATTTAAATTCTGAACTATGCCTACCCCCGAAGACGAAAAATAGTGCTTTTCACTTCACTTTTTAGTCTGTTTAAATTGCTGTTAAGGCACTACTCAGGGATAGGTCTATTGAAGGATGTTTTGGTAACTTACTGTTCTTATTCCGGCTTCGATGGAATACGACCGCTTTCACACTTTTCTAGTAAACACTTAGAGAGCCCACTACGGCTTTTCGTTAAGAAACTGGTGCTTTACTTAGCTCGCATGATGGTTGTTATGAGCCTTTACTGTAGCTCAGTCGAAGGAAGCCTACTTGGCGGCTCCGATGAAAATTAGCCTGGCTGCGGCTTGATGGTATTCCGCCTACTCGGCGGCTGGATGGAAATTAGCCAAGACCGTCGTTTCTCGGACCCTTAAATAAACCGTGCAAACTCTGCCGGTAATATGGCGACGCCGGAACCAAAACTGCGGATACACACATTTCACCAATCGCGGCGTAGCGGTAGATTCGGTCAGGAACCCGCACTGCACAGTATATACCGAACGTCTTGGAATCTCTGTTTAATATACCGTTCGATACAAAAATGAAAATAAGTACAATTTGAAGTGAAAAATCAGTAACATTACATGGTCTTAAAATCTAGGAAAAAATGAATGTTACATTTACCCCCTTCCAAAAAGAAATAGACTACACTAGTCTATTAAACTTAGGCTACTTATGAAAAGGTACAAAGTGGTACACTATCACTTAATACTAAGGTCAGAACTTAAAACAAAATTACAAACTTCGGACCTTACTACTAGACTTAATTCAATTAAGCACTAATATTAAGTACAATGAAAACCAAATGAAAATCTTTGCATGATCACAAGAATCTTATAACTAGACTTAACTTAATTAGACACTAAGGTTAAGTACATCAAAAAGCAAATAAAAATCCTTGCATGAACATAAGAAATACCTGTTCAAAGTAACAATCGCGGTCTTCTTATATAAAAGAATCAGCTCTATTATTGTTACCAAAACAAAAAAAATTATATCTTTGTCTAGACTCTTGTCTAAATCAAAAAAAATGAACTGAAATAAAATATGAACACCCCTCTTAAAATATTTTAAGGATTGTCTGAAAAATTTTTTATTTCAGCAAAAGAAATTTATAAAAATTCTTAAATAAAGAAAAAAAATAAAAAAAAATGATTCTAGTGCAAACACTTACACTAAAAAGGAAAAGTCTTGTCAGACCATTTAGCACAAGGCCAAAAAAAAATTATCTGGATAAATATCCAGACAAACGCTCGGGAAAAATCGCTATCCATGCTCTAGCTCATCGCTAAGAGAACATTCTAAATCTAGTATCACTACTAGTCGCACTCGGAAAATAATCGCACTCTATCGCGCAATGTCGACGTCCTAAGACATCTAGGCATGCTAAAATCGCTAGGGAAAACGCTCTGGTTGATCGCCAGAAAACACGTCAGCTTATCGCCAACAAAACACTCTGGTATATCGCCAGAAAAAACTCGGCTCCTCGCCAAGAAAACACTCTGGTATATCGCCAGAAAAAAGCCTCGGCTCCTCGCCAAGAAAACACTCTGTAAATAGTCCTCGACTACACAAAGTCTGCGTTCTAAAAGAACAATCTCGCCATTAACATAGTGAGCAGCTATAAAAGCTAACAATACCACTATAGGCACAGTGAATAGCTATAAAAGCTAAAATTCACCCTAAACACAGTGAATAGCTATAAAAGCTAAAATTCACCAAACTGAATGATCCTGCTTCAAAAAGCAATGTTCACAAAGAACTGAATGATTAGTCCGCGCGCAACTAACATTCAAGGAAACATTCCTAACATAACTATATGAGACAGCAAGTCTCGAAATAGGACCTCCCTAAAGTCATAATCCTAAATATAGGAGTCCATAAGCAAAACGACTCAAAATCTCGCATTTTGAGCACATGCCCTCAGGCAACCAACATACACTGAAATATGTACAGAAATATATACAGAAATATATACAGAAATATATACAGAAGTACATTCAGGAGTTCAAATCCCAAACTCTTGGTTACGATAACTCCATACTGAGCTTGGTGAAAGCTCTTAGCAAAAGCTAATCAAATCTTCAGCACATCGCACCAAAGTGACAAATCTGCCTAGAAACATGAGCCAGAAGAAACGCCCTCCGTCATTCTTCAGGGTGGCTACACAGAGATATAAAACTTAACCAGCATTGCGCTTCCTCAATTTGCATGAAGAACCCTCGTGTACTGGTCTCGCCCTAGAACAACAACGAAAAACATTCAATCTATCCCACATAACAGGAGACAAACACCTCACCACGATATACTGAATGGTGGAGACAATAAAATACAGAATTGGTGACCCTGGTGTCCACCAACAAAAGGGAGTAGATTATAGCATCCACTAAACTGAAACGGTGTCTACCACACCACCATAAGTCAAAAAAAATTTAATCAATAGGGTGTTCCGAAACACACTACTGCCAACAGCCTGTCACCACTAATAGGCTAATTGGAGCTGAGGTCGACTACAGTAGCTAGGCTCTCCTTTGGTTCAAATAGAAATAACCATTGGGTAACAAAACCCCTAAAGGTCCCAAAGGTCAAACGTTCACCCCCATAGACTACCCTTCCAATCAGTCTGTTCCTCAGGAAGACTAACTCCCTGCCAAACGTCGTAACGGCATCTGTTAGCACCCGGTGCATCACAGCCTGTAAAAACAGATAACTCATGGGATACAACCTAAAAGGTTTACAAGGTTGACTTAACCAAGCTTCTAACGAAATTTAAAAAAAACGAAAATGAGCTTAAAAAGCTACATGAAGCAAAAATTTCTCAAATTTTTGGTGGCAACGCAACAAAACTTTTGAAGACGACAAGAGCTTTTCCAGCTTAATCAGAAACAAGAAGAAAACATCGTTGACAGCTAAAATATTCGATCATGGTGTTAATCGTCTCCCTAGACAATAGCCTCTAGAAGAAACTGCTACAGGTATCAGGCATAACCGTTTTCTGTCAGCCCAAACTTCTAGATTACCTCTTGGAAATCTAAAAATTCGGTTAGGAATCTTCCTTCACTGCGCTTAGCCTCTCTTGACAAGGTTCTCATCTCGGTATCAGATTTTGATCATTTCTTTGTGAAACGACTGTCTTACTCTGCTCTCATCTCCTGTAAATGATCAGCCTTTAGTTCTCCTGCAGAACTTCAATTTTCTATCCATCTGATAGTAAACCGAAAAAAACTCAACATACGCCTATGAGTCCATGCAAAAAAATTTAAAAAAATTAGTGACTCAAAGGTAACGTTTAAACGGCTCTGAAAAAAAATAGAAAATACCCTCAGTTTGTCAATTCAGAAGAAGATCTAAATCAAAATAATCCAAGTCTTAGACTTACTGGATAAACCAAAATCAATTTACTCTTAATTGCACCCAACATATACCACTAAGGTAATAAAAATACACCCACTCGGGTAACAAACTTTGAAATTGCTCTTAAAAATTTTGACTCTACATCACACTACACGAGCTACATCTTGCGCTTGTCCTAACTCAAGATCACCTTGGATTGCCTCTAATCAAAATTTCGCTTCCAAGTGTCAAGAACTGGATATTATTTGGGGTCATAAGCAAATCAAATCCCGCGACCACCGACATACCAGTCTTATGATATATCCTGAGTGTGACTCTTTCGCAAGCTCGCAACAGCTGAGTCGATGCTAAACATCAACTACAATCAACCTAAGTTTGGATATGATCAGTACCCAAAACCTTAGCATTAAACAACAAAAGTAAGCTATCCTCTGCTCAACTTTTATAACAGTCAAAAAAAACGAGGTCGTCACCTCTACAGAGCAACAAAAAATTTAAGCAATTAAGATAATGTAAATATAAATTATTCTTCTTCTGACAAACTTTCACTAGGGTTAGGTTCATTGAATGGTTTTAAGTCTTTAATATGCCATCGTCCTATTTTAGTCCCATCTAAATTAACTAAACCATAAACTAAATCTGAAATCTTTTCTCTAATCACGCAATGCACATACTTAGGTACCAACTTAGATGTGAATTTATCTGCTGCACTGGAAAGAATTTTATTTTTTCGCCAAACGTGATCACCTATATTAAAGGCAAAATCCCTTTTCCTAAGGTTGTAAGACTTACTGTTCCGTTCATAAGCCTTATGTATCCTACTACGCACGTCGGTGAAAATATCTTTTAAACCCTTTAAATTTTCGGCGTACGCACCCCTGTTACCCGGAATTATTTCGCTGTCAACATTGACATCCAAATCTAAGTTTTTATAATATGATCCAGATAGAGGTATATGTCTGCCGTAAACTAAGAAAGACGGTGTGAACCCTGTTACTTCGTGTCTTGCGGTATTTATCGCTTGTTGGATTTTGGAAATATTGCCATCCCAAGTGTCATGTGAATCCACCCACGTAACTTCTTAAAGCGGTCCCGACTGTTCGGTTATTACGTTCCACAAAATTACATTGGGGAGAGTACACGGGATTAAAACGGATGTTAAAACCATAAGTTTCACTTAAGCTCTTAAAACTCTTAGAGGTAAACTGAGTACCGTTATCGCATATTAAGAGCGATGGGACCCCGTGGATTAGAAAGACATTATTTTCCAAAATTCTCTCTATATATCCAGCTTTAGAGCTTTTCAAAGGAAATAGCATGGTATACTTTGTAAACCAGCAAGAAACCACGAGAAGCCATTTATTTCCCTTTTTTGAACGTGGGAATGGGCCTACTAGATCAGCTGCTATGACTTGAAAAGGGTAATTAACCGTTTTCTCTTTTCCCATCAGTCCCATAGGTAGTGCATTTGGAGATTTCTGCGCTCCACATACTTCACAAGTCCTCACAAACTTTACGATGTCAAAACGCATTTTTGGCCAATAATACTGTTCCTGAACCCTGTGAAGAGTTTTATAAAAGCCAAAATGACCAGAAGTAGGAGGAGTGTGACACATGTCTATAATTTCCTCTCTCTGTGGTTTAGGAACTAGTATTTTCCACTCGGGTACATTAACTTTTAAAGGCAACTGGTTTGGGATAAACTTGTACACGAAATCATTTTCCACTTTCCACTGCGGAAAGTTTTCAGGAAATTCTTTGATTTGCTGCCGTAAATTGTCGTACCATGGATCTATGCGATCTATGTCAACTATATCGATTCTTACGCCAATCTGTGCATTAAGACTGTTTTCGTCCACTGTATGATCTGGGATTCTTGACAAAGCGTCAGGAATAACATTGTGGACCCCTTTTCTATGAATTAAATTAAATGTATGTTGTCTCAGCCTAATCGCCCAACGCGCTAGTTTGCCACTAGGGTTTTTAATAGAATTAAGCCACAATAAACTATAATGATCTGTTATGACCGTGAAAGGAACACCTTCTATGTAAGGTCGAAACTTTTCGATGTTAAAGAGTACTGCTAAACATTCTTTTTCAACAACCGAATAGTTACGTTCAGCCTTTGATAAAGTTCTACTGGCATACGCTATCACTCTTTCCTCACCATTGATTTTCTGTGTTAGGACGCCCCCTAAATCGGTATTAGAAGCATCACTAGAAATATAAAACTGTTGGGAAAAATCTGGTTGGGATAAAATTGGAGCTGAAACCAATAGCTCTTTAATCTTTATAAAAGATCTTTCTGCTGCGTTTGTCCAATCTATCGATTGTCCTTTTTTTCGTCCTTTCAAAAGATCATTAATAGGCGACAACAAGGTAGAAAAATTCTCGATAAAACGTCTGTACCATGAACACATTCCTACGAAGCGCTTAACTTCCGTAGTATTTGTAGGTCTCGCATAATTAACCATGCTTGCTACTTTATCCGGATCGGTACGCAAGGAATTTGAGCCTACAATATAGCCTAAAAACTTTAGAGAAGTTTTGAAAAAATCACATTTGCTCAAATTTATCGTCAGTCCGGCCTCTTTCAATTTATCTTTTACTTCCTTAAGTAAGCGAATATGCGATTCGAAGTCTTCTTCCGATGTTACTAAAATATCATCGAGATAGGTAAAAATATGTGGCTCATATTTCGGACCAAATATAGCGTCCACTAAACGTTGCTGAGTTTGAGCAGCGTTCTTTAGACCAAACGGCATGGTGACGAACTGAAATAGACCTCGGCCTACTACTGCAAAAGCGGTCTTTTCCTTAGAGGATTTGTCTAAAGGAATTTGCCAGGAAGCCTTTCTAAGGTCTATCGAGGATACATACTTAGCATTCCTGAGTGATGTCAAAATTCTGTCGATGTTCGGTAATGGATAGTTATCAAATTTGCTGACCTCGTTGAGCTTTCTTCCGTCAAAGCACAGACGATACTGTCCATCGGCCTTTTTCACCAATAAGATTGGAGAACACCAGGGACTGTTTGATTCTTCAATCACTCCGAGTTTCAACATTTCGTCTAACTCTTTATTTAATACTTTTGACATATAAGGAGACATGGCGAAGGGCCTTGTCTTTACAGGACTGGCATCAGCCGTATCTATAGACATGGTGATTTTATTCGTTCGGCCTAACCTATCTTTACTACTTATTTCATTGAAAGAGCTTATTACTTTTTCTGCTTTTAAGCGTTCCGTCCGCGAGAGATCATCTAGGGTACATAGACGCGAGAAAAGGTTTTCTAAAGAACTTTCTGAATAACAATCTTTAAAACTTGTTTGAGAGTTGACTTCTAGGGACTGTGGATACCACGAATTATTTTTAAAATTTACTAGAATTCCGAATTTTTGTGCAAAATCACATCCTAAAACCAAAGTATGTGATAGAGAAGGTACTACTAGAGCAGAGATTACTAAACAATGACCATTGCAGACTAGCGGCAACTCAACCGTACCTAAAACTTTTAGACGGCTGCCATCTGCAGTGGTAACACTTCTATTTTTGACATGGCATATTTTTATACTTAAACGACTTAAAATTTTAATACCATTCTGACCTATAACGGAGGCATTTGCACCAGAGTCAAATAAAGCCGAGAAATGGGCACCTAATAGATTTATCTCGATATGCGGTCTGTTATCTGAATATTTATGCACGAATAAAGGAGACATGTGACCATTTGGAGAAGCAGGAGTTTTAACTTGAGAAGGAGAATTTTTATTAGACTTAAAAAAATCAGAAACTTTTCGTAACCATTTAGTCCAATCTGATCTATTGGAATATTTTTGTCCATCCGTGTTTCTAGAACGTTTTGGATTAGGGGCTTTACTGCGAACGTGAGCTTGTGACTTAGCCGTATGATTAGAGGCTTTTTTGTTGGACTTAGTATATCCGCCTCGGTAATATACCGTCCTTACTCGTTTTTTGTACATTTGGGGCATGATGCTAGTCTCACACCAGTTGTTCCACATTTGAAACAAAACACCCTCTTCGGTGCTGTACAATTTTGGTAAGTGTGATTCGGACCTGTGCAATTCCAACAAGTGAAAATTGCCTTAGGTGAGACCGACTTGTCGTTCACTTTAGCTGCAGTGTCGCTAATTTTAGAATCCTTATCTTTTCTTTTACCCGTTTTCTGGTTACTCCTAGAGTTCCGATTTACATTCCCAACTTTATTTGTCGAGACTCCACTTCGGCCATTTGGATTATACTCTACTTGATGTATATTAGTTTCGCCTTTTGGTCTACTCTTTTCCAACAAATAATCGGACTCTTCAAGTTTTCTACATAACCCGGCGAGTTCGGCTACCGAATTAATATCTAGTAGAGCTAACCGATTGACGAAACTAGACAGAATATTCCTCCGTATAAATTTAACTTTGGTACTTTCCAAAGGCTTGGTGGATAACCTACCAAATAAAGATTCCATGTGGGCAATAAAAATCACAGTGGACTCATTCTTCTTTTGTCGCCTCCTCTTTATTTCCGACCACAATTCTTCATCATCATCACAGTGCAAGAAGTCCTTCTTTAGCCTATCTACCAAGGAATGCCAGTCGTTGACACTTGATTTTATGCTTCTAAACCAAATGAAGGCATCGCCAGTGAAAAATTCAACAGCAGAGCTGAAAAGTTCGTCTTCCGATACTTTCCTAGCTTGTGCTATTTCAGTCAGCCTCTCCAAAAAAGGATAGAGTCTCTTTGAGTCTCCATTAAATTTCAATTGCCATTCGCTGACAGGAATATTTCTGGCTGCGCAATTCACGATTGGAGCTGGTACGTTTATGACTGGGGTTGTAATAGGCAACTGTGGTAACTCATGACCAGGAGCTATCTTTTCGGCAAGATTGGCTTCCATGAGTACACACGTAGCTATTGTTTCTTGAACATATTTGGAAAACTTCGACGCTTCCTCTTCGTCATCCGGCATGGGAATTCTTTGTACGCGACCCGCTACATGCGATAAACGTGATTTAACCCGGTGTACAAGTGAATCATTTGGATCGCCGTCATAACTATCGATTAAGTTTTGGATAGAATTTAAACTCTTTTCGATACCAGCCGTTTCTTCTTTAAAAGACAGGGTGTCATCCCCTATTTTTATCGTTTTTCCGGGCTCATTAATTTCTTTACTTAAGATCCTCGTTAGAATCTTTCTTTTATCCGCGACCGGACGTTCTGAGAAAGTACGACGGATTTTCAGTTCATAGTCTAACTCATATTCCAGTAGGTGATTGACTTTAAAATTGAAGGCTTCCATGATAAATGAATAAAATTTAAAAGAACTGTTTAAAAAGTCGTGAAAATATTTCTCCTGTGCTCCCAATAGTCAAAAAAAATAAAAAATATGTAAAGGCACTTAAAATATGTAAACTTCTTTACCAAACATTTAAAAAAACTTCGACAATTTCAAAAAAAATTCTAAGTATCGCCTTGTATTTAAATTCTTTTACCAAATATGTTAAGAATTTCTCAACAAAAAAATCTCCAAATACCGTTTCGTATCAGCAAAGTATTTTTAATATTCATGCAAAATATAGGTGAGAAAAAAACGTACCGTTTTTTCTTCGGCTATCCGCAAAATAAACAGTGCAAAATTAAAGTCGACCAACACATCTGCTAATCTGAACTATAAAGTTAGCTTTTAAGAAAAATGTAGGAATCGCTTATCTTAGAGTCAATTAACAAAATTCAAATATCTATACCACCATCAGATAAATTGAAATAAATAATTTTACAAATTTCCTGCTTTTGTCTTACTGCTATAGTGTAGTTTCGTTTAATAAATATTATGAAATAAAAATATCTGCAAAGTTAGAGCTTTTATTTTGTTCGAAAGCTAGTACACTGAACCCTTTTTTAAAAAATAAAATTCCAAAAGCCCCGCGTTGACAGCGCTATTTTGTAACATTGGAACTTGCCCGCACGTTGTGGTGTCATTTTGTAACCTGCTAAACTGTCCTCAGTTTGAGGCATCTTTTTTTTTGTACCCTGTGAGAAGTTGTTTGTCCCACGCTTGAGCGCAATTTTGTACCGTTTGAATATTGGATGCCCCAAGCTTGAGCACAATTTCCTTGCAGCCCCGCTTTAATTTCTGATAATGAATCGAGTGAATCCTGATTTTAAAAGAACTGAAGAAATTAAACACACACTAGCTCAGTTTTTCTTGGTAGAGAGATATGGGTAAGAGATAATTTTTGTACGTCTTTTTGGAATTTTTTTTCTATTTTTAAAAAGCTTCAGTTGTACAAGTTTTTTGGGCACCATTCATTTTAAAATATAAAGGATCTAACTTCAGTTAAAAAAAATGAAAAAATACTGAAGGGTTTTATGGGTATTACTAAAAAGAATTAGTCTAGTACAACTTATCCCGAAAAGAAAAATAGGTATTCAGTGAGACACTAGCTTTAATCAACAAAAAGAAAATTTATTCATGTTTTTAAAAATAAAAAGTTCTAACCTTTGCAGTTCTACAATAAAATTCTAGCCTAACTAGTAGTTATTACATTTAAATTCTGAACTATGCCTACCCCCGAAGACAAAAAATAGTGCTTTTCACTTCACTTTTTAGTCTGTTTAAATTGCTGTTAAGGCACTACTCAGGGATAGGTCTATTGAAGGATGTTTTGGTAACTTACTGTTCTTATTCCGGCTTCGATGGAATACGACCGATTTCACACTTTTCTAGTAAACACTTAGAGAGCCCACTACGGCTTTTCGTTAAGAAACTGGTGCTTTACTTAGCTCGCATGATGGTTGTTATGAGCCTTTACTGTAGCTCAGTCGAAGGAAGCCTACTTGGCGGCTCCGATGAAAATTAGCCTGGCTGCGGCTTGATGGTATTCCGCCTACTCGGCGGCTGGATGGAAATTAGCCATGACCGTCGTTTCTTGGACCCTTAAATAAACCGTGCAAACTCTGCCGGTAATATGGCGACGCCGGAACCAAAACTGCGGATACACACATTTCACCAATCGCGGCGTAGCGGTAGATTCGGTCAGGAACCCGCACTGCACAGTATATACCGAACGTCTTGGAATCTCTGTTTTAATATACCGTTCGATACAAAAATGAAAATAAGTACAATTTGAAGTGAAAAATCAGTAACATTACATGGTCTTAAAATCTAGGAAAAAATGAATGTTACACACAATCCTCATTAACTTCATTAGCGCCCTTTTCACCAACCACCACCGCCATCAACAGTCTCTGGTCTGTGACGTCATTGTCGATCACTTCTTGTACACTTCTTACCCTTCCATTCTAGGAACTCTTCAGCTGACCATATTAACGCCCTTTTGGTCAACCACAACCAAACTATTCCCTCATTATCATCCACCAATCCATCTATATAAACATTATTACACGCAACTATGAATCACTTCTTCAGATAAAAAACAGTTCTCTCACCTATTGCGTCACTTCTTCGGTAACCACACACCCGCATCCGATGAGCACATGCCACAATTTCGATTCAGTGCATAGAAAATGAATTTATTATTTCGATGCGTGATATCGCAAATTGCGTGGACAGATAAGTGAATAATCGAGTTCGAGTATCAACGATAAAGTGGTAGTTGATACTGTTGACATTAATCATATTGACTTAGAGTACAATAATCTTCAGCAAAAAATGTGGATTTTTCTGAAAATTATTCACAGTGCAAAACTCGATAACGATTTACTACATAAATTTGTCTCAAACCGTGTGTCTTCCTTTGAAAATTAATATTCCCAAATGGAAATTGTTAGTCCTTAAACCATAGCGAGAGGAAATTAATAACTTATGTCTTATTATCACTTTGGTTTTTATAACACCTTTCATCAATAGATGAGTTCGTTAGCCAAAGACACGTCTAGACATACTTAGATTTATTAAAGCCTGTGAGGTCTGTGTTCAAAAATCTCACTAATGGAGCTTGTAAGTAAAGAAAAGACTGTTAGTTATTCATTTCATATTATAACCGTCAATCTAACAGACCCATTTTCGCCACCCAGAAAGGGAAATAAATGGCTTTCAGCATACATATGTTGGTTAATATATGGAATATAATGGCAAAATATACATTGCTATTGTCTTGAATTCCGAAAACCATTATATTGAGGAATGTTCTTCTCGTCCATGGTGTTTTTTCCTATAGATTACCGTCAAAATACTCAAAATATTGAGTAATGCATAGAATTTTTAAGATTCTATTTAATCCGACTTTTTCTCTACAATGCCCCTTTGTAGAGTGGAATAGTAGAACTATGGGCCCAGCTATTTAAAGCTATTTAGATTCACACGATAACTGGAATAAAAAATTGCTAAACTTCCGAATTTGAAGTAACTAGTTTTACTCCAGCCTTCATCGTGTCCAGCTGTAATATTTCTTTATCAGGAATGTATAAGAATTTAAAATTAGAAGACAGTGTAATGACGAAATAAAACATGGTGATATGAATGCCTAGGATGCAAATTTGAAAAGAATGAAATATATTTCTTCTGCAGGGAAGTCCCTAAAGCGCTCCAGGGGCAGCAGGTGTGCATTTCTGTGGAATTCTCTGATTATGATAGAATTAATAAAGGTAATCAGTGTGCATATAATCTCAGAAAATTAAAATGATTGGTGAACCTCTTGAAGAAAAAATACTTACCTTCAACTGCAACTCCAAAAGCTTAGATATTTTCTCAACCCAGTAATCTCAAAATCAGTGGGTAAAGCGGATTTTTACAATTTTTTTTACAATAAAGAATTCTTTCACAAAATGGAACTCTAGAAGCTTTAACCGAATTTAAAAATCGATGAAAAAGGTTAAAAATTTTTCACAAAAAGGAATACTTTCACACAATGGAACCTTACAAGCCCCCAACTGAAAAAAAAAACCTGTTTTTATAAGGGCGCTATTTTCTTCATCCATAATTTATGATAGTATATCAGCTGATACAACCATTTGTTTCTTTTTGTCATGATAATCTATCTACCTTTTCTTTCATTTGCGATATATTGTTAAATTCTCAAAACTGGTTCTTATTGACAGTTCTATCAGAAGATTAATTTTTACTGTAAACATTTTAGAGTTTTTTCCGACTTTTTTTTGTCCGGATTTCATAATTTTTACAAATTTACCTGACCAATGTTGGCCCAGCCAAGCACCACCGGAAATCAACACATAGAGCGAACGGGAATTCGAATCCTAAAAAGTACATTTCAGAGCCAACAGTGACAATTATAAGCCTGAAAATCAAGAGAATCACAAGTGACAAGCAGGATATCCTATCGGAACTTTGCCGAACCCACAAATGGGATTCAAGAAACCCACAGAGCCGCAGAAACAAAAACTCCTAAGAGACAAGGGATGCGACTAGCCGCAGAAGCATCACACCCCAAATATGCCAGCGCCTTTGACCAGACCCGACATGATCATAACCTCTGCTGATAAGACTAGAAATAACGGTATTGAAATATTAACCATCGAAAGAGGAAACTTCACAGTGACGTCCGTGTAAAAACCCCTGGAAAAAGTTTCCCCTATGCACGACCACAAAACTTCAACGACCAAAAAGCCCAGTTCGTTATAGGCGATTTTAATTACCACATTACTAGCTGGGGCTACAAGGAAATAGATGAGAATGGACAACTGCTGAAGGAATGGGCGAAAATAGCTCTTCTCGTTCACCAGTAAAATATGGAAACGTGGGTACATCCTCGATAATTGCTTCGTCAGCTCTAACATACAAGACTCCTGTAATCAGGCGGCATGTTAACCCGTCCCGAGAACCCAACAAAGGCCAATCGGGATACAGGTATATGCTGCAGTAAAAATCACTACGGTGCCGTTCCGCAGAAGATTTAACTTCAAAAAGGTCAATCGCGCATCTTTTCTCAGGAACTTGACGCAGCTATAGAGGACTTTACTCCAACTCTCGAGAACAACTTCAAGAACCTCCTGGGCAAATACGAACAACTATATCTTAAAAATCCCTTTAACGAAGATGCAATAACTTGTGGCCTGGCCCTGATGGAAATACTAAGTGAAGCTAGGTAAAACAGATGGATTGAAATTATGAAGAAAATAGACATGTCACATAGTAGCAAAATCGTCTGGAACATCATCAAGAAGCTCGACTGTGACCCAAAAGAACCCAAACAGCCTCCCAAGATAACATCAAACCAACTCCTCTTAAACGATAAGTCGGACACAAAATGGCAAAAGTTAAAAATCAACAGATGCTCACAATCGGAAACTCGCACCTTTATAGCACCCTTCACACTGAAGATAATCAACCAGGATCGCAATGCTATGGATGATAGTAACACAGCCGAGGTAGATAATATATGCACGGAGCAGATCACACATTTCTCAAGCTCATCCCATAGCAAGCCGCTTTTAGAGCCGGCAAGTGATACACCAGCAAAATCTTATGCCTGACAGAACGTATCAAGGAAGGCTATGAAAGCAAAGAAATCACAGGGCTGTCACTGGTCGATCTCAGTTCTATATATGACAGAGTCAATCACAAGATGCTCATGGTGAAACTATATAATACTGTCAGAAACGTCGAATCCCTGCTGCAGAACAGACAGTTCTGCGTTTCCCTTGATGGGAAAAAGAGCCCATGGAAAAAAAAATGCCTAGCCCAGGGAAGTGTTCTGTGCCCCACTTTATTTAACCTCTACACAAACGGCCAACCATAACCTAAGTAGATAAAATACTCATTGTACGCGGATGATCTTTCTATCACAGTACAAGGAAAAAACGTTTGAAGACGTGGAACAGAAGTTGGAGAAATCCCTCAAGGATATGTTCACGTTCTACCAGAGCCTAACCCATCCAAGACTCAAGTCAGCGCTTTTCATCTTCGATCTCGGCATGCAAACCGAAAGCTGCAAGTCTCCTGGAACGACACCATGTTGGACCACACAGACAAACCAACTTACTTGGGAGTTACGCTGGATAGGTCAATGACATACAGACACCATTGCGATAAGACTCGTCAGAAAGTGGCTGTTAAAAATAACATCCTGAGGAAACTCGCAAACAGAAAATGGGGAGTCAAGCCTAGCATCCTTAGAACCATCACAGAAGCACTCTGTTTTTCTATGGCTGAATACGCCTGTCCAGTGTGGTCCAGATCAGTCCATGGGTGGAAGGTGGACATAAGCCTCAACGAAACATGTCGACTAACAATGGGATATATAAACCCGACCTCACTACCAAAGCTATACAGAGCTTCTGGCTTTGTAAGCCCTAGAACATGAAGAACATGCATGAATCTACAGAGAGGCTTATTAAGTATCCACCAACACTGGTACTGCTTGGCGGTTCTACGGCAGACTAGAAAACATGGAGATCACTGAATCGCATTAGAACAGGAATAAACGAAGACAAAGTTAATCAAGTAGGGCCACGGAAACGCAGACGATAACAAGTGCGACTGTGGTGCCATGCAGGATAGGGACCACCTCCTGCTCTGTCCAAATTGTCCCAACAAATGCACCTTCGACGACAAGTGAGAAGATTTGGACGTGGCTCAATACTAGGCTGAAAGACTATAATCCGATTTCTGGACACGATAAAGAAAATACGAGAGAGTACGTAGAGAATCGAATCGTTTACGAATGTTCTTATCGAAGTCTATATTTTTACTTATTAGGCTACCAAGTTTTGTATTTAGATTTTGCAAATCTTAGTATGGTTAAAAAGGTATTAGTCAACATAGCCAATACAATTCTTTGCAGAATGCTGCTAAATTTTTACTATATACTTTATAAATCATATATTAAAAATTATACATTAAAATTTACACACACTAAGCACAAATTAATTAGTTAAATAACTAAATAGTCTCCTAACCCCCTATCAGTCTAGAAAAAAAGTTATATGGCAACAGGACAATTAATTATCCTTGATTTTATGACCTCTACAAACCGACGTCTCTTGTTATGTTGATTTTAATCAATAGCAAAACGGCGGAAAAACAATTTCGAAACAGAGTTTTAAAATTATTCAGTGGTCGAATTTTAGTATACTAAAACCCAAATACTCCTCAAATTTGAGTGAAATAAAATATGACGTATTGGAAGTTTTGAGTGAGGTGTAAAAAAGAAATTACTATTTATTTTTAACTATTACTCATACATACATCCTACTACATAGAGATTTTCAATTGTTTGAGTATTTTAGTCTTAGTCATATTGTGTATTATTCTTTTATAGTAGTAGATCTTAAGCTTATTTCTTGTTTTAATTGAGGGTTAATACTTAACATATGTAGGTTGAAAGCTTTCATGACTAATTAAAAAATTATGGATTATGAATCAAAACGTGTCAAATTACACCATTTTTTTTATATTTCTCCTACAATTGCACTAAGCATTTTTGGGGATCTATACACGTAGGAATATAATTGCTGCAAAAATTTTAATGTTCTAATCTCGAAGGGTACAAATCTCTGACGCAGTCTTGTGTAACTGTAGGCGAAAAGTACACAAGTCACTCTGATTGGACACAGGCTAATCCCAAAAACCATGATTTCTCATTTAATCTGACTTAATTGTATATTTTAGTAATCAACAATTATTTCTAATATTATTCCAAAATGTAATATTTTATTTGAAATAAATAATTACATAAAATACTAATCAAGTTTAATTGAAGAAACCATGTAAAAAAGTGAGATATTAAATAATTAAGTGTAATAATAAATCTCATTATGAACAATATATTCTAAGCAAGTTTTAGTTTTAGAAGTTTTTAGCAAAAAAAGAACGGTGAGCCATAAATCCATTGTAAAACGTGAATAAGGAAAATAGGTACAGAAGGTAGTAAAGGCGGAGCTAAAACAATATAATTAATCGCTAAAGTGCTCAATCTTCAGAGAAAACCCCCTTTCTAGCTATTTCTAGCCCGGAGCTTAAATGTTTAATGGGTCTAAGAGCGTGAATTAGGATGCGGTCAACAACGCTCGGCCTCGCAGTTCCGTTCGCTCAGCTTGTGGTTTTCATTCCAGAGGCGGTTAGGCAGATGAGTCGCAATGACGGTGGAATATACATGCTTGCAAATCAGCAATACTGAATAAAAGTAGAAAGTATAAATTACAGTAATAAAAATAACATCGGTAAATTCTGCGGTGTAAAAGTAAATTAATATCTAAAAATTTTGACAAAAATTTAAACTTTATGGTAATTAAAGTTAATATTTTTTTATAATTAATAAAAATTATCTATACTATAAGAAAAACCATTGACAAGTTCAAAAACTTTTATGTGAAAAACTATCATTTTTGGAATTTGCGATGGCCCCAGGGAAGTTTTTTTTACAGAATGGGATAAAATGTAGAGGATTTGGTTATTTTCTAAATGTCATATTTGTCTATTTCGTAAGTTTTGAAGGTAAGAAATTCAATAAAATCATTATCAATCAACTCAGCATAGGCGATTGGAAACCCAATAAATCCTTTTACCATCTGAACATTCGACTAAGGTATGCGACTTTGGGCTTTTTAGGGCACTGAGTAGACTGGCAGCCTTACCAAGATCATAAAAGTAACCACAGGTACTATATGTGGTCTACATGGTAGTATAGTACTGTTAAAATATTATTTATTTGCTCTAAAACACTGCCAAAGCAAGACTTATTGGGTGCTTTTAATGGTTCTTAATATTTTAATGGTTGTCGAGAAATGCAAATATATCGAAAAGGTGTACAAAAAAGTAAAGTGGCTAAATTATTTTCTATTAATGATGTCAAAATTTTGTCTTTTCCTAATTCAAATTTTTCTTGCAATAACAGTGAAATTATATTCTCGTTCGAGCAAAATATATAATTTCGTTTTCTTATTATCTTGTGTAAATTACTTGTATCAGATAGACAACGTTTATGCTACGGTTAATACAAGTACTTCATACCCATCCAACAAGTTGCATGCCTTTAGTAGTAGTAAGACTAGAAGGTCACAACTCTTCAAAAGATTACCCGTGTTCATGTGACGCCATTCTAGTTTTCGCTGAAAAAGGACTAAAATTTGCAGTAAAAGTATAAAAAAAACTATGTACCATTTGTCTGGTAAGTAAAAACATAATTGAAGCTCTAGAGGTTTTCATGATCTGGTTTATTGTTTACCATACGAATGGCAATATAACAAAAACATTAAATCTACTCTTACTAACGTGAGCAGTCTGAAACACATCTTTGCGAGTAGCTTATTATACAAATCAAATATGGGCTGAGCCTGGAGATCTTAACCCAAACGTCTATCTGGTGTTAAGAATGAGGAGAAGCCAGTAAAGAACCGAAGTGATCCAGCTTACAATCAATATGGGACTCAATCCCGGAATTGGTGAGGCGCATATTCAAGTCGGCCTCCAATATAAATATACATAGGTTATTGTTGACAACAGAGCGTCCCCGCTACTCTTTGTTGTACCGGCTGGTGCGAAATATTCTGCAACACTAGTCAAATTTAAGAAAATCTAAAATTTGGAACGAAAAGAATGGAGATGAAGAACTCACCTTACTGGGAGCTAAACTGGGGGTATTTTTCAATTATTTAGCTACCAATACGCCCTGAAGTTATGTAAACAGTTAACCATCATTTTCTATTTTGAGCTTGTTTTCAAAATGAAAATGCTGGTCACCTTCAAACAACTGTACATTGAGTATGATATTATTTAACGGCTTTACTTTTTTACACTTACATCAGGGGTAACTAAGAAAGTTTAAGAACGTTTATTGCTCATGCAAAACCGGCATATCCACGGAGGTTACAGTAGCAACCTGCGTGGTTTCTACCCCATGACAATTATTAACTGAATAAGATAATAATATTAAAGATTATCGGAAATATGTCAAAAATAATGAATGTCCTATGTGTTTCAAGCTTTCTGGTTCCCATCAGCAGCAAGCACCAAGCTATAAGATAGAAAAACTGGACAGTTAGAAAACTCGAACTCTTCACAAACGAGAACTTGTAAGCACATTTGCGGTTTGAGTTAGAAGATTAACTATATATATATATATATATATTATATATATATTATATATATATATATATATATATTATATATAAGTATATATATATATATATATATATATATATATATATATATATATATATATATATATATACATATTTATGAGTGTATGTGTATATGTGTTTAAATTTTAATTGCAATAAATAATAATTAGTAAAATTTTACAATATCATAAATTTAACTATCATAAAAGATAAGATTTTTTATAAGCCCTATAAGTGCGACTCGCATAGGGCAAAAGTGATTTTATATTGGTCTTGAATCACTGCAAGGTTCCTGAGCAAATCGTTTTAAATGGATAAGGTTCCCTATATAAAACACTTTTTGGAAAGGGTGGTACGAAGAGAGACAAGGTAAACCTCATGAGGATATTATGTATTAGCGCGACGTGTATTCGTAAGATGCATGACTCTGAGAAAAAACCAAGAAAGTTATCTCCATCGAAAACTTTCTAGGAATATACTTGTAGAACAGATCCGAGTCGCTAAGCGTTAGTTCAATGTTCTGGGTCACCAGTCAGCTTTTCTCTGTACAGAATCCAATAGACGCAGCGTATGTTTGGAAACAAAGCCGCAATCATTTCAGCAGTATTCCATCGTTAATTTAATTTCTTGTTGTGGAGTGTAAAACTTCCTAGTACGGAAATAAATTTTCCAGGTTTTGCGATGCTCTTTTTGCTATGCATGCAATATTTTCAAGCCAAGACCGTATTTACTCCCAAGTTGATACCCAGCAAGTTGCGTGAAGATGCTAGAATAATGGAATGTCTAATAACTATGTTGGGTTCTGCAAGTCTAACTTTTTCTGGAAGAAACTCTGGCCTGAGTTTTTGTAATGCTAAATTCTCTTTGGTTATTGTCACCTCAAGATATGGACAACTTTCTGCTGTCTGCAGATATTTACATGGGTGGCTGATGTTCGAGTTAATGAAGAAAAATGAAGAAACAAGCTTACTGTCTTCGGCAAAGTGGAAGATTGGATTCCCGATCCTTCCCAGCAAATCGCTAATTTAAAGAAGAAAGAGAGTAAGTGACATTATTGAGTTCCAGAGCACAGCGCGTTGATTAGAAAATGCATCAACTGCCACTCCTGAAGAACGCTCTTTGAGAAGACAAGAAAGTTATCAAGAAGACCTTTCAGACATACTATAAAACACAACTTAGCCAACAATCCGCCATGTCAATCGCGGTCGAATTGCTTTATAGATATCAAGTGCAGTCGATAAGAACGCTAAAGTCAACAAAAATTCTTAAAAAAAAATTTAAAAATGACATACTACTACCTTTAGGAGTCAGTTCCTTCATCTATAACTAAACCAAACCTTCTGTAAAAATATTAACCTAAAAACATCAAGCAAAAAATACTTTATTATACGAAATTTTACATAATATTGCACTTATAGAAAAAAAAATCGTGTGTAAAATCCTATGGTTACTTTTTCTATAATATATGCGAAATGTTTATATTTAAAGTCACTAATTTTTAGAAACGATAA